>CM040428.1:17237996-18437996 GCA_022702705.1 Papilionanthe hookeriana x Papilionanthe teres | reverse complement strand
CCAGACAAAATGATGATGCCCTTTTCCTATCATTTGACAGAACCATGCACGAATAATGAAGCCGAATATGAAGCGCTCATAACCGGTCAAGAATTGACACTATTAATGGAAATTAAGAATATTGATATCTACGGAGATTCCCAGTTAATTATCAATCAAATTGATGGCAAATACAAAATTTTGAAATCACGACTTGAACAGTATTCTCGTTACACTCTGAAATTACTTCAACAAATTCCTGATGTAACATTTTTCTTAATCCCGAGACGAGATAACTCTCACAGCGGATGCTCGCAGCAAAACTTGCGAAAGGAATTTGCGTGTCCAGAAGAAGATGACATACCGATTTCTATAAAAGGACGACAAGTTCTTTCTCGAATTGATATGGATAATTTGCATAAAATCGGTGAAAATATGACAATGACAATAAGTGACGAGAAGGATGATTGGCGACAACCAGATCATCCAATATTTACAAGCTGGAAAATTGCCCGAAAATAGTTCTATTGCCAACCAAATTAAACAAAGAGCATTATCATATGCTCTAATAAATGACGTCCTTTATAAACGATCTTTTGATCAAATGTGGTTAAGATGTTTAAACCAAATTGAAGCTCGAGAGATTGTTAAGGAAGTTCATTCGAGGTTTATGTGGTGCACATCAATCCGGGCCTAAAATGAAAATGAAACTAAAAAGAATGGGTTATTATTGGCAACAATGATGACCGAGTCGTCTTGACATTGCAAAGAAATGTCATCGATGTCAAATACATGGAGTAGTTTTACATCGACCTCCAAATGTCCTACACCCAACTATTGCATCATGGCCATTTGAATGCTTGGAGTGCCGACATAGTGGGCCCTATAGATCCTCCATCCTCCAAGGGTCATAAATTTATTCGCGCATTCTTGACTTATTTTTCTAAATGGGCGAATGCAATACCCTTCGAGAAGTCGAGGCGAACAAAGTTCTCCACTTCTTTAAAACACATATCGTTTATAGATTTGGGATTCCTCGAAGAGTCATATCGAGATAATGGGTTGGCCTTCAAAAACACAAAAATGAATCACTTTATCCGGAGACATGGGATTGATTGGAGATATTCCACAATCTATTACCCTAAGGCCAATGGATTAGGCTGAAGCTTTCAATAAAACGTTGGTTCAAATCTTGAAAAAGACATTAAGTAATAGCCGAGACAATGGCATGAACGACTAATAGAAGCTTTATGGGCTTATAGAACTACATACCGAACTCCAACACGGTCTACACCATTTGCTTTGGTATATGGTTCTGACGCCATTTTGCCTCTGGAAGTCCAAATTCCTTCTCTCGTAATCGCGATAACCGATAAAATAAGCGAAGAAGAAAATGTCGAGTTGCGACTTGAAGAACTTGAAAATTTAGAGGGCAAACGTCCGCAAGCCCGACAAAATCTTGAATTGTATCAAGCAAAAATAATACGAGCTCACGACAAACTAGTTCGTCCTAGAACCTTTCGAATCGGTGAATTAGTTTTAGTTCTTCGAAGACCTATACTAGCTCATCGAAAGATAGGTGGCAAATTCGAACCGATATGGGAAGGTCCATATGTAATTGAAAAGACATATTCCGGAGGATCCTACCAATTGGTGGATTGTCGAGGAGAAAGAATCCTACCTCCAATCGATGGGCGTTTTCTAAAGAAATATTACGCGACATAAAAAAAGAGAAATGAATAAAGACTTATTTATAAAGCTGGGACAATAAATTCTCCTTTCAAAAATCATCTTTGATGTTTTGTGACATCTCTTTCATTTGTTAAACAAACATTTGAAAATCTAAAATGATATTACTGTCTTGATATTTTCGGGAAAAATGCTCGAAGACAGATTATTTTCTCATTCCGAAATAATATGACTTTTGCCTTGGACCGTCGACATATAGACGCGGGGACCGGAGTTCACTTTGATTTTGACCATTGCGGAGTTGAATCCATATATCATGGATCGTTACTTTATACGGTGAATCACAGTGAAGTTAATCTGCAAACACCTTTGATAGAATTCAAACTCCGACAACCCGAAGAATATGACTTCACAATCAGTGATAGCTCAGATGAAGCGGAATTCATGACTACCCCGGTACAAGGAGCATCAACATCAGGAACCAAAAATCCGACGACAGGATTCACCAGATCGCAAAGATGAAATCGCAATAAACGACTAAAATGACAAAAACAATTACAAGAGAAACAAGACATGGAAGATATGAGTCAGTTAAAATCGCGGACTATCAATACTCCGTTTGAGGAAATAATATCGGAAACGACAAATCTAGACCTTACAGAAAAAGAGGATGGCAAAGCAGTCATCACTCCACCATCGGTCACACACGCTCGATACTTAAGAGTATCGGACAAAAAGAATCACTCGGAGGAAGAGATACGACGAATTCGCGCCATTGAGTGGAGAACCTTCGAACAATATAAATATGTGAATAAAAGAACAATAAATATTACGGATGGTCTTAAACTTTTTACGAGAATATTTGATGAAGCCGAACAAGTTGCTATCATCAACCACATCATAGAAGCCCGAGATCGGGGTAGGGCTGGACGCCTTCGAAGGAGGACCTATTCTGAACCTAGTAAATGGATTCGAGGTAAGGGTAGGCAAACCATTCAATACGGATGTTGCTATAACTATGCAAGAGACAGAGAAGGAAATCTTCCCGGGATTCTACGATATGAACAAGTCGACCCTTTACCCGTTGTGATAATCCAAATTATCAGACGACTTGTTACTTGGGGAATCATACCTGCGGATTGTATTCCCGATAGTTGCATCATTAATATGTATGATAAAGGGGATTGTATCCCTCCTCGCATCGACGAGTCATGATTTTGAAAGACCATTTTGTACTCTCTCTTTAATGAATCGTTGCTTCCGTGATATTCGGAAGAGAGATACAAATCTTGGGATCCAGAAAATTTTAAGGGACATGCCGCGTCCTTTTAACACGAGGATCAGTTCTTCTGTTCCAAGGGAACGGTGCGGATTTTGTAAAACACTGCATACCCAGTGTTAACAAGCCACGAATCTCCATCACCTTGCGACGAATGAAACCTGACAAACGACCAGACGGATATCAACCAATACCAGAGCTCGAAGGACTAAAGCCTTTGGAACTGCTGTGATCCCATAAATGTCTGAACACCTGAAACATGTTCGACGAATGATGTTTTGGAGTGTAGGACGTTTATGGACGATCTGACAATCTCCAAATCTATGACATGATATGAAGAACTCTTGACATATAATATATCTATAGTTGTCGATATGTGACATATCGGTAGTTGTTGACATGTAAAATATCAGTAGTTTGTTGCAGCGTGCTATATGATATGTACATATGTGTGTACTGTAAGCTTTTGTTTGCAATAAATATGTACTGGTGACTTTTTATGGAAATAAAATGAAGTGTTGAAGAAAAATATATCCCCATTGTACGTGATATGTCGACGGAGTCCTGAAATCAATAAATGACAAAATGAATAATTTATGATAATCAAACATGAGAATTAACTTTCGACCTATATAGGTCGAAAACCCGAATGGATATTCCCACCAAAAATATTAATGAGTTCGCCGCTCTCTCGGTTATTGGATATAAGTTCTTTCCGATGCGGAAATTACGACTTTCCTTTAACGAATCTTGACATCGACACTTTAAGGAAAATAGAAATTGACATCTATTTTCTCTCTTCGGTTATTGGATGTAAGTTCTTTCCACGATGTGGAAATCACGGCTTTCCTCTAACCGAATCTTGACATCGACATTTTCGAGGAAAATAGAAAATGACATCTATTTTCTCTCTTCGGTTATTGGATATAAGTCCTTTCCTGATGCGGAAATTACGACTTTCCTCTAACCAAATCTTGACATCGACATTCTGAGAAATAGAAAATGACATCTATATTCTCTCTTCGGTTATTGGATATAAGTTCTTTCCTGATGCGGAAATTACGACATTTCTTTAACCAAATCTTGACATCGACACTTTAAGGAAAATAGAAATTGACATCTATTTTCTCTCTCCGGTTATTGGATATAAGTCCTTTCCTGATACGGAAATCACGGCTTTCCTTTAACCAAATATTGACATTGACATTTTCAGGAAAATAGAAAATGACATCTATTTTCTCTCTTCGGTTATTGGGTATAAGTCCTTTCATAATACGGAAATCACGACTTTCCTCTAACCAAATCTTGACAATGACATTTTTTAGAAATAGAATATGACATCTATTTTCTGTCTCTGGTTATTGGATGTAAGTCCTTTCCTGATGTGGAAATCACGGCTTTCCTCTGACCAAATCTTGACATTGACACTTTGAGGAAAATAGAAAATGACATCTATTTTCTCTCTTCGGTTATTGGATATAAGTCCTTTCCTGATACGGAAATCACGGCTTTCCTCTAACCAAATATTGACATTGACATTTTGAGGAAAATAGAAAATGACATCTATTTTCTCTCTCGGTTATTGGATATAAGTCCTTTCCTGATGTGGAAATCACGGCTTTCCTCTGACCAAATCTTGACATCGACACTTTGAGGAAAATAGAAAATGACATCTATTTTCTCTCTTCAGTTATTGGATATAAGTCCTTTCTCGATACGGAAATCACGGCTTTCCTCTAACCAAATATTGACATTAACATTTTGAGGAAAATAGAAAATGACATCTATTTTCTCTCCGGTTATTGGATATAAGTCTTTTCCTGATATGGAAATCACGGCTTTCCATTAACCAAATCTTAACACTGACATTCTGAAAAATAGAAAATGACATCTATTTTCTCTCTCCAGTTATTGGATATAAGTCCCTTCCTGACACGGAAGTCGTGACTTTCCTTTAACCAAATATCAACATTGACATTTTGAGAAATGGAAAATGACATCCATTTTCTCCCTCCTGTTATAGGATATACGTCCTTTCGACACGGAAATCACGGCATTCCTTTAGCAAAATATCGACATCGACATTTTGAGAAATGAAATATGACATCCATTTTCCTCCCCGATAAATCTCTTTTCGAATACGAGAAGAAAATCTCTTCTTAAGAACCGACATAAAAGACATCCGACATCCTCCGGGAGCGATATGACATCCCTCCTTTCCCGATCATTATGAGACATCTCTTAGACCACTTCGGTCGACGCCGATATGTGCGGAATACTTATATAGTATTCCACACATATTGGGGGCCCTTTTGTTGACCTCATTTTACAATGAGTCAATAACCTTATAACCTAAAGAATCAACTTTGGTCAAATTGGTCAAACCAGACCTAATGACCAACCATGTTGACCCTATAGGTCAACTTTTTGACCTAAAAAGTAAACTATGGTCAAATTGGTCAAACCAGACCTAATGACCAACCCTGTTGACCCCATAGGTCAACCTTATGATCTAAAAGTCAACTTTGGTCAAACTAGTCAAACCAGACCTAATGACCAACCCTGTTGACCCCATAGGTCACCCTTTTGACTTAAAAAGTCAACTTTGGTCAAACTAGTCAAACCAGACCTAATGACCAACCCTGTTGACCCCATAGGTCACCCTTTTGACCTAAAAAGTCAACTTTGGTCAAATTGGTCAAACCAGACCTAATGACCAACCCTGTTGACCCCATAGGTCACCCTTTTGACCTAAAAAGTCCACTTTGGTCAAATTGATTAAACCAGACCTAATGACCTACCTGTTGACCCCATAGGTCACCCTTATGACCCAAAAAGTCAACATTGGTCAAATTGGTCAAACCGGACCTAATGACTACCTTATTGACCCCATAAGTCGACCTTTTGACCTAAAAAGTCAACTTTGGTCAAACTGGTCAAACTGGACCTAGTGACCAACCTGTTGACCCCATAGGTCGACCTTATGACCTAAAAAGTCAACATTGGTCAAAATGGTCAAACCGGACCCAGTGACTAACCACAGTTGACCCCATAGGTCACCTTTATGACCTAAAAAGTCAACATTTGGTCAAAATGGTCAAACCGGACTGCAATGACCGACACCTGTTGACCCCATAGGTCACCCTTATGACCTAAAATGTCAACATTGGTCAAAATGGTCAAACCAGACCCAATGACCAACCCTGTTGACCCCATAGGTCAACCTTATGACCTAAAAAGTCAACTTTGGTCAAATTGATCAAACCAGACCTAATGCCCTACCCTGTTGACCCCATAGGTCAACCTTATGACCTAAAAAGTCAACATTGGTCAAATTGGTCAAACCAGACCTAATGACCTACCCTGTTGACCCCATAGGTCAACCTTATGACCTAAAAAGTCAACATTGGTCGAAATTGGTCGAACCGAGACCTAATGACCGACCCTGTTGACCCCATAGGTCACCCTTTTGACCTAAAAAGTTAACTTTGGTCAAATTGGTCAAACCAGACCCAATGACCTACCCTGTTGACCCCTTAGGTCAACCTTTTGACCAGAAAGTCAACTTTGGTCAAATTGGTCAAACCAGACTTAATGACCTACCTTATTGACCCCATAGGTCATCCTTATGACATAAAAAGTCAACTTTGGTCAAATTGGTCAAACCAGATCTAATGACCAATCCTGTTGACCCATAAGTCAACCCTTTCACCCAATGACACGTTTAAAACTCATGCATAACAAAATCACAGATCATTAGGTGACTTAGAGTCAACCAGGTCAAAATTGGTTAACACTTATCTATTTTGATTAAAATAGATAAAGATGAAATAAAAACAACAAAATTAATCAAATAATTAATTTCAAAATTATTTTGATTAATTAAATTGATTAATGATTTAATTTTCAATATTTTAATTAAATGACATAATTAATTAAAATGAAAATTAAATTAAAATCATAAAATCATAAAAATGATAAAATTGATCAATTAATTAAATTGAAATTATTTTCAATTAATAAATTGATTAATAAAATATTTTCCAACAATTTTAATTAATAAAATAATTAATTAAAATGTTAAATTAAAAAGAAATGAAATGACATATAACATTCTCACAATTAATTAGGCTAAACTCATCTTAAGGCTTAATTAAGCTCACATTAAGACCACTTAGCCATGGGTTAATACCCATCATGATGCATGGGGTGAGGTGTCACTCTCTCCTTCACCACTAAGCCTCATTTATCCATGAGGTGGCCGGCCGACATGAGGCCTCACCACCCACCTCCCAAGCCGCCCGATGGAAGGAAAACCATGCATGAAACCCCCCTTACCATGGTTAGAAGCAATGATGAGGGATGAGCTTGTGTGTCACCATTTGCCAAGCTTAAGAGATGAGGTGTAAGCTCCCTAAGAAGAGTAGAGGCGACTCACCATGCACCTCTCACATGAGCCGATGGATGAGAGACAAAACAATGAAGATCATCATGGAAAACTTAGGGAGAAGCATCAATGCTCATCTTCGACCAATTCCTTCACCCAATGGGCTGATAGAGGAGGTAACTACTCCCCTAGAACATCCTAAGCTAAGCCATAACCTCCCCTTGCTATAAATAAGACCCCATGGTCGAAACTAGCAAGAAGAAGAAAAAATTAGGGAGAACTATAGGCTGCCCAAATCCACCTGCTCCCAACATAAAAAGTCTTCCTAAGAGTCCCAACAATCTTTTAGGATCAAATCCAAGCCATAGTTTGAGGCTATTTGAGCCAATTTGACCAAATTTCAAAAACAGCCCCAATTTAGGCACTTCTTCAAAATTCCTCCCCAAGCCCGACTTCTGGATCAAATTGCTGTAGCAATAACCTGCTATTGGAGTCCTAGAAGGCCACCATAAGGTCTGATCTAGCTTGATTTGCTTGTGACAAATGTATGGAATTTTTCTTTACAAAATAAATCGTCTTTTCGACATATTATGTGTTATACAAGTCCAGAAGTGTATCATCACCATATGGATGGATACTTCTCATCCAGATGATCATTTTAAAAAAAAATCACTCAATTTCATCAAGAAATGAGTGAGATATTGATGTTTAAATTTAATGGTTCGAGAATTTTCAGATTTTTGGCCGAATTTTCTCTGCCGTCCGATCTCACGCTTTAGGAACGGACGGCGCTGATCTCTTCCCCGCGGTGTCCGCTGTTCGGCCACCCGCAGCGGATCCTCCCGCTCGATCGACGCGTACGATGACACACGTCGAACGGCGGTGAGTTTGGCGGCGCTGTTTTAAAAAAAAAAAGAAAAATCCATTAAATCCTTAAAAACATCAAATATTCATATCTTTTTATCCAGAGGTCATAAAAATAAAATAAAAATACCTCTGGAAAGCTCTTGAAGAGGAGAAAATTAGGAGACCAAAATTATAATTTTCTTCTTAGTATTTAATTTTTAATTAATTAAATACCCTCTGGAGTATTTTAATTATTAAAAATTATTTATAAATCAAAAAATTATGAAACTTTGAGGCATTTATCTTTATGTTCTTAGGGACCTTCCGTAATTTTTCCAAGGACAGAAAACATGGCTAGGACACTTTTCTTTAATTTTCAAGTTTCTTTGTAATTATTTCAAATAATAATTATAAAATTGAAAATTAAGGAAAATAAAAATGCAAATGGCTAGAAATGATAAGGCAACAGACAATAATCCTAAGAAAATTATTTCTAAGTCATAGAAATCATTTTGAATGGTATTTTGAAATTTAAGTTTAAAATCCTTTATTAATTAAATAGTTTTAATCCTAAAAATACCCCTTTATAAATTTAACCTATTTTCATCAACAATCAAAGTTTGAAAATGGTTCTAGTCTATGATAGACTAATGAGAAATTTCACTTAAGTCTAAAATTACCAAATTGGACTTAACTAAAATTAAAACAATATTTAAACCCATTAAGCCTTACTTAAATTAGGTTTAATATAAAAATTAAATCTTAATTAAGTTTAAAGACATATTAAACTTAATTAATCAAAATTAATCCTTTTAATTAAGTTTAAAGACATAATAAACTTAATTAACTCTTTAAACCTTACTTAAATTAGGTTTAATATGAAAATTAAATCTTAATTAAGTTTAAAGACATATTAAACTTAATTAATCAAAATTAAACCTTTTAATTAAGTTTAAAGACATAACAAACTTAATTAATTCATTAAACCTTACTTAAATTAGGTTTAATATAAAAATTAAATCTTAATTAAGTTTAAAGACATATTAAACTTAATTAATCAAAATTAAACCTTTTAATTAAGTTTAAAGACATAATAAATTTAATTAACTCATTAAACCTTACTTAAATTAGGTTTAATATAAAAATTAAATCTTAATTAAGTTTAAAGACATATTAAACTTAATTAATCAAAATTAATCCTTTTAATTAAGTTTAAAGACATAATAAACTTAATTAACTCATTAAACCTTACTTAAATTAGGTTTAATATGAAAATTAAATCTTAATTAAGTTTAAAGACATATTAAACTTAATTGATCAAAATTAAACCTTTTAATTAAGTTTAAAGACATAATAAACTTAATTAATTCATTAAACCTTACTTAAATTAGGTTTAATATAAAAATTAAATCTTAATTAAGTTTAAAGACATATTAAACTTAATTAATCAAAATTAAACCTTTTAATTAAGTTTAAAGACATAATAAACTTAATTAATTCATTAAACCTTACTTAAATTAGGTTTAATATAAAAATTAAATCTTAATGAAGTTTAAAGACATATTAAACTTAATTAATCAAAATTAAACCTTTTAATTAAGTTTAAAGACATAATAAACTTAATTAACACATTAAACCTTACTTAAATTATGTTTAATATAAAAATCAAATCTTAATTAAGTTTAAAGACATATTAAACTTAATTAATGAAAATTAAACCTTTTAATTAAGTTTAAAGACATAATAAACTTAATTAACTCATTAAACCTTCCATAAATTAGGTTTAATATAAAAATTAAATCTTAATTAAGTTTAAAGACATATTAAACTTAATTAATCAAAACCAAACCTTTTAATTAAGTTTAAAGACATAATAAACTTAATTAACTCATTAAACCTTACTTAAATTAGGTTTAATATAAAAATTAAATCTTAATTAAGTTTAAAGACATATTAAACTTAATTAATCAAAATTAAACCTTTTAATTAAGTTTAAAGACATAATAAACTTAATTAACCCATTAGACCTTAACTAACTAAGGTTTAATCAAATCTAAACCCTAATTAAGTCTAACCCATTAGACCTAATTAAACCATTAGACCTTAACTAACTAAGGTTTAATCAAACTTAAACCCTAATTAGGTCTAACCCATTAGACCTAATTAAACCATTAGACCTTAACAAACTAAGGTTTAATCAAACTTAAACCCTAATTAGGTCTAACCCATTAGACCTAATTAAACCATTCGACCTTAACTAACTAAGGTTTAATCAAACTTAAACCCTAATTAGGTCTAACCCATTAGACCTAATTAAACCATTAGACCTTAACTAACTAAGGTTAAAACAAACTTAAACCCTAATTACGTCTAACCCATTAGACCTAATTAAACCATTAAACCTTAACTAACTAAGGTTTAATCATACTTAAATCCTAATTAGATCTAACCCCTAGACCTAATTAGACCATTAAGTCTTAACTAAATTAGACTTAATCAAACATAAACCTTAATTAAGTTTAACTCATTAAGACTATTAAGTCTTAACCAAGTAAGACTTAATCAAACACAAATCCTAATTAAGTCTACTACATTAGACTTAATTAATTATTAAACCTTAATCAACTAAGGTTTCATTAAACCGAAATCCAACCTTTAATCCAAGTCCAACATAACCTAAACTTAAACATAACTTGAGTCCAACCTAACTTGAATTCAAGTTAACAAAAACCTTAGGTTCAACCCACATTGAACCTAACTTAAACCTAACCTAACTTGAGTCCAACCTAACTTGAACTCAAGTTAACCTAAATCTTAGGTTCAACCCACATTGAACCTAATCTAAACCTAACCTAACTTGAGTCCAACCTAACTTGAACTCAAGTTGACCTAAACCTTAGGTTCAATCCACATTGAACCTAACCTAAACCTAACCTAACTTGAGTCCAACCTAACTTGAACTCAAGTTAACCTAAACCTTAGGTTCAACCGACATTGAACCTAACCTAAACCTAACCTAACTTGAGTCCAACCTAACTTGAACTCAAGTTAACCTATACCTTAGGTTCAACCCACACCGAACCAAACTTAACTTGAAACCTTAGGTTCAACCCATATTGAATGTAACCTAAACTGAACTAAACTTAAGTTCAATCCAACTAGAACCTAATCTAATCCAAGTTAAACCTTAACTTAGGATCAACACATATTGAACATAAATCGACCTTAAGTCTAGGTTCAACCTGACTTGAACCTAACTTAATCTAAACTCAAAATTTAACTTAAGTTTAACCCACATTAGACTCAAGTGTAAGCAAAACTTAGGTTCAACCTAACATGAACCTAACCCAAAAACTTAACTTAAGTCTAACCCATATTAGACTTAAGTCAAACTATACTTAGGTCTAACATGATATAAACCTATGTCTAATTTAAGCCTTAGGTTCAACCTAACTTGAATCTAAACTAAAACTCGGCTTAAGATCAATCCTATGTCTAGGTCTAACTTTAAATAGACTTAATTAAAACTTAAGTCTTATCTAAAAGGGACTTAGATGGTCTGCAAATCTAATCGAGGCTAATTTATTATACTTGATTAACCTTTAAGTCCTATTTAAACAAGACTTAAAACTTAATTAAATCTATTCTAAACCAAACCTTTTAACTTAAGTTCAAACGGACATGAACTCAAGTAAAATAGATTCAATCAACATTGAATCTAACTTAGGTTCAACCAGACATGAACCCAAGTCAATTCAATCAATATTGAATCTAATTTCAAACTTTTTAACTTAAGTTCAAACAGACATGAACTCAAGTTAAATAGATTCAATCAACATTGAATCTAACTTAGGTTCAACCAGACATGAACCCAAGTTAATTCAATCAATATTGAATCTAATTTCAAACCTTTTAACTTGAATTCAGACAGACACGAATTCAAGTTAAATAGGTTCAATCAACATGGAATCTAACTTAGGTTCAACCAGACATGAACCCAAGTCAATTCAATCAATATTGAATCCAATTTCAAACCTTTTAACTTGAATTCAGACAGACATGAAGTCAAGATAGATTCAATCAACATTGAATCTAACTTAGGTTCAACCAGACATGAACCCAAGTTAATTCAATCAATATTGAATCTAATTTCAAACCTTTTAACTTGAATTCAAACAGACACGAACTCAAGTTAAATATATTCAATCAACATTGAATCTAACTTAGGTTCAACCAGACATGAACCCAAGTCAATTCAATCAATATTGAATCCAATTTCAAAATCTTTTAATTTAAATTCAAACAGACATGAAGTCAAGATAGATTCAATCAACATTGAATCTAACTTAGGTTTAAACAGACATGAACACAAGTTAATTCAATCAATATTGAATCTAATTTCAAATCTTTTAACTTGAATTCAGATAGACACGAACTCAAGTTAAGTAGGTTCAATCAACATTGAATCTAACTTAGGTTCAACCAGACATGAACCCAAATCAATTCAATCAATATTGAATCCAATTTCAAAATCTTTTAATTTAAATTCAAAGAGACATGAAGTCAAGATAGATTCAATCAACATCGAATCTAACTTAGGTTTAACCAGACATTAACCCAAGTTAATTCAATCAATTTTGAATCTAATTTCAAATCTTTTAACTTGAATTCAGACAGACACGAACTCAAGTTAAATAGATTCAATCAACATTGAATCTAACTTAGGTTCAACCAGACATAAACTCAAGTCAACTCAATCAATATTGAATCTAATTCCAAACCTTTCAGACAGACATGAACTCAAGTTAATAAATTCAATATTTTAAAACCAAAATTGACATAATCAACAAAAAAATTGACATTTCAAAATAATTCGACATAAACTGACATCCAAGACATATCCAAATATTCTGTGACATTATTTCTGACAATGTTTTCTTTGTAGGGTGAAAGCAAGAAATTCCGTTTAGATTTTCTTTGCATGTTATAGGATGTGCTAACTCTGTTTTGCAGGACGTCGACGATGGAACAAAAACAAAACCAAAACTTTTTGGTTAGACATATAACCTGAAACTTTTGACAACAAAAACAAAACCAAAACTTTTAGGTTAGACATATAACCTAAAATTTTTCAACAAATCAACAACATTGACAACAAAACCAGAACCTTTAGGTTAGACATAATACCTAAAGTATTCAATAACATGATATAACGACATTCGGGAGTGATAGTGGGTACATCTCTCCTTAAAATGAATTCTTAGAAAACAAATGATTAACATTAATCAGAAGTTTTCTTAAATAATTGAAAATTGTTTAAGATGTAATTAACTATTGAGGCTTACCTCTATAGGAGATCTAAAAGAACCCGAAATAGAAATCTCACGGTTTACCATGATTTTCTTAATATGAAAATTCTAGAATATGTTATTCAGAATATCCTCATATAAGAATTATCATAAACATCCTTTTCTACTATTAGTCCTAAAAATTCTCTAAATCTTTCATAGGATTTATATGAATAAAACTAGGCTAATATTAGATGGCGACTCCTTGACATTGACATTGGATGGCGATGACATGACCTCACCCATCCGCCACGAGAGATATTAAATTTTCATCGCTACCAGCCTTGCTGAGTTGTCCCAACCCCAGTGGACACCAGGGCTCTTCTTCTCCTCCCCTGAGCAGCTGATCCCAAGCCCTAACTCCCCCTGAGAAGCTCTCTAGCCATGGCTATTTAAACTCCTCACCTCCACGGCCAAAAGGTTGGATGCACTGGACCTTAACAAAACTCAGTCAAATTGGTTCTAAACTCCTCTCCTAACCTAGAGCGAGTTGATCCCCACCGAAATCTAGCCCTAAAGTCCTCTCTCGTGAACTCAATTTCGAGCTCAATTTTAAGCCCAAAAAAAGGACACTTCACCACAGTGAGCCAATCTTCAAACTGATTGACTCTACACCATCACCAGACCAAGAGAAGAAGTTCCCCAGTGGAAGCCCCCTCACTAGGCCAGCCATTCCTTCTATCGACAAGAGCTCATAATTGGCCTTGGTGGAAGTCAGGTCTAGGCATTTTACCTTAGCTCCAGGCTTCATCCCTAGCTTCCTTGGACTCCAACAAACGTGCCGAGGCTCTCTGATTGAAGCTTCACTTCTTAGAGCCAAGGTATTGAACCCTTCCTTCCCGAGAGCTTCTTTCGATTCTCCATTTTGTTTGAGTTAATTTCATAGCATCATAGCAGTATATATTTGTTTGTCTTGTCGAGACGAGTTCATAGGGCCCAAGATCATGCAATTTGGTTGAGAGATGAGGGATATCTTAGGGTTAGAACGTGGACGGCTCTCGGGACGCACCAGTCGTAGACGATAACCAGCCACCATCGGATGGCGCGTGTAATGAACGAATGGTGGAGATCAAGCCGGACGAGGAGATGAAACGGAGCAGCGGGCCGCGTGGCATCCCAGTCAGATGGAGGCGTCGAATAAGAAAGTGCCGCGTGGGACTTTGGAGCTGCCAAGGATGATGAGGCGCCGCGCTGGATAAGTAGGAAATTAGGGTATTTTTGATTTTTTAAATGCCGAGAACTTTAAAAATGCATATTTTTGCATAGAAAAATTAGAAAAATAAAAGAAAAATACCCTCTTGCTCAGTGAACAGAGGGGAATATTGTGAAAAAAGAATTAAATTATTTTGATGAATATTTGATTTTTAATTAATCATTCACTGATTTGAGTATTTTAATTCTCCATCCATGCATACAATCCACCATGGCATGAGACCATAAGGCTTTTGTAGCCACTGTTCTTGGGAACCTTCCCTGAATTTTCCAAGACCAGAGGTCATCTCTATGGATAGTTATTTTGTTTTTCAAGTTTTTGAGTATGTTTTGGTATTTTAATTCCAATAATTTGCATGTTGCTTAGAAAATTTTAGAAAAATTAGGTGAGGTAGCTTATGACCAGAGGACCCTAGGAAAATTATGGTTTGACTTAATTCCTTAAAAATAACCCTAATTAGCCCAAACACTCAAAACTGAAACCCAAAACTAAACTAAAAGTCACAACAAGATAAAAATTCACCTCCACAACATTCAAAAATATAAGACAACTCAAAATTTAATCACAAACAGAACAACAAAACTGCAATTACAACTAAATTAAAACGTCTCGTTGGATGATCGGGAATCCCTCTGATGATGTAGCCCACGTGTTGCTAACGAGATTTCCCACGGTATAAATGAAAGTGTGGAACTCATTCAGTTGAGATTAGCAAATTCAGTTAGACTAAGTGAATCCGATGAAAATAACGGTGCCAGGATGACGGAATCGTGGGATCTTAATTGGTTCTGTTTAATCAACCTTAAGATTTTTTTTTTAATTAAAACATTAAGACATTTGAACCTTAAGACCTCTCTAAACCAAAAAACTTCTCTCATCTCCTGATTTTCACTTTCTAAAACTAAACCCTCTGCAACAACAAGGAGCTTGGAGCATAGTGGGCAGCACGGCCATCGTCATCAGCAAAACTTGGATCTACATCAGTGAAACCTTTCTTAGAATTAAATAACAAAGCCATAGGTTTTCGAGGTAGTTTGCTTAGTGCAACATAAATTCTCAACTTTCCGTTAGGAATTTGCTTAATCATATTATGCAAATTAAGCCTTAACCGGTCTTAAGACTTCGAGGTAGTCGTTTGGTACGACATAAACCCTCACATCTTCGAGGCTATTTATATGATTTTGTCATATAAATATAAGTCCTAATTAACTAAAATTGGCAAGATTACAACATTGAATAAACTCTTAAATTGAAGTTAAACCATAGGATGTCCTTGACATCCCCTACTTCTCTTCCTTAGGACTTCTAAAATAAACTGTTCCAAATTTGAGCTATACACTATTGAAATTTCCAAAATCCAATTGTTTGAAAACCTTAAACTTTGAAATTCTTGAGAGAAAAACCACTTATCATTATCCAGAGTTTTCTTAAATGATTCCCGTCATTTAAGATGTAATTAACTATAGGAGCTATCCCTTATAGGGAACTTTAAGAACCCAGGTAATATAAACCCTGTTAAATTCCTTTATATTAAGCAGGGAACTTGTCGGCTTATAAAATTGGTTCGCAGACCAAACGTTGTCACAAATCTTCTAGTTTATTTAATCGAGCCCATCATTAAATAATGTGTCTATTCTTCGGGATAGATACATGGTTTGTGGTGTGGTGCTCGTTTATATAAACTATTTGGGATGTGAGATCGGTTTGATCTCGTATCTTGAAATTTTCAAACTTAAAATTACTTTAAAAAAAAAACCAAATGCTACTTTTCAAATTATATATATATATTTAAATTAAATTTAAAACCTAAAAATATGTCGACAATTTCTGGTGACTCCGCTGGGGACTAGTTCCTCTCCATCGTGATCAGATGGGTTTGCTTTCATAAATCGGTAGTCAGTCCATATCCCTAATGGATCAAACTATCATTCTTTACGTTGAAATACCACGTTCATTTCTGTCTTGAATGGGTATAGTCAACTCTCTTGGATTTTGGAGCCACTGTTTAGACATCCCTAAACAGAGAGGTTCCGGAATCCTTTTACCTCTTTGAGGTGGGGTGGACCCCCAATAGGTGTTAGCTTAGGAGCGGTTCCTCGGGTTGAGAAGTCTTGTGAGATTCTCTCTTCCTTCCCAGTTTTTTGGATTGGGTCCCTTACCTTTCTTTTAACCTTTCCCCTTTTTATTTGTTTCGTTCTTAATGAACAAACCTTCTAATAAACAAAAGCTTTAATAGATGAACTTTCTGTTAAACCACAAATACACAAAAAAAAGAAAAGAGAATCTAAAATACTTTATAAAGACAATGAAAAGATAAATGGAAATGTGTTCGGACTCGTTTGGAGAAATTCCTCTCCTTTTCGTCCCGAAGAAAGGAAGCATAATTTGGAACTCATGCTTAGAATCTACCCTGCAGAAAATGTCTGCACCGAAATGGATTTTCTCCTTCAACAACAGGATAGACTTAGCTGTCTACAAGGACGAGCTGCCTAACGATGCAGTCATTCGCTTTGGACAAGGGTTTGACAATACGAACATTAAGTTTGCTGATGTTACTCTTTTCGCACTGATGAAAAAAGTACCCGAAACTGAGGAGCCCATAATTGAGTTCAACCTGAAATCAACTCAAGAGTTCCCTCCCCTGCAAAGGGTCCCAACTGAAATAAACACTGATGTTCATAGGAGGTTAGCTGCTACCCCCAGAACTGTCATCTCTACCCCTACCAGTTTGGTCATTACTGCACCTACCCGGATCCCACCAAACTGAAAGGAAAAGAAGTCCAAGTCGGTGATGAGCCTGTTACCGTGGAGGGTTCAGATTTTCTGCAATACCGTTTGTCTTCGGGATAGGGTCTAGCTCGAAAGTTGCACCCTTATCCCGGACTCAAAGAAGAAATAAGAACAGAAAGATCACGAGGATCAAGAAGACCAAGGCTGCTGAAGTTGCTTTTCTGGAAGAGATTCCTGAGGAAAAAGAAGAACTGCCTGAAATTTCACCGCTGTTGGTTTCACCCTCTCTCTGCTGCATCTGATGAAGAAGATGCTCAAAGGATCACCACTGCGTTATCCCGACCTGCATACTACAGTGACTGTAAGAAGAAAGAGATCAAGACTACTCCGGTAACCCATTTGCGAGCAGTAGTAGAGAAATTAGCTAAGGAAGAGGGTTGCCCCGTGTCAGAAATTTTGAGAAGAATGGGATGAGTACCAGCTAGATACCGCCTCGGACCACGAGTAGACCCTATCACTATTTCAGAGAGGCTAAGGAAGAAAGTGCGAGCTAATGAGAGAAGTTCGCATGTTGTTGTATCAGGTCACCATATTAGGGAGGACACCACCTACCGACGTACAGCCGACAGACCATCTGGTCCTAAGCCTTCTACTGCAAGAAGGATGGTGTGGCAACCTATTATTGCTGAACTGATACCAACATAACGCTCTGGGAAGAGAAGTCTCGTCAGAGAACCCAAATCTGATGAAAGTTCTACTGCATTAAAGGAAACTACTGAAAAAGAAGTTCAACAGTCATCGCCTGACAACTGCGAGACCGTTTAGAAAAGACCACTTGAGGATGCTATAAGAAAGCTAAGGAATGACATTCGACGGTTGGAAAGGGAAAGAAGAGAAGGATTGGGAAATGAAGTGGAGTCATCAGAGTTTATGGATGAAGAATGTGGCAAGATTAACATGGTCGAGACCCGAGCGTCGTCAGCTCTGCAGGGAGCTCCGTCAACTTCAGAAAGAGATGAACTAGAATCGATGAGAGCACGTCTTCAAGAAAAAGATGACACGATTTCTCATATGACAAAGAGGATGGAGGAGATGGCGGCTGCCTTAGCCACTCTCCAGAGTCAGCATCAACCTTAGAAGGAAACACCCCCAGATATCATTCACATTGCTGATAGAGGAAAAGAAATTATATCCGTCAACGGAGATGAACAGCCAAAGAAGGATTCTACGTAATGTATGATTCTCAAAAAAGATATTAAGAACATGGTGAAGCAGTAGGTGCGAGAAGCCTTAGCCCAGTCTAAGAATGGAGCATCTATTCAGACGGGTAGACCTTACCCCGAAGAATTTGATGCAGTCCAATACTTGAAGGGCTTCGTACCACCTCTGTTTAAGACTTTCGACGATATGGAAAACCCCCGGCAACATGTCGCACATTTTCGTGCTAGTTGCTGCGATGCCGGTGGGAGCGACGCCTTACTCTTTTGTCAGTTCATCAGCAGCTTATCAGGGATTGCCTTCGATTGGTATGCAGAGTTTCTGAATGGTTCAGTCAAGACCTTTGCAGAATTGGAGAGCCTCTTCGTTAAGCGGTTTTCCGGGGCTTAGCACCATGTCATTATCAATGATCTAGTCGTGGAGCAACAGAAACTGAATGAAACTTTAGTGGACTACATACTTCGATGGAGGAACTTAAGTATGAAGTGTGAACCACAGCTTCAGGAACAGCATGTAGTCGGTATCCTATTGAAAAGTATCCACGGCCCGATAGCACTTCTCCTCAAAGGATTTACAATTAAGACTTTCGAGAAGTTGCTTAGCAAGGTCGGGAGCTTACAGGAGGAGGCAAAACAGCTGTGTTTCTTTGACAAGACTGATAAGCAGAAGCCCGTAAAGGCATTTGAAAAGAAATTCGGAATCGTCGCAGCAGTGGATAAAGGTAAACAGCCAGTGCAGATACAGCCAGAGCGGCCACAACCAAGTTATCAACTACCACAACAGTTTTATCAACAACCTCAGCAGATTTATCAACAGCCTCAACACAACTATCAACAGCCTCGACCAAGCTATCAATCATGGCAGCATGATCAACCGCCGCCTCGTCCATCACGTGCCCTGAAGGAACTTTTGAATAAGGAATACCCCTTCAAGACTGAAGCAGTGGCTAAGATGTTTCGTAGTTTAATGAAGACGCCTGACTTTCAACTACCAGAGCCCAGGAGGCCAGAAGAGGTCGACAAGAAGGATCATCCAAATTACTGTCCCTACCATAGGATGCTCGGACATAAGATAGAAGACTGCTTCACCTTTAAGATTTGGCTTGAGGATAACCTCCGGAAAGGGAACATAATGATCTCGAAGGAATACATGAAGGAGCCCCAGAAGGGAGGTTCCATTAATATCATTTCAACTGATCTTATTGTTTCGATAGACTCGTACACGATGGACAATGGATGGAGTACTGTCTGGACAATATCTTTGAAGAAAATTTTGGATCACATCCAGACCGCTTTGGTGCACGCTTCAACTCAGAGTTTGAAACCCGCCAAGCTGACACTATCACTTGCGATTGAAGAACCGCCCCAGAAGGAGGAGAAGATCGTGAAAGAAGAGAAGATCGATGCTCCGAAGCATAGACTAGGGGCTGCTTTTCCTAGGATGGTTGTTTCTGATTCACGGGAGAAATCCCTCGGACCGCTGACTCTGTATGATTATTTGCTCGCCCCGGCGGGATCTTATAATGATAAGAGTTTTTGTGTTGGCTATGTTTTGACTGTTTCTAACGATTACGTAACTAACGACAACCACCCTAATCCGAATATTGATTTCGATACGATTAACGATTCTTAAATCATACTAAACCTCGATGACCATGACAAAGGAAAAGACGTTCACAAGGATGACTACAAATGCTCAAGAAGTGATGAGTCCATTTATGAATTCTGAGGAACTCTAATTGCAATAGAATTAGAACTTTCAGACACTGAAGCAACTTCAGAAAAGCCAGTCGTTCCGACTCAAGAGGAGACACCGACAGACCCAGCACCAGATGCAGAAGAGATAACAGAAATTAATTTAAGAAGCGGAAAAGTTCTACCCCCGAGAATGGGTCCAAATGATAAAGGAAAGCAGGTGGTTGCTCAGGAAGAGCCAACCCCAGCAGAAGAACTGTCCATTCGGGAAGAGACTGAAGAACCTGGTAATAAAGTGGATTATAACGTGCTAGCCCATCTTAGGAAGCTACCAGCCAAACTGAGCATCTACGACGCTCTGATCCTGTCAAAGGAGATGAGAGAAACTCTGATCAAGGCTTTACTTGATCCAGAAATTTGCTTAGCTTAAATGGCAGGTAATTCCTTAGACGAGGTTTGCTCGTTAAAAGAACAGTGAGGTGTTACCTTCATGGACAATGATCTGCTACTTGGAACAGCTGATCACAATCGACCGTTGTACATTTCAGTTACTATCGGAAAGTTTACACTCTCCAGGGTCCTAGTTGATCTGGGAACATCAATCAACATAATGAAACTTCGGATGTTAGCATATTTGGAAATTGATGCTCACGACCTCGAAGCAGACAAGATGTTACTAAGAGGATTTAATCAGAAAGGATAAAGAGCTTTTGGATCAATAACACTATTAATGAAGACCGGTGATTTGGCAAAAACAACCACAAAATTCCACATAATTGATTCTGAAACATCGTTCAATGCTCTACTGGGTTGCCGTGGATCCATAAAAATCGGATGGTACTATCGTCTCTACACCAGTGCATAAAGTATTATGAAGGAGAAGAACAGTGTATCAAAGGTTACTTGCAACCGTTCTCCATGCATGAAATCGGAATCCACGAAGATGCAGCCTACTACACGCCTCCGAAGAAAACTGTCTTCTCTAGAAATACCATACCAAATTAGGTAAAAGAAGTTCGAGACAATGAAGAACCAGAAATTCTTGTTCAAAAGTTACTCAGCACTCCCTTACAGCGAGATGGTGAAGGTTTCTCTAGAACTCACACTCGAGGTCGAGGCCGGGGATGAGGTCGAGGAAGAAACCGTGGAAAAGTTGAACAGAAGAAATCGATCATCGATGTTAATTGGGAAAACAGTTCCGAAGAAGAACAAACCAAGAAAGAAGTAATGAAGATAAATCAAAAGAAACCCCAGTTCAAGATCTCTCTCGAAGATGAAAAGAATGAAAAATACAAATCAATGTACGAGAAGATTAACCAACATGTACACACTATGACCCTGACCCCAATCTATCATAATAAGGTCGAGGGTATGGTGTTCAAAGAAGTGCATGGTGGCGGTGCTAAGCCGATCAAGTTTTACCATGGTGCTTCTTCTTCTAAAATTGAAAATGATGTACAATTTGAAGATGTTCCTTCATCTGAATTAATGGAATTGCCTTTTGAGTGGTACTCTCCCTGTGTTCAGAATTTAATTCAACGTGTCGTCTTACCTAAACAGTGGTCAAAAGGTCAATCACAACGCTTTAAAAAATTATGGAATAACGCCAGTTGATCTCCCAATTCAAAACATGGTCTTGGATTCAGCACGGTAGGATCATTTGATGATACGGGATTTTGCTTGGTTGTCACTTGCGAGCCTAATAAAGACTGCCCGTAAGCTTCAGATAATCTCGAAGATCTACCAGTTGGAGACGCTCCGCCAGAATTCAAAGAAGAAATTAAATCTACAATAGATGAGTTAATGAAAGTTAACTTAGGTACTAGCAAAGAGACTAGGCCAACCTTTGTTAGCTCCTTACTCAATAAAGAAGACCCCGAAGCAATGATCAAGCTACTAATGGAATTCAAAGACTGCTTTGCTTAGAATTATGATGAAATGTCGGGATTAGCTCCAGAGGTTGCAGTGCACAGGCTAGGAGTAGATTCCACTGCTGTTCTAGTCAGAGAAGCTCCCAGAAGAATGCGTCTAAAAATCGAACAATAAGTTATAGCTGAAGTTAAGAAGCTAATCGATGCTAAATTTGTCCGTAAAGAACAATATCCAACTTGGTTAGCCAACATGGTACCAGTCAGAAAGAAGAACGGTCATATCAGAATCTGTGAGGACTTCAGAGATTTGAATAAAGCGTTCTCAAAAGATGAATTTCCACTACCAATTCTAGAATTACTGATCGACATTGCTTCGACACACGAAGTCTTCTCTTTTATGGATGGATCATCAGGATACAACCACATAAAGATGGCACCAGAAGACGAAAAGCTCTCAGCCTTCAGAACGCCAATCGGAGTATACTGCTACACAGTGATGCCTTTCGGATTGAAGAACGCAGGGGCAACCAACCAAAGAGCAATGACGAGGATTTTTGATGATCTCATTCACAACCAAGTCGAGTGATACGTGGATGATGTGGTCATCAAGAGTAAACTGAAAGAAGATCACTTGTATGAGTTGAGAATTGTTTTCGAGCGATTAAGACAATATAACCTTAAGATGAATCCCCTGAAATGCGCCTTCGGCGTCACCTCTAGGAATTTCTTAGGATTTGTTGTCCGACATCGCAGAATTGAAATCGATCCGGAAAAGATTAAAGCTATCTTAGAAATGTCACCTCCCAAAACTTTGAAACAATTACGATCCTTTCAAGGGAAATTGGCATATCTTCGACGTTTTATCTTGAATTTGTCAGGTAGGTGTCAGCCCTTCTCGGCATTAATTAAAAAGGATGCCAAATTGATTTAGGAAGAGAAATGCCAATGGGTCTTTGAGGACATTAAGCAGTATTTAATGACACCTCCTGTTTTAGCAGCCCCAGTCTCGGGAAGACCGTTGATACTTTATACCGCGGCTTTAGACGACTCTCTCGGAGCCTTGCTAGCCCAGGTCAATGACGAGGGGAGAGAAAATGCTCTCTACTACTTAAGTCGTCGTCTAATTCCAACGGAGGTAAGGTATCCTTCGATTGAGAAGCATTGTTTGGCCCTGGTCTTTGTAGCCCAAAAGCTCAGGCATTACATGCTTTCTCATAAGGTCAACCTTATCTCGAAGTTTAATCCATTGCACTATTTGATGACCTGACCGACGCTTTCCTGCAGACTTGCCAGGTGGTCGATGATACAATTGCAATTTGTTATAATGTTCGTTCTTCTTCGTGTCGTAAAGGAACAAGTCCTAGCAGACTTCCTCGCAGCACACCCTTTACCTGCAGAATCACGTCTCAACGACGACTTGCCCGACGAGCAGATAATGAGCTTAGAAGACCCCAATGATCAGTGTTGGGAATTGTACTTCGACGGAGAACCATCAGTACAACGAGATGAAGACTTGCAAATGATAGTGCCCGGTAAGGTAGGAATCGGACTATTCTTTATAACACCAAAGCAGAGGATGTTAAGGTATTCCTACCATTTAACAGAACAGTGTTCCAACAATGAGGCAGAATACGAAGCCCTTATAACCGGATTGGAGTTAACCATTCATATGGGGATAACTGACATCAACATCTACGGTGATTCTCAGTTGATCATACAACAGGTCGTAGGACCGTACAAGATTTTGAAACTAAGGCTCAAGCACTACTTTCAGTATGCCATGAAGTATTTGGAGCAGATTCCAAACGTAACGATCTACAAGATTCCCATAAGAGAAAATGCTCTCGTAGATGTGCTAGCTCGCCTCGCAAAAGAGTTTTCCTGCTTATAGGATGAATCAGTTGAAATGTCAGTTCAGGGACGACAAGTCCTCTAGCAGCTCGACATGGATGCAATACACCAATCAGAAGGAAAAGGAGAAGAAACAATTGCAGCAGTAACAAAAACTACAGAAGATTTGCGGCAACCATTAATAGACTACCTACAAATAGGAAACATGCCGGACGATAAGTCATTGGCCCATCAAAATTAAGAAAAGAACTCTGTCATACGCAATAATAAACAATACATTATACAAAAGGTCTTTTGACCAGATGTGGCTAAGGTGCCTGAGCGAGTCTGAGGCTTGTGAAATTGTTAAAGAAGTACATTCAGGACTTTGTGGCGCTCATGAGTCGGGTCCAAAGATGAAATGAAAATTTAGAGAATAAGGTACTACTGGCCCTCAATGATGACCGACTGCATGAAAGTTGCAAAGAGTTTTCACCAGTGCCAAGTGCATGGAGTGGTTCTACATCAACCTCCAAATGTGCTACATCCGACAATCGCGTCGTGGCCGTTTGAGTGTTGGGGTACAAATATCGTGGGTCCAATAGAATCGCCTTCTTCAAGGGGACATCTCTTTATTCTTGCAGCTACAGATTACTTTTCCAAATCGGTAGAAGCAGTACCGCTCAGAGAAGTGAAAGCACATCACATGCTGCAGTTCTTCAAAAATCAAGTTGTCTACCGTTTCGGGGTACCACGCAGAATCATTTCAGATAACGGAACTGCATTCAGAAGTAAGAAGATCAACAATTTTGTCAGAAGACATGGGATTGATTGGCGCTATTCGATGATCTACTACCCAAGAGCGAACGGCTTGGCCGAGGCTTTTAATAAAACTCTCGTCCAAATCTTAAAGAAAACATTGGACGAAAACAAGAGAAATTGGCACGAGAAGTTGTTAGAAGCTTTATGGGCCTACAAAACAACTTTTAGAACTCCTACTCAGTCTACGCCCTACGCTCTATTGTACGGGTCTGAGGCCGTCTTGTCCTTGCAAATGCAGCTTCCATCACTCAGAATTGCAGTTACAAATAAGATCACTACAGAAGAGAATGCCAAACTACGACTAGAAGAACTGGAAAGCTTGGAAGGGAAATGACTTTCAGCACAGCAGAATCTGGAACTAAATCAAGCCAAGATGATCCAGGCCCACAATAAACTGGTCCGCCCAAGGACATTCAAAGTCGGTGACTTGGTTCTAGTTCTAAGGAGACCTATTCTTGCACACCGCAAGATAGGAGGTAAATTTGAACCAACCTGGGAGTGGCCGTTTGTGGTCGAGACAGTCTACTCTAAAGGTTCCTACCAACTGGTGAATTGTCATGGAGAACGACCTATGCTTCCAATCAATGGACGATATTTGAAGAAGTATTACGCAACCAGATGTTTCGAAGGATGAACTTTAAAAATGAAGTCTCATTCCTAGAAGCACGATAAAGTAATCATTTGTAACTGGGTCCGAACCCAAAATATAAAAATGGACAAAAAAATCATTAACAAAAAAATGTGTGCTAAAAAAAATATGTGGAATCATAATAATAAAATTTTGATCCTTTCTTCTGAATCAAGCTCATTCCTGATCTTTCCTCATCTTTTCCTACTCTTATTAAAATTTGAAAGAAATGAATAAGAATTGTCCATTGATAATTGATCTTTCCTATTGTTCTTGTTCTTAGTACAGCCCCTGATCCTTTCCTTGTAGTTCGCAGGGAAATGTCAAACAGGCGGTTGGTTCTGAACTTTAAGAATAGAGAGAGTCTAGCACTCGATGAAAAGAGAATGAAGATGGGGTCGTGATTGAGATTGACTCTGATTTCACACCGGCCGGGCTACAGTACGAGGAAACTGATTGGACCCTGATCGATCGGGAAGAGTTCAACAATCAAACAGTGATGAACTTAGGTAGTCCAAGTCAGCAGTACACCAGCAAGAAAAGAAAACAAATGCCGCTCATGCAATGGAAGAAGATAAGAAAATCAAGTCCGTCGTTGCTACAGCAGAGGGCAGGCTTGTCAGCGCCATGCCCACAGAAGTTCAAGGGGTAAGGAGAGCTACTCTCACTCCGACCCAACGAAGAAATAAGAACCGCCGCATTCGCAAGATGCTGAGCAAGCTAGAAGTGGACCAACATGAAGAGACAACCACTACCGTCAGTACAAATACTTCGAAGAAGTTAGTTCGGCAAGAACCAGAAAAGAGGAAACCAACTCTAAGAACAGCAGAAAAGATGAAAGAAATTCCAAGAAGGGCAGAAACAGAATCAGCGTCGCGACGCCAGACAGATGCACCAGTTTTGAAGAGTCTTGTAGCTAAAGCAACCTCGGAGGATGTCCTAATAGAGACTATCCTCGAGGAGTCAAGACATACAGGAGAACGCACTGGGTTTGAACCATACATCCCACAGTACATTACCAGACCTCGCTAGTTGCAGATAATCCCAGAATACGAGCTGGAGAGAATGCACAAGGTTGAAAAGAAAACCTTCGAATATTTTGAAAAAATTCAAGGCAAGAGGATCAATATCCTAGAGGGCCTTGAGCTGAATACGGATGTTTTCTCAGACTACGAGTAGCAGCAGATTGTCGACTATGTCATTGAGCCTCAGAAGATGGGCCGAGCTGGCAATTTGAGAGAGAAGACCTACTCAGAACCTCGAAGATGGATGAAAGGAAAAGGAAGAGTTACAATCTTGTGCGGGTGTTGCTACAACTTCACCAAGGACAGAAAGAGAAATCCAACAGGGATACTCTGTCGTAGCGAGGTGGATCCGATGCCAAGAATTATCAAGAGGATGGTAAAAAGGATGGTGACATGGAGGGTATTGCCTACAGATTGCATACCCAACAGCTGCATCATTAACATATACAGGGAGGGTGACTGCATACGCCCACACATAGATCATCACGACTTCGTCAGACCTTTCTGCACAGTGTCTTTTGTCAACCAGTGTAACATCATGTTCGGATCTGACCTCCGGATAGCAGGCCCTGGAGAATTCCGAGGGCCGGTGGAGATACCTCTACCGGTAGATTCCGTCTTGGTGCTAAAAGGAAATGGAGCAGACATAGAAAAACACTGCATTCTATGTGTGCCTGTTGAGCGAATCTCCGTCACTTTCAGGAGGATGGACAATAGCAAGATGTCTTTCCACTTTCAGCCAGATCCAGAGTTAGAGAGCCTTCGGCCCTACAAGCTGTGAGCTACATGGGAGATAGCACACCTCCAATGCACATCCGGATGGAATTTCCTGCCAAGGATGACTTGGAAGGTGATGTTATTGCCCATGTATCTCACTATTCAGACATGGATTTCGACAGATGCTTTTGGAAGAAACTTGCAAGAATCTAGCACAATCCGTTATGGATTCATATGGATTGTACGAGATACTGAATTTTCAAGGAAAATATCATCATGTTTTGGATCAAGCTATATGATGTATTTTCAACAAATTGGAATGGAAACGACCATGTCTTGTTTTGCCTTCACCTCTTTTGTGCAAATTGACTGGGAAACGCCATTAAGTTAAATGAACTTTGAACAAAGAAAGAAAAAAAAAGAAAATGAATAAAGAACTTTTTTTAAGAATCCAAATGTCAAAACAAAATCTAAATGTCAAAACAATATCTGAATGTTAAAATGAACTCCAAATTAACACGAACTCTGAATAAATAAAGATGAAATTGAATCACTAA
Organism: Papilionanthe hookeriana x Papilionanthe teres; assembly: GCA_022702705.1. Taxonomy (NCBI): domain Eukaryota; kingdom Viridiplantae; phylum Streptophyta; class Magnoliopsida; order Asparagales; family Orchidaceae; genus Papilionanthe; species Papilionanthe hookeriana x Papilionanthe teres. The sequence continues at coordinate 18,410,163 of CM040428.1, read as the reverse complement.
AACAAACGAAACGAATCTAAATCTCGAATTGAATTCCGATCCGAATCCATTGATTTGAATCTTTCGACTAAAATCCATTTGAAGCTCCTTTGAGCCCTCTTTTGAGTTGATTCTTCCCCACATAAGACTTCAACTTCAGTTTCAAACTTCTAAACTTTTTCGTCGTCTTGAAATCCTTTCGACTCTACGCGATTTCTTTCCCTCTTTTGAGAAGGTCGACTGAGTCTACTGAGTCTACTGACACAGGACCACAAAATTTTCAATTTGGTTCCGATTGCATGGATTCATATCCTTCACCAAACATTCAAACTTTGATCAACTCTCTCGGGATGTGAAACACTTTCATGTCTCATTCCAAATCTTCTACTAAACTAAGATTTCCATAGAATCTTCACAAATCAAAAAAACAAACTTCTGGGATTGGTACCTGACTTCCAGTTCCCGTCTTTCTGAGACTGGTACCTAACTTCCAGTTCTCATTTCAAGATCGATACTTAAAGTTCGATTCTTTTCTCTGAATGTCCACTAATCTTGCATCTTTCCGAGAAACTTTTCCGCACCCTAATCCTCCAACTTGGGTATAAGACCGACAAGGCATCCTGATCTCAGTGTCCGCTAAACTCACATCCTTCCGAGAAACTTTTTTGCACCCTAATCCTCCGACTTGGGTATAGGATCGACAAGGCATCCTGATCTCGGTGTCCGCTAATTCACACCCTTCCGAGAAACTTTTCTGCACCCTAATCCTCCGACTTGAGTATAAGACTGACAAGGTACCCTGATCTCGGTGTCCACTAATCTCGCACCCTTCCGAGAAACTTTTTCGCATTCTAATCCTCCGACATGGGTATAAGACCGACAAGGCATCCTAATCTCAGTGTCTGCAAATCTTGCACTCTTTCCGAGAAACTTTTCTGCATTCTAATCTTCCGACTTTGGTATAAGACCGACAAGGCATCCTGATCTCGGTGTCCGCTAATCTCGCACTCTTTCCGATAAACTTTTTCGCATTCTAATCCTCTGACTTGGGTATAAGACTGACAAGGCATCCTGATCTCGGTGTACGCTAATCTCGCACCATTCTGAGAAACTTTTTTGCATTCTAATCCTCCGACATGGGTATAAGACCGACGAGGCATCCTGATCTCGGTGTCTGCTAATCTCGCACTCTTTTCGATAAATTTTTTCGCATTCAAATCCTCCGACTTGGGTATAAGACTGACAAGGCATCCTGATCTCGGCGTCCACTAAATTCATACACTTCCGAGAAACTTTTCCGCACTCCTGAAATTTCGAGGTCAGTACCTAACTCCGACTTTCTTCTGAGGCTGGTACCTAACTTCCAGTTCCCACCCTTTTCGAGGTTGGTTCCTAACTTCTGACTCTCTTCCAAGACTGGTACCTAACTTCTAGTTCTTACCCTTTTCGAGGTCAGTACCTAACTTCTGACTCTCTTCCAAGGCTGGTACCTAACTTCCAGTTCTCATTTCGAGATCAGTACTTAAATTCTGATCCTCATCCTTCCCGATCGGTACCTAAATTCTGATTCTCTCTTCGAGGCTGGTACCTAAATTCCAGTTCTCTTTGGAATCCCGAGATTGGAACCTAAGTTCCAATTCTCATTTTAAGTTCAAAATTTCTGCGAAATACATCTCGAAATCAATCTCAAATCAAATTTCAACCAAAATGGAAGCCCGAATCGAAATTCAAAACTCAAAATTAAAGCTTGAAATAAAAATGAAACGAATCTGAAATTCAATCTCTTGAAATCTTGTGATTTGAAATCCACCTCTTTTTCCCCAGCGAGAGTTATGGAATCTTCAGTCTTGGAGATTTGTCTGATACTCCCCAGTGGAAATTTTTCTACGCTTAGTTCTACGTGTGTCACTTAAACGTTTGTGTTGGTCTTGTTGATCTCTTCGGTCAACGCCAATACGCGGTGAGCTCCTTTAGCACACCACACCTATTGGGGGTCCATTTATTGACCTCATTTTTTGTGAGGTCTGAACTCTCTCTCCTTAGTGCTTAGGATCAAGCCATAGGTTTTCCCTTTGACTATCCTAGAGGATTAGAGATGGAACCCACCACTTAGAAATTCAAACACCTCTTAACTCTTCTTGAACCACACAGATGACCATAAACCTCCAAGCCACTTGGAAGGTTAAAAGTCAAATGTGGAGGTTCAAGGATGAATTCTTATAGGATGTTCAAGCCTTAGGACAACCTTAGGTGGCCTGGTCTTGGTGAGGTTCAGCTTGTACACACCACACTTCCACACACATTCCAAACCCTAAAACCACTCTTGCCCAACTTGGCTTCCTGACTCATGTAGGAAACTCATATGGGGATGGACCTCAACCCCTAAGCCCTTGGCTAAGAGGGTTAGGAACAACATATTGAGTACCTAAAATGAGTCCTCTCATTGCTCTTGTGAGCTTAACATGGCTTCATGGCTCAACCAAAATGGTTTCATTCTACTCACATCTAATCAATCTTCATTTTCCCAAATTTCAATTTTTGACCCCCAGGGCCCTAAATCCACCAAATCTACCAAATACCCTTGAAGTTGCCCAAAATTCTCAAAAATTGCCCAAATTTCCAAAATTCCTAAAAAACAATCCTAACACTCCCCACCACTCAAACTGATCTGCCATGGCCAAATATACCAAAATTTCCAAAAATACCCCCCAATACCCTCCAAATACCCAAAATACCCTTTTTGGCCTAAAAACCCAAAAATTCTCAAAAAATCTTAAATATTTCCAATTTCATTTTGTTCAATTGCCACATACCCCAATTTTGTCAATTTAACCCAATTTGATCAAAAAAATGCAAAATGGGTCCTTAAGGACCAAAATGACCAACAAACCCAATTCATCCCAAATTCAACCTAAATGTCACCCAATTTTCCCCAAATTTATTTTGAAACCTTCCTAACATCCCCACAAACAAAAGCCTAACTTAATTCACCCAAGACTAACTCAAACCAAAATTCCCCAAATTGGCCTAAACCAACCATGAACCCAAACAAGCCCAAATCCCAAAATCAAGACCCAACCAAAATTGGAAACTCTTTGTAACACTCCCATAAACCTTTTGCAACATTAATTATACATAAAACCCAACTTTAGCCCAACTTCAGCCCAAGTTAGCCCAATTTGACCCACTTTGGCCCTATTATTAAAAGACCCAAATTAAACCCAATTCAACTCCAAAAGACCCCAAATCTTTTCTAGAACCTTCATAACACATTCCTAAACCAATTGCAAATATTTATTTGGCACAACCTTTTACTAATTTTTTTATCCAAAAGTCTATTTAAAAACTTAAAAGCCCACCTCTTTAAGACATTTCAAAAGCCCATCCAAAACCATTTCAAAAGCCCAAAATATGTCCTAAAGCCCACATGACATTTTCATTTGTCATCCCTTTAATCAAAATCAACCCCTAAGTTTTAAATCCATGATCAAATGATTCCAAATCAAGCCTCATGCCAAATCACCCCTAAATGCCAAAAATCCCTAAAACCCATTTTCATGAAACTTGGCTAAGTCATTCCCAAGCCACATGTAAGCCATGTGAGTTGTGCCCCATGTCATCATGCTATCTTGGGCAAAAGGAGGAGCCTTTTTATTGATTCCCTTAAGATGATTAAACATTCCCATGTCTCCCCTAACCCATGCTTAAACCTAATTGTACTTAGATTGTGACTTGACCCCACTAATCAAGCTGAACCAAATGACTTTCCCTCAGCCCAAACCAGGTCATTGGAGGGTGAACCAAGCCCGTTTGCATGAGTTGACCAAAATAAGCCAAAATGAGCCCTTACCCCATACCATTTAAATCAAACTCCTTTACACATGTCCAAAGCCAATTGAACTCACCAAACCCCAGCCCTGACCTCACTGGTCAAGATGGTGACTCATGCTCGCAGGCCGCCCACAGGTCACCGGAAAACACCACACCCGAGAGCTCCATGTGAGCCAAAAAATTCAAAACTCCCTTGCTGAGTTGTCCCAACCCCAGTGGACACCAGGGCTCTTCTTCTCCCCCCCTGAGCAACTGATCCCAAGCCCTAACTCCCCCTGAGAAGTTCTCTAGCCATGGCTATTTAAACTCCTCACCTCCACGGCCAAAAGGTTGGATGCATTGGACCTTAACAAAACTCTGTCAAATTGGTTCTAAACTCCTCTCCTAACCTAGAGCAGTTGATCCCCACTGAAATCCAGCCCTAAAGCCCTCTCTGTGAGCTCAATTTATGAGCTCAATTTTAAGCCCAAAAATAGGACACTTCACCACAGTGAGCCAATCTTCAAGTTGATTGACTCTACACCATCACCAGACCAAGAGAAGAAGTTCCCCAGTGGAAGCCCCCTCACCAAGCCAGCCATTCCTTTTATCGGCCAGAGCTTAAAATCGGCCTTGGTGGAAGTCTGGTCTAGGAATTTCACCACAGCTCCAAGCTTCATCCCTAGCTTCCTTTGACTCCAACGAACTTGCCGAGCCTCTTTGATTGAAGCTTCTCTTCTCAGAGCCAAGGTATTGAACCCTTCCTTCCCTAGAGCTTCTTTCAATTCTCCATTTTGTTTGAGTTAATTTCATAGCATCATAGTCGTATAGATATGTTCGTCTTGTCAAGACGAGTTCATAGGGCCCAAGATCATGCAATTTGGTTGAGAGATGAAGGAGATATTAAGGTTAGAACGTGGACGGCTCTCGAGACGCACTGGTCTTAGACGATGACCAACCACCATCGGATGGCGCGTGTAATGAACGAATGGTGGAGATCAAGCCAGACGAGGAGATGAAACCGAGCAGCGGGCCGTGTGGCATCCCAGTCAGATGGCGGCGTTGAATAGGAAAACGCCGCGTGGGACTTCGGAGCTGCCAAGGATGACGAGGCGCCGCGCTAGATAAGTAGGACATTAGGGTATTTTTGATTTATTTAAATGCCCAGAACTTTAAAAATGTATATCTTTTCATAGTTAGATCAGAAAAATAAAAAAATACCCTCCTGCTCAGTGAACAGAGGAATATATTGTGAAAAAAGAATTAAAGATGAATATTTGATTTTTAATTAATTATTCACTGATTTGAGTTTTTTAATTCTCCATCCATGAATACAATTCACCATGGCATGTGACCGTAAGGATTTTGTAGCCACTGTTCTTGGGAACCTTCCCTAAATTTTCCAAGACCAGAAGTCATCTCTATGGAGAGTTATCTATTTTTCAAGTTTATGTGTCTGTTTTGGTATTTTAATTCCAATAATTTGCATGTTGCTTAGAAAATTCTAGAAAAATTAGGGGAGGTAGCTTATGACCAGAGGACCCTAGGAAAATTATGGTTTGACTTAATTCCGTAAAATAACCCTAATTAGCCCAAACACTCAAAACTGAAACCCAAAACTAAACTAAAAGTCACAACAAGATAAAAATTCACCGCCACAACATTCAAAAATATAAAACAACTCAAAATTTAATCACAAACAGAACAACAAAACTGCAATTACAACTAAATTAAAATGTCTCATTGGATGATCGGGAATCCCTCGGATGATGTAACCCACGTGTTGCTAACGAGATCTCCCATGGTCTAAATGAAAGTGTGGAACACATTCAGTTGAGTTTAGCAAATTCATTTGGACTAAGTGAATCCGATGAAAATAACGGTGCCGGGATGACGGAACTATGGGATCTTAATCGGTTCTGTTCAATCAACTTTAAGATTTGTTTTAATTAAAACATTAAGACATTTGAACCTTAAGAACTCTCTAAACTAAAACACTTCTCTCATCTCCTGATTTTCACTTTTTAAAACTAAACCCTCTACAACAACAAGGAGCTTGGAGCATAGTGGGTAGCACGGCCATCGTCATCAGCAAAACTTGGATCTACATCAGCAAAACCTTTCTTAGAATTAAATAATAAAGCCATAGGATTTTGAGGTAGTTTTCTTAGTGCAACATAAATCCTCAACATTCCGTTAGGCATTTGCATAATCATATTATGCAAATTAAGCCCTAACCGGTCTTAGGACTCCGAGGTAGTCGTTTGGTATGACATAAACCCTCACATCTTCGAGGTTATTTATATGATTATGTCATATAAATATAAGTTATAATTAACTAAAATTGGCAAGATTACAACGTTAAATAAACTCTTAAATTAAAGCCAAACCATAGGATAGTTGGGAAGTCACCGAAGTTCACTTCGGCTCCGTGACATCCCCTACTTCACTTCCTTTGGACTTCTAAAATAAACTGCTCCAAATTTGAGCTATACCCTATTGAAATTTCTAAAATCCAATTGTTTGAAAACCTTAAACTTTAAAATTCTTGAGAGCAAAACCACTGATCATTATCAAGAGTTTTCTTAAATGATTCCCGTCATTTAAGGATGTAATTAACTATAGGGGCTTGCCCTTATAGGGAACTTTAAGAACCCGGGTAATATAAACGCTGCTTAATTCCTTTATAGAAGTAGGGGAACTTGTCAGCTTATAAAATTGGTTTGCAGACCAAACGTTGTCACAAATCTTCTAGTTTATTTAATCGAGCCCCATCATCAAACAATGTGTCTATTCTTCAGGATAGATACATGGTTTGTGGTGTGATGCTCTTTTATAAAAACTATTTGGGATGTGAGATCGGTTTCATTTCATATCTTGAATTTTTCAAACTTAAAATTACTTTAAAAAAACCAAATGCTACTTTTCAAATTATATATATCTATTTAAATTAAATTTAAAACCTAAAAATATGCCGAAAATGCTCCTCTGAAACTTTCTTTTCCACAAAAAAGACCCATCAGAGAGGGTCACCAAACTTTGTAGACTCCAACGAACTCCAAACTAAAAAAAACTAGATAAATGGATGAAGGAGAAATCGGTGAGAAGAAGGCTTCAACACCAACTCTTTCTGCTCTAAAACTCTCTTAACTCACTACACACAAAAGAACATGACTCTTAGACTCTACAGAAGACTAACTAAGACTACTCTAACTGATTTCATGTCTTCATTTTAATATTTCTTTAAAAGGTACTTTGGTGTCTCTTCAAATCATGTCCACATTCAATGTATCTAACAAAAGATGCATCTCTTCATTCAAAATTGCCTCCCAAACGAAGTTAAGGAAGCTTAAACAAAAAGTTACTTCAAACACACCTTGGAAATGGCACCAAATTTGATTTAATTCATCGCTTTTAACTATAGCGCTTATGCGCCAGCCATCGGCGCTTAGGCGCCAGATGCTAATTTTGCACACCTTTCATGTTAGTTCTAAATTTGATCATTTTTTGCTCATTTCATAACAATCACTCATTTTAATCATAACTGCAAGAAAAATATGAAAATACCTTCCATTATAGTGCAATATCATCAAAAATAGGTATAAAAATGTGCATAAAAACACTATATATTTTAGGTGTATCAATGCATTTTAGAATTTTTTTATCTTTAAGTTGGGTCCAGTGTCAGTGAACCCATCAAAAAATCATACCCAGCCTCAAGCACAATTATGCAAACACGTAGATGTATATAATTGGGGTACCTTACTTTAAGATTCTTATTTAGAATATGTTGGGTATATGACTCACTGAAAATATGTTAAGATTTTGACGCCTATTTTATATTGATTTTGATAATATTGCACTTTAGAGAAGGTATTTTTGATGATTTGTTGTAGATATGATGATTTATGGACATTGGAGCAAAAAAATGCAAAAAGAAGCGAATTAGGAGCAAAAAGGACCAAAAATATGAAAATTTAATCTAGGGCGCCGACGGCGAGCTCGACGATGCCGACGAAGAAATTTTCCCAAGATTTTAGAAAATATATTACAAGGAAGCCCGCCGACGGCAAGATCGAGGCCACCGACAGTGGGCCTTATGAAAGAGAGTCCAAGGCTAAGTATTCTAGAAGGCCGCCGACGGCAAGCTCGAGGCCACCGACGGTAAGAAAGTAGGTTCTCTCACAAGGTACATCGAATGTGGATGATTTTTTAAGGGATGCTTGGGAAACACTTGAAAACTCTTCAACTACTTTAAAAGAAATAATTTGGGGCCGAAATTGGTGTCCACTAGAGTGTCAAGTGTGTGTGTCTAGTGACTACAAAGGGTTTCTAGAGTGTTAGCTAGTGTCTTGTTTTCCTTAAAGTTTTAGATAGAGAGTTCAATTAGTGATATTTGGGAGGAATTCTTCGAGAGATTGTAAGAGTGGAAGGGAAGTGAGAGATTTCTTCCTCCTTGCCGTTTCAAAGGAGAATTCTGCGTGCTGTAAGGAAAGGAAGAGATTCAGAAAAAATTCAAGGAGTTTTCTTGGGGAGGAATTTGAGATAAGTTGTATTTTCTTATTTTAGTTTGTAGAACCTTGCTTTTATATATGAAATCCAAGTTTTGTGGTATACTCTTCATGAAATCTGAGTAGTTTTTCTGTATTTTTCCTTGTTTTGACATTTTTGTGAAATGGTGATTTGAATCAGTGTGCTAAGAAAATTTTAAAGAAGTTGTGATAATCTTTTCACTTAAATCTTAATTTACTTTTAATCTGGCCAATGTTGACCTCATTTTTGATGAGGTCTTCTCTCCTTCCTTTTAGTGCTTAGGATCTAGCCTTAGGCTTTTCCTTTGACTATCCTAGAGGATTAGAATTGGGACCCACCACTTAGAAATTCAAACCACTTCTTAACTCCCTGCAAACTCCACAAACTTGATTGTAGACCCCTAATCACCTAGAGGGTTGAAATCAAATGTGGAAGTTTAAAGGATGAGTTACTATGGGATTCTTTGGCCTTAGGACCGCCTACGGGTGGCCCAGTGCAGTGAAGGGGGCTGACTTACACACACACTACACCTATACACTACACTTTCACATACCTCTTGAAACTACCCCCATATCCAATTTAACCTCCTGGCTCATGAAGGTGATTCACATGGATGGTCCTTAACCCCTAAGCCCTCGGGCTAGAGGGTTAGGAACAACATAGTGGATGCCTCAAATGAGTCCCTTCATGGCTCATGTGGGCTTGATATGGCTTCATGGCTCAACCAAAATGATTCCATTTCACTTACATTTACCCAATCTTCAATTTTCCAAATTTTCAAGTTTTGACCCCCGGGACCCTACACCTGCCTAGCCTACCCAAAACCCTTGAAATTACCCAAATTTTCCAAAATCCTCCAAATCACCCAAAATTCCTCAAAACCAATCCCAAATATTCCCACATTACTCAAATTGGTCATCCATGCCCAAAAATATCAAAAATTCCAAAAATACCTCCCAATACCCTCCAAATACCCAAAATACCCCTCTTAGCCAAAAAATCCAAAAATTCAGAAAATTCCTAGAAAATTCCAGAAAATCCCAAATATTCCCAATTTCATTTTGTTCAACTACACCATGGGCCAATTTTGTCAATTTACCCCACTTTTATCAAAACCCCCAATTTGACCCATTTTAACCCAAAATGAACCCAATGTCAAACCAAACCTACCCAATTGACCCAAATTCTGGTCCAATTCAATTCTAAACTTCAATTAAACATCCCCAACACCAATCTAGACCAAATTCAAGCCCAATTTGATTGGCATTGGGATCCAATTTCACTTTTGGCCTTAAAGCCCAATTTGGACCCATGACCCAAACCTAGCCCAAACCAAACCAATTTAACTCCAATTAATCCCAAATCTTTCCTAAACCTTATCTAACATCCCCACAAACAAAACACTAACATGATTTGCCCAAAATTTGAATCTAAACCCCACTCAAATTCAACCCAAAACCAAAAGGCCCAATTTTGACCTAAATCCAACCCTAACCCAAATGAGCCCAAATCCCAAAATCAAAACCCAACCAAAGCCAAAACCTCTTTGAAACACTCCAAAAAACATTTCCCAACATTTATTTTACATCAATTTCAACTCTAGCCCAACATTGGGCCAAGTTAGCCCAATTTGACCTACATTGGCCCACTTACCAAATAAACCCAAATTCAAACCAATTCAAGTCCAAATCACACCAAATTGACTCCAAACCACTCATGACACATCCCTAAACCAAACTCAACAATTATTTGGCCCAACCTCTTTACAAAATTCCCATCCATAAATTCATTTTTAAACTTAAAGGCCCATTCCTTAAACCATTTTAAAAGCCCATCTTTTACCACATCCAAAGGCCCAAAATTGGTCCCAAAGCCCATATGACATTTCCCCTCATCATACTTTCAATTAAACTCAATACCTAAGTCCTAAATTCATCATTGGATTATTCCAAATCAAGCCCCATACAAATTCCCATCAAAATACCAAAATTTCCTTAAACCCATTTCCATGAAATTGACTAAACCTTTCCCCAAGCCAAAGGTGAGCCATGAAGCCATGCATGAGCCACATGTGAGCCATGAGAACCTTGGACACTCCACCATGCCATATTGAGTAAGGAGAGGGAGGGCTTTCCTTAATCCCTAAAGCTCATTAGCCTTAATCATGATTCACCTAAACTTAAATTTAATCCAAATATATTTGGATGGAGACTTCTCCATGCCAAACCAAGCTGATCCCTTTGATCCCCCACAAGCACCCAAAGCCACCTTGAAGGGTGCACCAAGCCCAAATGGGTGGATTGACCCATTTAGACTCAAAACTAGCCATGCCCCATTCTACTTTGGATCAAAGCCTTTACACATGGCAATTGCCGATTGCTTGCACCAAGTCCCAGCCACAGCCCACTCGACCTTGAGGGTGACCCATGCCCGGCCGGCCAACCACCACGGCCGCCGGAAACCACCAGGCCGAGAGCTCACATGTGAGCCCAAGCTTGGAATTCTCACTCGTCGAGCCGCCCCATGCCCAATGGCCATTGTAGCTGTTCTTCTCTTGCCAAGAGCAGGCTGATCCCGACCCTCGACTCCCCCGGGAGGCCCTCCGACCTCTCCTGATTTAAACCCCTCACCCTCTCGGCCAAAGAAGGTCTTGAACCGGACCATACCAAAACTCGCCAAAATCATTCCGGATCACTCTCCACACATAGAGCACTTGATCCCCACCGAATTCCAGCCCAATTCCCTCCAGTCGAGCTCGATTTCGAGCTCAAACTTTAGCCCGAAAACCAGGACACTTCTTCGCAGTGAGCCAATCCCCAAATTGATTGGTCCTACACCTTCACTCGGACCGAGAGGAGAAGTTTCCCATTGAAAGCCCCATCTCCAGGCCACCCAGTTGCTCCAGCCTCCAAGCTTTGTGATCGGCTGTGGTGACTTTCATAGCTAGACAATTCACCAGGCCAAGGGACTTCATTTGGAGCTTACTTGGACCCAATCGAAGGTGACACAACTCTCAGATCGAAGCTTCACTTCTCTGAGCAAAGGTATGGACTCCCTCTTCTTCCCGAGCTTCCAGAGATTCTCATTTTAATTTGAGTCAATTTAAATGCATGTTCACCGTATGGATGTGTTCGTCTCTTCAAGACGAATCCATAGAGCATAAGAACACGAACATCCGTTGAGAATCGAGAGAGTTCTTAGGGTTAGAGTGTGGACGGTCACGGGATCGCACCAGTCGTAGATGATGACCGTGAACCGTCGGATCGCGCGTGTATTGGGTGGACGGCTTGGATTGCGTCGGACCGGCGGATGGTACGTGAACCGCGGGGCCCCGGACGGCCGAGTCGGATGGCGACGCCGAACCGAGGAGTGACGCGTGTCGATTCGGAGCCGCCGAGGTTGAGTCGGCGCCGCGTGGATAAGTAGATAAATAGGGTATTTTCGATTTATTTAAATCCCGAACTTCAAAAATCCATATCTTTGTGTAGAAAAATCACAAAAATAAAATAAAAATACCCTCTTGCTCAGTGAACAGAGGAGAATAATGTGGAAAAGAAATTAATTAATTTTGTTCAGTACTTTATTTTTAATTAATTATTTACTCCCTGTATTGTTTTAATTCTCCATTCATTCATACAATTCACCATGGCATGAGACCATAGGGCTTTTGAAGCTTCTGAACTTGGGAACATTCCCTGAATTTTCCAAGGTCAGAGGCCTTCTCTGTGAAAAGTTATTGATCTTTCAAATACATGTTGCTGTTTTGAGTATTTTAATTCCAAAAATTAGCATGTTGTAAAATAAATTCTAGGAAAATTTGGTGATGTTCCTTATGACCGAGAGAACCACTAGGAAAAATGGGACTTGAGTTAATTCACTCAGATTAACCCTAATTAGCCAAAATACCCAAAATTGAACTTTAATTAATTAGAGTTAACCATAGATCAAATTGACTTGAAATCAATTCTCCACTGACCTTTAGGATTAGAGGAATCCACCATAAAAATTTCAAGTCAATTGGACTTGGTTAGCCCTACTAAATGGGTTGATTAAGCCATTTAGCCAATTTAAACTTTGAAAATTCATAACTTTCAAAATACTTTTCAAAAATTCACTAAATTAGTTTTGGAGCATCTCTGATATTAGGGGAATTTAAGAAAATTAAAATTACAATTTTCTAAAAAAGTTGATTTTTTATCATTAGTTTAATATTTTAATAATTAAAAAATAATAAAAATTACAAAAATAGCAAAATTCACCAAAATGTCACATTTTGAATTCTAACTACTTAGGAACAAACCCCATATTTTTCTTATGTCTCTAGGTTGAGATATTAAATTTTAAAGCCTTGGGGTAATTTTTAAAATTAAAAAATACATTTTCTAGCATTTCCACTAAAATAATTCCAATAAATTAAGGAAAAATCAGAAAATTGTAAAATTTGGTTCTCTGGAATCCTTGATATTAGAGAGAATTTTAAAAATTATAAAATTCATTTTTTAACTTATATTCTATTTTTAAATTAATTAATACTCCAGAACTTAAAATAAATTTTAATAAATAAAATATAATTAAAAAAATCACAAAAATTGATCTAAGTGGTCCTCTGGTCATTAAGAATGTCCCATAATTTTCTTAAGGACAGAAACTTTCCCTTGGTCATATTATTAAATTTTCCTTGGAAATCCTTATTTTCCACCAAAAATAATTACATAAATAAATTAAATACAGAAAAATCACATTTTCTCCTCTAATGTCTTCATTGACATATGAGTAAAGCCACATAAAAATTTCAATTTCATCTGAGCTCAATTTAGTGAGTTATGAGATTATTAAGCTTGAAGGGCAAAATGGTAATTAAAATTTTAACCCTTAATCAAAACTTTAGGCTTAATAAAATGAAAAGGTAAAATATTTGATCTTAATCTGATTTGGATGATTGAAATTTAAGTAATTAAAGGGTAGAAACCTATTAAACAATTCAAAAAAAATATAATTAAAATAAACCTTAATAAAATGATTACTTAAATTTTGGAAGAATAATAAAATTGGAATTATTAAAATAGGGATATTATTAGGAAGAGATTTGTTTCTTTAATTTAAGAATCCCTAAATTAATCATCTCAATAATATTTAATCCCTAATTAAAATGATAATCCAATCTTAAAATTTAAAATGCTAAAAGACTTAATCATTAAATTAAATTAAAGTTAAATTATTTAAAGAAAATCCCTTTAAAATAAAATGTTAAATTAAATTAAATTAAATTAAATTAAAACCACATTAAATTAAATTAAATTAAATTAAATTAAATTAAATTAAACTATATTAAATTAAATTAAATCAAATTAAATTAAATTAAAATTAAATCATATTAACTTAAATTAAATTAAATTAAATTAAACTAAATTAAATAAAATTAAATTAAATTAAATTGAACTAAATTAAATTAAATTAAATTAAATTAAAATTAAATTAAATAAAATTAAATTAAATCAAATTAAATTAAAACTAAATCAAATTAAATTAAATCAAATTGAATTAATTTAAGCTAAAGCATATCATATTAAATTAACTTAAATTAAATTAAATTAAACTAAACCACATTAATTTAAGTTAAGTTAAATTAAATTAAATTAAATATAACATAACCTAAGACATGAAGAATTCAAAATAAATCTAAAATAACTTGAACACTATTCCAAACTTAAATCATTAATTTGAACTTAAATTTGAATCACAAATCATTAAATATCGTTTTGCCCTTAGGAGCTTTTACTATTATAACTCCTAGATGGAGTATCAAGTGAAATGTCACTTCACTCATAAGGATATTCAAACATCCTAATTCAACTGAGCAAGAAATAAAACTTAACTTAAACACCCCGGCTAATTAATTCACTCGCACAATAGAATTTATTTGGACTTAGGACAATTCCCGAAATATTGAAAAGATGTTTAAGATTCATCTTAAACACTTCCTCAATATGATGGAACGTCCTTAAGAACAAATTGAGCTTAGTTGTTCTTTGGTGAAGAAAATCATCCTTAAAACCAAAAATTGAAGACCTAGACGTCATAGGAATGACTAGCTATAGGATTAGGATTTTGGTAGAAAACCATAACCCTTCCCTTAGCTTTACCTAGGAAATTGCTATAAATGCTTAAATGCTCTAAATTGTATTTTAAGTGCGGCTTGGGATGACGGGAAGACCCTCCGGTACGCTTTTATTTTATTGCAATTTATCTTACTGCAATTCATTTATTCGTGTTGCACTTTACCTTTCTTGCATGATAAACAACAGTTGCATGAAAACCTACACCTTTAGGACAGAGACCAAAACTAAAACCCATAACTAAATTAAAAGACACTACAAGATAAAATTCACCGCCACAACATTCAAAATATAAAACAACTCAAAATTTAATCACAAACGAACAACAAAACTACAACTACAACTAAATTAAAACGTCTCATTGAATGATCGGGAATACCTCGGATGATGTAACCCACGTGTTGCTAACGGGATTTCCCACGGTCTAAATGAAAGTGCGGAACTCATTTAGTTGAGTTTAGCAAATTCATCCGGACTAAGTGAATTCGATGAAAATAACGGTGCCGGGATGACGGAACCGTGGGATCTTAATCGGTTCCGTTTAATCAACTCTAAGACACTGTTTTAATTAAAACATTAAAGACACATGGAAATTAAGACTTTCTCTAAAACCAAACACTTCCCTCATCTCTTGATTTATCACCTTCTACAACTAAACCTCTGCAACAACAAGGAGCTCCGGAGCATGGTGGGCAGCACGGCCATCGTCATCGGCAAAACCCGAGTCTACTTCAAGCAAAACTTTCTTAGAATTAAATAACCAAGCCATAGGACTTCGAGGTAGTTTGCACGGTGCAACATAAATCCTCAACTCTTCGTTAGGCATTTGCATGATCATATCATGTAAATTAAGCCCTAATCGGTCTTAGGACTCCGAGGTAGTCGTCCGATACGACATAAACCCTCACATCTCCAAGGCTATTTGTATGATTTTATCATACAAACATAAGTCCTAATTAATTAAAATTGGCAAGATCAAAACATTAAATAAATATTAGGACTTTCCTAAATTCAAGCCAAACAATAGGATAGTCGGGAAATTATCGAAGTTCGCTTTGAATCTGTGATTTCTCCTACCTTTCTTCCTTTGAATTCCCAAAACAAAAAAATGTTCCAAACTCGATCCATTCCTTATTGAAATTCTAAAATTCAATCCCTTGAAAACTTAAACTTTGAAATTCTTGATAGCAGAACTACTGATTATTATCGAGAGTTTTCTTAGGTGATTCCCATCACTTAAGATGTAATTAACTATAGGGGCTTGCCCTTATAGGGAATTTTAAGAACCCAGGTAATATAAACCCCGCTTAATTCATTTATATTAAGTAGGGGAATTTGTCGGCTTATAAAATTGGTTTGCAGACCAAACGGATGTCACAAATCTTCTAGTTTATTTAATCAAGCCCTACCATCAAGCAATGTGTCTATTCTTCGGGATAGATACATGGTTTGTGATGCAGTGCTCGTTTATATAAACTATTCGGGATGTGAGATCAGTTTGATTTCATAAAATTTCCAAATTTAAAATTATTTTCAAAATCAAACATTACTTTTCAAATTATTTATTTAAATTAAATTAAAATTCGCCAACAGTTTCTGTAGGCGACCCCCCTTTTCCAAATAAAACACTCAAAACCTAAAAATATGCCGACAATTTCTGGCGACTCCGCTGGGGATGATTCCTCTCTCCATTTTAATCAGATAATTCTGCTTTCAAAAATCGGTAGTGTATTCATGTCCCTAATGGATCAAACTGCCCTTCTTTCCGTTGGAATACTATGTTCATTTCTACCTTGAACGAGTATAGCCAACATTCTCTTGGATTTAGGAGCCACTGTTTAGACACCCCTAAACAGAGAGGTTCCGAGATCCTTTTACCTCATTTCTGGGGTGGGGTGGACCCCCAATAGGTGTTAGTTTAGGAGTGATCCTTCGAGCCGAGAAGTCTTGCATAAGACTTTCTTTTCCTTTCCAACTCTGAATCAGATCAATTACCTTCTCTACACCTTCGAACATTCCGTTCTAAATAAACAAACCCTCTAATGAATGACTCTTTTAACAAATATACATGAACGAGAATGTGTTCGGACTCTTTTTGTTTCCTTTCTTTTCGTCCCGATGAGAAGAAGCATAACTTGGGACCGACAATCGAATCTACCTCGCGAAATGGAAGCCCCAAAGCTGATTTTCTCCTTCACCAATGGACTAGACCTCGCCGTTTACAAGGATGAGCTGCCCGACAATGGGATCATCCGGTTTGGACAAGGATTTGAGAACACAAATGTCAAGATTGCTGACGTTACTCTCTTCGCACTGATGGACAAAGTGTCAGAAACTGAGAAACCCATGATTGAGTTCAACCTTAAATCAACTCAAGAATTTCCTCCTCTGCAAAGGATTCCAGCTGAGAGGAATACCGCTGTCCATAGAAGGACCGTTATCTCTACCCCCACTGGTCTAGTCGTCTCTGCACCTACCCCGGCTTCCGCCAAACTGAAGGGGAAGGAGGTTCAAATTTGCAACGAATATGTTACCGTGGAGGGTACAGATTTCCGTGCTAGACCTTCTGTTTTTGAAATTGGGTCCAGCTCAAGGGTTCCACCCCTAACACGGACTCAGAGGAGAAACAGAGGCAGGAAGATTGCCGGGAATGCCAGTAGCCGCTGAAGTCGCTTTCTTAGAAGAAATCCCTGAGTACACACCACTACCTGAATACATACCATTGTCTGAGTATACACCCCTTTTGGAAGGAAGTAGATTCCATCCCCTTTCCGCCGCAGCTGACGAGGAAAACGTCCGCAGGATTGCTTCTACATTACCTCGGCCCGCATACTATAGTGACAACAGAAACAAAAGGGTTAGGGTTGCACCACTTGCCCGACTACGGATCGTGATTGAAAAGTTAGCGAAGAAGGAAAAATGCCCCGTATCAGAAATTTTAAGAAGGATAGGGCGGGTGCCGGCCAAATCCCGTCTTGGGCCGCGAGTAGAATCTGCTATCGCTGCAGAAGAGCCTAATAAGAAGATGAAGGCTAGTCCACCTGTTGTTGTTTCAGGTTTACAGATCAGGGAGGATACCACCTTCCAGCATTCAGCTGACAGACCATCCGGTCCTAGGCCCTCTCGTCTGCTAGAAGGATGGTATGGCATCCCACTACCGGCCAATTAAGGCCGAAACAACGACTCGAGAAGGAAAGTCTCGTCAGGAGACTTGAATCCGAAGAAAGTGCTACTGCAGTAAAGGAGACTCATGAGAAGGAAACCCGACAGTTATTACATGACAACTGCAAGGATGTACAGAAAAGACCTTTAGAAGATGCTATGGAAAAGTTAAGGACTGATATTCGACGATTAGCAAGGGAGAGAGAAGAGAAATTCGGAGATGAAATTGACTCGTCAGAGTTCATGGATGATGAGTATGCAGAAATTAACATGGTTGAAACACGAGCTTCGTCGGCCTCACAAGGTGCTCCTGCAGCCGCAGAAAGAGAGGAGCCGGAAGTAATGAGAAGGCGACTTCAAGAGAAAGATGATACGATTGCCCAAATGGCAAAAAGGATGGAAGAGATGGCTGTAGCCCTAGCCACTCTCCAGAGTCAGGTTCAACCCCAAAGAGAAACACCCCAGAAGTTATTCACATTGTAGACGGAGGAAAGGAGATTAAGTCCATCAACGGGGATGATCAATTAAAGAAGGATGCAACACAAAGCATGATTCCGGAAAAGGATATTAAGAGCTTGGTGGAACGAGCGAAGTGCGAGAAGCCTTGGCACAATCAAAGAGCGGGACATCCATTCGGACGGGTAGACCTTACACCGAAGAATTCGACGCCGTCCAATATCCGAAAGGCTTTGTACCACCTCCGTTCAAGACCTTTGATGGAACCGGAAATCCTCGGCGAGCATGTTGCACATTTTCGTGCCGGTTGTTGCAATGCCGGCGGAAGTGATGCTTTACTCTTCCGACAATTTGTCGACGACTCGTCGGGGATTGCTTTTGATTTGTATGCGGAATTACCAAACGGTTCGGTGAAGACATTTTCGAACTAGAGAACCTCTTCATCGAGCGATTTGCCGGAGCTCAGCACCACATCACTATAGGTGATTTAGTGGTAGAGAAACAGAAGCCGAACGAAACTTTGGTGGACTACATACTTCGATGGAGGAATCTAAGTATGAAGTGTGAGCCACAGTTACAAGAACAGCATGCAGTCGGCATTTTACTAAAAAGCATCCATGGCCCGATAGCACTTCTCCTCAAAGGATTTACTATTAAGACTTTCGAGAAGTTGTTAAGCAAGGCCGGAAGCTTGCAAGAGGAGGCGAAGCAATTAAGTTTCACCGATAAAACAGACAAACAGAAGCCCATGAAAACTTTTGAAAAGAAGTCCGGGATCGTCGCAGCGATCGATAAAGGCAAGCAACCGATACAAATATCGTCGAACGGCCGCGGCAATCTCGACAGATTACCGGCAACCCCGACCCGGTTATCGATCATCTCAACGGTATGAACAACCGCCTCGTCCACAACGTACGCTAAGGGAGCTTCGAGCGGGGAGTATCCGTTCAAGAATGAGGCGAGTGCCGAAAATGTTCCGCGGTCGATGAAGACTCCGGATTTCCAACTGCCGGAACCTAAAAGACCGAAGAAGTCGACAAGAGAGGTGATCCCAACTTTTGCCCTTACCACCGGATGCTTGGACACAAGATAGAAGATTGTATTACCTTCAAAAGTTGGCTCAACGACAATCTTCGGAAAGGAATATAACGATCCCGAAAGAATACATGAAGGAACCCCGGAAAGGAGGTTCCGTCAATGTTATCTCGGCGGATTTCATTGTTCCGATAGATCCCTATGCGACTGATGATGGATGGACTACCGCTTGGACAAAGTCTTCGAAGAAGATTTTAGATCACATCCAAACCGCTTCGGTGCAAGCCTCAATTCAGAGGTCGAAAACTGTCAAGTCGGCGCTATCACTTGCGATAGAAGAACCGCCTCAACAAGAGATGACTGAAGAAAAGAAGAAAATTGACGAAGAAGAGAAGACCGAGGCACCTAAGGCTAGACTAGGGGCTGCTTATCCTAGGATAGTTGTTTCGATTTGGGGGAGAAATCCCTCGAACCTCGACTCCGTATGATTATCCGCTCACTCCGGTGGGATCTTATAATAATGAGGGTTATGGCGTTGGCTACGTTTTGACTGTTTCTAACGATTACGTAACTAACGACAATCAACCTAATCCGGACGTCGATCCCGATACAAATGACAATTCTCAAATCATACACAATCTCGACGATCACAATGATGAAGAAGACATCCACCAAGGAGGTTACGAGAGTTCAACAAGCAACGAATCTATTTGCGAGTTTCGAGGAGCTCCAATCACAATAGAGTTAGAGCCTTCAGACTCCGAAGCTAATCCTGAAGAACTTGTCATTCCAATTCAGAAGGAGACACCAACAAACTCAATGCTAAATTCAGAAGAAATCACTGAAGTCAACTTAAGAAGTGGAAGAATTCTACCTCCGAGAATGGGTCCAAATGACTAAGGAAAGCAGTGGTTGTTCGAGAAGAACCAACCCCGGCGAAGAAATACCCATTCGGGAGGAAGCCGAGGCAAATGAAAACAAAGTGGACTACAATGTGCTAGCCCATCTTAGGAAACTACCAGCCAAACTGAGCATTTACGACGCTCTCATCTTATCAAAGGAAATGAGAGAAGCTCTGATCAAGGCCTTGCTTGATCCAGAAATCTGCTTAGCTCAAATGGCCGGAGATTCCTTAGATGAGGTTTGCTCGTTAAAGGAACAACGAGGAGTTACCTTCACAGACAATGATCTATTACTTGGGACAGTGAGACCACAACCGACCGTTGTACATTTCGAGTTACAATTGGGAAGTTTACACTCTCCGCAGTATTGGTGGATCCCGGAGCATCAATCAATATAATGAATCTCCGAACGCTAGCATACTTGGAAATTGATGCTCGCGAGCTCGAAGCGTACAAAATGTTATTAGGAGGATTCAACCGTAAAGGAGAAAGAGCCCTCGGGTCAATAACACTGCTAATGAAGACCGGTGACTTAGCAAAGACAACCGCGAAATTTCACATAATTGATTCAGAAACGTCGTTCAACGCTCTACTGGGCCGACCATGGATACATGAAAACCGGATGGTACCATCATCTCTACATCAATGCATCAAGTACTACGATGGAGGGGAACAGTGCATTAAAGGTGACTTACAACCGTTCTCCGTACATGAAATCGGAATCCATGAAGATGCAGCTTATTATGCACCTCCGAAGAAAACAATCTTCTCCAGAGATACCGTAACAAATGAAGCAAAGGAAATTTGGGACAACGAAGATCCTGAAATTCTAGTCCAACAGTCACTCACCACTCCCTTACGGCAAGATGGTGAAGGTTTCTCCACAACTCGCATCCGAGGTCGAGGCCGGGGACGAGGTCGTGGCAGAGACGCTAGGACGATTGGACAGAAGAAACCAGCCATCAATGTTGATTGGGAAGATAGTTCTGAAGAAGAAAAAGAAATTAAACAAGAAGCAGCGACAATAAGTCGAAAGAAGCCGCAATTCAGAATCCCTCTCAAAGATGAAAGAAACGAAGAATATAAATCGATGTACGAGAAGATTAACCACTATGTACATACTATGACCCTGACCCCGATCCATTCTAATAAGATCGAGGGTATGGAGGTCAAAGAGGTACGTAGCGGTGGTGCAAAGCCCATAAAATTCTACCGTGGTGCTCCTTCCTCCAAAACTGAAAATAATGTACAATTTGAAGATGCTACTTCATCAGAATTAATGGAATTACCTTTTGAGTGGTACTCTCCCTGTGTTCAAAATTTAATTCAGCGTGGTTTCTTACCTCGACAATGGACAAAAGGTCGATCACAACATTTTGAAAATTTATGGAATAACTCCGGTCTTCCACCCAATTCAAAGCAAGGTCTCGTATTCGGCACAGTAGGATCAGTTGACGACACTGAATTTTGCTTGGTTGTCACCTGCGAGTCTAATGAAAACTGCATGGAAGCTACAGAAGAACTCGAAGATTTACAAATTGGAGACGCTCCACCGAATTCGAAGAAGAGATCAAATCTACAATAGATGAGTTAACGGAAGTTAACTTAGGTACTAGCGAAGAACCTAGACCTACCTTTGTTAGCTCCTTACTCAATAAAGAAGACTCCGAAGAAATAATCAAGTTATTAATGGAATTTAAAGACTCGTTTTGCTTGGAGCTACGATGAGATGCCGAGTTTAGCTCCGGAGGTCGCAGTCCATAAGCTAGGAGTGGATCCTACTACGTTCCAGTCGGACAAGGTCCCGGAAGAATGCGTCTAGAAATCGAACAACAAGTCATAGCTCGAAGTTAAAAAGCTAATAGACGCTAAATTTGTCCGTGAAGAACAATACCCGACTTGGTTAGCCAATGTGGTACCGATCGAGGAAGAAGAATGGTCGGGTCGGAATTTGTGTGGATTTCAGAGATTTAAACAAGGCATGTCCAAAAGATGAATTTCCTCTACCGATCCCAGAATTAATGATCGACATCGCCTCAACACATGAAATATTCTCATTCATGGATGGATCTTCAGGATACAACCAGATAAAAATGGCTCCAGAAGATGAAAAACTTACAAGCATTCGAACGCCGATCGGAGTATATTGCTACACAGTGATGCCATTCGGACTGAAGAACGCAGGAGCAACCTACCAGAGAGCAATGACAAGAATTTGTGATGATCTCATCCACAATCAAGTCGAATGCTACGTGGATGATGTGGTCATCAAAAGCAAAGTAAAGGAAAACCACATTCGTATGATTTGAGAATTGTTTTCGAACGATTAAGGCAATTTAACCTTAAGATGAATCCCTTAAAATGCGCCTTCGGCGTCACCTCCGGGAAATTCTTAGGATTCGTTGTCCGGCATCGTGGAATTGAAATCGACCCGGAAAAGATTAAAGCTATCTTAGAAATGCCGCCTCCCAAAACCTTAAAACAACTACGATCTTTTCAAGGGAAGTTGGCATATCTTCGACGCTTTATCTCGAACTTGTCAGGTAGGTGTCAGCCTTTCTCGGCACTAGTTAAAAAGGACGCCAAATTTATTTGGGAAGAGAAATGCCAGAAGGCCTTCGAGGACATTAAGCAATATTTAATGACACCTCCTGTCTTAGCAGCCCCAGTCTCAGGTAGACCGCAGATACTTTATACCGCGGCTTTAGACGACTCACTCAGAGCCCTGTTAGCCTGGGTCAATGATGAGGGTAAAGAAAATGCTCTTTACTACCTAAGCCGTCGTTTACTTCCGACGGAAATAAGGTATCCCGCAATTGAAAGCAATCGTTTAGCCACGATCTTCGCCGCTCAAAAGCTCGGGCATTACATGCTTTCTCACAAGGTCAACTCGATTTCGAAATTTAATCCATTGCAATACTTGATGACCCGTCCAACGCTTTCCGGCAGACTTCCCAGGTGGTCAATGATATAATTGCAATTTGATATAACTTTCGTGCCTCTTCGTGCCGTAAAGGGACAAGTCCTAGCAGACTTCCTCGCAGCACACCCTTTGCCGGCAGAATCGCCTCTCAATGACGACTTGCCAGATGAACAAATAATGAACCTAGAAGACCCTGATGATCGACGTTGGGAATTGTATTTCGACGGAGCATCTTCAGCACATAAAGACGAAGAATCGCAAGTGATAGTACCCGGTAAGCCAGGGATCGGACTAATCTTTATAACACCGGAGCGGGGGATGTTAAGATACTCCTACCACTTAACGGAGCCGTGTACAAATAACGAAGCGAATACGAAGCCCTCATAACGGGATCTGGAATTAACTATTCAAATGGGCATAACGGACATCAACATCTACGGGGATTCGCAGTTAATCATTCAACGGATCGCCGGACAATACGGAATTTTAAAACCAAGACTCGAGCAATATTTTCGGTATGCCATACAAGTCGTTGGAACAAATTCCGAATGTGACAATCTACAAAATTCCCGAAAAGAAAACGCTTTAGCGGATGCGCTAGCTCGTCTCGCAAAAGAATTTGCTCGTTTGCAAGATGAATCGGTGGAAGTGTCGGTTCACGGACGTCGAGTCCTATCACGGCTCGACATAGACACAACACACAAATCGGAAAAAGAGAAGAATCAGTTGCAACAATGGATAGAAAACACGTAAGATTGGCGACGACCATTAATAGATTACCCGTAAACGGGAAAACTACCGGATGATAGGTCGTTAGCCCACCAGATCAAGAAAAGAACTCTGTCCTACGCATTAATAAACAACACATTATACAGAAGGTCTTTTGATCAAATGTGGCTAAGGTGCCTAAGCGGGTCCGAGGCTCGTGAAATTGTTAAAGAGGTGCACTCAGGACTCTGTGGCGCTCACCAATCGGGTCCAAAGATGAAAATGAAAATTAAAAGACTAGGGTACTACCGGCCCTCGATGATGACCGACCGCATGAAAATCGCCAAGAGCCGTCACCGGTGCCAAGTACACGGAGTGGTTCTACACCAACCTCCAAATGTGCTACATCCGACAATTGCGTCATGGCCATTTGAATGTTGGGGCACGGATATAGTGGGTCCAATAGAACCACCGTCTTCAAAAGGACATCGCTTCATTCTTGCGGCTACAGATTACTTTTCCAAGTGGACAGAAGCAGTTCCACTCAGAGAAGTGAAAGCACACCACGTGCTACAATTTTTCAAGAACCAAGTTGTCTACCGTTTCGGAGTGCCGCGCAGGATCATCTCAGATAATGGGTCAGCATTCGAAGCACACAAATCAACAATTTTGTCGGGAGACACGGAATCGACCGGCGATATTCAACAATTTACTACCCAAGAGCAAACGGCACACGTCGAGGCTTTTAATAAAACTCTCGTTCAAATTTTAAAGAAAACTTTGGATGATAATAAGAGAAATTGGCACGAGAAGTTGTTAGAAGCCTTATGGGCCTACCGAACAACCTTCAGAACTCCTACTCAAGCTACACCTTACGCTCTGGTGTATGGGTCCGAGGCAGTGTTACCTTTAGAGGTCCAGCTTCCTTCACTCAGGATTGCAGTTGCAAACAAAATCAATACAGAAGAGAATGCCAAATTACAACTAGAGGAATTGGAGAGCCTGGAAGGGAAAAGACTTGCAGCGCAGCAGAATTTAGAACTATACCAAGCCAAGATGGTTCAAGCCCATGACAGACTGGTCCGCCCAAGAACCTTTAAAATTGGTGACTTAGTTCTCGTTCTCAAAAGACCTATTCTTGCACACCGCAAGATAGGAGGAAAATTTGAACCTACTTGGGAGGGACCGTTTGTGGTTGAGGCAGTCTACCAGGAGGCTCCTACCAGCTAGTGAACTTCCAAGGAGAACGACATATGCTTCCGATCAATGGACGATACTTGAAGAAGTATTACGCTACCTGATGTTTCGAAGGAATGAATTTTCCATCCCTAGGAGCACGGGTGAAGTAATTACTTATGACTGGGTCCGAACCCAAAAAAAAAAATAATAATAATAATAATAAAAAATGTGCTGAAATAAACAAAATCATGATAATAAAGTTTTCCTTGTTTTCTCTTTCATATCAAAATCTCTTTCCCGATCCTATCCCATTTCATTCTCGTTAAATTGAAAAATACAAAAGTAATAAAAAAGCTGTCTTTAATAAACATTTTCTTAATGTTCTTGTTCTTAGTGCGACCCACGATCCTTTTCCTTGTCTTTTCGCGGGGAAATGTCGAACGGGCGGTTGGTCCCGAACTTTAGAAATGGCGTAAGCCTTGCACTCGACGAAAAGAGGGTGAAAGATGGAGCGATAATAGAGATTGACTCGGACTTCGCACCGGCGGGCTCGCAATACGAGGAAAGTGACCGGGTCCCGGTTGACCGAGAGGAACCGCCCGTCGGACGATAATGAAAGTGGGTGGCCCAAGCCACCAATCCAGCGATAAGAAAAGAAAAACAAACACCGAAGAGGACAAGAGAATCAAATCCGTAGTCGCTACGGCAGAGGGCGAGCTTTTCAGCGCCGCGCCTACGAAAAATCGGGAAATACGAAGAGCTACTCTCACAAGCAACTCAACGAAGAAATAAAAATCGTCGTATCCGCAAGATGTTAACTAAATTAGCAACGGACCAGCGCGACGAGACAGATTGCTACGCCGGTGCATATACTTCGAGGATACCGGTTCGCCGAGAACTCGAAGGAAGGAGGCCGGCTCCCGGGATGACGAAGAAACCAGAGAAATCTCAAGAAGAATAGAAGAAAGAAGGCTACTACGCCACCAGATGAAGCCACCGGTAATGCATGACCTTGTTGCAGAAGCAACCCCGGAGGATGTCCCGACGGACATCATCCCCGAGGAGCCGAGGTATGCAGGAGAACGTGAAGGGATTGAGCCATATATCCCACAATACGTCACCAGGCCTCGCCATTTGTAAATTATACCGGAATACGAGCTAGAAAGAATACGGAAGGTCGAGAAGAAAACTTTTGAATACTTCCGGAGAATCGAGGCGAGGAGAATCAATATACTTTAAGGCCTCGAGCTACATACGGACGTGTTCTCAGAATACGAACAACAACAAATCGTAGACTGCATCCGGGATTTGAAAAGGATGGGCCGAGCAGGTCGCTTAAGAGAAAACACTTACTCAGAACCCCGAAGATGGATGCCAGGGAAGGGGAGAATTACAATACAATGTGGATGCTGCTACAACTTCGCAGAAGACAGGAAGGGAAACCCACCAGGGATACTCCGTCATGGCCAAGTGGATCCAATGCCATTAGTCATTAAAAGGATGGTAAAAAGAATGATAACATGGAGGGTACTGCACAGCAGATTGCATACCCAACGGTTGCATCATTAATATTTACAAGAAGGGTGATCGCATACCCCCGCACATAGATCACCACGACTTTGTCGGACTATTCCGCACGATATCTTTTCCGAATGAGTGTAATATCATGTTCGGATCCGACCTCCGGATAGCGAGGCCCGAGTGAGTTCCGAGGGCCGGTAAAGATACCATTACCGGTAGGTTCCGTCATGATGCGAAGGGTAACGGAGCGGATGTCGCTAAACATTGCATACCGGGAGTACCGATGAAGCGGATCTCGGTTACTTTCGGAAGGATGGACGACGAGAAAGCACCTTACCACTTCCAGCCGGACCCGGAGTTAGAGAGCCTCTGGCCTTACGAGCTGTGAGCTGCATGGAAAATATCACACCTCCAACGTACATCCATACGGCATCCTTGCCAAGGATGGCTTGGAAGGTGATGTTATCGACCATGTACCTCACTATTCAGACATGGATTTTTGACAGATACCCTTTTGGATGGATCGACAAAGATCATACATAGTCCGTTTTGAGTCTATATGGATTGTATGAGATGTATTCCAGATCGAGTTGTATGATGTATCTTCGACATGATTGGAATGAAAGTGACCATGTCACAATTTTGGCCTTCACCTCTTTTGTGCAAATTGATCGGGAAACGCCATTAAAAGTTAAATGAACTTCGAACAAAGAACGAGAAAAGAAACAAAAAGAATAAAAGAAAACTTTCCTTAAAAATCTAAAAAATGATAAACTCCAAATTCACGATAAAATAAAATTTGAATCGTTAAAAGACAAACAAAATGACCACA
The DNA here is from genome assembly GCA_022702705.1 of Papilionanthe hookeriana x Papilionanthe teres. Taxonomy (NCBI): domain Eukaryota; kingdom Viridiplantae; phylum Streptophyta; class Magnoliopsida; order Asparagales; family Orchidaceae; genus Papilionanthe; species Papilionanthe hookeriana x Papilionanthe teres. The sequence goes on along the minus strand of CM040428.1, from coordinate 18,383,007 downwards.
AATTTTAAATCAAATTTCAAATTCAATCTTTCCAAATTTCAAATCAAATCTCAATCAAATTTCAAATTCGATCTTTCCAAATCTCAAATCAAACCTCAATCAAATTCAAACTCAACCTTCCAAATCTGAAATCCAATCCGTTCTACTCTCTCCCTTGTCTAGGATGGAAGCGGTCGATTCCATTGACACGGAGCCACGAGATTTTCGATTCGGATCTAGTGGTGAGGAATTGTATCCAATCCAAACCAGCAACTTTCAATCAACTCTTTTGAATGGGATATGTAGCATCTACATATTCCCTCCTAATATATTTCCTTCCATGAAAGTCTTTTACAACTTTCATGAAATTCTCGAAACACCAAAATTCCACACTCTTCAAATCAACACTACAAATCTTTGCAAAATCAATTACCAATCAAAATCAAATTCTTGAGGTTGAGGATTTTATATCCGATACCGCACTGCTTTAGGATTCTTTCCCTATTGCACTGAAATACATCAAAATCAAATTCTTGAGGTTGAGGATTTTATATCCGATACCGCACTGCTTTAGGATTCTTTCCCTATTGCACTCGAAATACATCAAAATCAAATTCTTGAGGTTGAGGATTTTATATCCGATACCGCACTGCTTTAGGATTCTTTCCCTATTGCACTGAAATACATCAAAATCAAATTCTTGAGGTTGAGGATTTTATATCCGATACCGCACTGCTTTAGGATTCTTTCCTATTGCACTGAAATACATCAAAATCAAATTCTTGAAGTTGAGGATTTTACATCCGATACCGCACTGCTTTAGGATTCTTTCCCTATTGCACTGAAATACATCAATATCAAATTCTTGAGGTTGAGGATTTTACATCCGATGCTCGCATTGCTTTAGGATTCTTTCCCTATCGCAATGAAATACATCAAAATTTAAACCTTTGGGGTCGAGGATTTTACATCCGAGACTGCATTGCTTTAGGATTCTTTCCCTATTGCAATGAAATACATCAAATTCAAACTTTTGGGGTCGAGGATTTTACATCCGAGACCGCATTGCTTTAGGATTCTTTCCCTATTGCAATGAAATACATCAAAATCAAACTCTTCAGGTTAAGGATTTTACATCCAATACCACATTGCTCTGAGATCTCTCCTCATTATAATGATTCAATCCAATCAATTCAATTTTCTTTTGAGGTTGAGGATGTTACATCTTAAACCACAAAATTTCAATTTTCATTTCAAATCAAATCCCTTCAAAATTAATCTTAACAAAACTTCAATCTAAATGAAAACTCAAAATCTAAACTTACACATCAAAACTTAAACTAAAACAAAACGAAAATCTAAATCGAAATTCCCCCAGATCATGTGATTTGGGATTCACCTCCTTTTCCTTCCCCAGGCGAGAATTCGGGAATCTCCGGTCTCGGAGAGATACTTGACACTCCCCAAGCGGAAACTCTCCTACTCGTCCTAAGTTTGTCACTTGGACTTTTGTGTTGGTTTCATTGATCGCTTCGGTCAACACCAATACGTGCGGTGTGCTCCGTCGGCTCACCACACCTATTGGGGGTCCATTTGTTGACCTCATTTTCGATGAGGTCTTCTCTCCTTCCTTTTAGTGCTTAGGATCTAGCCTTAGGCTTTCCTTTGACTATCCTAGAGGATTAGAATTGGGACCCACCACTTAGAAATTCAAACCACTTCTTAACTCCCTGCAAACTCCACAAACTTGATTGTAGACCCCTAATCACCTAGAGGGTTGAAATCAAATGTGGAAGTTTAAAGGATGAGTTCCTATAGGATTCTTCGGCCTTAGGATCGCCTCAGGTGGCCCGGTCCAGTGAAGGGGCCGACTTACACACACACTACACCTATACACTACACTTTCACATACCTCTTGAAACTACCCCCATACCCAATTTAACCTCCCCGGCTCATGAAGGTGATTCACATGGATGGTCCTTAACCCCTAAGCCCTTGGCCAAGAGGGTTAGGAACAACATAGTGGATGCCTCAAATGAGTCCCTTCATGGCTCATGTGGGCTTGATATGGCTTCATGGCTCAACCAAAATGATTCCATTTCACTTACATTTACCCAATCTTCAATTTTCCAAATTTTCAATTTTTGACCCCGGGACCCTACACCTGCCTAGCCTACCCAAAACCCTTGAAATTACCCAAATTTTCCAAAATCCTCCAAATCACCCAAAATTCCTCAAAACCAATCCCAAATATTCCCACATTACTCAAATTGGTCATCCATGCCCAAAAATATCAAAAATTCCAAAAATACCTCCCAATACCCTCCAAATACCCAAAATACCCCTCTTAGCCAAAAAATCCAAAAATTCAGAAAATTCCCAGAAAATTCCAGAAAATCCCAAATATTCTCAATTTCATTTTGTTCAACTATACCATGGGCCAATTTTGTCAATTTACCCCACTTTTATCAAAACCCCCAATTTGACCCATTTTAACCCAAAATGAACCCAATGTCAAACCAAACCTACCCAATTGACCCAAATTCTGGTCCAATTCAATTCTAAACTTCAATTCAACATCCCCAACACCAATCTAGACCAAATTCAAGCCCAATTTGATTGGCATTGGGATCCAATTTCACTTTTGGCCTTAAAGCCCAATTTGGACCCATGACCCAAACCTAGCCCAAACCAAACCAATTTAACTCCAATTAATCCCAAATCTTTTCTAAACCTTATCTAACATCCCCACAAACAAAACACTAACATGATTTGCCCAAAATTTGAATCTAAACCCCACTCAAATTCAACCCAAAACCAAAAGGCCCAATTTCGACCTAAATCCAACCCTAACCCAAATGAGCCCAAATCCCAAAATCAAAACCCAACCAAAGCCAAAACCTCTTTGAAACACTCCCAAAAACATTTCCCAACATTTATTTTACATCAATTTCATCTCTAGCCCAACATTGGCCCAAGTTAGCCCAATTTGACCTACAATGGCCCACTTACCAAATAAACCCAAATTCAAACCAATTCAAGTCCAAATCACACCAAATTGACTCCAAACCACTCATGACACATCCCTAAACCAAACTCAACAATTATTTGGCCCAACCTCTTTACAAAATTCCCATCCATAAATTCATTTTTAAACTTAAAGGCCCATTCCTTAAACCATTTTAAAAGCCCATCTTTTACCACATCCAAAGGCCCAAAATTGGTCCCAAAGCCCATATGACATTTCCCCTCATCATACTTTCAATTAAACTCAATACCTAAGTCCTAAATTCATCATTGGATTATTCCAAATCAAGCCCCATACAAATTCCAATCAAAATACCAAAATTTCCTTAAACCCATTTCCATGAAATTGACTAAACCTTTCCCAAGCCAAAGGTGAGCCATGAAGCCATGCATGAGCCACATGTGAGCCATGAGAACCTTGGACACTCCGCCATGCCATATTGAGTAAGGAGAGGGAGGGCTTTCCTTAATCCCTAAAGCTCATTAGCCTTAATCATGATTCACCTAAACTTAAATTTAATCCAAATATATTTGGATGGAGACTTCTCCATGCCAAACCAAATTGATCCCTTTGATCCCCCACAAGCACCCAAAGCCACCTTGAAGGGTGCACCAAGCCCAAATGGGTAGATTGACCCATTTAGACTCAAAACTAGCCATGCCCCATTCTACTTTGGATCAAAGCCTTTACACATGGCAATTGCCAATTGCTTGAACCAAGTCCCAGCCCTGGAACCACCTGACCTTGAGGGTGACCCATGCCTGGCCGGCCAGCCACCACAGCCGCCGGAAACCACCAGGCCGAGAGCTCACATGTGAGCCCAAACTTGGAATTCTCACCTGCTGAGCTGCCCCATGCCCAATGGCCATTGTAGTTGTTCTTCTCTTACCAAGAGCACTCGATCCCACCCTCAACTCCCCCTGGGAGGCCCTCCAGCCTCTCCTATTTAAACCCCTCACCCTCTCGGCCAAAGAAGGTGCTGAACCAGACCATACCAAAACTCTGCCAAAATCATTCCAGATCACTCTCCACACATAGAGCACTTGATCCCCACTGAATTCCAGCCCCAATTCCCTCCAGCTGAGCTCAATTTTGAGCTCAAACTTTAGCCCAAAAACCAGGACACTTCTTCACAATGAGCCAATCCCCAAATTGATTGGTCCTACACCTTCACTGGACCAAGAGGAGAAGTTTCCCATTGAAATCCCCATCTCCAGGCCACCCAGTTGCTCCAGCCTCCAAGCTTTGTGATCGGCCGTGGTGACTTTCATAGCTAGACAATTCACCGAGCCAAGGGACTTCATCTGGAGCTTACTTGGACCCAATCGAAGGTGACACAACTCTCAGATCGAAGCTTCACTTCTCTGAGCAAAGGTATGGACTCCCTCTTCTTCCCGAGCTTCCAGAGACTCTCATTTTAATTTGAGTCAATTTAAATGCATGTTCGCCGTATGGATGTGTTCGTCTCTTCAAGACGAATCCATAGAGCATAAGAACACGAAAATCCATCGAGAATCGAGAGAGTTCTTAGGGTTAGAGTGTGGACGGTCACGGGATAAGCACCGGCCGTAGACGATGACCGAGAACCGTCGGATCGCACGTGTATTGGGTGGACGGCTTGGATTGCGTCGGACCGGCGGATGGTACGTGAACCGCGGGGCCCCGGACAGCCGAGTCGGATGGCGGCGCCGAACCGTGGAGCGACGCGTGTCGATTCGGAGCCGCCGAGGTCGAGTCGGCGCCGCGTGGATAAGTAGATAAATAGGGTATTTTCTCGATTTATTTAAATCCCGTAACTTCAAAAATCCATATCTTTGTGTAGAAAAATCAAAAAAATAAAATAAAAATACCCTCTCGCTCGATGAACGAGAGGAGAATAATGTGGAAAAGAAATTAATTAATTTTGTCCAAGTACTTTATTTTTAATTAATTATTTACTCCCTGTATTGTTTTAATTCTCCATGCATTCATACAATTCACCATGGCATGAGACCATAGGGTTTTTGAAGCCTCCGAACTTGGGAACATTCCCCGAATTTTCCAAGGTCGTAGGCCATCTCTGTGAAAAGTTGTTGATCTTTCAAATACATGTTGCCGTTTTCGAGTATTTTAATTCCAAAAATTAGCATGTTGTGAAATAAATTCTAGGAAAATTTGGTGATGTTCCTTATGACCAGAGAACCCTAGGAAAAATGGGACTTGAGTTAATTCACTCGGATTAACCCTAATTAGCTCTAAATACCCAAAATTGAACTTTAATTAATTAGAGTTAACCATAGATCAAATTGACTTGAAATCAATTCTCCACTGACCTTTAGGATCAGAGGAATCCACCATAAAAATTTCAAGTCAATTGGACTTGGTTAGCCCTACTAAATGGGTTGATTAAGCCATTTAGCCAATTTAAACTTTGAAAATTCATAACTTTCAAAATACTTTTCAAAAATTCACCAAATTGGTTTTGGAGCATCTCTGATATTAGGGGAATTTAAGAAAATTAAAATTGCAATTTTCTAAAAAAGTTGATTTTTTATCATTAGTTTAATATTTTAATAATTAAAAAATAATAAAAATTACAAAAATAGCAAAATTCACCAAAATGTCACATTTTGAATTCTAACTACTTAGGAATAAACCCCATATTTTTCTTATGTCTCTAGGTTGAGATATTAAATTTTAAAGCCTTGGGGTAATTTTTAAAATTAAAAAATACATTTTCTAGCATTTCCACTAAAATAATTCCAATAAATTAAGGAAAAATCAGAAAATTGTAAAATTTGGTTCTCTGGAATCCTTGATATCAGAGAGAATTTTAAAAATTATAAAATTCATTTTTTAACTTATATTCTATTTTTAAATTAACTAATACTCCAGAACTTAAAATAAATTTTAATAAATAAAATATAATTAAAAAAATCACAAAAATTGATCCAAGTGGTCCTCTGGTCATTAGGAATGTCCCATAATTTTCTTAAGGACAGAAACTTTCCCTTGGTCATATTATTAAATTTTCCTTGGAAATCCTTATTTTCCACCAAAAATAATTACATAAATAAATTAAATACAGAAAAATCACATTTTCTCCTCTAATGTCTTCATTGACATATGAGTAAAGCCACATAAAAATTTCAATTTCATCTGAGCTCAATTTAGTGAGTTATGAGATTATTAAGCTTGAAGGGCAAAATGGTAATTAAAATTTTAACCCTTAATCAAAACTTTAGGCTTAATAAAATGAAAAGGTAAAATATTTGATCTTAATCTGATTTGGATGATTGAAATTTAAGTAATTAAAGGGTAGAAACCTATTAAACAATTCAAAAAAAATATAATTAAAATAAACCTTAATAAAATGATTACTTAAATTTTGGAAGAATAATAAAATTGGAATTATTAAAATAGGGATATTATTAGGAAGAGATTTGTTCTTTAATTTAAGAATCCCTAAATTAATCATCTCAATAATATTTAATCCCTAATTAAAATGATAATCCAATCTTAAAATTTAAAATGCTAAAAGACTTAATCATTAAATTAAATTAAAGTTAAATTATTTAAAGAAAATCCCTTTAAAATAAAATGTTAAATTAAATTAAATTAAATTAAATTAAAACCACATTAAATTAAATTAAATTAAATTAAATTAAATTAAATTAAACTATATTAAATTAAATTAAATCAAATTAAATTAAATTAAAATTAAATCATATTAACTTAAATTAAATTAAATTAAATTAAACTAAATTAAATTAAATTAAATTAAATAAAATTGAACTAAATTAAATTAAATTAAATTAAATTAAAATTAAATAAAATTAAATTAAATTAAATTAAATTAAATTAAAACTAAATCAAATTAAATTAAATCAAATTGAATTAATTTAAGCTAAAGCATATCATATTAAATTAACTTAAATTAAATTAAATTAAACTAAACCACATTAATTTAAGTTAAGTTAAATTAAATTAAATTAAATATAACATAACCTAAGACATGAAGAATTCAAAATAAATCTAAAATAACTTGAACACTATTCCAAACTTAAATCATTAATTTGAACTTAAATTCGAATCACAAATCATTAAATATCGTTTTGCCCTTAGGAGCTTTTACTATTATAACTCCTAGATGGAGTATCAAGTGAAATGTCACTTCACTCATAAGGATATTCAAACATCCTAATTCACTGAGCAAGAAATAAAACTTAACTTAAACACCCTGGCTAATTAATTCACCTACACAATAGAATTTATTTGGACTTAGGACAATTCCCGAAATATTGAAAAGATGTTTAAGATTCGTCTTAAACACTTCCTCAATATGATGGAACGTCCTTAAGAACAAATTGCGCTTAGTTGTTCTTTGGTGAAGAAAATCATCCTTAAAACCAAAAATCGAAGACCTAGACGTCATAGGAATGACTAGCTATAGGATTAGGATTTTGGTAGAAAACCATAACCCTTCCCTTAGCTTTACCTAGGAAATTGCTATAAATGCTTAAATGCTCTAAATTGTATTTTAAGTGCAGCTTGGGATGACGGGAAGACCCTCCAGGTACGCTTTTATTTTATTGCAATTTATCTTACTGCAATTCATTTATTCGTGTTGCACTTTACCTTTCTTGCATGATAAACAACAGTTGCATGAAAACCTACACCTTTAGGATAGAGACCAAAACTGAAACCCATAACTAAATTAAAAGACACTACAAGATAAAATTCACCGCCACAACATTCAAAATATAAAACAACTCAAAATTTAATCACAAACAGAACAACAAAACTACAACTACAACTAAATTAAAATGTCTCATTGAATGATCGGGAATACCTCGGATGATGTAACCCACGTGTTGCTAACGGGATTTCCCACGGTCTAAATGAAAGTGCGGAACTCATTTAGTTGAGTTTAGCAAATTCATCTGGACTAAGTGAATTCGATGAAAATAACGGTGCCGGGATGACGGAACCGTGGGATCTTAATCGGTTCTGTTTAATCAACTCTAAGACTTGTTTTAATTAAAACATTAAAGACACATGGAAATTAAGACTTTCTCTAAAACCAAACACTTCCCTCATCTCTTGATGTATCACCTTCTACAACTAAACCTCTGCAACAACAAGGAGCTCGGAGCATGGTGGGCAGCACGGCCATCATCATCAGTAAAACCTGAGTCTACTTCAGCAAAACTTTCTTAGAATTAAATAACCAAGCCATAGGACTTCGAGGTAGTTTGCCTGGTGTAACATAAATCCTCAGCTCTTCTTTAGGCATTTGCATGATCATATCATGTAAATTGAGCCCTAATCGGTCTTAGGACTCCGAGGTAGTCGTCCGATACGACATAAACCCTCACATCTCCGAGGCTATTTGTATGATTTTATCATACAAACATAAGTCCTAATTAATTAAAATTGGCAAGATCAAAACATTAAATAAATATTAGGACTTTCCTAAATTCAAGCCAAACAATAGGATAGTCGGGAAATTATCGAAGTTCGCTTTGAATCTGTGATTTCTCCTACCTTTCTTCCTTTGAATTCCCAAAACAAAAAATGTTCCAAACTCGATCCATTCCTTATTGAAATTCTGAAATTCAATCCCTTGAAAACTTAAACTTTGAAATTCTTGAGAGCAGAACTACTGATTATTATCGAGAGTTTTCTTAGGTGATTCCCATCACTTAAGATGTAATTAACTATGGGGCTTGCCCTTATAGGGAATTTTAAGAACCCAGGTAATATAAACCCTGCTTAATTCATTTATATTAAGCAGGGGAATTTGTCGGCTTATAAAATTGGTTCGCAGACCAAACGGATGTCACAAATCTTCTAGTTTATTTAATCAAGCCCTACCATCAAGCAATGTGTCTATTCTTCGGGATAGATACACGGTTTAGTGATGCGAGTGCTCGTTTATATAAACTATTCGGGATGTGAGATCAGTTTGATTTCATAAAATTTCCAAATTTAAAATTATTTTCAAAATTAAACATTACTTTTCAAATTATTTATTTAAATTAAATTAAGATTCGCTTACAGTTTCTGTAGGCGACCCCCCTTTTCCAAATAAAACACTCAAAACCTAAAAATATGCCGACAGCCAATTGATTAGTTAAAATATGTTGAGTTTAACAACTAAAGTGAAGATTACATCCGAGATTCAGGGAGGTCAAAGTCCTTGAAAGTAGGGTGCAAATAAATAGGGAAATAATATTTATCGGGCGTAGAATTGGAAATTTTAGAGCGAAAGACTAAAATCCTCAATTCGGTCCTATCGTTTGGGTGCTGAAGTGTAGATGTTAGCCCTCAGGCGAGGGGAACGTGGGAGCTCCAAAGTAAGAGCCGGTATCCTCCCAGCCTAGTTGCAGATTCAGTAACCAAGCATAGGATTAGTCAATGTTCTTTATGCCTGGACCAAAGGGTAAAGAATGGGTATGCTCCTATTTGGCACAACACAGTTTTAAACTAATTTTAATTATCCATTCACTTAAATTCCTTAACAAGGAGAAGGATGCTTGCTTATATATTGAACTTCACTTTATTAGTAACTTTGTTAATTGTTAGTAGAATTAGTTTATTTAAAACTTCATTTTATTTACGATTGCATATTAGTGAAAAATATGCACTTCGATTTACTAAGTTGTGATTCTAAATTAGTTTTTATAATCCTAGTCTGTAGCCTCTAAACTATCCCCGTGGGATCGATATCCAGGACTCCATTAGTGCCCTGTATTACTTGAGTGATACTTATACTTGCGTTGAAAGATTAACTCTACAATTATTGAAAAATCTATACACATCTTTATCAAATACAAGAAATATTAAGTTTACGCAAAGTGTGAAACTAATAATTAAAATGGGAATAATCTTGAAATCTTATAATTAAATTAAAACTTAAAATATTAAAATTAATTTAAAATAATTTAAAATAAAATTAAAACAAACTTAAAATATTAAAACTAATCTGAAATCATTTAAAACTTAAATTAAAACAAATTTGAAATATTAAGATTACTTTGAAACAATTTATAATTAAAATATTATAATTAAATTAAATTAATTTAGAATATTAAAATTAATCTGAAATATTATAATCGATTAAAACAAATTAAAACATTAAAATTAATTTAATTGAACTTAAATGATTTAAACACTTTCTCTAATTTAAAATTATTTAAAAATATATAAAAATCAACCAAATTTTTATAGCTAAATTGAATCATTTTAAATCACTAATTGAACCTCAATTGAGAATGGTTGAGTTCTTTAATGGACTAATTTGCCCCTAAAGGCTTTCATCTTTATAACTCTTAAATAAAGTATCAAATGGAATGTCACTTTACTCATATGATAACTAAACATCCAAGTTCACTAAGCCAGAACCAAAACTCAAGTAAACTTCGGATGATCAATTCATCCATATAATAAAGTTCATTTGGACTCAAAATGATCCCAGAAGCGTTGAAAAAATGTTCAGGACGTGTCCTAAGAATTTTATCAACCCAATGGGATATTTTAGAAGAACAATTGAACTTCATTGTTCTTTGATGAAGCAAAATCATCCTCAAACACACCTTAGGATCTCACTAGTGATAGGATTAGGATTTGGTAGATAACTAGAACCTTCCCTTAGCTTTACCTAGGTGTTTTCTTTTAAATATTTAAATGCCCTTACATGCATTTTAAGCGTAGTTGGAAATGACGAGAAGAATCACCAGGTACGCTTCTATTTTATTGCAATTTACTTACCTGCGCTGTGCTATACTTTCCTTTCTTTTAAGCTTGCATGTTAAAATAACAATGTCACCCTGCATGAAAACTAAGACCCTTAGGATAGCCGCAAAATGAAACAAAAAATTAAAATTAAAATTAAAATCAAAGCAAGAAAAAATTCACCACCACAACATTCAAAATATAAGACAACTCAAAACTTAATCACAAACAAAATAAATAATACTGCAATCATAACTAAATTAAATTGTCTCGTTGGATGATCAGGAATACCTCGGATCTGGTAACATACGTGTTGCTAACGAGATTTCCCGCAATCTAAATGAAAGTGTGGAACTCATTCAGTCGAGTTTATCAAATTCATTTGGACTAAGTGAATCCGATGAAAGTAGTGGTGTCGGGATGACGAAACCGTGGGATCATAACCGGTTTTGCTTAATCAATTTTAATATTTCCCCCAATAAAATCTAAGACATTGAATTTGAAACTTGACCTCTAAACCATAACACTTATCTCATCTGTTGATTATCACTTCTTAAATTAAACCCTCTGCAACAACAAGAAGTTTTGAGCAAGCGCGGTGAGCAGCACGGTCATCTTCAACAAAATGAATCTTCATCAGCTTAATCCTTTCCTTAGAAATAAAAAACTAATCCATAGGATTTCGAGGTAGTTTTCCTAGTGCAACATAAATCCTCACTTCATCCTTTAGGCATTTGCATAATTATACTATGCAATTTAAGCCCAAAACTCATCTTAGGACTTTGAGGTCGTTATTCATTACGACATAAATCCTCATAACTTCTGGGCTATTTGTATGATTATGTTATACAAATATAAGTCCCAATTAATTAAAATCGGTAAGACTGAAACATCAAGTAGTATCACTCTAAATCGAAACCAAACAATAGGATAGTACGGGAAGTTACCAGAGGTTCTCTTCTGGATCCATGACATCCCCTACCTTTTCACTCCTTTGGACACTTACAAGAACTGTTCCTAATGTGATCCATTCCCTTTTGAATTTCTAATGTCCAATCTTGAAAACCTAAACTTTACAATTCTCAAAAGCAGGACCACTGATCTTTATCGAGAGTTTTCTTAAGTGATTACCGTCATTTAAGATAAAATTAACTATAGGGGCTTGCCCTTATAGGGAATTTTAGAACCCAGGTAACATAAACCCTATTTAATTCTTTTGTATTAAGTAGGGGAATTTGTCAGTCAACACAAAAATGGTTCGCATACCAGAATGGATGTCACAAATTTATTAGTTTATTTATCGAACCTCACTATCAAGTAATATGTATATTCTTCGGGATGTATTCATGGCTTGCGGTGTATGGTTTGTTTATTTAAACTATTAAAGATATGAGATCGGTTCAATATCATATTTTAAAAATCAAATATTATTTTTTAAAACTATCTAAAACTATATATATACTTAAATTATATTTTAACGGCCGATAATTTTTTGGCGACTCTGCTGGGGACTAGTTCCTCTCTCCATTTTGATCAGATGGTTTTGATTTCAAAAATCGGTAGTGAGTTCATGTCCCTGATCGACCAAACTACCGTTCTTTTTGTTGGCGTACCTCGTTCATTTCTGTCTTGAACAAGTATAGTCAACTCATTTTTATTCTGGAGCCACTACTTAAACATTTTTAAGTAGAGAGGTTCCGGAATCCCTTTTTCACCTCCCGAAGCGAGGTGAGACCTCCGATAGCTGTTAGTTTATGAGCGATCTACCAAATTGAGATTCCTATGAGGTTTACCTTTCCTGAATTCAGGATAAGGGTCCGGTAGCTCTCTCTCTTATTATGATTGATTCTACTCTTAGCCAAATCTTTATCAATCTTCTATTCCCTGAATTCCTTTATTAAGTACAAGCAAAATAAGACTTAACACAATTTGAAAAGTTTTGCAAAACAAACAAAATCAAAATGAAATTAATAAAGACTTGTTCAGACTTGGCCTTGAATATTCTTTATTTTGTCCTAAAGATCATTGCAACGAAAAGGGAAGTGTAAGATAACGGTAACACTTGAAATCTTTTCTGTAGAAAATGTCTGCACCAAAGTTGATCTTTTCCTTCACCACTGGATAGGACTTTGCAATCAACAAGGATGAACTACCCGACGACGCCAACTTCCATTTTGGTCAAGGATTTAATCAAACAGACATTAAGTTCAGAGACGTTACTGTTGTTGTACTGAAATCCAAGATACCAGAATCTGTGGAGCCTATAGTTCAGTTTAATCTGAAGTCAGCTCAGGAGTTTCCTCCTCTAAAGAGGGTCCCAACTGAAAGAGACACTGTTGCCCATAAGAGATTAGCTATCAAAGCTAATAAGACTGCCCCCAGGACTGTTGTTGCTACCCCCGCTAGTCTGGTCATCACTGTACCTACCCCCGCTAAATGGAAAGGGAAGAAAGTCCAGATAAGTGATGAGTCTGCTACCGTGGAGGGTACGACTTTTGTTGTGATACCACCTGTGTTTGAGATAGGGTCTAGCTCAAAGTTTGTGCCCTTGACTAGATCCCAAAGGAGGAATAAGAATAGAAAAATAGCCAAGATCAAGATAATGAAGGTCACTGATGTTGTCATTCTTGAAGAGAAGAAGAACAGCAAGAACATTCACCCCCACTAGGAGGGAATAGGTTTTACCCACTTTCTGCTGCCTCTGAGGAAGAAAGTGCCTAGAGGATTGTTGTCGCGTTACCCCGACCGGCGTATTATGCCGATCATAGAGAATGAAAGGCAAGAAGTATACCACTTACTCGGTTGTGAACGATAATTGAGAAGTTGGGAAGAAAGGATAATTGTTCTATGTTTGAGATCCTGAGAAGAATGGGAAGAATACCTGCCAAAGCACGTCTCGGACCGACCTGTCATTCAAAGAGAGCTTCCACCAAAGATGAGGAAACTCGGTAGCAAGAAGTTACCTGCCACGGTATCTATCCCGCATCTTAGTAGGCACACCATCTTTCAACCTACCGCCGATGGACCATCCGGTTCTAGGAACTCAATTTCAAAAAGGATTGTGTGGTGACCTAAATTCGCGAAGCCAATACCGGCAGAACGGCCAGAAATGAGGAGTTTTGATGCTCAATCCAGAACTAAAGGGAGTACTGCTGTTTCAAAGATGACTCCAGAGGACGAGATTCACCGGCTGTAGTATACCAGTCGTAGGACCATCAGAGGAAAGTCACTTGAAGTCACATTGGAAAAATTGAGATCAGATATTCAGCAATTGGTTAAAGAACGAAAAGATAAATTAGAAAATGAAAAGGACCTATCAAGGTACATGGAGTAGGAGTTTGTCAAAATCAACGTGGTTGACATCCGGGTGTCATCAGCTCTACTGGGAGCTCCAGCAGCTGCAGAAGGAGATGACCCAGAGGTAATGAGGCTACACCTTTAGAAATAGGATGACATAATTTATCGGATGGAGAAGAAAATGGAGGAGATGGCGGCTGCCCTAGCCACGCTTCAGAGTCAGCCTTAGCCTCCAAAGGAAACACCCCCGGAAGTCATTCACATTGCTGACGGAGGAAAGGAAGTCACATCCATCAATGGAGACGAGCAGAAAAAGAAGGATTCCACTCAAATTCTAATACCAGAGAAGGACATTGAGAATATGGTAGAACAGCAGGTACAAGAGGCCTTAGCCCAATCCAAAGGCGGGGCGTTGATTCTGAAGGGTAGACCCTACCCTGAAGAATTTGATGTCATGCAATACCCTAAAGGCTTCGTACCACCTCTATTCAAGAACTTTTATGGAATGGGAAACCCCTGACAGCATGTTGCACACTTCCGCGCAAGTTGCTGCTACGCGGGGGTAGCGACGCTTTGTTGTTTCGCCAGTTTGTTAGCAGCCTTTCAGGAATTACCTTTGACTAGTATGCAAAGCTGCCCAACAGCTCAATCAAAACATTTGCAGAATTAGAATACCTATTCATGAAACGGTTCACCGGAGCTCAGCACCACATCACCATTGGTGACCTTGTGGTAGAGCAACAGAAACAAAACGAAACTATGGTGGACTACATTCTGCGGTGGAGAAATTTAAGCATGAAATGTGAGCCGCAACTCCAGAAACAACATGCCATTGTAATTCTGCTAAAGAGCATTCATGACCCAATAGCATCTCTCCTCAAGGAATTTACAATTAAGACATTCGAGAAATTGCTCAGCAAGGCCACGAGTCTACATGAGGAAGCAAAATAACTCAATTTTGCCGATAAGACCGATAAGCAGAAACCAGTTAGAACCTTCAAGAAGAAGTCCAGGACCGTCGCAGCGGTAGATAAAGGCAATCAGCCGATGCAAATATGAACAGAACGACCTCCTTAAAGTTATCAACAACCTCCGCCAAGTTACCAACCACCTCAGCAAGGTTATCAACCGTCCCAGCAATATGGCCAGCAGTCATCTCAGCAATATTACCAGCAGCCAGTTCAGCAGAAGCGTAGCCTGACAGAACTTTTAAGCAGAGAAAACCCTTTCAAGGATGAAGCAGTTGGAAAGATGTTCCATAGTTTGATCAAGAAGGATGGATTCCAGCTGCCAGAGCCCAAGAAGACAGAGGAAGTGGACAAGAAAGATCACCTAATGTAGTGTCATTACCACAGGATGATCTGACACAAGATAAAAGATTGTTTCACTTTCAAGAACTGGCTCAAGAACAACCTTCAGAAAGGGAACATAACGATCCCAAAAGAATACATGAAGGAACCCCAGAGAGGAGGTTCCGTTAATGTTATTTAGGTAGATCCTAATGTTCCGATAGAACTGTACACAGGAAAATATTGGAACACATTCAGACTGCTTCGGTGTGTGCTTCAATTCAAAGTTCAAAACCTACCAAGCCGGCACTATCAATTGCAACTGAAGAACCGCCCAAGAAGGAGGAGAAGATCACAAAGGAAGAGAAGACTGAGGCTCTGAAGAGTAGAGTAGGGTTTGTTTTTTCTAGGATGGTTCTTTCTGATTTTGGGGGAGAAATCCCTCGAACCTCTGACTCTGTATAATTATTTGCTTTCCTCGGCAGGATCTTATAATTATAAGAGTTATGGTGTTGGCTACGTTTTGACTTTTTCTAATGATTACGTAACTAACAACAACTAACCTAATCCAAATATCGATTTCAATCCTAATAACAATTCTCAAATCATAAAAAACCTCAATGGTAGCGATAAGGAGGAGGATGTCAACGAAAGCGATTACGATGACCTGGGAGATGACGAACTTGTATGTGAATTCCAAGGATCTCCTATTGCAATTGAGCTAGAGTTCTCAGATCTCAAAATGACTCCAGAAGAATCTGCTGCTCCAATTCAGAAAGAGGAAGCGCCAGCTAATTCAGGACCAGATTTGGAAGAGATAGCAGAAGTCAACTTAAGAAGTGAAAAAGTCTTACCCTGAGAATGGGCCCAAAAAATAATGGAAAGCATGTGGTTGCTCAGGAAGAGCCAACAACAGCTGAAGAATTACCCATTCGGAAAGAAGTTGAAGGACTGGGCAATAAAGTGGAATATAACGTCCTAGCCCATCTTCGGAAGTTTCCTGCCAAACTGAGCATTTAGGATACTTTGATCTTTTAAAATGAGATGAGAGAAGCTCTGATCAAGGCCCTACTTGATCCAAAAATTTGCTTAGCTCAAATGGCAAGTAATTCCTTAGACTAGGTTTGCTCGTTAAGAGAACAGTGTGGTGTTACTTTCACGAACAAAGACTTTCTACTTGGGACAGCCGATCACAACCGACCCTTATACATCTCAGTCACTATCAGTAAGTTCATGCTCTCCAGGGTGTTAGTTGATCCAAGAGCATCGATCAATGTGATGAATCTCCAGACTTTAGTATATTTGGAAATTGATGCCCGCAATCTCAAAACGGACAAAATGCTACTAAAAGGTTTCAATCAAAAAGGAGACAGAGCTCTTGGATCAATAACATTATCTATTAGGATCGGTGACTTGGCAAGAACAACCATAAAATTCTATATTATTCATTCTGAAATGTCATTTAACGCTCTACTGGGTCGATCTTAGATCCATGAAAACCGGATGGTACCGTCGTCTCTACACCAGTGCATAAAATATTATGAGGGAGGGTGATCCACTTTAAAAATACCCATTTTTATGCCTTATTTATGATTCAATTCTTAAGGATATTATGCTTTAATGAAAGGTATTTTTATGTTTTTGGATGTAGGTGATAAAAAAAAGAGTTCAAGAAGGAAAAAAGGAATAGAAAGGAGCAAAAATGAAGCTCAAAGAGCAAAGTTGTCGAAATTGTAGGCCTGGCGCCTAGGTGTCAGAATCTGGCGCCTAAGCTCCAGTTCGAAACAGACACAAAAAAGATTTTTGATGACTTTGGGCAGTTATTTTGACTGTGTTAAGCGGTTATTAGAGCTTCTAGAAGACTGGAAGTTACTCCTGATATATAGGACATGTGATATAATACATCTGTACGTAGGGAAACGGTTTTAATCGCGAAGAGGTGCGACCCAAAGTGAAGAGGTGCGAAAGACTCGGTTACGGACTCCGGCGCCTAGGCGCCAGATCCCGGAGCCTACGCGGGACAGTTACCTTCTAGACGATACATTGTATTTGGACGAATTTTGAAGAGGTACCTTAAGCAACCCCTGGTCAGATTCAGAGCTCTATAAATAGGAGCTCATTCTACAGAGAAAATCACCCCTTTCACCCCTTCTAACATCCTTTAGTCCCCAAGCACTATATAGCCATCCAATCATTTTAGGGAGCCACCTTCGTTATTATTTAGTGAGTTTACTTTTAGTTTATTTTGAGTGTTAAGTGTGAGATTATTAAAGTTGTTGTTGTTAAGTCAGCGGATCGCTTGAAGGAACATTCCAGATAAGTATTTGTAACTTGGTTCAAAGTTTTATAAATATGTTTTATTGTGTGAATTCAATGTGTTCTGAGTAGTTAGTTTTCTTTCTCCTTTCAACTATGAAAAGATATTAAGATAATTAAACTTTGTTAGAGAATTTAACTTAAAATATTTATAAAATTGTGATGATATTAATACCTAATCTTAGTTTATTTTTAAACTTGCCATTTAAATTTTTAAAACCTGTTGAAGAATTTTGAGACCTATCCGGAGATGAGTTCTTAACTAGTAGATATCACATGAATCCTTGGGTAGTCGAAGGCTTTATGTGGGTTATTCAAGGTGAAGTGAAAATAAATAGGATGATATGATTTATTGGACGCAGAATTAATTAGTTTTTAGAGTGACAGACTAAATTCTAATAATTTGATTTATGGAAAGGGAACGAGTCACTGGTAGGGCCGACCATAGCCAACCTTGGACATCTAGTAGTGTGAGCCTAGATTAACCCATTCTACTAATAAAACATCCTGAACCGATCTATAGATTAGTCAATATTCATTATGCCTGGACCAAAGGGTAAAGAATAGGAATGCTTCTATTTGGCACAATACCATAATCTAAATTCTCCACAAATGATAATTATTCTAAAAAATCTTAGATTAGTTGAAAAGGAGAAAATTGTTTCACTTATACTTGCATTAATATTTATTTTAGTATTGCTTACTTACATTTAGTATAAATATCATTAAATTTAACATCTAAACTTTAAAAAGAAATAAAAATAATAATTATTTTTAATTTAAAAAATTCTAAAAATATTACTTAATATTCTAAAAATCTTCCCTGTGGGATCGATAACCAGGACTCCACTAGAGCCCTATATTACTTAATTCGATACGTATACTTGCATTTGAAATTGTGACTTTTACAAATTATAAAAATCTAAATATAAATTAATCTTTCATAAGTAAAATCACATCAAGTTTTCGGCGCCGCTGTCAGTGATTAAATTTTCTAGCAGTGGAATCAAAATCTTGCATTTGAAAGTATAAAGCCCCATTAGGCTGAGTCACACATCAAGTTTTTGGCGCCGTTGTCGGGGAAGAAAAGGAAAATAAGTAAGAAAGTTAAAAAGATATTTTTCAAATTAAATATAATTTATACACTTTTGTTTCTTTTAAAATATAAAACATAAAAAATATATAAAAAAACAACAATAAAAAAAAGTTTAATTTTATGCATAGTTCTGGATTAAAAGGATTATTAGCTTTTGATTCTGAATTAGAAAGAATAGTTAAAAGAATTAAAAAAGGAAAACAAGGTAAACAAATTAAAAAATATCAGGAAGCTTACATAACAATAATCAAAATCCAATAGAAATCAATGAACAAAATGTTTATAAACCATTAAGGGATTATGCAAACCCTACAGTTGATGAACTTCATATTAGTATTCAAATACCAGCTGTAGATGCTAATTCTTTTGAGCTTAAACCTTCTATTATTCAAATGGTTCAAAATAATCAATTTGGATGAACACCTAATGAGGATCTAAATTTACACCTTGTTAGTTTTTTAGAACTTTGTGCTACTTTTAAATATAATAATGTTTCTGATGATGCTATTAGGCTTAGACTCTTTCCTTTTTCCTTAAAAGATAAAGCAAAGATATGGCTTAATTCATTAGCAACTTGTTCTATTAAAACTTGGGTAGATATGGCACAAAAATTCCTTGTTAAATATTTTCCTCATTCTAAAACTACTAAATTAAGAAACGATATAACTTCATTTACACAATTTGATGGAGAAATAATTATGAAGCTTAGGAAAGATTTAAAGAACTATTAAGAAAATGCTCTCATCATGCTTTGCCAGATTGGTTAATTATTCAAACATTTTATAATGGACTTATTGGATAACTTAGATCTATTATTGATGCTGCTGCTGGTGGTTCTTTAATGGCTAAGATATTTGAAGAAGCTTATACTTTAATTGAAGAAATGGCTAATAATAATTTTCAATGGCCTTTTGAAAGGGTTAATCTTAAAAGAATGGCAAGTATTCAAGATAATGAAGCCTTTTCTATTTTAACTTTACAAGTGGCTGCGACATCTAAGAAATTACATAATTTTGTTATTAATATATCACATGTAAGTAATGATAACTCTGCAAATACTGATGATTCTCAAACAATGGAAACTTTGCAAGCTATTGCTAGTAAAACTAATAAACCTTATTCTAATTATTATAATCCTGGTTAGAGAAATCATCTTAATTTTAATTGGAATAATAGACATCAACAATGAAGTAATAATCAAGTTAATCCAAATTGGAACAATCAAGGAAATTCAAACTTTAGACCAACTTACCCTCCTAGTTTTAATAATCAGCAGAAAAAGTTATCTATAGAAGAATTAATCTTGCAACTAGGTAATCAGCTACAAAGTCAAAACACTGCTATTCGTAATATTGAGAATCAGATGGGTCAAATTGCTAATTTTATTAATTACAGACCTCAAGGAACACTACCTAGAAATGTCGAAATTAATTCTAAAGAAACTGGGAAAGAACATGAACAAGCAAAAGCTGTACAACTTTGAAGTGGAAAGAAATTAAAAGAGAAAATTTAGAATGAAATTGAAAAAGAGAGAGAGGTAGAAGAAATTGAAAAACCTAAAGATACTCTTTCTCCAAGTAAAGATCAGACTGTAATTCCTATTGAAGTGGAAGTTGAAAGACCACCACCACCTT
Source organism: Papilionanthe hookeriana x Papilionanthe teres (assembly GCA_022702705.1). Lineage (NCBI taxonomy): Eukaryota > Viridiplantae > Streptophyta > Magnoliopsida > Asparagales > Orchidaceae > Papilionanthe > Papilionanthe hookeriana x Papilionanthe teres. Next base: position 18,362,652 of record CM040428.1, on the reverse strand, counting down.
TTCCTCAAAGATTAAAATAGCAGAAGCTTGACCATCAATTTTCTAAGTTCGTTGAGATTTTTAAAAAACTTACCATAAATATTCCTTTTGTTGAAGCTTTGGAAAATGCCAAGCTATGCAAAATTTATGAAGGATATTTTAAGCAAGAAAAGAAAATTTGAAGCTTATGAAACTGTTGCTTTAAGTGAAGAATGTAGTACAATAATTCAGAAGAAATTACCTCAGAAACTTAAAGATCCTGGAAGTTTCACTATACCATGTGCTATTGGAGAAAAATTTTGTGGAAAAGCCTTATGTGATTTAGGAGCAAGTATTAATCTCATGCCATTTTCAATCTTTCGAAGGTTAAATTTAGGAGAGATTTCTCCCACCACTGTAACCCTTCAGTTAGCTATTCGATCTATCACTTATCCTAAAGGAGTTATAGAGGATGTTCTTGTTAAGGTAGATAAATTTATCTTTCCTGTGGATTTCATTGTGCTAGATATGGAAGAAGATAAAGAAATACCTATTATTTTAGGGAGACCTTTTCTAGCTACCGGACGTGCTATGATTGACATGTAAAAAAGGAGAATAAACGATGAGAGTTAATGATCGAGAGATAGCATTTAATGTTCTGAAATCAATGAGGTGTCCTGACAAAGAAAAATTCTATTGAATGGATATTTTTGATTATATAATTGAAAAACATTATCAAGAAAAATATAAGGTCATTTCTGAAGATAAAAATGATGAATCTGTGATTTATAATGAGTCATTAACTGAAGAGATTGAAAAAGTAAATGAAGAAAAATTATCTGAAGAAACTTATTATATTCATGAAAACTAGAAAATTTTAGACACAACTAAAAATGATATACTTTTACCCTCAATCAAAAAGCCCCTAAATTGGAATTAAAATGTTACCTGCACATTTAAAGTATGCATTTCTTGGAAATTCATTAACTTTACCAGTAATTATATCTTCAGAATTGATTAAAGATCAAGAAGAAAAATTAATAAGAGTTCTGAAGAATTATAAGAAAGCTTTTGGTTGGACTATTGCAGATATAAAAGGAATAAGCCCTTCAATCTGTATTCATAGGATTTTAATGGAAGAAAATGGTAAACCCACTATTGAACCTCAAAGTAGATTGAATCCAATTATGAAAGAGGTTGTAAAAAATAGATTTTGAAATGGTTAGATGCTGGAATTATTTATCTTATTTCGGATAGCCAATGGGTGAGTCCTATTCATTGTGTTTCGAAGAAAGGAGGTGTAACTGTCATTGTTAAAGAAAAAAATGAATTAATCCCCACAAGACAAGTTACTGGATGACAAATTTGCATTGATGGTCGAAAATTAAACAACACCACTAGAAAGGATCATTTTCCTTTACCTTTCTTGGATCAGATGTTGGATAAATTAGCTGGACACTCATATTTCTGTTTTCTGGATGGATATTCTGGTTATCATCAATTACCTATTGCTCTTGAGGAAAAAGAGAAAATAACATTTACAAGTCCTTATGGAACATTTGCCATTAGAAGAATGCCTTTTGGTTATGCAATGCACCTGTAACTTTTTAAAGATGTATGATTTCAATATTCTGTGATTTAATTGATAAATGAATTGAAGTATTTATAGACGATTTTCCAGTATTTGGAACTTCTTTTGAATCTTGCTTGGAAAATATAACGAAAGTTTTGAAGAGATGTGAAGAAACAAATTTAGTTCTAAACTGGGAAAAATGCCAATTTATGGTCACAGAAGGAATTGCACTTGACATAAAATTTCACAAAAAAGGATGGAAGTTGATCAGGCAAAAGTTAAAATTATTGTTGAACTTCAACCACCTACTATTGTTACTGATGTGAGAAGTTTTCTAGGTCATGTTGGATATTATAGGAGATATATAAAGGATTTTTTTAAAATTGTTAAACCTCTTTGTCATTTATTGGAAAAAGAAGCTAAATTTGAATTCAATGAAGATTGTTTGAATGCATTCAATATTATAAAGAAAAATTAATCACTGCACCTATTATTGTTGCACCTGATTGGAGTAAACCTTTTGAATTAATGTGTGATGCAAGTGATTATGCAATTGGAGCTGTATTTGGACAAAAATATGAGAAAATTTTCAAAGTTATATACTATGCTAGCAAAACGCTTAATGAAACTCAAATAAATACACTACTACTGAAAAAGAGCTTTTAGCAATAGTATATGCCTTTGATAAATTTAGACCATATCTTCTTGCAAAGAAATGCATCGTACATACTGATCATTCTGCTATTAAGTATTTAATGTCTAAAAAGGATGCTAAACCTAGATTGATCAGATGGGTTTTACTTTTACAAGAATTTGATTTTTAGATTGTGAATAGAAAAGGAATTGACATTGCTGATCATTTATCGAGAATAAAAAATAATAGTGAGAAAATTTATGAAAAAAATATAAATGAGAAATTCCCTGATGAGCAATTATATGTCATTTAAGGATTACAAATGCCTTGGTATGCAGATATAGTTAACTATTTAGTTAGCAATATTTTACCATATGGATTGAATAGCAAATATATTAAGAAATTCAAGAATGATTGTAAATCATATATTTGGGAAGATCCCCATTTATTTAAAATAGAAAGAGATTTTGTGATTCGAAGATGTGTACCTTATGAAGAAACTTTTGCAATTATTCAAAAATGTCACAATTCTGAATTTAGAGGACACTTTGGAGTGGATAAAACTGCATTTAAAATTTTAAATTCTGGATTTTATTGGCCTACTTTATTGAAAGATGTTGGACATTATGTGAAAACATGTGATCGATGTCAAAAAATAGGAAATATATCTAGAAAAGATGAAATGCCTCTAAACTTTATATTAGAAATTGAAATTTTTGATGTATGGGGTTTAAACTTTATGGGACCTTTCGTACCATCATCTGGAAAGATTTATATTTTATTAGCAGTTGATTATGTCTCAAAGTGGATTGAAGCTGTAGTTTTACCTAACTGTGATTCCAAAAGTGTTTCGAAATTTTTAAAGAAGATGATTTTTAGAAGATTTGGAATGCCCAGGGTAATTTATCACAGATGGGGGAAGTCATTTCAGAAATATAAAAATTCAATCATTACTGGAAAAATTCGGAATTAAACATAGAATTGCAACTGCTTATCATCCTCAAACAAGTGGAATGGTTGAAGTAGCAAATAGAGAAATTAAAAGAATTTTAGAGAAGAATGTTAATCTTAAAAGAACTAACTGGGTTGATAGACTTGATTCTGCATTATGGGCTTATAGAACAGCTTATAAGACACCTATCGGAATGTCACCTTATCGGTTAGTTTATGGTAAACAATGTCACTTACCTGTTGAACTAGACCATAAAGCTTATTGGGCAATAAAAGAGTTTAATTACAATTTGAATGCTGCAGGAGAGAAACGATTAATACAACTGAATGAAATGGAAGAGATAAGAAATGAGTCCTATGAGAATGCAAAGACTTATAAGGAAAGAATGAAAAAATTGCATGACAAAAAGACTTCAAGAAAAATGTTTGAGCCTGGACAAGAAGTATTATTATTTAATGCTTGTTTAAAACTTTTTCCTAGAAAATTACGATCTAAATGGATGGGACCATTTATAATTGAGAAAGTGTACTCTTATGGAGCTGTAGATATTAAAGATCCCAAAACTTGAAAAGTATTTAAAGTTAACGGATTAAGACTAAAGCCTTATATGGGAGAAATGAAACCAAATTACAAAGAGGCTTACGAACTAAGTCTACCTGATTAATTCAATTAATTTGGTCGGGCTGACGACGTTAAACCAAGCTCTTTGTGGAAGGCAACCCATTTATTATCAGTGTGATTGTTTGTGATTTGAATTTATCTTAATCATTTTTGTGTGGATCATGCCTTTATATTAGACCAATTTTTAAGACCGAACTTTGTAAATTTGACGATAGGAGAATCGGAGTTGATCGAGGTTCCGGCGCCTAGGCGCCAAAGTTGGCGCCTAAGCGCCAGAAAAATCTGCACGTATCGATGATCCGGCATCTAGGCGCCAGATTCCGTCGCCTAAGAACCACGGTTACAGATCGTGTAAAAACTGAAATTCTTCAGTTTTTCACATGAAATCTCCCTATATATTGACCTATCTTCGTCCCCAATCACATAGAAACCTTAATTTCGACTAGAGCAATCTATTTTGGAGGAGTTAAGAAGAGTTTAGAAGCAATGGATAGAGGAAATCATGGAAATGAGGAAAGAGACAAATCTCCCAAAGATTCTCAACCTTATTTTAATGGTTTTATTGTTGTTAGTATGGAGAGATTATTTAGTCGTTTGGAAAAGATTGAAGTGGAACTTCAAAGCATTGGGAATCGTTTGCATGAAATGTATCATCAAATTGAACACATGGAATGGCAAACGAAACTTCAATTTGATCATATGGCAGCCTATCATGACGCTCAAGTAGCAATGTACGAGAAGATCAAGTGGATCGATGAAAATACGCTTTGGAATTTCCAAGGGCGTTGGTTTTCTATCTCGGCGGTCCTAGCGAACTTTATTGCAAAAGAGATGGAAAATGAAGATTGGTGGTGAATAGATCTATTATGTGTTCTAGGTGTGATTGAGTCAAGTTCTAGTGTGTCGATTATCTAATTTGTCTGTTTGCTTAATTGTTCAATGTGTGTTGTTGGATTTGGAATTTGCTTTGAGTTTATGTTGTTTGTGTTTTTTATAAAATTATGAACCTTGTTATAGTCTTATTATGGAATTCATTGTGTTTGGAATGAAAATTATGAATTGGAATTGAAGAGTTTAGTTAAATTTAGTGTTTGAAATGTGGATCGTAGTTATCATTTTAAATTGATTGTGGAAATATTTGGAGGATATAAATTGGATTAATACTCTTATAAGAGTAATTAGGAGTCGAATTTGATAAGTTTTTATGGAAAATATAAAATTTAAATCAAATTTTTGGAAAGGTGAGTCTGGCGCCTAGGCGCCAGAATTCGGAGCCTAGGCACCGATTCGGCCTGAACCCGAAACTTCATCTTCTTAAACACCCCCACGTCATTTTTGACGTCTAAGCTTCCCTTTCCTCTGGTTTTTCGGGAAAAGAGACCCTAGAGATCCCATTTGAGGCTAGATTTTCAAGTTTTTAAGCTTGAAATCACTCGATTTCTTCATCCAAAGGTCAGATCTACATTCTAACCCAATTATTTTTTATTTCCACCATCGATTTTGCTCACATTGAGGAAAACCAAAATTTTGAGAAAAAATTTTATTTTTAGAGTTTAATCCATGGATTTTTAAGCTCTTTCAAGTTTGAAAAGCTTAAATCAATTTATTTCCTTTGATCCTATGAATTTATTTTGTGTTTTTATTTCACGTTTAGATGGCAACTAAATCTAAGCGAGGAAAGGAATGAGACAATTTTGATCGTATCAAGTTTGTCACTGCCGCTGCACATTTATGATACAATGATTTTGGTACGACTCTAAAGTTTATCTCAGAACGAAGTTTTTACAATCCGGGAGGAAGAATTGAGGAAACGATCGTTGCACTCAACCGACAACGATTATGCTATTTTACTGTTGTTGTTGTTATCCCTGTGGTTAGGGAATTTTATGACAATTTCATGGATGCTGAAGAGTACAAGATTTTCATTAGAGGAATGGAGTAAGATTCACTCCCGATCGTATCAACATTTTCTACGGCCTGCCGCCGAACATCGAGTGTTATTACTCCAGATTATCTCCTTCTGAGGGAGATTTAGATATGATTATTCCTTACCTGACTGATGGTACTGGAGCTTGGATGATCCAAAAGGGAAAAAGGGTAAATTTTGCATCTTCTAAGCTTAATGGTGTTTCAAAGGCATGGCACTACTTTATTTCTGCTCATCTCATTCCATCCAATCATTTAAGCGAGGTTACGAAGGATAGAACTATCCTCAACTATTGCATTCAGCAGAGGAAGCCGATTGTTGTAGTAAGTATCATCTATGATTCTGTAGAGGCCATTGCTCGTTCTAGCACTTCTGTTGGACTTGGATTTCCATCTTTAATATATTCTCTGTGAGAAAGTGCTGGAGTAGTTGCTGAGCTTTCTGAGGAATAGCTCAAATCTACAAAGCCCATAGGAAGAGAAAGCGTCAGTATCAATGATCGACTTCGAGGTAAGAGTTCCACTGCACCTTCTAGTTCATTACCTGCTTCTGGTAAAGCTTCTACTTCTAGAACTTCTACTTCTACTGCTGAGCCACCATCTAGTTTCTGGGAGTCCATGCATGATCAGTTTATGGAGCAGCAAAATGAGTTATTTCTAACTCATTGTAGAGTAGATACAATCGATAAGAAGATAGATCATCTCTCTGAGTATACCCCAAGGAAGAGTGATTATGATGCTGAGTATTCTGAGTCTTTAGTTAGATTCCTGAAGGGTGAGCATGATGTTCAGTTTCCTACATGTCCTAGATTTTCTCCGTATGTTGATCTGAAGGATATGGAATTTTCTTTTGGAGATGATGATGACGAGGCTACAGACAGTGATTAGTAGCCAGATTTACCTCTTGAGATGTGTGATTCTGTTTTTAGTTTATTTCTTGTTTGTTAAAACTGACTAGTGTGATTATATTATTGTTTGCTAGTGTCGATTTGTTTAAGTAACTTTGTGTTAACTTTTGATATTGAGATTGTTTTAGAGTATCTGTTGTGTTATGTGTTTAAGACTAAAATATGGATGAATTTTTATTTTCTGTGATAAATGTTTATTTCTTGTTTCAGCCTACAGTTTAGTATTCATAAATAGTTAGTAATTTTGCATGTTTTAATATATATATATATATATATATATATATATATATATATATATATGTATGTATGTATATATATAAATTTTTATTAACTCCTGCTCTGCAAACTTTTCTATATATGCTTAATTATTTTTGTTATATTCATATTAAAGCATGTGTAGGATTAGAAATGAGTTTTTCCTTACTGCATTATCATTGTACCTAGATAAATTCCTGTTTATTTCTTTCTCTCATGCTTTAGAAAATTTTATGATTCATTTATATACTAAAGCTGAAGTTTGGGGGAAGGAAAAATATTTTTCAAATTTAATTATTATTTGTCCTTAATGAACTAATATTTTCTTTAAAAATATTAACATAACATAAGGAATGAAAAATCTATTTAAGATTACTTAAATTTTTTGGAATTTATAAATAATTTAGTAAACTTAACTAAAATTTCAATAATTTTGATTGATTTTAAGAATAGAATTATTTAACTTAAAGAATAATAAAATTAAGAGTTTTTCTATTTATAGTAAAGAGAATTGTATTTTAGAAATACTAAGGAATCAAGATTATTACTTAAAAAAGAAAAGATTGAAATAATTTTTTAAAAATACTTATTAATAATGTCATATTTATTAAGTAAAAAAAAGGTATAAGTTTTTTTTTAAATATAAGTTTAGGATAGTGAACTTTAAAATCATTAACAGGCTATCCAAAAATAGTAATCCTCACAAATAAAAAGAAAAAAAAAGAAGAAAAAAAAGGAAGAAAAAAACAGAAAAAAAGAAATGTGAGGAGAAACTCGAAGAAATGTCTTATCAAAAATAGGCTTCAATTGAATTATCTTATAAAAAGAAAACCAATTACATTTTTAACTTAATTTTTATGTACAATTATTTTTACTAGAAAAATGTTTCATGAAAATCTTTTTCTTGTAAATATTCTATGTGACCTTAATATGATAAATTACAATTATTCTTAAAATAAATGAAGAATTGGAAGTCTTATGATTTTGTAGTTAAAAATTCTTTAAATTATTAAAATTAACCTTTATTAGTGAAATCTAGTTGATGATATGTTAAAGCTTTTATAAAACCAAAAATTAAAAGAAATCTTAAATATTTAAACTTCATTTCAAATGTTATATATTTTATGTAATTAAAAGGGTTACTTGAGTACAAGTAACTTTTAAGTTTGGGGCAATTTGATCCACTTTAAAATTACCCATTTTTATGCCTTATTTATGATTTAATTCTTAAGGATATTATGCTTTAATGAAAGTTATTTTTATGTTTTTGGATGTAGGTGATAAAAAAAATTTCAAGGAGGAAAAAGGAGCAAAAATTGAGCTAAAAGAGCAAAGTTGTCGAAATTGTAGGTCTGGTGCCTAGGCGCCAGAATCCGGCGCCTAAGCGCCAGTTCGATACAGACGCAGATAAGATTTTTGACGACTTTGAATAGTTATTTTGACAGTGTTAAGCAGTTATTAGAGCTTCTAGAAGACTGGAAGTTACTCCAGATATATAGGACATGTGATACAATGCATCTGGACGCAGGGAAACGGTTTTAATCGTGAAGAGGTGTGACCTAAAGTGAAGAGGTGTGAAAGACCTGGTCACGAAGTCCGGCGCCTAGGCGCCAGATCCCGGTGCCTAGGCATGAAAGTTACCTTCTAGAAGATACATTTTATTTGGAAGAATTTTGAATAGGTGCCTTAAGCAACCCCTAGTCAAATTCAGAGCTCTATAAATAGGAGCCCATTCGACAGAGAAAATCACCCCTTTCTCCCCTTCTAGCACCCTTTAGACCCCAAGCACTATATAGCCATCCAATCATTTTAGGGAGCCACCTACTTTATTGTTTAGTGAGTTTATTTTTAGTTTATTTTGAGTGTTAAGTGTGAGATTATTAAAGTTGTTGTTGTTGAAGTCTTTTATCATTGCATTAAAGTCAGTAGGAGTCAGTGGATCACTTGAAGGAACATTCCAGATAAGTATTTGTAACTTGGTTCAAAGTTTTATAAATATATTTTGTTGTGTGAATTCAATGTGTTCTGAGTAGTTAGTTTTCTTTCTCTTTTCAACTTTGAAAACATAATAAGATAATTAAACTTTGTTGGAGAATTTAACTTAAAATATTTATAAAAATTATGATGATATTAATACCTGATCTTAGTTTACTTTTTAAACTGGCCATTTAAATTGTTAAAACCTGTTGAAGAATTTTGAGACCTATCTGGAGATGAGTTCTTAACTAGTAGATATCACATGAATCCTAGGTAGTCGAAGGCTTTATGCGGGTTATTCAAGGTGAAGTGCAAATAAATATGAAGATATGATTTATTGGGCGCAGAATTAATTAGTTTTTAGAGTGACAGACTAAATTCCAATAATTTAATTTATAGAAAGGGAACGGGTCACTGGTAGGGCCGACCATAGCCACCCTTGGACATCTAGTAGTGTGAGCCTAGATTAACCCATTTTACTAATAAAACATCCTGAACCGATCTATAGATTAGTCAATGTTCTTTATGCCTGGACCAAAGGGTAAAAAATAGGAATGCTTCTATTTGGCACAATACCATAATCTAAATTCTCCACAAATGATAGTTATTCTAAAAAATTTTGGATTAGTTGAAAAGGAGAAAGTTGTTTTGTTTATACTTGCATTAATATTTATTTTAGTATTACTTACTTACATTTAGTATAATTTCATTAAATTTAAAATCTTAACTTTAAAAAGAAATAAAAATAATAATTACTTTTAGTTTGAAAAATTCTAAAAATATTACTTAATATTCTAAAAATCTTCCTTATGGGATCGATAACCAGGACTCCACTAGAGCCCTGTATTACTTTATACGATACGTATACTTGCATTTGAAATTGTGACTTTTACAAATTATAAAAATCTAAATATAAATTATTCTTTCATAAGTAAGATCACATCAAGTTTTTGGTGCCACTGTCAATGATTAAATTTTCTAGCAGTGGAATCAAAATCTTGCATTTGAAAGTATAAAGCCCCATTAGGCTGAGTCACGCATCAGAGGGCAAGAGCAATGCATCAAAGGTGACTTGCAACCATTCTCTGTCCATGAAATTGGAATCCATGAGGATGCCGCTTACTACGCACCTCCAAAGAAAATAATCTTCTCCAGAAATGCCCTGCCAAATGAAGCAAAAGAAACTCAAGACGACAAAGATCTTTAAATTCTAATGCAACAATTACTCACCACTCCCTTACGGCGAGATGGTGAAGGTTTCTCCAGAGCTCACATCCGAGGTTGAGGCCGGTGACGAGGTCGAGGAAGAAACAGAGGAATATTTGAACACAAGAATTTGGTTATCAATGTTGATTGGGAAGACAGTTCCAAAGAAGAAGAAAAAGAAATCAAGAACGAAGCGGTAACGATAAGTCAGAAAAATCCCTAGTTCAAGATTTCACTAGAAGATGAGAGGATTGAAGAATACAAAACAATGTACGACAAGATAAACCACTATGTACAGAATATGACCCTAACCCCAATCTACCTTAGTAGGGTTGAGGATATGCTGGTTAAGGAAGTACATGGTGGCGGTGTTAAGCCAATCAAGTTTTACCGTGATGTTTCTTCTTCTTTCAATCCTAAAAATGATGTAAAAATTGAACATGTTGCTTCATCTAAATTAATGGAATTGTGTTTTGAGTGGTATTCTCCCTGTGTTCAAAATTTAATTCAACGTGGTGTCTTACCTAAGCAGTGGTCAAAAGATCAATCATACCGCTTCAAAAAGTTATGGAGTAATGCCAATCGACCTCCCAATTCAAAGCATGGTCTCGGATACTGTACGGTAGGGCCAGCTGATGCTACGGAATTTTTTTTGGTTGTCACTTGCGAGCATAATGAAGACTGCCTGGAAGCTTCAGATGATCTCGAGGACTTGCCAATCGAAGATGCTTCACCAGAATTTGAAGAAGAGATTAATTCTACAATAGACAAGTTAATGGAAGTTAACATAATTACTAGTGAAGAGCCTAAACTGACCTTTGTTAGCTCCTTACTCAATAAAAAATACTCTGAAAATATGATTAAGCTATTGATGGAATTCAAGGACAGTTGTGCTGGGAGTTATGATGAAATGCCGGGATTAGCCCCAGAAGTTGCAGTTCACAGTTTAGGAGTGGATCACACTGCCGTTCCAGTCAGACAAGCTCCGAGAAGAATGCGTCTAGAGATCAAATAACAAGTAATAGCTGAAGTTAAGAAGCTAATCAATGCCAAATTTATCCTTGAAGAACAATACCCGACTTGGTTGGCCAATGTGGTACCAGTTTGGAAGAAGAACGGTTAGAGCAGAATCTATGTGGATTTTAGAGATTTGAACAAAGCGTGCCCAAAAGACGAATTCTCGCTACCAATTTTGGAGTTAATGATCGACATCGCTTCGACACGCGAAGTCTTCTCTTTCATGGATGGATCATCGAGATACAATCAGATAAAGATTGCACCAGAAGACGAAAAGCTCACAGCATTCAGAACACTAATCGGGGTATACTGCTACACAATGATGCCTTTCAGATTAAAGAACCCAGGAGTAACATACCAAAGAGCAATGACAAGGATTTTGATTATCTCATTCATAACCAAGTCGAGTGCTACGTGGATGATGTGGTAATCAAAAGAAGATTGAAAGAAGATCATTTATATTATTTAAGAATTGTTTTCGAGCGATTAAGTCAATTTAACATTAAGATGAATCCACTGAAATGCGACTTCGGCGTCACCTCTGGGAAATTCTTAGGATTTGTTGTCCGACATTGCGGAATTAAAATCGATCCTGAAAAGATTAAAGCTATCTTAGAAATGCCGCCTCCCAAAACTTTAAAACAACTACGATCCTTTCAAGGGAGTTGGCATATCTTCGACACTTTATTTTAATTTTTCAAGAAGCTATCAGCCTTTTTCTGCTTTGGTTAAGAAGGATACCAAGTTTACTTGGGACTCTAAATGTCAACATGCCTTCGAGGACATCAAACAATATTTGATGAAACCTCTTATATTAGCAGCCCCAGTCTCGGGTTGACTGTTGATACTTTATATCGTAGCTTTAGATGACTCCCTCGGAGTCCTTCTAGCATAGGTTAATGACAAGGGTAAATAAAACGCTCTCAACTACGTAAGTCATCGTCTAATTCCGACAGAGGTAAAGTATCCTCCGATTGAGAAGTATTGTTTGGCCCTGATCTTCGCCTCTCAAAAGCTCAGGCATTACATGCTTTCTCATAAGGTCAACCTTATTTCAAAATTTAATCCATTACAATATTTGATGAACCACCCGACGCTTTCTATAAGAGTTGCTAGGTGGTCGATATTACTATTGCAATTTGATATAATTTTCATTCTTCTTCGTGCCGTAAAGGGACAAGTCCTAGCAGACTTCCTCGCAGCACACCCTTTGCCGGCAGAATCGCCTCTCAAAGACGATTTTCCCGACGAACAGATAATGAGCTTAGAAGACCTCAAAGATTAACGTTGGGAATTATACTTCGATGGAGCATCATCAGCACAACGAGATGAAGAATTGCAAATGATAGTACCCGGTAAGGCAGGAATCGGACTAATATTTATAACACCGGGGTGGGGGATGTTAAGGTACTCCTACCATTTGACATAACAGTGTACGAATAATGAAGCAGAATATGAAGCTCTTACAACCGGACTGGAGTTAGCCATTCAGATGGGTATAACAGATATCATTGTCGGCATATTTTTAGGTTAGTGTGTTGTATTTTAAAAAGGGGGTCGCCTACAGAAGTTGTCGGCGAATTTTAGATTTTAAATTTAATTTAAATATATATATTTTTTTTGGAAAGTAGCATTTGATTTTGAAAATAATTTTAAGTTTGAAAATTTTAAGATATGAAATTAAACCGATCTCACATCCCAAATAGTTTATATAAACGAGCACCCCCATCACAAACCGTATATCTATCCCGAAGAATAGACACACTGTTTGACGATGGGACTCGATTAAATAAACTAGAAGATTTGTGACATCCGTTTGGTCTGTGAACCAACTTTATAAGCCGACAAGTTCCCCTACTTAATATAAATGAATTAAGCAGAGTTTATATTACCTGAGTTCTTAAAGTTCCCTATAAGGGCAAGCCCCTATAGTTAATTACATCTTAAATGATGGGAATCATTTAAGAAAACTCTCGATAATGATTAGTGATTTTGCTCTCAAGAATTTCAAAGTTTAAGGTTTTCAAAGGATTGGATTTTGGAATTTTCAGTAGGGATTAGCTCAAATTTGGAACAGTTTATTTTAAGAGTCCAAAGGAAGAGAAGTAGGAGAAGCTGAGGATCCAAGAAGAATCTTGGCAACTTCCCAAACTATCCTATTGTTTGGCTTGAATTTGAGAATATCATTTAATGTTTCAATCCTGCCCATTTTAATTAATTAGGACTTATGTTTGTATGACATGATCATACAAATAGCCTCGAAGATGTGAGGGTTTATGTCGTACCAAACAACTACCTCGGAATCTTAAGACTGGTTAGGACTTAATTTGCATAAAAATGATTATACAAATGCCTAACGAAAAGTTGAGGATTTATGTTGCACTAGGCAAACTACCTCGAAGTCCTATGGCTTGGTTATTTAATTCTAAGAAAGGTTTTGCTGAAGTGGACCCGAGTTTTGCTGATGACGATGGCCGTGCTGCCCACCATGCTCCAAGCTCCTTGTTGTTGTAGAGGTTTAGTTTTAGAAGTCATAAATCAAGAGATGAGAGAAGTGTTTTGGTTTAGAGAGAATCTTAAAATCTAAGTGTTTTTTAATATTTTAATTAAAACAAATCTTAAAGTTGTTTAAATAGAACCGATTAAGATCTCACGGTTTCGTCATCCCGGCACCGTTATTTTCATCGAATTCACTTAGTCCAGATGAATTTGCTAAACTCAACTGAATGAGTTCCACACTTTCATTTAGACCGTGGGAAATCCCGTTAGCAACACGTGGGTTACATCATCCGAGGTATTCCCGATCATTCAACGAGACGTTTTAATTTAGTTGCAATTGTAGTTTTGTTTTTCTGTTTGTGATTAAATTTTGAGTTGTTTTATATTTTGAATGTTGTGGCGGTGAATTTTATCTTGCAATGACTTTTAATTTAGTTTTGGTTTCAGTTCAGGGACTATCCTAAAGTTTTGGTTTTCATGCAACAGTTTTATTTATCATGCCAGAAAAAGTAAAGGACAGTGCATGTAAGTAAATTGCAATAAAGTAAATTGTAATTAAATAAAAGCGTACCTGGAGGGTCTTCCCGTCATCCCAAGCTGCACTTAAAACCCATGCTAATGCATTTAAATATATTTTGCAAGAAATACCTAGGTAAAGCTAAGGGAAGGGTTTTGGTTGTCTACCAAATTCCTAAGTTTATAACTAGTCATCTCCTATGATGTCTAGGTTCTTGGTTTGATTTTATGGATGATTTTCTTCATCAAAGAACAATTAGATTCAATTGTTCTTCTAAAACATCCCGTCATATTGAGGAAGTGCTTAGGACGAGTCCTAAACATCTTTTCAATACTTCTGGGATTATTTTGAGTCCAAGTAACTTTAATTGCACAGGTGAATTAATCATCCAAGAGTTTAGTTAAACTTTGTCTCTTGCTCAGTGAACTTAGGTATTTAATTACCTGATGAATGAAATGACATCTTTCTTAATACTTTATTTAAGAGTTATAATAATTACAGCCTTTAAGGGCAAGTTAGTTTGTTGAGAATTTTAATCATTCTTAATTTAAGGTTCGAGTTAATGGTTTAAAGTGTTTTAATTTGATTATGAGGTCTTAATTAATAATTTTAAGTTTGGAATAGTGTTCAAATTATTTTAGATTTAGTTCTTAATGATTTCATTTAGTTTTGTTATTAAATGATTTTGATTTAATTCAATTTGATTTTAATTTAATTTAACTTTATTTAATTTAATTTTAATTTAACTTAATTTTAATTTTATTCAATTTAATTTAATTTTAATTTAATTTAATTTAATTTAATTTTAATTTAATTTAAATTTAAATTTTAATTTAATTTTATTTAATTTCATTTAATTTTAATTTAATTAAATTTAATTTAATCTGAATTTAATATAATTTAATTTTATTTAATTTTAATTTAATTTTAAATTTAGTTTAACTTTAATTTTAGTTTTAATTGTTAATTTGGATTATTATTTTAATTTCTTAATTAAGATTTAAATATTGTTAAAGTGACTTATTTAGGGATTTTTAAATTAAAGAATAAATATCCTCTTAATAATATCCCTATTTTAATAATCCAAATTTTAAATGTACTCTTTCCAAAATTTAAATTATTTAATTAATTAAAGTTTCATTTTGATATTTTCAAAGTGTTTAATGGGTTTCTACCCCTTAATTTCCCGAAGTTTCAATCGTCCAAGAGAAAATTAAAATCAAATATTTTACCCTCCATTTTAATTAAACCTAAAGTTTTAATTAAGGGTTAAAATTTTTAATTACCTTTATGCCCTCTTAAGCTTATTTATATCATAACTCACTAAATAGAGCTCAAATGAATTTGAAATTTTTATGTCACCTCACTCACATGTCAATTAAGACATTGAGAAAATGTGATTTTTCTGAATTTAATTTATTTATATAATTATTTTTAGTAAAAAAATAAGTGTTCTCAAGGAAAATTCAACAACATGACTAAGGAAAGGTTTCTATCCTTAAGAAAATTATGAGATGTTTCTAATGACCAGAGGACCACTTGGACCAATTTTGGTGATTTTTTGAATTATATTTTATTTACTATAATTATTTTGAATTTTAGAGTATTAATTAATTATAAAATAAAATTAAAGTTGAAAATGGATTTTATATTTTTCTTAAATCTCTCTGACCTCAAGGAGTCCAGAGAAACAAATTTTATAATTTTCTGATTCTTCTTTGATTTATTAGAATTATTTTAGTGAAAAAGGTTGAAAATTCATTTTTTAATATAAAAAATTACATTAAGCCTTTGAAATTCAATATCTTACCCTAGGGATTTAGGAAAAATATTTGGTTTGTTCCTAAGTGATTAGGAGTCAAAATGTGACATTTTTATGATTTTTAATATTTTTGTGATTTCTATTATTTTTTAATTATTAAAATATTCAAATATGGTGAAAAATCAACTTTTTTAGAAAATTCCAATTTTAATTTTCGTGAACTCCCCTAATATTAGAGAAGCTCCAAAACCAATTTTGTGAATTTTTTAAAAGTATTTTTGGAGTTATGAATTTTTAAAATTCAATTTTGCTTATGTGGCTTAATTAATCCATTTGGTGGGGTTAATCAAGTCCAATTGATTTCAAATTTTTATGTGAGGTTTCTCTGACCCTAAAGATCAGAGGATAATTGTTTTCAATTCAATTTGATATGTGTTTAACCCTAATTAATTCAAATTCAATTTTAGGAGTTTAGGCCAATTAAGGTTATTATGAATGAATTAACTCAAAATATATTTTTTATAGGGTTCTCTGGTCCTAGAAAACATCACCAAATTTTCCTAGAATTTATTTTACAACATTCTAATTATTGGAATTAAATTACCTAAAACAGTGACATGAACTTGAAAAATCAATAACTTTTCACAGAGATGGCCTCTGACCTTGAAAAATTCAGGGAATGTTCACAAGATCAGAGGCTTCAAAAGGCCTATGGTCTCATGCCATGGTGAATTATCTATGCAAATGAAGAATAAAAATATTGAAAATAGTAAATAAATTATTAAAAATAAAATACTCATCCAATTAATTTGATTTTTTTTCCATATTATTCTCCTCTGTTCAGTGAGCAAGAGATTATTTTTATTTTATTTTTGTGATTTTTCTATGCAAAGATATGAATTTTTAAAGTTCAGGGCATTTAAATATTTCAAAAATACCCTATTTATCTACTTATCCGACTCAGCGCCAGCGCAACATCGGCAGCTCCGAAAGCCCACGCGGCTCATTCCTATTCGACGCCGCCACTTGAGTCAGCAGCCACGCATCCCGCGGTTCATGTACCATCGCGCCGTCCGACTTGATCTCGACCGTTCACTCGATACACGCGCGATCCAACTGCTCCTGGTCATCTTCTACGACTGGTGTGCACCCGTGACCGTCCACACTAAAACCCTAAGACCTCACTCGATTCTCAATGGATTTTTGTGTTCTTATGCTCTATGGATTCGTCTTGAAGAGATGAACACATCCATACTCTTTATAGGCTATGAAATTAACTTAAAAAAAATGGAGAATCGCTGGAAGCTCGGGAGGAAGAGTGAGTTCATACCTTTGCTCAGAGAAGTGAAGCTTCGATCTGAGAGTTGTGTCACCTTTGATTGAGTCCAGGCAAGCTCCAGATGAAGTCTCTGGCTCTGGGGAATTGTCTAGGTGTGAAAGTTACCAAGCCCGATCACAAAGCTTGGAGGCTAGAAGCAATGGCTGGCCTGGTGAGGGGACTTTTGTTGGGGAACTTCTCCTCTTGGTCTGGTGAAGGTGTACGACCAATCAATTTGGAGATTGGCTCACTATGGTGAAGTGTCCTACTTTTGGGTGGATTTTCAACTCAGAAATTGAGCTCTCTCAATGAGGATTAGGACAAAGGAACACTGGGGATCAACTGCTCTGGGTTAGGAGAAGGTCCTGGAGCAATTTTGGCAGAGTTTCCTTAAGGTCTGGTTCATCTCCTTGTTTGGCCGAGAGGGTGGTGGGTTTAAATAGAGGTGGCTGGAGGGCCTCCCAGGGGGAGTTAGGGCTTAGGATTAGCTGCCTTGGTCAAGGGAAGAACAGCCATGGAGTCCAATTGAGTTGGGACAGCTCAGCTAGTGAGAATTCAAAAGTTTGGCTCACATGGAGCTTTCGGCCATGGTGTTTTCCGGCGACTGTGGTGGCTGGCCGGCCAGGCATGGGTCACCATCTGACTCAGTGGGATCAGGGGTTGAATTTTGTGAAGTCAATTGGAGTTTGACATGTGTAAAAAGCTTGATTAAAATGGAATGGGGGAGAGTGTATTTTGGGCTTGGTTTGGTCAATCCATGGAAATAGGCTTGGTGCACCTCCCCAAGACCTGATTTTGAGTTGAGTGAATCATTTAGGTCAGCTTGGAAGGGGTGGTGAAGTCTCCATTCATGGTGAGGTGGCTAAGCATGGTTTAGAGTGTGACATGAGTATGGTTAAAAATGCTTCATGAAAGATTAGGAAAGGGTCCCCTCTTCTTGCCATTAATGGTTTGATGAGGTGGAAAGTGGCTTCCATGGCTTCCATGTGGCTTGTACATGGCTCAATGGCTCACATTTGGCTGGAAAAAGTTTGGTCAATTTCATAAAAGGGGATTTTATGAATTTTGGCCTTTTTGGTGGAAATTTGGATGAAGCTTTATTTAGAATTATTTGATCATTGGTTTAGGACTTAGGGATTATTTTAATTGAATGGATGATGTAGAGAAATGTCATGTGGGCTTTGGATAAATTTTGGGCTTTTGGATTTGGTGGAAGTGGGCTTTTGGATTTTAGGATGGGCTTTTGGGTGAAAATTTTGTGAAGGACCATGTCAAATAAATGTTGCAATTGGTTTAGGGATGTTTCATGAATGGTTTGGAATAAGTGTGAAGTGATTTTGAATTGAATTGGGTTTAATGTGTGGTCTTTAGTTAAAGGGGCCAAAGTGGTCCAAATTGGGCTAACTTAAGTTAAGGTTGGGCTAAAGTTTGAATTGATGTAAAATTAATGTTGATAAATGTTTGTGGGAGTGTTACAAAGAGTTTTCAACTTTGTTTGGGCTTTGATTTTGGGATTTGGGCCCATTTGGGTTAGGTTTGGGCTTAGGTCAATTTAAGAGATTTTGGTTTTGGGTTAGGTTTGGGTGGAGTTTAGGTTCAAATTCTGGGCAAATCAAGTTAGTGTTTTGTTCATGGGGGTGTTAGGAAGGCTTTAGAAAAGATTTGGGGCCAATTGGAGTTGAATTGGATGGGTTTGAGCTAGGTTTGGGTCATGGGCCAAAATTGGGCCTTAAGCTTCAAATTGAAATTGGGCTCAAATGTCAATCAAATTGGACTTGGATTTGGTCTAAATTGTTATTGGGTATGTTGAATTGAAGTTTAGAAATGAATTGGACCAAAATTGAGGTCAATTGGGGTAGTTTGGTTTGACATTGGGTTCACTTGGGTTCAAAATTGGTCAAACTGGGGGTTTTGGTGAAAGTGGGGTAAATTGGCAAAATTGGCCCATGGTGTAGTTTAACAAAATGAAATTGAGAATATTTGGGATTTTCTGAAATTTTTTGGGAATTTCCTGAATTTCTTTATTTTTGGTCTAAGAAGGGCATTTCGGGTATTTGGGGGGTATTGGGGGGTACTTTTTGGAATTTTTGCTATTTTTTGGCTATGGATGATTAATTTGAGTGGGGGAAAATGTTTAAGATTGATTTTGAGGAATTTTGGGTAATTTAGGTGATTTTGTAAATTTTGGGTAGTTCAAGGGCTTTTTGTAGGTTTAGTAGGTGTAGGGCCCTGGGGGTCAAAAATTGAAATTTTGGAAAAATGAAGATTGATCAAATTTAAGTAAAATGGAATCACTTTGGTTGAGCCATGAAGCCATATTAAGCCCATATGAGCCATGAGAGGACTCATTTGAGGTATTCACTATGTTGTTCATAACCCTCTTAGCCAGGGGCTTAGGCGTTAAGGACCATCCATATGAACTACCTACATGAGTCAGGAAGTCAAGTTGGGTGAAAGTGTGGTTTTAGGACTTGGAATGTGTGTGAGAGTGTAGTGTATGTGTAGGTCAACCCTCACCAGACCAGGCCACCCAGGGTATTCCTAAGGCCAAGAAGTCCTATAGGGAACTCATCCTTTAAACCTCCACATTTGATTTTAACCCTCTAGGTGATTAGGGGTCTACAATCAAGCTTGTGGGGTTTGTAGGGAGTCAAGAGGTGTTTGAATTTCTAAAGGGGTGGGTTCCACTTCTAGTCCTTTAAGATTAGTCAAAGGAAAAGCCTAAGACTAGATCCTAAGTACTAAAGAGAGGAGAAAAAGACCTCATAAAAAATGAGGTCAACAAATGGACTCCCAATAGGTGTGGCGTGCTAACCAAGCACACCGCGCGTATTGGCGTTGACCGAGGAGATCAACAAAACCAACACAGATGTCCAAGTGACAAACTTAGGACGAAGTAGAAGAATTTCCACTGGGAAGTATCAGGTATATTTCCAAGACTGGAGATTCCTGAACTCTCGCTGGGGAATGGAAAAGGAGGTGAACTCCAAATCACAAGATCTAGGGAATTCGATTTCGATTTCATTCTACTTTTAAATTTCAAGTTTCAATGTGTGATTTCGGATTTCGATTTGAAGTTTGATTTAAAATCAATTTAAGGAAATTTTGAATTTGAAATTTGGATTTGAAATGAGGATTGAAACCTGGGTATCAACCTCAAGATTGTGAAGAGAACTGGAATTTAGGTACCAGCCTCGGAATGAGAATCAAGGTTTAAGTATCGATGGAAAAATGATGAGAATCAGAATTTAGGTACTGATTTCGAGAGAGTGAGATTTGAAATTTAAGTATCAAACCTGAAAGAGAATTGAAATTTAGGTATCGACCTCGGATGAGAGTCGAAATTTAGGTACCGACCTCGAAGGAAGAGAACTGGAATTTAGGTACCAGTCTAAGAAATTAGAATTGAAATTTAGGTATCAATTCGAAAGAGAATAGAAATTTAAGTATCGATCTCGAATGAGAGTCGGAATTTAGGTACCGACCTCGAAGGAAGAGAACTGGAATTTAGGTACCAGTCTCGGAATTTAGAATTGAAATTTAGGTATCAATTCGAAAGAGAATCGAAATTTAGGTATCAATCTCGAATGAGAGTCGGAATTTAGGTACCGATCTCGAAGGAAGAGAACTGGAATTTAGGTACCAGTCTCGGAATTTAGAATTGAAATTTAGCTATCAATTCGAAAGAGAATCAAAATTTAGGTATCGATCTCGAATGAGCGTCGGAATTTAGGTACCGACCTCGAAGGAAGATAACTGGAATTTAGGTACCAGTCTCAGAATTTAGAATTGAAATTTAGGTATCAATTCGAAAAAGAATCGAAATTTAGGTATCGATCTCAAATGAGAGTCGGAATTTAGGTACCGACCTCGAAGGAAGAGAACTGGAATTTAGGTACCAGTCTCGGAATTTAGAATTGAAATTTAGGTATCAATTCGAAAGAGAATCGAAATTTAGGTATCGATCTCGAATGAGCGTCGGAGTTTAGGTACCGCCCTCGAAGGAAGAGAACTGGAATTTAGGTACCAGTCTCGGAATTTAGTATTGAAATTTAGGTATCAATTCAAAAAAGAATCGAAATTTAGGTATCGATCTCGAATGAGAGTCGGAATTTAGGTACCGACCTCGAAGGAAGAGAACTGGAATTTAGGTACCAGTCTCGGAAATTAGAATTGAAATTTTGGTATCAATTTGAAAGAGAATCGAAATTTAGATATCAATCTCGAATGAGAGTCAGAATTTAGGTACCGACCTCGAAGGAAGAGAACTGAAATGTAGGTACCAGTCTCGGAATTTAGAATTGAAATTTAGGTATCAATTCGAAAGAGAATCGAAATTTAAGTATCGATCTCGAAAAGAGAGTCGGAATTTAGGTACCGACCTCGAAAAGAGAACTGAAATTTAGGTACCAGTCTCGGAATTTATAATTGAAATTTAGGTATCAATTCAAAAGAGAATCGAAATTTAGGTATCGATCTCGAATGAGAGTCGGAATTTAGGTACCGACCTCGAAATGAGAACTGGAATTTAGGTACCAGTCTCGGAAATTTGAAAGAGGACTAGAAGTTAGGCTCTAGCCTCAAAGATTTATCTGTATGAAGAGGGACCCAGTCTCACGCCATCAGAACCAAATCGAACAAAGTTCGTGGCTCCGTGTCAATAGAACTAGTCGATCCTCTAAGACACAAAAGAAAGATAATTGAAAGGAGCTGGTAAGTGTACCAAGCTGAAAAGACTTGACTTAGCAATAAGTCGAAGAGAATATTCAAATTTCAAAAGAGTTTCAAACAGATTTCGATTGAGGAAAGAACTGAAAGGTTCGAATCAGAGGATTCAGATCGAAATTCAATTTGAGATTTAGATTCGTTTTGTTTGTCCTTTAACGATCCTATTTTTATTTTTATTTTTTATTTTTTTTTATTTAGTGTTCATGTGAATTTTGAAGTTCATTTTAATATTCAGATTTTTAGGAAAAATTCTCATTTATTTTCTTTTCTCTTCTGTTCTTCGTTCAAAGTTCATTTAACTCTAATGGCGTTTCCCAGTCAATTTGCACAAAAAGAGGTGAAGGCAAAATATGACGTAGTCATTTTCATTCCAACTTGTTGAAAGTACATCATACAACTTGATCTAGTCATGATGACATTTTCCTCAGAAATTTAATGTCTCATACAATCCATGTAAATCTAAAACGGACTGTATAAACTTCTTGTTGATCCATCCAAAAGTGTCTGTCAAAAATCCATCTCTGAATAGTAAGAAACATGGGCAATAACATCACCTTCCAAGCCACCCTTAGCAGGAGTGTCGCATGGATGTTCATTGGAGGTGTGATATTTCCCATGTAACTCACAGCTCATAGGGCTGGAGACTCTCCAATTCTGGATCTGGTTGAAAGTGGTAAGGCATTTTTCTGTCGTCCATTCTTCTAAAAGTAACTGAGATCCGCTCCACAGGCACTCCTGGAATGCAATGCTTCGCAACGTCTGCTCCGTTTCCTTTTAACACCAGGATGGAACCTACCGGTAGTGGTATCTCCACCGGCCCTCGGAACTCACCGGGGCCTGCAATCCGGAGGTTAGATCCGAACATGATGTTGCACTGTGGTCGAGGAATGACACCGTGCGTAGAATGGTCTAACAAAGTCATGATGGTCTATATGCGGCGGTATGCAGTTGCCTTCCTTCTAGATGTTGATAATGCAGTTGTTGGGTATGCAATCTGCAGGCAGTACCCTCCATGTTATCATCCTTTTCACCATTCTCTTGATGACTCTTGGCATTGGATCCACCTCACTACGACGGAGTATCCCTGGTGGATTTCCTTTTCTGTCTGTGGCAAAATTGTAGCAACATCCGCATTGGATTGTAACTCTTCCCATTCCTGGCATCCATCTTCGGGGTTCTGAATATGTCTTTTCTCTCAGGCGGCCAGCTCGGCCCATTTTCTGTAATTCGAGGATGCAATCTACAATTTTTTGTTGCTCATAATCTGAGAAAACATTTGTATACAGCTCTAGGCCTTCCAAGATGTTGATCCTCTTGTTTCCAATTCTTTCAAAGTATTCAAAGGTTTTCTTCTCGACTAGCTGCATTTTCTCTAGCTCGTATTCCGGGATTATTTGAAGTCCTCGGTGTCTAGTAACATACTGCGGGATGTATGGCTCAACCCCAGCACGTTCTTCTGCATATCTTGGCTCCTCGGGGATAGTCTCCGTAGGGACATCCTCCGGGGTTGCTTTCGCAACAAGACTCTTCGGATCCAGTACATATGCTCGGCGTCGAGGTACCGACTCTATTTCTACTTTTCTTGATATTTCTTTTATCTGTTACGACCTTCTTGGAGTTGACTTTCTTCTTTGTGGTTCCTGATGAACCGGTCTCCTTGGAGCATTTGCACTAACGGTATCCACTGTCTGTTTATATTGATCTTCTGCTAACTTGGTCAACATTTTGCTAATGCGACGATTTTTATTTCTTTGCTGGGTAGCAGTGAGAGTAGCCCTCCTTACCCCTTGAATTTCTGTGGGCGCGGCGCTGACCAGCCTAACCTCTGTTGTGGCAAACACGGACTTAACTTTCTTATCCT
The DNA here is from genome assembly GCA_022702705.1 of Papilionanthe hookeriana x Papilionanthe teres. NCBI lineage: Eukaryota > Viridiplantae > Streptophyta > Magnoliopsida > Asparagales > Orchidaceae > Papilionanthe > Papilionanthe hookeriana x Papilionanthe teres. Next base: position 18,338,940 of record CM040428.1, on the reverse strand, counting down.
CTCCGGTTGCATGTGCGGCGTTTGCTTTTTTTTTTCTTGCTGCTGGATTGGTGGCTCGGGCCACCCATCTTCATCACTGTCTAGCTGTGAAGTTCTTCTCGATCAACTGGGATCCAATCATTTTCTTCGTATTGTAAGCCGGCTGGTGTGAAGTCTGAGTCAATCTCTATCATCGCTCCATCCCTCACCCTTTTTCATCAAGTGCTAGACTCACGCTATTTCTAAAGTTTAGAACCAACGACCCGTTCGACATTTCCTCGCGAAAAACAAGGAAAGGATCAGGGGCTGTACTAAGAACAAGAACAATAAGAAAAACACTTAACAATTCTTATTCACTTCTTTTAAATTTAAAGGAAGTAGGAAGAGATGAGAAAACATCAGGAATAAATGGATTTAAAAGGAAAGATTGACATTTTATTATTATGATTTCTCATGTTTTCTTTTTAACATTTTTGTTGATGAGATTTTTTTTTATCATCCATTTTATTTTTTTTTTGGTTCGGACCCATTCACAAAGTGATTACTCCACCCGTGTTTCTAGGGATAAGATTCTATTTTAGAGGCCACCCTTTGAAACATCAGGTTGCGTAATACTTCTTTAAATACCGTCCATTGATTGGAAGCATAGGTCGTTCTCCACGGCAATTCACAAGCTGGTAGAAACCTCCTAAGTAGACTGTCTCGACGACGAATGGCCCTTCCCATGTTGGTTCAAATTTACCTCCTATCTTGCGATGTGCAAGAATAGGTCTTCTGAGAACAAGAACTAAGTCACCGACTTTGAAAGTTCTTGGGTGGACCAGTTTATCATGGACCTGGATCATCTTGGCTTGATACAGTTCCAAATTCTGCTGTGCGGAAAGTCTTTTCCCTTCCAAGCTTTCCAATTCTTCCAGTCGTAGTCTGGCATTTTCTTCAGTGGTGATCTTTTCTGCAACTGCAATTCGGAGTGATGGAAGCTAAACTTCCAGGGGTAAGACGGCCTCGGACCATATACTAAAGCGTAAGGCGTAGACTGAGTAGGAGTCCTAAAAGTTGTCATGTAGGCCCATAAGGCTTCTAACAACTTCTCGTGCCAATTTCTTTTATTGTCGTCTAAAGTTTTCTTTAAATTTTGAATGAGAGTTTTATTAAAAGCCTCGGCCAAGCCGTTTGCTCTTGGGTAGTAGATTGTTGAGTATCGCCATTCGATCCTGTGTCTTCTGATAAAATTGTTGATCTTTGTACTTTTGAATGCAGACCCATTATCTGAAATGATCCTGCGCGGCACCCCAAAATGGTAGACGACTTGATTCTTGAAGAACTGTAGCACATGATGTGCCTTCACTTCTCTAAGTGGTATAGCTTCTGCCCATTTAGAAAAGTAGTCTGTAGCTGCAAGGGTGAAGCGATGTCCTCTTGAAGAAGGCGGTTCTATCGGACCCACTATATCTGTGTCCCAACACTCAAATGGCCACGATGTGATTGTCGAATGTAGCACATTTGGTGGTTGGTGTAGAACCACTCCGTGCACTTGGCACTGGTGATAACTCTTGGCGACTTTCATACAGTCGGTCATCATTGAGGGCCAGTAGTACCCTAGTCTTTTAATCTTCATTTTCATTTTCGGACCCGAATGATGAGCGCCACAAAGTCCAGAGTGTACTTCTTTAACAATTTCACGAGCCTCGGACCTGCTCAGGCGTCTTAGCCACATCTGATCAAAACACCTTCTATATAATGTATTGTTTATTAATGTGTAAGATAGAGTTCTTTTCTTGATTTGATGGGCTAATGACTTATCGTCCGGTAGGTTTCCTATCTGCAAGTAGTCTATTAATGGCTGCCGCCAATCTTCTGTATTTTCTGTCACTGCTGCAATTGTTTCTTCTGCTTTTCTTTCTTATTTGTGTATTGTATCCATGTCAAGCTGTGATAGGACCTGTCGTCCTTGAGCTGACACTTCAACTGACTCATCCTGTAAGCAGGCAAATTCCTTTGCAAGGAGGGCTAGCGCATCGGCGAGAGCATTTTCTCTTCTGGGAATCTTGTAGATTGTTACGTTTGGAATTTGTTCCAATAATTTCATGGCGTACTGAAAGTACTGCACGAGTTTTGGCTTTAAAATTCTGTACTGTCCGGCGACCTGTTGAATGATCAACTGAGAATCCCCGTAGATGTTGATGTCCGTTACTCCCATCTGAATGGTTAATTCTAATCCGTTTATAATCTGCCTCGTTGTTTGTACACGGTTCTGTTAAGTGGTAGGAGTATCTTAACATCCCCCGTTCCGGTGTTATAAAGATTAGTCTGATTCCTGCCTTACCGGGCACTATCGTTTGCAATTCTTTGTTCTTCTGTGCTGAGGACGCACCGTCGAAGTATAATTCCCAACGTCGATCATCAGTGTCTTCTAGGCTCATTATCTGCTAGTCAGGCAAATCGTCGTCGAGAGGCGAATCCGCCGATAAAGGGTGTGCTGCAAGGAAGTCTGCTAGGACTTGTCCCTTTACGGCGCGAAGAGGAACAAAATTTATGTCAAATTGCAATAGTATCATTGACCACCTGGCAAGTCTGCCAGAGAGCGTCAGTCGGTCATCAAGTATTGCAACGGATTAACTCTCGAAATAAGGTTGACCTTATGAGAAAGCATGTAATGCTTGAGCTTTTGAGCGGCGAAGATCAGGGCCAAACAATGCTTCTCAATCGGAGGATACTTTACTTCCATCGGAATTAGACGACGGCTTAAGTAGTGGAGAGCATTTTTTTTCCCTCATCATTGACCTGGGCTAGCAGGTCTCCAAGGGAGTCGTCTAAAGCTGCGGTATAAAGTATCAACGGTCTACCTGAGACTGGGGTTGCCAAGACAGGAGGTGTCATTAAGTATTGTTTAATTTCATCGAAGGCATGTTGACACTTGAAGTCCCAAGTAAACTTGGCATCCTTCTTAACCAAAGCAGAAAAAGGCTGACACCTTCCTGACAAATTCGATATAAAGCGTCAAAGATATGCCAACTTCCCTTGAAAGGATCGTAGTTGTTTCAAAGTTTTGGGAGGTGGCATTTCTAAAATAGCTTTAATCTTTTCCGGATCGATTTCAATCCCGCGATGTCGAACAACAAATCCTAAGAATTTCCCGGAGGTGACGCCGAAGGCGCATTTTAAGGGATTCATCATAAGATTAAATTGTCTTAGACGCTCGAAAACAATTCTCAAATCATACAGGTGATCTTCCTTCAGTTTGCTTTTGATGACGACATCATCCACTTAGCACTCGACTTGGTTGTGAATGAGATCATCAAAAATCTTCGTCATCGCTCTTTGGTATGTTGCTCCTGCGTTCTTTAGTCCGAATGGCATTACTGTATAGCAATACACTCCGATGGGGGTTCTGAATGTCGTGAGCTTTTGGTCTTCTGGTGCCATCTTTATCTGGTTGTATCCTGATGATCCATCCATGAATGAAAATATTTCATGTGTTGAAGCAATGTCAATCATCAGTTCTGGGATTGGTAGTGGAAATTCGTCCATTGGACATGCTTTATTTAAATCTCTGAAATCTACGCAGATTCCGATCCGACCATTCTTCTTCTCGATCGGTACCACGTTGGCTAACCAAGTAGGGTATTGTTCTTCACGGACAAATTTAGCGTCTATTAGCTTCTTAACTTCGGCTATTACTTGTTGCTCAATTTCTAGACGCATTCTTCTGGGAGCTTGTCTGACTGGAATGGAAGTAGGATTCACTCCTAGCCCGTGAACTGCGACTTCGGAGCTAATCCCGGCATTTCGTCGTAACTCCAAGCAAAACAGTCCTTGAATTCCATTAGTAGCTTGATCATTTCCTCAGAATCTTCTTTATTGAGTAAGGAGCTAACAAAGGTTGGCCTAGGCTCTTCACTAGTACCTAAGTTAACTTCCATTAACTCGTCTATTGTAGATTTGATTTCTTCCTCGAATTCTGGTGGAGCATCTCCGATTGGTAGATCTTCGAGATCTTCTGAAGTTTCCAAGCAGTCTTTATTAGGTTCGTAAGTGACAACCAAACAAAATTCTGTATCATCAGTCGATCCTATCGTGCTGAATCCGAGACCATGTTTTGAATTGGGAGGCCGACCGGCATTATTCCATAATCTTTCAAAATGTTGTGATTGACCTTTTGTCCATTGTCGAGGTAAGACACCACGTTGAATTAAATTTTGAACACAGGGAGACTACCACTCAAAAGGTAATTCCATTAATTCAGATGAAGTAACATCTTCAAATTGTACATCTTTTTCAATTTTGGAAGAAGAAGCACCACGGTAAAACTTGATTGGCTTAGTACCACCACCATGCACTTCCTTGACCACCATACCCTCAATCTTATTAGAATGGATCTGGGTCAGGGTCATAGTATGTACATGATGGTTAATCTTCTCGTACATTGATTTATATTCGTCATTCCTTTCATCTTCGAGAGAGATCTTGAACTGGGGTTTCTTTTGACTTATTGTCGCTGCTTCTTTCTCAATTTCTTCTTCTTCTTCGGAAGTGTTCTCCCAATCAACATCGATGACCGGTTTCTTCTGTCCAACTGTTCCAACATTTCTTCCACGTCCTCTTCCCCGGCCTCAACCTCGGGTGCGAGTCTTGGAGAAATCTTCACCATCTCGCCGTAAGGGAGTGGTGAGTAACTGTTGGACTAGAACTTCAGGTTCTTCATCGTCTCGAATTTCTTTTGCTTCATTTGGTATGGTATTTCTGGAAAAGATTGTTTTCTTTTGGGGCGCGTAGTAGGCCGCATCTTCATGAATTCCAATTTTGTGCACAGAGAACGGTTGCAAATCACCTTTGATGCACTGTTCCCCTCCTTCGTAATACTTTATGCACTGGTGCAGAGACGACGGTACCATCCGGTTTTCATGGATCCATGGCCGACCCAGTAGAGCGTTGAACGATGTCTCAGAATCAATTATGTGGAATTTTACGGTTGTCTTTGCTAAATCACCGGTCTTCATTAGTAGTGTTATCGATCCAAGAGCTCTTTCTCCTTTTTGATTGAAGCCTCTTAATAACATCTTGTTTGCTTCAAGCTTGCGAGCATCAATTTCCAAATATGCTAGCGTCCGAAGATTCATTATGTTGATTGATGCTCCTGGATCAACCAACACTCTGGAGAGCGTAAACTTTCCAATAGTAATCGAAATGTATAACGGTCGGTTGTGATCAGCTGTTCCCAGTAATAGATCATTGTCCGTGAAGGTAACACCTCGTTGTTCTCTTAACGAGCAAACCTCATCGAAGGAATCACCGGCCATTTGAGCTAAACAAATCTCTGGATCAAGTAAAGCCTTGATCAGAGCTTCTCTCATCTCTTTTGACAGGATCAGAGCGTCGTATATGCTTAGTTTGGCTGGTAGCTTCCTAAGATGGGCTAGCACGTTGTAGTCCACTTTATTACCATGTTCCTTGGTTTCTTCTCGAATGGGCAGTTCCTCTGCTGGGGTTGGCTTTTCCTGAGCAACCACCTGCTTTCCTTTATCCTTTGGACCCATTCTCGGAGGTAGAACTTTTCCACTTCTTAAATTTACTTCAGTTATTTCTTCTGAATTTGGTGTTAAATCTGCCGGTGTATCCTCTTGAATTGGAACAACTGGCTCTTATGAAGTTGCTTCGATGTCTGATGGTTCTAATTCTATCGTGATCGGAGCCCCTTGGAATTCATAAATGGACTCGTTGCTTGTCGAGCTTTCGTAGCCTCCTTTGTGAACATCTTCTTCATCGTAGTTATCAAGGTTGTGTATGATTTGAGAATCGTTATTTGTATTGGAATCGAGATCTAGATTAAGCCGGTTGTCGTTTGTTACATAATCATTAGAAACAGTCAAAACGTAGCCAACGCCATAACCCTTATGATTATAAGATCCCGTCGGAGCGAGCAGATAATCATACAGAGTCAGGAGTTCAAGGGATTTCTCCCCCAAATCGGAAACAACCATCCTAGGATAAGCAGCCCCTAGTCTACCCTTCGGAGCCTCGGTCTTCTTTTCTTCCACGATCTTCTTCTCCTTCCGGGGCGGTTCTTCAATCGCAAGTGATAAGTGCCGGCTCGACGGGTTTCGGACTCGAGTTGAAGCGCGTACGAAGCGGTTTGGATGTGATCCAAAATTTTCTTCGATGATCTTGTCCAGACAGAACTACATCCATCATCAGTCGTGTACGGGTTTATCGGAACAATGGGATCCGTTGAAATAACATTGACGGAACCTCCTTTATGGGGTTCCTTCATGTATTCCTTTGGGATCGTTATGTTCCCTCTCCGGAGATTGTCATCAAGCCAACTCTTGAAAGTGATGCAATCCTCTATCTTGTGTCCGAGCATCTGGTGGTAAGGGCAATAGTTCGGATGATCTTTCTTATTGACTTCCTCCGGCTTCTTGAGCTCTGGCAGCTGAAAATCCGGTGTCTTCATTAAGCTGCGGAACATCTTCGCTTCTGCTTCAGTTTTGAATGGATATTCTCTATTTAGAAGTTCTCTTAAAGTAAGTGACGAACGAGGCGGTTGTTCATAATGCTGAGGCGACTGATAGCTCGGACGAGGTTGCTGATAACCCTGCCGAGGTTGTTGGTATGTTCGTTGCGGTGGTTGATAACTAGGCTGCGGTAGCTCTGGCGGTATCTGCATTGACTGCTTGCCCTTATCTACTGCCGCGACAATTCCAGATTTCTTTTCGAATATTTTCAAGGGCTTCTGCTTATCGTTCTTTTCCTCTAAACTTAACTACTTTGCTTCCTCTTGCGAGCTCCCTGCCTTGCTAAGCAACTTCTCGAAAGTCTTGATTGTAAATCCTTTAAGGAGAAGTGCTATCGGGCCATGGATACTTTTAAGTAGGGTGCCGATCGCATGTTGTTCTTGAAGCCGTGGTTCACACTTAATGCTTAAGTTTCTCCATCGAAGTATGTAATCAACTAAAGTCTCGTTCGAGCTTCGTTGCTCCACCACTAGATCACCGATAGTGATGTGGTGTCGAGCCCCGCAAATCGTTTAACGAAGAGATTCTCCAGTTCTGAAAAGGTCTTTACTGAACCGTTCGGCAATTCTGCGTACCAGTCAAAGGCAATCCCTGACAAACTGCTGACGTACTGGTGAAAGAGTAAAGCGTCGCTCCCACCGACATTGCAGCAACTAGCACGAAAATGTGCGACATGCTGCCGAGGGTTTCCTGTTCCATCAAAAGTCTTAAACAGAGGTGGTACGAAGCCTTTCGGGTACTGGACTGCATCGAACTCCTCGGGGTAAGGTCTACCCGTCTGAATAGATGCTCCATTCTTGGATTGTGCTAGGGCCTCTCGCACCTGCTGTTCTACCATGCTCTTAATGTCCTTTTCTGGAATCATGCTTTGTGTAGAATCCTTCTTTGGTGGTTCGTCTCCGTTGACGGATGTGATCTCCTTTCCCCCATCTGCAATATGGATGATTTCTGGGGGTGTTTCTTTCTGAGGTTGTACCTGACTCTGGAGAGTGGCTAAGGCAGCAGCCATCTCTTCCATCCTCTTTGCCATCTGGGAAATTGTATCATCTCTTTCCCGAAGATGTGCTCTCAACACTTCTGGTTCATCTCTTTCTGCAGCTGCTGGAGCACCTTGCGGAGTTGACGATGCTCGTGTCTCAACCATGTTGATCTCGGCATACTCCTCATCCATGAACTCTGATGAGTCAACTTCATCTCCTAGTTCTTCTTCTCTTTCTTTTGCTAACCGTCGGATATCGGTCCTTAATTTGTCCATGGCATCCTTTAGTGGCCCTTTTCGCACGGTCTCGCATTTGTCTCGTGACGGTTGTTGAACTTCCTTCCCGGGAGTCCCCTTTATTGCAGTAGCACTTTCTTCTGATTCAAGCCTCATGACGAGACTTTTCTTCTCAAGACATTGTTTTGGTCTTAGCTCGCCGGTCGTAGGTCGCCATACCATCCTTCTTGCAGCCGGAAGCCTAGGACCGGATGGTCTGTCGGCTATATGCTGGAAGGTGGTATCCTCCCAAATTTGTAGACCCGATACAACAACGGGTGGACTGGCTTTTATCTTCTTCTTTGGTTTCTCTGTGGCAGCAACAGGCTCTATTCGCGGTCCGAGGCGGGATTTAGCTGGCACCCGTCCTATCCTTCTTAAGATTTCTGACACAGGGCCAATTTTTCTATAACAGCTTGCAGCCGAGCCAATGGCGTAGTCTCATCCCTTTTCCTCTTGTAATTATTGTAGTACACAGGTCGAGGTAATGCAGTGGCGATCCTATGGACATTTTCTTCATCTAATGCGGCAGAGAGAGGGTGAAACCTACTCCCTTCCAATAGAGGTATATACTCAGGCAGTTCTTCTCTTTCCTCAGGAATTTCTTCTAGAAAAGCAACTTCAGCAGCTCTGGCTTTCTCGATCTTGGCGATCTTTCTCGCTTCTATTTCTCCTTTGAGTCCGAGTTAGGGGTGCAACTCTTGAACCGGACCCAATCTCAAAAATAGATGGTATTGTAGTAAAATCCGTACCCTCCACGGTGACGAGCTCATCACGGACTTAGATTTCCTTCCCCTTCAGTTTGGCAGAAGTCGGGGTAGGTGCAGAGATGACTAGACCGGTGGGGGTAGAGACAACAGTCCTCCTACAAACAGTAGTACTCCTTTCAGCTGGAACCCTTTGCAGGGGAGGGAATTCTTGAGTCGATTTCAAGTTGAACTCAATCACGGGCTCTTCAGTTTCTGACACTTTGTCCATTAGTGTGAAGAGAGTGACGTCAGCAAACTTGACATCTGTGTTGCCAAATCCTTGTCCGAAACGGATGATCCCATTGTCGGGCAGCTCATCCTTGTAAACAGTGAAGTCCATTCTATTGGTGAAGGAAAAGATTAACTTTAGGGCAGTCATTTTCTGCAGGGCAGATTCCGAATGTCAGTCCCGAATTATGCTTCTTTTCGTCGTAAAGTTTAGGACGAAAAAGAAAGAGTTCGAACACATTTTCGTTTATCTTAGTGTACTTGTGATTTATAAAAGAGGTTGTTTATTAGAAGTTCCATTTGTTAGAAACAAAACGATTGAGGAAAAAGGTTATAGAAAAGGTAAAGGGCACGATTTAGAATTGGAAAGGAAGAGAAAGTCTTATGCAAGACTTCTCAACTCGAAGGACTGCTCCTAAGCTAAAACCTATTGGGGGTCCACCCCACCTCAGAAAAAGAGGTAAAAGGATCTCGGAACCTCTCTGTTTAGAGGTGTCTAAACAGAGGCTCCTAAATCCGAGAGGAGTTGGCTATACCAGTTCAAGACAGAAATGAACGTGGTATTTCAACGGAAGAATGGTAGCTTGGTCCACTAGGGACATGGACTTGCTACCGATTTATGAAAGCAAAACCATCTGATCAAAATGGAGAGAGGAACTAGTCCCCAGCGGAGTCGCCAGAAGTTGTCGGCATATTTTTAGGTTAGTGTGTTGTATTTTAAAAAGGGGGTCGCCTACGAAGTTGTCGGCGAATTTTAGATTTTAAATTTAATTTAAATAAATATATATTTTGGAAAGTAGCATTTGATTTTGAAAATAATTTTAAGTTTGAAAATTTTAAGATATGAAATTGAACCGATCTCACATCCCAAATAGTTCATATAAACGAGCACCCCATCACAAACCGTATATCTATCCCGAAAAATAGACTCATTGTTTGACGATGGCACTCGATTAAATAAACTAGAAGATTTGTGACATCCGTTTGGTCTGCGAACCAACTTTATAAGCCGACAAGTTCCCCTACTTAATATAAATGAATTAAGCAGGGTTTATATTACCTGAGTTCTTAAAGTTCCCTATAAGGGCAAGCCCCTATAGTTAATTACATCTTAAATGACGGGAATCATTTAAGAAAACTCTCAATAATGATTAGTGGTTTGCTCTCAAGAATTTCAAAGTTTAAGGTTTTCAAAGGATTGGATTTTGGAATTTTCAATAGGGATTAGCTCAAATTTGGAACAGTTTATTTTAAGAGTCCAAAGGAAGAGAAGTAGGAGAAGCTGGGGATCCAAGAAGAATCTTGGCAACATCCCAAATTATCCTATTGTTTGGCTTGAATTTGAGAATATCATTTAATGTTTCAATCCTGCCCATTTTAATTAATTAGGACTTATGTTTGTATGACATGATCATACAAATAGCCTCGAAGATGTGAGGGTTTATGTCGTACCAAACAACTACCTCGGAATCTTAAGACTGGTTAGGACTTAATTTGCATAAAAATGATTATACAAATGCCTAACGAAAAGTTGAGGATTTATGTTGCACTAGGCAAACTACCTCGAAGTCTTATGGCTTGGTTATTGAATTCTAAGAAAGGTTTCGCTGAAGTGGACCCGAGTTTTGCTGATGACGATGGCCGTGCTGCCCACCATGCTCCAAGCTCCTTGTTGTTGCAGAGGTTTAGTTTTAGAAGTCATAAATCAGGAGATGAGAGAAGTGTTTTGGTTTAGAGAGAATCTTAAAATATAAGTGTTTTTTAATATTTTAATTAAAATAAATCTTAAAGTTGTTTAAACGGAACCGATTAAGATCCCACGGTTCCGTCATCCCGAACACTGTTATTTTCATCGAATTCACTTAGTCCAGATGAATTTGCTAAACTCAACTGAATGAGTTCCACACTTTCATATAGACCATGGGAAATCCCGTTAGCAACACGTGGGTTACATCATCCGAGGTATTCCCGATCATTCAACGAGACGTTTTAATTTAGTTGCAATTGTAGTTTTGTTGTTCTGTTTGTGATTAAATTTTGAGTTGTTTTATATTTTGAATGTTGTGGCGGTGAATTTTATCTTGCAATGACTTTTAATTTAGTTTTGGTTTCAGTTCAGAGACTATCCTAAATGTTTTGGTTTTCATACAACAGTTTTATTTATCATGCAAGAAAAAGTAAAGTACAGTGCATGTAAGTAAATTGCAATAAAGTAAATTGCAATTAAATAAAAGCGTACCTGAAGGGTCTTCCCGTCATCCCAAGCTGCACTTAAAACACTTGTTAATGCATTTAAATATATTTTGCAAGAAATACCTAGGTAAAGCTAAGGGAAGGGTTTTGGTTGTCTACCAAATTCCTAAGCCTATAACTAGTCATCTCCTACGACGTCGAGGTTCTTGGTTTGATTTTAAGGATGATTTTTTTCATCAAAGAACAATTAGATTCAATTTTTCTTCTAAAACATCCCGTCATATTGAGGAAGTGCTTAGGACGAGTCCTAAACATCTTTTCAATACTTATGGGATTATTTTGAGTCCAAGTAAATTTAATTGCACAGGTGAATTAATCATCCAAGAGTTTAGTTAAACTTTGTCTCTTGCTCAGTGAACTTAGGTATTTGATTACCTTATGAATGAAATGACATCTCACTTAATACTCTATTTAAGAGTTATAATAATTAAAGCCTTTAAGGGCAAGTTGGTTTGTTGAGAATTTTAACCATTCTTAATTTAAGGTTAGAGTTAATGGTTTAAAGTGTTTTAATTTGATTATGAGGTTTTAATTAATAATTTTAAGTTTGGAATAGTGTTCAAATTATTTTAGATTTAATTCTTAATGATTTCATTTAGGTTTGTTGTTAAATGATTTTGATTTAATTCAATTTGATTTTAATTTAATTTAACTTTATTTAATTTAATTTTAATTTAATTTTAATTTAACTTAATTTTAATTTTATTCAATTAAATTTAATTTTAATTTAATTTAATTTATTTTTATTTTAATTTAATTTAATTTAATTTTAGTTTTAATTTTAATTTTAATTTAAATTAATTTTAATTTAATTTTAATTTAATTTAATTTTATTTAATTTTAATTTAATTTTATTTTATTTTATTTAATTTTAATTTAATTTTAATTTTAGTTTAACTTTAATTTTAGTTTTAATTGTTAATTTGGATTATTATTTTAATTTCTTCATTAAGATTTAAATATTGTTAAAGTGACTTATTTAGGGATTTTTAAATTAAAGAATAAATATCCTCTTAATAATATCCCTATTTTAATAATCCAAATTTTAAATGTACTCTTTCCAAAATTTAAATTATCTAATTAGTTAAAGTTTCATTTTGATATTTTCAAAGTGTTTAATGGGTTTCTACCCCTTAATTTCCCTAAGTTTCAATCGTCCAAGAGAAAATTAAAATCAAATATTTTACCCTCCATTTTGATTAAACCTAAAGTTTTAATTAAGGGTTAAAATTTTTAATTACATTTATGCCCTCTTAAGCTTATATATCTCATAACTCACTAAATTGAGCTCAAATGAATTTGAAATTTTTATCTCACCTCACTCACATGTTAATTAAGACATTAGAGGAGAAAATGTGATTTTTCTGAATTTAATTTATTTATATAATTATTTTTAGTAAAAAAATAAGGGTTCTCAAGGAAAATTCAACAACATGACCAAGGATAGGTTTCTATCCTTAAGAAAATTATGAGATGTTCCTAAAGACCAAAGGACCACTTGGACCAATTTTGGTGATTTTTTTAATTATATTTTATTTATTATAATTATTTTGAATTTTAGAGTATTAATTAATTATAAAATAAAATTAAAGTTGAAAAATGGATTTTATATTTTTCTTAAATCTCTCTGATATCAAGGAGTCCAGAGAAATAAATTTCATAATTTTTTTATTCTTCTTTGATTTATTAGAATTATTTTTGTGAAAAAGGTTGAAAATTCATTTTTTAATATAAAAAATTACATTAAGCCTTTGAAATTCAATATCTTACCTTAGGGATTTAGGAAAAATATTTGGTTTGTTCCTAAGTGATTAGGAGTCAAAATGTGACATTTTTATGATTTTTAATATTTTCGTGATTTTTATTATTTTTTAATTATTAAAATATTCAAATATGGTGAAAAATCAACTTTTTTAGAAAATTTTAATTTTAATTTTCTTGAACTCCCCTAATATCAGATAAGCTCCAAAACCAATTTTGTGAATTTTTGAAAAATATTTTTGGAGTTATGAATTTTTAAAATTCTATTTTGCTTATGTGGCTTAATTAATCCATTTGGTGGGGTTAATCAAGTCCAATTGATTTCAAATTTCTATGTAAGGTCTCTTTGATCCTAAAGATCAGTGGAGAATTATTTTCAAGTCAATTTGATGTGTGGTTAACCCTAATTAATTCAAATTCAATTTTAGGGGTTTAGGCCAATTAAGGTTATTATGAATGAATTAACTCAAAATATATTTTTCATAGGGTTCTCTGGTCCTAAGAAACATCACCAAATTTTCCTAGAATTTATTTTACAACATGCTAATTATTGGAATTAAAATACCTAAAACAGTGACATGAACTTGAAAAATCAATAACTTTTCACAGAGATGGCCTCTGACCTTAAAAAATTCAGGGAATGTTCCAAGATCAGAGGCTTCAAAAGCCCTATGGTCTCATGCCATGGTGAATTATCTATGAAAATGAAGAATTAAAATACTGAAAAGAGTAAATAAATTATTAAAAATAAAATACTCATGCAATTAATTTGATTTCTTTTCCACATTATTCTCCTCTGTTCACTAAGCAAGTGGGTATTTTTATTTTATTTTTGTGATTTTTCTATGCAAAGATATGAATTTTTAAAGATCAGGGCATTTAAATAATTCAAAAATACCCTATTTATCTACTTATCCGACTCGGCGCCAGCGCAACATCGGTAGCTCCGAAAGCCCACGCGGCGCATTCCCATTCGACGTTGCCACTTGAGTCAGCAGCCACGCGTCCCGCGGTTCATGTACCATCGCGCCGTCCGACTTGATCTCGACCGTCCGCTCGATACACGCGCGATCCAACGGCTCCTGGTCATCGTCTACGACTGGTGTGCACCCGTGACCGTCCACACTAAAACCCTAAGATCTCACTCGATTCTCAATGGATTTTTGTGTTCTTATGCTCTATGGATTCGTCTTGAAGAGACGAACACATCCATACGGTTTATAGGCTATGAAATTAACTTAAAAAAATGGAGAATCGCTGGAATCCCGGAGGAAGAGTGAGTTCATACCTTTGCTCGCAGAAGTGAAGCTTCGATCCGAGAGTTGTGTCACCTTCGATCGAGTCCGAGCAAGCTCCAGAAGAAGTCTCTGGCTCTAGGGAATTGTCTAGGTGTGGAAGTGACCAAGCCCGATCACAAAGCTTGAAGGCTAGAAGCAATGGCTGGCCTGGTAGGGGGCTTTTGATGGGGAACTTCTCCTCTTGTTCTGGTGAAGGTGTAGGACCAATCAATTTGAAGATTGGCTCACTGTGGTGAAGTGTCCTGTTTTTGGGTGGATTTTCAACTCAGAAATTGAGCTCTGTCACATGGGGATTAGGGCAAAGGAACACCTGGGATCAACCTGCTCCAGGTTAGGAGAAGGTCCCGGAGCAATTTTAGCAGAAGTTTCCTTAAGGTCCGGTTCATCTCCTTGTTTGGCCGAGAGGGTGGTGGGTTTGAACAGAGGTGGCTCGGAGGGCCTCCCGGGGAGAGTTAGGGCTCGGGATTAGGCTGCCTTGGTCAAGGGAAGAACGGCCATGGAGTCCAATTGAGTTGGGACAGCTCAGCTAGTGAGAATTCAAAAGTTTGGCTCACATGGAGCTTTCGGCCATGGCGTTTTCCGGCATCTGTGGTGGCTGGCCGGCCAAGCATGGGTCACCATCTGACTCAGTGGGATCAGGGGTTGAATTTTGTGATGTCAATTGGAGTTTGACATGTGTAAAAAGCTTGATTAAAATGGAATGGGGGAGAGTGTATTTTGGGCTTGGTTTGGTCAATCCATGGAAATAGGCTTGGTGCACCTCCCCAAGACCTCGATTTTGAGCCGAGGAATCATTTAGGTCAGCTTGGAAGGGGTGGTGAAGTCTCCATCCATGGTGAGGTGGCTAAGCATGGTTTAGAGTGTGACATGAGTATGGTTAAAAATGCTTAATGAAAGATTAGGAAAGGTCCCCTCTTCTTGCCATTAATGGCTTGATGAGGTGGAAAGTGGCTTCCATGGCTTCCATGTGGCTTGTACATGGCTCAATAGTTCACATTTGGCTTGGAAAAAGTTTGGTCAATTTCATAAAAGGGGATTTTATGAATTTTAGCATTTTTGGTGGAAATTTCGATGAAGCTTTATTTAGAATTATTTGATCATTGGTTTAGGACTTAGGGATGATTTTAATTGAATGGATGGTGTAGAGAAATGTCATGTGGGCTTTGGATAAATTTTGGGCTTTTGGATTTGGTGGAAATGGGCTTTTGGATTTTAGGATGGGCTTTTGGGTGAAAATTTTGTGAAGGACCATGTCAAATAAATGTTTCAATTGGTTTAGGGATGTTTCATGAATGGTTTGGAATAAGTGTGAAGTGATTTTAAATTGAATTGGGTTTAATGTGGGGTCTTTAGTTAAAGGGGCCAAAATGGGCCAAATTGGACTAACTTGGGTTAAGGTTGGGCTAAAGTTGGATTTGATGTAAAATTAATGTTGAGAAATGTTTGTGGGAGTGTTACAAAGAGTTTTCAACTTTGGTTGGGCTTTAATTTTGGGATTTGGGCCCATTTGGGTTAGGTTTGGGCTTAGATCAATTTAAGAGATTTTGGTTTTGGGTTAGGTTTGGGTGGAGTTTAGGTTCAAATTTTGGGCAAATCAAGTTTTTGTTTTGTTCATGGGGGTGTTAGGAAGGCTTTAGAAAAGATTTGGGGCCAATTGGAGTTGAATTGGATGGGTTTAAGCTAGGTTTGGGTCATGGGCCAAAATTGGGCCTTAGGCTTCCAATTGAAATTGGGCTCAAATGTCAATCAAATTGGACTTGGATTTGGTCTAAATTGTTATTGGGGATGTTGAATTGAATTTTAGAATTGAATTGGACCAAAATTGAGGTCAATTGGGGTAGTTTGGTTTGACATTGGGTTCACTCGGGTTCAAAATGGGTCAAATTGGGGGTTTTGGTAAAAGTGTGGTAAATTGGAAAAATTGGCCCATAGTGTAGTTGAACAAAATGAAATTTGGAATATTTGGGATTTTCTGGAATTTTTTGGGAATTTCCTGAATTTTTGGGCTAAGAAGGGCATTTTGGGTATTTGGAGGGTATTGGGGGGTACTTTTTGGAATTTTTGGTATTTTTTGGCCATGGATGATCAATTTGAGTGGGGGGAAATATTTAGGATTGATTTTAAGGAATTTTGGGTAATTTAGGTGATTTTGTAAATTTTGGGTAGTTTCAAGGGCTTTTGGTAGGTTTAGTAGGTGTAGGGCCCGGGGGTCAAAAATTGAAATTTTGGAAAAATGAAGATTGATCAAATTTGAGTAAAATGGAATCACTATGGTTGAGCCATGAAGCCATATTAAGCCCATATGAGCATTGAGAGGACTCGTTTGAGGTATTCACTATGTTGTTCCTAACCCTCTTAGCCAGGGGCTTAGGGGTTAAGGACCATCCATATGAACTACCTACATGAGTCAGGAAGTCAAGTTGGGTGACAGTGTGGTTTTAGGACTTGGAATGTGTGTGAGAGTGTAGTGTATGTGCGGGTCAACCCTCACTGCGACCGAGGCCACCCGTGGTATTCCTAAGGCCAAGAAGTCCTATAGGGAACTCATCCTTTAAACCTCCACATTTGATTTTAACCCTCTAGGTGATTAGGGGTCTACAATCAAGCTTGTGGGGTTTGCAGGGTGTCAAGAGGTATTTGAATTTCTAAATGGGTGGGTTCCACTTCTAGTCCTCTAAGATTAGTCAAAGGAAAAGCCTAAGGCTAGATCCTAAGCACTAAAGAGAGGAGAAAAAGACCTCATCAAAAATGAGGTCAATAATCATCATCTACGGTGATTCACAATTAATCATACAGCAGGTCACTGGACATTACAAAATTCTAAAGCCTTGACTTGAGCAGTATTTTTAGTATACAATGAAGTTGCTAGTGCAGATTCCGAACGTAACGATCTACAAGATTCCCAGAAAAGATAGTGCACTTGCAGACGCTTTGGCCCGACTTGCAAAAGAGTTCACATGTCTATAGGAAGAATCAGTTGAAGTGACAGTGCAGGGACGACAGGTCCTATCGCAAATCGACATAGACACTTTCGCAGACTGAAAAATGAAGAGACAGTTGCAGCAGTGGCATAAACTACAGAAGATTAGCGGCAGCCATTAATAGAATATTTGCAAATAGAAAACCTATCAGATGATAACTCAGTAGTCAATCAGATCAAGAAAAGAACTCTGTCATACGCCTTAATAAACAATACCTTATACAGAAGGTCCTTCGATCAGATGTGGCTAAGGTGCCTGAGTGGGTCCGAGGTTCATGAAATTGTTAAAGAAGTGCACTCAGGACTTTGTGGCGCTCATCAGTCGGGTCCAAAGATGAAAATGAAATTTAAAAGATTAGAGTACTAATGGCCCTCAATGATGACCGACTGCATGAAAGTTGCCAAAAGTTTTCACCAGTGCCAAGTGCACGGAGTGGTTCTACATCAACCTCCAAATGTGCTACATCCGACAATAGCGTCGTGGCCATTTGAATGTTGGGGCACAGATACTGTGGGCCTGATTGAACCGCCTTCTTCAAGAGGACATCGTTTCATCCTTGCAACAATAGATTACTTTTGAAACTGAGCAGAAGCAGTACTGCTCAGAGAAGTGAAGGCACATCACGTGTTACAATTCTTCAAGAATCAATTTGTCTACCATTTTAGGGTACTGTGCAGAATTATCTCAAAAAACGGGTCCGCGTTCAAAAGCACGAAGATCAAAAATTTTGTCAGAAGACACGGGATAGATTGGCGTTATTCGATGATCTACTACCCAAGAGCAAACGGCTTGGCCGAGGCTTTTAATAAAACTCTCGTCCAAATCCTAAAGAAAACTTTGGACGACAAGAAAAGAAATTGGCACGAGTAGTTATTAGAAGCCTTATGGGCTTATAGGAAAACTTTCAGAACACCTACTCAGTCAATACCTTACGCTCTAGTGTATGGGTCTGAAGCCGTCTTACGCTTGGAGGTTCAGCTTCCGTCACTTAGAATTGCAGTCGCAAGTAAGATCACTATAGAAGAGAATGCCAGATTAAGACTAGAAGAATTGGAAAGCTTGGAAGGAAGATGACTTTCAGCACAGTAAAATTTGGAGTTATATCAAGCTAAGATGATTAAGGCCCACGACAAACTGGTACGCCCAAGAACATTCAACGTTGGTGAATTAGTTCTCGTTCACAGAAGACCTATTCTTGTACACCTCAAGATAGGGGTAAATTTGAACCGACTTGGGAGAGACTGTTTGTAGTCGAGTGTTGACCTCATTTTTGATGAGGTCTTCTCTCCTTCTTTTTAGTACTTAGGATCTAGCCTTAGGCTTTTCCTTTGACTATCCTAGAGGATTAGAATTGGGACCCACCACTTAGAAATTCAAACCACTTCTTAACTCCCTGCAAACTCCACAAACTTGATTGTAGACCCCTAATCACCTAGAGGGTCGAAATCAAATGTGGAAGTTTAAAGGATGAGTTCCTATGGGATTCTTCGGCCTTGGGACCGCCTGCGGTGGCTCGGTCCGGTGAAGGGGCTGACTTACACACACACTACACCTATACACTACACTTTCACACACCTCCTAAAAACACACCCATACCCAATTTGACCTCCCGACTCATGCGAGGTGATTCACATGGATGGTCCTTAACCCCTAAGCCCTTGGCTAAGAGGGTTAGGAACAACATAGTGGATGCCTCAAATGAGTCCCTTCATGGCTCATGTGGGCTTGATATGGCTTCATGGCTCAACCAAAATGGTTTCATTCCACTTACATTCACCCAAACTTCAATTTTCCAAATTTTCAATTTTTGACCCCGGGACCCTACACCCACCTACACTTACCCAATACCCTTGAGACTACCCAAAATTTGCAAAATCACTTGAATTACCCAAAATTCTCCAAAATCATTCCTAAACATTTCCTCACCAATCAAATTGATCATCCATAGCCAAAAATACCAAAAATTCCAAAAATACCTCCCAATACCCTCCAAATACCAAAATACCCCTCTTAGCCAAAAAATCCAAAAATTCAGAAAATTCCCAGAAAATTCCAAAAATCCCAAATATTCCCAATTTCATTTTGTTCAACTACACCATGGGCCAATTTTGTCAATTTACCCCACTTTTGTCAAAATCCCCAATTTGACCCATTTTAACCCAAAATGAACCCAATGTCAAACCAAACCTACCCAATTGACTCAAATTCTGGCCCAATTCAATTCTAAACTTCAATTCAACATCCCCAACACCAATTTAGACCAAATCCAAGTCCAATTTGATTGACATTTGGATCCAATTTCACTTTTGGCCTTAAAGCCCAATTTGGACCCATGACCCAAACTTAGCCCAAACTCACCCAATTCAACTCCAATTAACCCCAAATCTTTTCTAAACCTTCCTTAACATCCCCATAAACAAAACACTAACATGATTTGCCTAAAATTTAGACCCAAACCCCACTCAAATTCAACCCAAAATCAAAAAGCCCAATTTTGACCTAAACCCAAACCTAACCCAAATAAACCCAAAACCTCAAAATCAAAACCCAACCAAAGCCAAAACCTCTTTGAAACACTCCCATAAACATTTCCCAACATTTATTTTACATCAATTTCAACCCTAGCCCAACATTGGCCCAAGTTAGCCCATTTTGACCCACCTTGGCCCACTTACCAAAGAAGTCCAAATCCAACCCAATTCAAGCCCAAACTACTTCAAATTGATTCCAAATCATTCATGAAACATTCCTAAATTAAATTCAACACTTATTGGATCCAATCCTTTGCAAAATTTTCATCCTAAAATTTGTTTTGAAATCTAAAAGCCCACTCTCTAAACCATCTTGAAAGCCCATCCAAAGTGAAATCTAAAAGCCCAAAGCCCACATGACAATTCCTTCTCATCATCCCTTTATTTGGAATCAATTCCTAAGTCCCAAATCAATCATCAAATCAACCTAAATTGAGCACCATCTAAATTTTTCACTAAATTGCCAAAATCCCCAAATTCCTTTTTCATATAAATGGATCCACTTTTCCTAAGCCAAGGATGAGCCAAATGAAGCCACATGCAAGCCATAGACAAGCCACATGAAGCCATGGGGGGTTTGACATGTCACCATGCCATTTTGGGCAAAAGGAGGAGACTCTTTCCTTAATCTCCTAAAGTCATTAGCCTTAACCATGATTCCCCTTAACCCCAATATAATCTAAATATTCTTAGAAAGAGACCTCACCACCTTTGACCAGCTGACCTAACTTATTCTCTCAGCCTAAAACCAGGTCATGGGGAGGTGAACCCAACCCAAACACATGGGTTGACCCAAACCAAGCCAAAATGGCCTCTTCCCCATTCCATTCCAAGCCACCCCCTTTACACATGGCAAGGCCCAATTGATCTGCACAAGCCTCCAGCCCGACCCACCTCGACCTCGAAGGTGATCTGACCCTGGCCGGCCAGCCACCACAGCCGCCGGAAACCACCAGGCCGAGAGTTCACATGTGAGCCCAAACTTGGAATTCTCACCTGCTGAGCTGCCCCATGCCCAATGGCCACCATGGCTGTTCTTCCCATGCCAAGAGCAGCTGATCCCAACCCTTGGCCACCCCTGGGAGAGCCTCCAGCCATGCCTATTTAAACACCACCCCCTCTCGGCCATGAGAGGTGCTGAAAAAAAACCTTAAGGAAACTCTGCCAAAATCATTCCAGACCACTCTCCACACATAGAGCACTTGATTCCCACCGGATTCCAGCCCCTAATTCCCTCCAACCGAGCTCAATTTTGAGTTCAAACTTCGCCGCAAAATCCAGGACACTTCTCCACAGGTGGATCAATCCCCAAATTGATTGATCCTACACCTTCACTCGGACCAAGGGAAGAGGTCCACCAGCAAAAGCCCCCTCTCCGTGCCACCCATCCGTTCCGGACTCCAAGCTTTGTGATCGGGCTTGGTCGAAATCATACCTAGACAATTCACTGTGCCAAGGGACTTCATCTGGAGCTTGCTTGGACCCAATCGAAGGTGACACAACTCTCAGATCGAAGCTTCACTTCTCTGAGCAAAGGTATGGACTCACTCTACTTCCCAAGCTTACAGAGATTCTCCATTTAATTTGAGTCAATTTAAATACATGTTTACCGTATGGATGTGTTCGTCTCCTCAAGACGAATCCATAGAGCATAAGAACACGAAAATCCGTTTAGAATCGAGTGAGAAATTAGGGTTAGAAGGTTGACGGTCACGGGTGCACACCAGTAGTAGACAATGACCAGGAGCCGTCGGATCGAGCGTGTATTGAGTGGACGGTCTGGATCGAGTAGGACAGCGCGTTGGTACGTGACCAGCGGGGCCCTGGATCGCTGAGTCGGATGGCGGCGCCGAATCAGAAGACGACACGCGGCGCTTCGGAGATGCCTTGGTTGAGTTGGCGCCGCGTGGATAAGTAGGAAATTAGGTTATTTTCCTATTTATTTAATTCCCTAAACTTCAATAATGCATAACTTTGTGTAGGAAAATCAGAAAAATAAAATAAAAATACCCTCTTGCTCGGTGAACAGAGGAGAATAATGTGAAAAAGAAATCATTTAATTTCATCAAGTATTTGATTTTTAATAATTTATTTACTCTCTACACATTTTTAATTCTCCATGCATATAGGAAATTCACCATGGCATGAGACCATAGGGCTTTTGAAGCCTCTGAATTTGGGAACATTCCCTGAATTTTCCAAAGTCAGAGGCCATCCCTATGAGAAGTTATTGATTTTTCAAATTCATGTTACTGTTTTGAGTATTTTAAATCCAATAATTAGTATGTTGTGAAATAAATTCTAAAAAAATTTGGTGATGTTTCTTATGACCAGAGGACCCTAGGAAAAATAGGTTTTGAATTAATTCACTTGGAATAACCCTAATTGGCTTAAACACCCTAAATAGGTCTTTAATTAATTAGAGCTAATCATGCATCAAATTGACTTGAAATCAATTCTCCACTGACCTTTAGGGTCAGAGGAACCCACCATAAAAGTTTGAAGTCAATTGGACTTGGTTAGCCCTATCAAATGGGTTGATTAAGCCACTTAGCCAATTTAAACTTTAAAAATTTATAACTTTCAAAATACTTTTCAAAAATTCACCAAGTTGGTTTTGGAGCCTCTCTGATATTAGGGGAATTTAAGAAAATTAGTTGATTTTTTGCATTATTTTAATATTTTTAATAATTAAAAAATAATAAAAATCACAAAAATAATAAAATTCACCAAAATGTCACATTTTGAATTTTAATCACTTAGGAACAAACCCCATATTTTTCTTAGGTCTCTATGATGAGATATTAAATATTAAAGCCCTAGGGTAATTTTAAAATTAAAAAAGAAAAAAATGTATTTTCTAGCATTCCCACTAAAACAATTATAATAAATCAAAGAAATATCAGAAAATTATAAAAATTGGTTCTCTGATTTCCTTGATATCAGAGAGATTTTTGAAAAATATAAAATTCATTTTTAAATCTTTATTTTATTTTTAAATTAATTAATACTCCAAAACTCAAAATAATTATAATAAAAAGAATATAATTCAAAAAATCACCAAAATTGGTCCAAGTGGTCCTCTGGTCATTAGGAATGTCCCATAATTTTCTTAAGGACAGAAACTTTCCCTTTGTCATATTATTAAATTTTCCTTGGAAATCCCTATTTTCCACCAAAAATAATTACATAAATAAATTAAATACAGAAAAATCACATTTTCTCCTCTAATGTCTTTATTGACATATGAGTGAAGTCACATAAAAATTTCAAATTCATTTAAGCTCAATTCAGTGAGTTATGAAATCATTAAGCTTGAAGGGCAAAATGGTAATTAAAATTTTAACCCTTAATTAAAAACTTTAGGCTTAATAAAATTAAAAGAGTAAAATATTTGATCCTAATCTGATTTGGATGATTGAAATTTAAATAATTAAAGGGTAGAAACCTACTAAACAATTTAAAAATAATTAAAATAAACCTTAATTAAATAATTAATTAAATTTGGAAGAATAATAAAATTGGAATTATTAAAGATAGGGATATTATTAGGAAGAGATTTGTTCTTTAATTTAAGAATCCCTAAATTAATCACCTCAATAATATTTAATTCCTAATGATAATCCAAATTCAAGATTTAAAATGCTAAAAGACTTAATCATTAAATTAAATTAAAGTTAAATTATTTATATTAAATCCTTTTAAAATTTCAATTAAATTAATACTTTAACAATTAAAATTAAATCATCTTTAAAACATAAAAAATAAAATATTAAATTAAAATTAAAAATAAAATTAAATTAAAATTTAAATTAAATTAAATTAAATCAAATTAAATTAAATCAAATTATGTCAAATCAAATTAAATTGAATTAAATTAAATTAAATAATAGAATCAAGTTAAAATTAAAATTAGGTTAAATTAAATTAAAATTAAAACTAAACCAAATTAAAGCTAAATTAAATTGAATTAAAAATAACATCACCTAAGACATAAAGAATTCAAAAATAAATCTAAAGCAACTTGAACACTATTCCAAACTTAAATCCATTAACTGAAATTAAATTAAATCATAAACCATTTGAACATCAATTTGCCCTCGAAAGCTTTTGTTGTCACAACTCCTAAATGGAGTATTAAGTGAAGTGTTACTTCACTTATAGGATATTCAAATGTCCTAGTTCATCGAGCAAGATAACAAAACTTGAACTCCCGGACGATTAATTCATTTGTATAATTAAATTCTCTTGGACTTAAAATAATCCTAGAAATATTGAAAAGATGTTTAAGATTCATCTTAAGCACTTCCTCGATATGATAGGATGTTTATAAGAACAATTGAACTTAATTGTTCTTTGATGAAGGAAATCGTCCTCAAACCAAAATACCAAGAACCTAGACGTCATAGGAGGTGACTAGCTATAGGATTAGGAACTTGGTAGAAAACCATAACCCTTCCCTTAGCTTTACCTAGGAACTTACTTTAAATGCTTAATTAATCTAATTGTGTTTTAAGTGCAGCTTGGGATGACAGGAAGACCCTCCAGGTACGCTTTTATTTTATTGCAAATTTACTTTATTGCAATTTATTTAATCGCATCGCACTTACTTTTCTTGCATGATAAACAACTGTTGCATGAAAACCTACACCTTTAGGATAGTCCCTAAAACTGAAACCAAAACTAAATTAAAAGTCATTGCAAGATAAAATTCACCCCCACAACATTTCAAAATATAAAACAACTCAAAGTTTAATCACAAACGGAACAACAAAGCCGCAACTACAACTAAATTAAAACGTCTTCTTGGATGATCGGGAATACCTCGGATGATGTAACCTACGTGTTGCTAACGGGATTTCCCACGGTCTAAATGAAAGTGTGGAACTCATTCAGTTGAGTTTAGCAAATTCATCTGGACTAAGTGAATCCGATAAAAATAACGATGCCGGAAGGATGGAACCGTGGGATCTTAACCGGTGTTGTTATAATCAACTTTAAGATTTGTTTAATTAGAGTATTAAAAACACCTGGATTTTAAGATTTTCTCTAAAACCAGAACACTTCTCTCACCTCCTGATTTATGATTTCTAAAACTAAACCACTACAACAACAAGGAGCTCGGAGCATGGTGGGCAGCACGGCCATCGTCATCAGCAAAACCTGAGTCTACTTCAGCAAAACTTTCTTAGAACTAAATAACCAAGCCATAGGACTTCGAGGTAGTTTGCTTAGTGCAACATAAATCCTCAACTCTTCGTTAGGCATTTGCATGATCATGTCATGTAAATTAAGCCCTAACCGGTCTTAGGACTCCGAGGTGATTGTTCGGTACGACATAAATCCTCACATCTTCGAGGCTATTTGTATGATTTTATCATACAAATATAAGTCCAAATTAATTAAAATTGGCAAGATCAAAATATTAAATAAACATTAGGGCTTTCCTAAATCCAAGCCAAACAATAGGATAGTCGGGAAATTACCGAAGTTCGCTTCGAATCTGTGATTTCTCCTACCTTCTTTCCTTTGAATTCCCAAAACAAAATGTTCCAAACTTGATCCATTCCCTATTGAAATTCTAAAATTCAATCCCTTGAAAATTTAAACTTTGAAATTCTTGAGAGCAGAACTACTGATTATTATCGAGAGTTTTCTTAGGTGATTCCCGTCACTTAAGATGTAATTAACTATAGGGGCTTGCCCTTATAGGGAATTTTAAGAACCCAGGTAATATAAACCCTATTTAATGATTTTCATATTAAGCAGGGGAACTTGTCGGCTTATAAAATTGGTTCGCAGACTAAACGGATGTCACAAATCTCCTAGTTTATTGAATCGAGCCCCATCCTCAAGCAGTGTGTCTATTCTTCGGGATAAATACACGGTTTGTGGTGTGGCGCTCGTTTATATAAACTATTTGGGATGTGAGATTGGTTTGATTTCATATCTTAAAACTTTTAAACTTAAAATTAATTTCAAAATCAAATGTTATCTTTTAAACTATATATATATTTAAATTAAATTTGAAATATGAAAATTCGCCGACAATTTCTGTAGGCGACCCCTTCTAAAAAATAAAACACATAACCTAAAAATATGCCGACATCGAGAAAGTCTGCTCGGCAGGTTCTTACCAACTTATGGATTGTCGTGGAGAGCAACTAATGCTTCCTATCAACGGACGATATCTAAAGAAGTATTACGCGACATGAAGTTTCGAATAGTAGACTTTAGAAATAAAGTTTCGCTCGTAGAAGCATCGACGTGATAATTGTGTGCAACTGGGTCAAAACCAAAAATAATAATAATAAAAACTTTAAAACCAAAATAAAAAAGAAATTTTTTTGAATAAAATAAAACCAAAAATTTTTGCAATTTCAAAACTCCGAATTAAATCTTTCCCTTCCTTAATAAAATTTAAAAATAAAATAATTGTATATAAATGTATAAAAGAAAATACAATAAAATTTTAAAGTTCTTATTGTTCTCGTTTCTTTTAGGTTCGGCCCCTGATTCTCTTCCTTGTTTTCGGAGGAAGACGTCGAGCGGGAGGCTGGTCCTTTCCTTTAGAGATGGCGTAAATCTTGCACTCAATGAAGAGGAACTGAAGGCTGATGCTGTGATCGAGGTTGACTCAGACTTTGCACAGATGAAGCTAGAATATGAAGAAACTGTTTGGACTACTGTAGACCTCGGGGAGCCCCGTGAAAAGACAGTAATAAAACTCAGTGAGAAAGGTCAACACACTGCAAACTAGAAAATGAAGATTAATGTGATTGAAGACAACAGGATGAAATTGGTAATAATCGCAGCAGGAGGGAAGCTTGTCAGTGTCGTCCCTACCGACATCCAAGGGGAAAGGAGAGCTAATTTGACCCCAACTCAAATAAGAAACAAGAACCACCGTATTCATAGAATGTTGAAGAAATTGACAGAAGAACAGAACAAAGAAGAGATTCCCACGATCGCTGCAGTTGCCCCAAGGAGGCCAGGCCTCAAAAGCACCGTAGCAGAGGTAATTTCAGAGGAGGTCACGACAGAGCCCATACCTGAGGTAGTGACGATTGCAGAAGGGTGTGCCGACGTAGAGCCGTACATCTCGCAGTACGTCACCAGACCCCGACAGTCTCAGATGATCCTGGAGCATGAGTTGGAGATGATCCAGAGAATGTGAAGACAGGATTGTGAATATTTTCAGAGGATTTCGGGCAAGTATGTTAATATACTGGAGGGATTAGAATTTCATACTGATGTGTTCTCTTAGTACGAGCAGAGTGAGATCATGGATTATGTCTTCGATCTGAGAGAGTAAGGTCCTGCAGGATGATGACGGAGGAAGACCTATTCCAAGCCGCAGAAATGGAAACGAGGCAAGGGGAGGTTTATAATCCAGTTCGGATGTTGCTATAACTTTGCTGATGATAAGAAAGGAAATCCAATAGGGATACTCTGCTATGATGAAGTAGCCCAATGCTAATTTTAATCAACAAAATGATAAAGCGGATAGTGTCCTGGCGAGTGTTACCCGCTGACTGCATACGGAATAGTTGCATTATCAACATTTATGAAGAGGGAGATTGCATTCCACCTCACGTGGACCATCACGATTTTTTGAAACCCTTTTGCACCGTCTCTTTCATTAGTCAGTGCAACATCATGTTCGGAACAGAACTTCAGATAGTCGGCTCCAGAGAATTCCGAGGGCCAGTTGAGATACCTCTACCGATAGGCTCTGTCCTTGTACTACAAGGGAACGGTGCAGATATGGCAAAGCACTGCATACCAGGGGTTCCTTACCAGCGGATCTCCATCAACTTTAGCAGGATGGATGAGAGCGAAATTCCGTTTCATTTCTAGCCAGATCCAGATTTAGAGAGTTTGCAGCCTTACGAGCTATAAGCTACATAGTGGTAGCACACCTCTAAAGCGCACTTACACGGGATTTTCCTTCAAAAAGTGGCATAGAAGGTAATGTTATTACCTATGCAGTTTACTTTTCAGACATGGCCAAATCAAACAGACAATTTTGCCAAATGACATGAAGATGTCAGTATAGTCTGTGTTCAGATACACATGGATTTTGTAGAAGTTCATTTGCAAGAAAAATATCATCAGAAATGTTTTGGGAACAATATGATATGTATTTTAGCCATTTCAATGAAATCGACTATGTCGTATTTTGCCTTAAGTTTTGTGCAATTTACTGCGAACGCCACTAAATATGAGTTTGACTCGATTTAAAGAAAAGTTGAAAGAAGAACGATTTGAATGAAATAGAATAAACAAAAAAAAAAATCATCAAAATCAAATAAAAAATAATAACAACAAAATAAAAATTCAAATCCAAAATCTAAATGAGACACGAAATCAAAGTTCATAGCAAATCAACTCAAAATTTTAAATTGTAAACTAAAGAAATGAATGAAAATCCAAATCAAAGTGAAATTTCAATCGAAATGAAATATAAAGATCAAAACAAAATCAAATCATTAAAACACAAAAGACAATCAAAACGAATCCCGAATCTGAAAACCCCAGTCTCCGGCTGTACTCAAAATCCTTTCGACTCTCTGTGTTTTCTTCCTTCTTTTGAGAAGGTCGACTGAGTCTACTGACACATAACCACAAAATTCTCGATTTGGTTCTAATGGCATGGATTCATATCCTTTGCCAAACAATCAACCTTCGATCAAATCTTTCAGGATGTGAAACACTTTCATGTCTCATTCCAATCTTCTACTACACTTCTAAACACCAAAATCTTCACAAGTCATTCATCAACTTTCGAGGCTGGTACCTAAATTCTAGTTCTCATCTCGGGATGAGTACCTAAATTCTGATTCCTATCTTTTGAGATCGGTACCTAAATTTGGATTCTCATTTCGAGGCTCGTACCTAAATTCTAGTTCTCATCTCGGGATCAGTACCTAAATTCTGATTCCCATCTTTCGAGATTGGTACCTAAATTTTGATTCTCAGATTTGAGGCTAGTACCTAAATTTTAGTTCTCATCTTGAGATTAGTACCTAAATTCTGATTCACATCTTTCGAGATCGGAACCTAAATTCTGATTCTCATTTCGAGCATGGTACCTAAATTTCAGTTCTCATCTCGGTATCAGTACCTAAATTTTGATTCCCATCTTTCGAGATCGGTACCTAAATTCTGATTCTCATTTCAAGGCTGGTACCTAAATTCCAGTTCTCATCTCGGGATCAGTACCTAAATTCTGATTCCCATCTTTCGAGATTGGTACCTAAATTTCGATTCTCATTTCAAGACTGGTACCTAAATTCCAGCTCTCATCTCAAGATCAATACATAAATTCTGATTTCCATATTTGAAGGCCGGTACCTAAATTCCAGTTCTCATCTCGGGATCAGTACCTAAATTCTTATTCTCACCTTTTAGGATCGGAACCTAAATTTTGATTCTCACTCTGAGGCTAGTACCTAAATTCCAGTTCTCCCCTTTCTGAGGTCAGTACCTAAATTCTAATTCTCACCTTTCGAGATCGGTACCTAAATTCTGATTCTCATTCTAAAGCTGGTACCTAAATTCTAGTTCTTATTTCGGGATCAATACCTAAATTCTGATTCCCATCTTTCGAGATCGGTACCTAAATTCTTATTCTTATTTTGAGACTGGTACCTAAAGTCCAGTTCTCATCTCGAGATCAGTACCTAAATTCTGATTCTCACCTTTCGGGATCGGTACCTAAATTCCGATTCTCATTTCAATACTGGTAGCTAAATTCCAGTTCTTATCTCATGATCAGTACCTAAATTCTGATTCTCACCTATCGGGATCGGTACCTAAATTTTGATTCTCACTTTCGAGGCTGGTACCTAAATTCCAGTTCTCCCCTTTCGAGATCAGTACCTAAATTATGGTTCTCACCTCTCGGGATCAGTACCTAAATTCTGATTCCAACTTTTTTGAGATCAGTACCTAACTTCTGATTCTCACCTTTCAGGATCGGTACCTAAATTCTGATTCTTACTCCTAGGCTGGTACCAAAATTCCAGTCTCCCCTTTCTAAGGTCAGTACCTAAATTCTGATTCTCACCTTTCGGGATCGGTACCTAAATTTTGATTCTCGTTCCGAGGCCGGTACTCAAATTCCAGTCCTCACCCCTTTAATCTCTAAACTTGTTAAATTCACAACTTCCTACGAATCGTGAATTCAAAATTCAAAATTAAAAGATCAAAATTAAAATCAAAATTTGAAACCTCTATCTAAATTAATCTCGAAATCAATCAAATTGAAACTCACCTCCTACATCCCCAGCAAGAGTTCTGAAACCTTTGGTGTAGAAGTTTTATCCCCAGCAGATGCTTTCTCACTAAATTTTTGTGTTCTCTCCTGAGTGGATTAACTCAGTGGTTTGTGTCGGTTTTAGTTGATCTCGTCGAACAACGCCAAAACGCGCGGTGTGCTCGGTCAGCACACCCCACATATTGGGGGTCCATTTGTTGACCTCATTTTTAGTCAGGTCTAATCTTCCTCTTAGTGCATAGGATCTAGCCATAGGACTTCTCGTGGACTATCCTAGAAGACTAGAGTTGGAACCCAACATTTAGAAATTTTCAGCCATTTCTTAACTCCTCTTGGGACCCCACTTGGATGGTAACAAACCTCTAAATCACCTTATTGACCTCATTTTTGGTGAGGTCTTTCTTTCCTCTTAGTGCTTAGGATCTAGCCATAGGACTTCTCCTTAACTATCCTAGAAGACTAGAGATGGAACCCACCATTTAGAAATTCAAACAAAATCTTAACTCTCTTTGGAATCCTACATGGATGGTCATCAACCTCCAAATCACTTGGAAGGTTAGGACCAATGTGTAGAAAGACAAGGATGAGTTCCTATAGGATGATCAAGCCTAAGGAAAACTCTGGGAGGCCTGGTCTTGGTGAGGTCTAGCTTGCACACACTACACTCCTACACACATCCTAAACCCTAAACCATCTTTGCCCAATCTTGGCTCCTGATTCATTAGAACACTCATATGGATGGACCCAAACCCCCAGCCCCTTAGCTAAGAGGGTTAGGAACAACATATTAGATGTTCAAAATGAGCACTTTCTTGGTCCATGGCTCAATCTAGACTATTTCACTCCACTCAACCATAACCAAATTCCATTTTCCCAAAATTTCAATTTTTGACCCCTAAAACCCTAAAATACCCAAATTTACCAAAAAAACTCAAAAATCATTTCAAAATACTCCATACCACTCAATTTGACCAAAATTACCCAAAATTGCCAAAACTTCCCAAAATTTACCTAAATTACCAAAATACCCCTCCTAGTCCAAAATTCCAAAAATTTCAAAAATTCCCAAAAAATTTCCAGAAAATCCTAAAAATTCCTAATTTCATTTTGTTCAACTACAACATAACCCAATTTTGCCAAGTTAACCCACTTTCAACCTAAAATCCCAAACTTGGCTTAGTCAGCCCAAATGGACCCAATGTCAAACCAAATCAACCCAATTGACCCAAATGCTGATCAAATTCAATTCTAAACTTCAATTCAAAATCCCCAATACCAAATAAAATCAAAACCAAGCCCAATTTGTTTCACATTGGAATTCAATCTCAACTTAAACCAAAACCCCAATTTTACCTAAATGGCCCAATTCACTCTAATATGACCCAAAGCCACTCAATTTTCCCCAAACCAAATCCCAAACTCTTTTTAACACATCCCAATACCAAATACAACACTCATTTGGCCAAAATTTTGATTGAAATCCCAGACAAAATCACTTGAAACCAAAAACCATCAAATTTGCCCTAAAGTTGCCACATGACCAAATCCTACCCAAATTGATTAGCTTGACCAAAATTTTCCACCCAATTTCTATCCTAAACCTTTCATAACAATCACTTGCATCAATTTGAACCATTAATTGGACCCAAGCCAAGCTCTAACCTAACTCAAACCCAAGTCCAACCCAACATTACCCAAATTTACCAAAATCTCAAAATCCACCAAATTGACCCCTCAATTGAACTCAAAACCATTCCAAGTCTTCATGAAAAATCTTCATTGCAATCATATGCACAATGTTGCTCAAGACATTTGGATGTAACTTAAGCTCAAACCTAACTTAAAACAAATGAGCCAAATTGAACCTATGACCAAACTTAACCAAATTAAACAAAATGTAACTAAACCAACCCTTCCACAGCCACCAATTGAACCCTACGAGCCACCCTAGATCCACCTAACCCAAGCTAGGTGAGCCATGGACCAAGAGTCCCCCATTTTAGGGGATTTCTTCCCTTATATGGATAAATCTCCCTTTTGCCTTACCCCAAAACCTTCACACAACTGATTAATCACAATTAAACCTCCCCCTGGCTCACCAGAACTCATGGCCAGCTCCATTTTCCTTGCCGGCCGGCCTAGCCACCGGAGGGAACCAAAACCGAGAGCCACCTCCAAGATAAACACACCCAAACTCCACCAATTGACCAGCTCAGCCTAAATTGCCACTGGAGCTCTTCTTCCCTCCACCTAAGCAGTTGAATCCATCCATCAATTGCCCCCCAACTCAGCTCAATGGCCCCGGCCATAAAAGCACCCCTCTCAGTCAAAACAAAGTATTGAAAATTTTCTTAATCAAACAACACCAAATAGCTCCCAATCCTCCCCACAACACAGAGAAGCTCAGCCCTACTGCATTTCTGCCCTAATCCCCATTTATTGAGCTCAATTTCATGGCTTAATTTTAGGCCAGAAACAGGACATCCCCAAAAACAGCACCAAAACCAAATTAACTCTTCCCACACCTTCACCAGAGGTTGAGAAGAAGTTCCTCAGTGGAAGCCCCCTCACTAGGCCACCCAATTGTTCTATCAGCCAGAACAACAAATCAGGTCTGGTCACTTTCATATCCAGACAATTCACCATCGCTCAAGGCTTCATCCCTAGCTTCCTTGGACCACCACAAAGGTGTAGAGCATCTCTGATCGAAGCCTCACTTCTCAGAGCCAAGGTATTGAACTTTTATTTCTCCCGAGCTTCCAGCGATTCTTCATTTTATTTAGCTTGATTTTGATGCATGTTAACTGTATGGATTTATAGCCCTTGTCTAGACGAGCACATAGGATTAAACCTTGTGTGATTTGGTTGAGAGATGAGGGAGATCTTAGGGTTTTTGTGTGGACGGCTCTTAAGATGAATCAGTTGGGGACGATGAACGGATGTCGTTGGATGGTGCGTGTTTTCAACGGACGGCTAGGATGGTGCCGGATGAGGAGATGAGACGGAACCGCGGAGCCGCGTGGCACTGACTTAGATGGCGGCCCCCAACCAGAAGAGGCCGCATGTGCTTTCCACACACCGTAGGTTGAGGTGGCACCAACGTGGTTAAGTAGGAAAATCAGGATTTTCTGAATTATTTAAATCACCTAAACTTTAAAAATTCACAACTTTACATAGAAAAATCTAAAAATTAAAAGAAAAGTACCCTCTTGCTCTGTAAACAGAGGAGAATAATGTGGAATAAAAATCACAATTATTTGCTTAGTATTCATTTTTTAAATTAAGTAAATAAAATAAACCCTTAAATCAATTCTCCACTCACACACACAATTCACCATGGCTTAGGACTATAGGGCATTTGTTCCCTCTGTCCTTAGGAAAATTCCCTGAATTTTTCATGGCCAGAGGAGATCCCTAGACAGAGAACCATATTTTCTAAGTTTATGTGCCTATTTTGATAATTTAAATGTAATAATTATTGTAGTGGTTGAAAAATTCTAGGAAAATTAGGGTAGGTTCCCTATGACCAGAGGAACTTAGAAAAATTATTTCATAAGCTAAAACAATAAAAATAACTCTGATTGCTCACTTAACCTCAAACTAATTTTAAATTAATTAGAGTAAATTGAAAAGGGAAATAACTCAAAATTAATCCTCCACTGTTCTATAAGATAATAAGAACCCCCATAAAAATTTTAAGGTCAATTGGAAATGGTTTAGCCCATTAAATGAATTTTCTAAGTAACATAGCCAAATTTGGAATTAAAAATTCATAAAACCCAAAATATAATTCAAAAATTCAACAAATTAGTTTTGAGGGCTCTCTGATATTAGAGGAGTCTAAGAAAATTAAAATTATAATTTTGCTAAAATTTTCATTTCTCACCTATTTTTGGGTATTTTAATAATTAAAAATTATAAAAATCCTAAAAATATTAAAATTCATAAAAATGTCATATTTTGTCTCTTAATCACTTGGAAACCAACCAAATATTTTTCCTATGTATCAAAGTAAAGATATTGAATTTTAAAGACCTAAGATAATTTTTAATATTAAAAATGGATTTTCCATCCTCTTCACTAAAATAATTCTAAAAATTCAAAGAAAAATAAAAAAAATATAAAATTTGCTTGTCTGAATTCCTTAGGATCAGAGAGATTTAAGAAAAATATAAAACCTATTTTTCAACTTTGATTTTATTTTATAATTAATTAGTACTTCAAAACTTAAAATAATTATAATAAATAAAATAAAATTCAAAAAATCACTAAAACTGGTCTAAATGGTCCTCTAGTCAGTAGGAACTTTCCATAATTTTTCTAAGGACAGAAGTTTTATCTAGATCACCTTGTGGAATTTTTATTGAAAATCCCTATTTTCCACTAAAATAATTATATAAACTCAATTGAAAATAAAAAAATCACATTTTTTCCTCTAATGTCTTAATTGACATGTGAGTAAGGTGACATAAAAATTTCAAATTCATTTGAGCTTAATTTAATAAATTATGAGATGAATAAGCTTAAAAGGGACATAATGGTAATTAAGGGACTTTAATTTTAATTAGTATTTAGGCTAAAACTAAAGGGAAGGGTAAACCTTTGATCTTAATTTACTTCTTGGATGATTGAAACATAGGAGGTTAAGGGGTAGAAACTCATTAATCACCTTAAATATTAAAGAGGAAATTTTAATTAATTGAATCACCTAAACCTTGGAAGTTAATTAAGGCATGAATTATTAAAAAAGGGATTTGATGTAGGAAGACT
Source organism: Papilionanthe hookeriana x Papilionanthe teres (assembly GCA_022702705.1). Lineage (NCBI taxonomy): Eukaryota > Viridiplantae > Streptophyta > Magnoliopsida > Asparagales > Orchidaceae > Papilionanthe > Papilionanthe hookeriana x Papilionanthe teres. The sequence continues at coordinate 18,304,338 of CM040428.1, read as the reverse complement.
CTAGTTCTTTGAAATAGAATCCCTAATCAATAATTTGATGAAATATCATTTAGTTTTTATTAATTAAACTATAAAAATGAAAATTGAAACTAATAAAGAAAAAGGGAGATAATCTTGAAACCTTATAATCAAACTAAAACTTAAAACATTAAAATCAATTTGAAGTAAAAAAAATCAAATTGAAACAAACTTAAAGATATCAAAACTAATCTGAAATTGTTTAAAACTTAAATTAAAACAAATTTGAAACATTAAGGTTAATTTGGAACAATTCATAATTAAAATATTATAATTAAATTAAATCGGTTTAAAATATTAAAATTAATCTAAAATGTTAAGACCATTCAAAATATTAAAACTTAACTGAATTAAACAACTTGAATACTTTTCCAACTTAAAATAATTTAAAACATCTACAAAGATAAACTAAAACTTTATAACTAAATTAAATCACTTTAAACCATCAACTCAAACTTCAATTAAGAATGGTTAGGTTCTTTAATGAACTAACTTGCCCCTAAAGTTTTTTCATTTTTATAACTCTTAAATGAAGCATCAAATGAAATGTCACCTTACTCATAGGATAATCAAACATCCAAATTCACTAAGCAGGAGTCAAACAAAACCACAACTCTAAGTAACCTGGGTGATTGATTCATTACCACGATGAAACTAACTGAACTCAAAATAATCCCTAAAATGTTTAGGAAGATGTTCAAAATTAAGTTCCGAGCACTTCCCTAAATTGTTATGATGTTTTAAAAGAACAGTGAGACTTCATTGTTCTTTGATGATAAAAATCATCCTTAACCAAATACGAGAATCTAGACGTCATAGGAGTCGATAGACAACCAGGATTCTAGCTTAGACATCATAGTACTTGGTAGCCATTTAGGACTTTAACATAGACATCATAGGGCTTGGTAGATAACCTGAGCCTTCCCTTAGCTTTACCTAGGTGTTTGTTGCAAATATATAAATGCCCTAACATGTATTTTAAGTGCAGATGAGAATGAAGGGAGTGCCTACCAGGTACGCATTTAAATTTACTGCAATTTAAATTCTGCAATTTATTAAATGTCTTACTTTCCCGCATTTGTAAATTCATGAAAATAATCAAACCCAGCATTTTTAAGTAACTCAAAATTTAATCACTAACTAAACAAAACTGCAATTATAACTAAAATTAAAACGTCTCGTTGGATGATCGGGAATCCCTCAGATGATGTAACCCACGTGTTGCTAACGAGATTTCCCACGGTCTAAAATGAAAGTGTGGAACTCATTCAGTTGAGTTTAGCAAAATCATCTAGACTAACTGAATCCGATGAAAATAGTGGTGCCGGAATGATGGAACCGTGGGATCTTAAATGGTTCTGCTTAATCAACTTTAAGATTCCCCTTAATAAGACTTAAAACACTGAATTTGAAACTTAATCTCTAAACCAAAACACTTCTCTCACCCCCTGATTGTCACTTCAAAATCTAAACCTTCTGTAACAATAAGGAGCTCGAAGCAAGCACGGTGGGCAGCACAACCATCTTCAACAGTAAAACAAGTCTTCATCTGCTTAACTTTCCTTAGAATTAAATAATCAAGCCATAGGATTTCAAGGTAGTTTGCCAGTGCAATATAAATCCTCAACTTGTCTTTAGGCATTTGCAAAATCATGTTATGTAAATTAAGCCCTAACTGGTTTTAGGACTCTGAGGTAGTCGTTTGGTACGATATAAACCCTCACATGTTTTAGGCTATTTGTATGATCATATCATACAAGTATAAGTCTTAATTAATTAAAATTGATAGGATTGCAACATTAAATAAAATCTCAAATTGAAGCCAAACAATAGGATAGTCGGGAAGTCACCGAAGTAAACATCGGGTCTGTGACATCCCCTACTTCTCTTCCTTTTGACTCTTAAAATAACTGTTCCAAATTTGATCCAATCCCTTTTGAAATTTCCAAATTAAATCCTTTGAAAGCTTAAACTTTGAAATTCCTGAAAGCGAAACCACTGATATTCATCGAGAGTTTTCTTAAGTGATTTCTGTCATTTAGGATGTAATTAACTATAGGGGCTTACCCTTATAGGGAACTTTAAGAACCCAGGTAATATAAACCTTGCTTAATTCCTTTATATTAAGTAGGGGAACTTGTTGGTTTATAAAATTGGTTCACATACTAAACGAATGTCACAAATCTATTAGTTTATTTAATCGAGCCCCATTATCAAGCAATGTGTCTATTCCTCATGACAGATACACAGTTTGTGATGCGGTGCTCGTTTATATAAACCATTTGTGGTGTGAGATCGGTTTGATTTCATTTTTTAAAAATTTTAAAAGTTAAAATTATTTTTAAAAATCAAATGCTACTTTCTAAATAATTATATATTTAAATTTAAATTTAAAACCCAAAATAAGCCACACAATTTATGGCGACTCCGCTGGGGCTTTAGTTCCTCTCTCCATGTTGATCAAATGGTTTTACTTTCATAAATCGGTAGTGAGTCCATATCCCTTGTGGATCAAAACTACCATTCTTTCCGTTGACATACCACGTTCATTTCTACCTTGAACAAGTATAGTCAACTCTTCTTGGATTTTGGAGCCACTGTTTAGACATCCTAAGCAGAGAGGTTCCGGAATCATTCTACCTCTCAAAGGTGGGATGGACCCCCAACAGGTGTTAGCTTAGGAGAGGTTCATCGAGATGAGTGTTTTATGAGGGTTTCTCTTCCTTCCCGATTCTGGATTGGATCCTTTACCTTTCTTTACCCTTCCTGCTTTAATTATTTTGTTTCTAACGAACCTTTTAAACTACAAACAGACGAACAAAATGAAATTTGAAATAATTTATAAACAAAACTAAGAAACAAACAAAATGGATAAGAATGTGTTCAGACTCTATTTTTGGAATAATTTTTTTTTCGACCTAAAAGTTTTATAACGGAAGGAAGCATAGTATGGAACTGATGTTCAGAATCTACCCTGTAGAGGATGTCTGCACTGAAGCTGATTTTCTCCTTCACCAATGGATTGGACTTGGCAGTCAGCAAGGATGAACTGCCTGATGAATCGGTCATTCACTTAGGTAAGGATTCAATAATACGGACATCAAGTTCGGAGATGTTACCCTCTTTGCATTAATGGCCAAAGAACTAGAAACTGTGGAACCTGTGATTGAGTTCAACCTGAAGTCAACACAAGAGTTTCCTCCCCTGCAGAGGGTCCCAGCTGAGGAAAACACCGCTGTTCGTAAGAGATTAGCTGCCACTCCCAGGACTATCATCTCTTTCCCCACCAATCTGATCATCACTGCACTTACCCCGGTTCCCACCAAACTAAAGGAAAAGGAAGTCCAATTTAGTGATGAGCTTGCTATCGTGGAGGGTTCGACCTTTACTGCAACACTGTCTATTTTTGAGATAGGTTCCAGTTCAAGATTTGTACCCTTAACCAGAACACAAAGGAGGAATAGGAATAGGAAGATTGCTAAGATCAGAAAGACCAGAGCTACTGAAGCTGCCATTCCTGAAGAAATTCCTAAAGAAGAGGAAGAGCTACCAGAAATCTCACCACTGCTAGAGGGGAGTAAGTTTCACCCTCTCATGCTGCCTCTGATGAAGAAGATGCTTGAAAGATTGTCGTTGCATTACCCTGACCTTCGTATTACAATGATTGTAGGAGGAGGAAGATGAAGACTACGCCGCCAGCCCGATTGCAAGCAGTGGTTGATAACAAAGAAAGATGAATGCCCCGTATCTCAAATCCTGAGAAGGATGGGGTGAGTACCAGTTAGATCCCGCCTCGGATCGAAGGTAACCCCTATCACTGCTCTAGAGAGACCAAGGAAGAAAATATGAACTAATGAAAGGAGGTCACCTGTCGTTGTATCAGGTCATCATATTAGAGAACACACCACCTACCGACATGCAGCCGGCAGACCATCCGGTCCTAGGCTCCCAACTTCAAGAAGGATGGTGTGGCAACCTAATATCGCCGAACCGATATTGACAGAATGCTCTAAGAAGAGAAGTCTCGTCAGAGTGCCCGGATCTGAGGAGAGTGTCGCGGCCCTGAAGATAACTCCGGAAGATGAAATTCGACAGTCGTCACCTGATAACCGTGAGACCGTTTGGAAGAGACCACTCGAAGCTGCTATAGGAAAGTTGAGAACCAACATCCAACGGTTGGTGAAAGAAAGAAAAGAAGAACTAAGGAATGAAGAGGATCTGTCAGAATTCATGGATAAAGAATTTGCCGAAATCAACATGGTTGAAACCCGAGCATCATCAGCTCTACTAGGAGCTCCAGCAGCTACAGAGGGAGACGACCCATAGGTAATGAGGCTACGTCTTTGAGAAAAGGATGACATAATTTATTAAATGGAGAAGAAGATGGAGGAGATGGCAGTCGCCCTAATCACGCTTTAATGTCAACCTCAACCCCAAAAGGAAACACCCCAGGAAGTCATTAACATTGTAGACAGAGGAAAGGAAATTATATCCGTCAATGGGGATGAGTAGCCAAAGAAAGATTCCGCTCAAAGTATAATACCCGAGAAGGACATTAAGAACATGGTGGAACAGCAGGTGCGAGAAGCCCTAGCCCAGTTCAAGAGTGGAGCATCTGTTCAGACGGGTAGACCTTACCCTGAAGAATTTGATGCAGTTCAATACCCAAAGGGCTTCGTACCACCTCTGTTTAAGACTTTTGAAGGTACGGGAAACCCCTGGCAGCATGTCGCACATTTTGATGCTAGTTGTTACAACGTCGGTGGGAGTGATGCTTTGCTATTTTGTTAGTTCTTGAGCAGCCTGTCAAGGATCACCTTTGATTGGTATGCAGAGTTGCCAAATGGTTCGGTCAAGACTTTCTCAGAATTGGAAAATCTTTTCGTTAAATGGTTTGTTGGGGCTCAACACCACATCACTATCAGTGATCTAGTGGTCGAGCAAAAAAAGTCGAACGAAACCTTGGTTGACTACATCCTTCGATGGAGGAATCTAAGCATGAAGTGTGAACCACAACTCCAAGAGCTGCATGCAGTCGGTATCTTGCTAAAGAGCATCCACGGCCCAATATCACTTCTCCTCAAAGGATTCACAATCAAGACTTTCGAGAATTCGCTTAGCAAGGCCGTAAGCTTGCAAGAGGAAGCAAAACAATTGAGTTTCATCGACAAAACCGATAAGCAGAAGCCAGTGAGGGCATTTGAGAAGAAATCTGGAATCTTCGCGGCAGTAGATAAGGGCAAACAACCAGTACAGATACAGCCAGAACGACCACAACCAAGTTATCAACCACCACAGTGGAATTATCCACAACCTCAGCAGAGTTATCAACAGCCTCGACCGAGTTATCAGTCGCCACAGCATCATGATCAATCACCGCCTCGCCCAACACATGGTCTGAACAATATTTTGAATAAGGAATATCCCTTCAAGAATGAAAATGTTCCGCAGTTTAAGTAAGACGCCTGATTTTCAGCTTCCAGAGCTCAGGAGGCCGGAGGAAGTCCACATGAAAGATCATCCGAATTACTGCCCTTACCATAGGATGCTCGGACACAAAATAGAAGACTGCTTAACCTTCAAGAACTGGCTCGAGTATAATCTCAGTAGAGGGAACATAATGATCCTGAAAGAGTACATGAAGGAGCCCCAAAGAGGAGGTTCCATCAATGTCATTTTGGCCGATCCTATTGTTCTGATAGACCCATACACAGTCAGTGATGGATGGAGTACCGTATGGAAAAAATCTTCAAATAAAATATTGAATCACATCCAAACCACTTCGGTGCACTCTTCAATTCAAAGTTTGAAACCCGCTAAGTCGACACTATCAATTACAATTGAAGAACCACCCTAGAAGGAGGAGAGGATCGCAAAAGAAGAGAAGACCGAGGCCTCGAAGAGTAGAGTAGGGGTTGCTTATCCTAGGATGGTTGTTTCTAATTAGGGGGAGAAATTTCTCGGACCTCTAACTCTGTATGATTATCTGTTTTCCCTTGTGGGGTACTATAATGATAAGAGTTATGGTGTTGGATACATTTTGACTGTTTCTAACGATTACGTAACTAACAGCAACCAACCTAACCCGGATCTCGATTTCGATATGAATAACAATTCTCAAATCATACAAAACCTCAATGACAGCGACGAAGGAAAGGATGTCTACAAGAGCAGCAACGAAAGCTCAAGAAGTGACAAGTTCATTTGTGAATTCCAAGGAGCTCCGATTGCGATAGAATTGGAGTTATCAGATTTCGAAGCAGCTCCAGAAGAGCCAGTCGTTTCGATTCAAGAAGAAACACGGGCAAATCCAGCACTAGATTTAGAAGAGATAACAGAAGTTAATTTGAAAAGTGGAAAAGTCCTACCCCCGAGAATGGGACCAAAGGATAAAGGAAAGTAGGTGGTTGCTCAGGAAGAGCCAACCCCGGCAGAAGAATTGCCCATTCGGGAAGAGGTTGAAGAACCTAGTAATAAAGTGGATTATAACGTGCTAGCCCATCTTCGGAAGCTACCAACCAAAATAACCATCTACGACGCTCTGATCCAATCAAAGGAGATGAGGGAAACTATGATCAAGGCCTTACTTGATCCAGAAATTTGCTTAGCTCAAATGGCCGGTAATTCCTTAGACGAGGTTTGCTCGTTAAAAGGACAGTACGGTGTTACTTTCACGGACAACGACCTACTGCTCGGGACAGCAATCACAACCGACCCTTGTATATCTCAGTCACTATCGGAAAATTCACGCTCTCCAGGGTTTTAGTTGATCTAAGAGCATTGATCAATGTGATGAATCTTCGGAATTAGCGTACTTGGAAATTGATGCCCACGAGCTCCAAGTAGACAGAATGTTACTAAGAGGTTTCAATCAGAAAGGAGAAAGAGCTCTCGGATCAATAACACTATCTATGAGGATCGGTGATTTGGCAAGGACAATCGCAATTTTTTATATAATTGATTCTGAGACATCGTTCAACGCTCTACTAGGTCGACCTTGGATCCATGAAAACCGGATGGCACCATCGTCTCTACACCAGTGCATAAAGTATTATGAATGAGGACAAGAGCAATGTTTCAAAGGTGACTTGCAACAGTTCTCCGTGCACGAAATCGAAATCCACGAAGATGATGCTTACTACGCGACTCCGAAGAAAACTATCTTCTCCAGAAATGCCATACCAAATGAAGCAAAAGAAACTCAAGGTGACGAAGAACCTTAAATTCTATTTCAACAGTTATTCACCACTCCCTTACGGTGAGATGGTGAAGGTTTCTCCAGAACTCGTATCCAAGGTCAAGGTCGGGGAAGAGGTTGAGGAAGAAACAGTGGAACAGTTGAACAAAAGAATCCAGTAATTAATGTTGATTGGGAGAGCAACTCTGAAGAAGAAGAATAAATCAAGAAGGAAGCAATAAAGATAAATCAAAAGAAACCCCAGTTCAAGATCTCTCTCGAAGAAGAAAAAGGACAAAGAATACAAATCAACGTACGAGAAGATAAACCACTATCCCTAACCCCGATCTACCCTAGTAAGGTTGACGGTATGGTGGTCAAGGAAGTACATGGTGGAGGTGTTAAGCCAATCAAGTTCTACCGTGGTGCTTCTTCTTCCAATAATGAAAATGATGTAAAATTTGAAGATGTTGCTTCATCCGAATTAATGGAATTGCCTTTTGAGTGGTATTCTCCCTGTGTTCAAAATTTAATTCAACGTGGTGTTTTACCTAAACAGTGGTCAAAAGATCAATCACACCGCTTTGAAAAGTTATGGAGTAATGTCACTCGACCTCCCAATTCGAAGCATGGTCATGATTCGGCACAGTAGGGCCAGCTGATGATACAGGATTTTGCTTGGTTGTAACTTGCGAGTCTAATGAAGACTGCCTGGAAGCTTGAGATGATCTCGAGGACTTGCCAATTGGAGACGCTTCACCAGAATTTGAAGAAGAAATTAAATCTACAATAGACGAGTTAATGGAAGTTAACTTAGATACTAGCGAAGAGCCTAGACCTACCTTTGTTAGCTCCTTACTCAAAAATGAAGATTTCAAAAATATGATTAAGCTACTAATGGAATTCAAGGACTGTTTTGCTTGGAGTTATGATGAAATGTCAGGGTTAGCCCCAGAAGTTACAGTTCACGAGCTAGGAGTGGATCACACTGCCATTCCGGTTAGACAAGCTCCGAGAAGAATGTGTCTAGAGATCGAACAACAAGTAATAGCTGAAGTTAAGAAGCTAATAGATGCTAAATTCGTCTGTGAAGAGTAATACCCAACTTAGTTGGCAAATATGGTACCAGTCAGAAAGAAGAATAGTCAAATCCGAATCTATGTGGATTTCAGAGATTTGAAAAATGCATACCCAAAGGATGAATTCCCGCTACAAATTCCAGAGTTGATGATCGACATCACTTCGACACTCGAAATCTTTTATTTCATGGATGGATCATCGGGATACAATTAGATAAAGATGACACCAGAAGACGAAAAGCTCATAGCCTTCAGCACACCAATCGGAGTATACTGCTACACAGTAATGCCTTACGGATTGAAGAACACAGGGGTAATGTACCAAAGAGTAATGACGAGGATCTTTGAAGATCTCATTCACAATCAAGTCGAGTGCTACGTGGATGATATGGTCAACAAAAGCAAGTTGAAAGAAGATCACCTGTATGATTTAAGAATTGTTTTCGAGCGATTAAGATAATTTTACACTAAGATGAATCCCCTGAAATGCACCTTCAGCGTCGTGTCGGCGTATTTTTAGGTTTAATTTAAATATATATATTATTTAGAAAGTAGTTTTTGATTTTGAAAATAATTTTAAATTTGAAGATTTTAAGATATGAAATCAAACCGATCTCACATCCCAAATAGTTTATATAAACGAGCACCGCATCACAAACCGTGTATCTATCCCTAAGGATAGACACACTGCTTGATGGTGGGGCTCGGTTAAATAAACTAGAAGATTTGTGACATCCGTTTGGTCCGCGAACCAATTTTATAAGCCGACAAATTCCCTCGCTTAATATGAAAAAACATTAAACGGGGTTTATATTACTCGGGTTCTTTAAAATTCCCTATAAGGGCAAGCCCCTATAGTTAATTACATCTTAAGTGACGGGAATCACCTAAGAAAACTCTCGATAATAATCAATAATTCCGCTCTCAAGAATTTCAAAGTTTAAGTTTTCAAAGGATTGAATTTTTGAATCTCAATAGGGAATAGATCAAGTTTGGAACATTTTATTTTGGGAATTCAAAGGAAGAAAAGTAGGAGAAATTACGGATTCGAAGCGAACTTCGGTAATCTCCCGACTATCCTATTGTTTGGCTTGGATTTAGGAAAGTCTTAATGTTTATTTAATGTTTTAATCTTGCCAATTTTAATTAATTAGGGCTTATATTTATATGATAGAATCATATAAATAGCCTGGAAGATATGAGGGTTTATGTCGTATCGGACGACTACCTCGGAATCCTAAGACCGGTTAGGGCTTAATTTGCAATGCAAATGCCTAACGAAGGGTCGAGGATTTATGTTGCACTAGTGCAAACTACCTCGAAGTCCTATGGCTTTGTTGTTTAATTCTAGGAAAGTTTTGTCGAAGTAGGTTCAAGTTTTGCCGACGACGATGGCCGTGCTGCCCACCATGCTCCGAGCTCCTTGTTGTTGCAGAGGTTTAGTTTTAGAAATCATAAATCAGGGGATGAGAAAAGTGTTTTGGTTTAGAGAAGTCTTAATTTCCAAATGTTTTTTGTGTTTTAATCAAAACAAATCTTAAAGTTGATTATAACGACACCGGTTAAGATCCCACGGTTCCATCCTTCCGGCATCATTATTTTTATCGGATTCACTTAGTCCGGATGAATTTGCTAAACTCAACCGAATGAGTTCCACACTTTCATTTAGCACCGTGGGAAATCCCGTTAGCAACACGTAGGTTACATCATCCGAGGTATTCCCGATCATCCAACAAGACGTTTTAATTTAGTTGCAGTTGTAGTTTTGTTGTTCTGTTTATGATTAAATTTTGAGTTGTTTTATAATTTGAATGTTGTGGCGGTGAATTTTATCTTGTAGTGTCTTTTAACTTAGTTTTGGTTTTCAGTTTTGGTTTCTGTCCTAAAGGTGTGGGTTTTCATGCAACAGTTGTTTTATCATGCAAGAAAAGTAAAGTGCATTTGCAATAAAGTAAATTGCAAGAAAGTAAATTGCAGGAAAGTAAATTGCGATAAAATAAAAGCGTACCTGGAGGGTCTTCCCGTCATTCCAAGCTGCACTTAAAACACGATTATGGCATTTAAGCAGGTTCCTAGGTAAAGCTAAGGTAAGGGTTATGGTTTTCTACCAAATTCCTAATCCTATAGCTAGTCATTTCCTATGACGTCTAGGTTCCTTGTGTTTTTGGTTTGAAGACGATCTTCTTCATCAAAGAACAATTAAGTTCAATCGTTCTTATAAATATCCTATCATATTGAGGAAGTGCTTAAGACGAATCTTAAACATCTTTTCAATATTTCTAGGATTGTTTTAAGTCCAAATGAATTTAATCATGTAAATGAATCGATCGTCCGAGGTTTTCAAGTTTTGTTAACTTGCTCAGTGAACTAGGATATTTGAATATCCTTATGAGTGAAATGACATTTCATTTAATACTCCATTTAGGAGTTATAATAGTAAAAGCTCCTAAGAGCAAAATGATATTTAAAGATTTGTGATTCAAATTTAAGTTCAAATTGATGATTTAAGTTTGGAATAGTGTTCAAGTTATTTTAGATTTATTTTTGAGTTCTTCATGTCTTAGGTGATGTTATTTAATTCAACTTAATTTAATTTAATTTAATTTAATTTAATTTAATTTAATTCAATTTAATTCAATTTAGTTTCGATTTGATGTTACATTAAATTAATTTGATTTAATTTAATTTTTTTTAATTTAATTTGATTTAATTTAATTTAATTTAATTTTTAATTTAATTTAATTTAATTTAATTTTTAATTTGATTTAATTTGATTTAATTTAATCTTTTAATTTAATTTTATTCATTTTAATTTTAATTAAAATTTTAAAAGAGCTCAATAATTTAATTTTAGTTTAATGATTAAGTCTTTTAATGTTTTAAATTTGAATTATCATTTTAATTAAGAATTAAACATTAATGAAATGATTAATTTAGGGATTTTTTAAATTAAAGAATAAATCTCTTCCTAATAATATCCCTATTTTAATAATTCCAATTTTATTATTCTTCCAAATTTAATCAATTATTTAATTAAAGTTTAATCATTTTAAATTGCTTAATGGGTTTCTACCCTTCAATTATTTAAATTTCAATCATCCAAATCAGATTAGGATCAAATATTTTTACTTGTTAATTTTTTATTAAACCTAAAGTTTTAATTAAGGATTAAAAAAAAAAAATTAATTACCACTTTACCCTTTAAGCTTAATAATTTCATAACTCATTAAATTGAACTCAAATGAACTTGAAATTTTTATGTGACTTCACTCATATGTCAATAAAGACATGAGAGGAGAAAATGTGATTTTTTTGTATTTAATTTATTTATATAATTATTTTTGGTAGAAAATAGAGATTTCCAAGGAAAATTTAATAACATGACCAAGGGAAAGTTTCTGTCCTTAAGAAAATTAGGGGACATTCCTAATGACCAGGGGACCACTTGGACCAATTTTGGTGATTTTTTGAATTATATTATTTTTATTATAATTATTTTAAGTTTTGGAGTATTAATTAATTTAAAAATAGAATATGAGTTAAAAAATGAATTTTATAATTTTTAAAATTCTCTCTGATATCAAGGATTCCAGAGAACTAAATTTTACAATTTTCTGATTTTTCTTTGATTTATTATAATTATTTTAGTGAAGATGCTAGAAAATACATTTTTTTTTTAAATTACCCTAGGGCTTTAACAATTAATATCTCACCAAATAGACCTAAGAAAAATATGGGGTTTGTTCCTAAGTGATTAAAATTCAAAATGTGACATTTTAGTGAATTTTATTATTTTTGTGATTTTTATTATTTTTTAATTATTAAAAATATTAAAATAATATTAAAAATCAACTTTTTTAGAAAATTGAAATTTTAATTTTCTTAAATTCCCCTGATATCAGAGAGGCTCCAAAACCAATTTGGTGAATTTTTGAAAGATATTTTGAAAGTTATGAATTTTTAAAGTTTAAAATGACTAAGTGGCTTAATCAACCCAATTAATAGTGGCTAACCAAGTCCAATTGACCTCAAATTTTTGTGGTGGTTTCCTCTGATCCTAAAGGTCAATGGAGAATTGATTTCAAGTCAATTTGATGTATGGTTAGCTCTAATTAATTAGAGACCTATTTTGAGTGTTTAAGCCAATTAGGGTTGTCTAAAATGAACTAACTCAAAACCTATTTTTCCTAGTGGTTTTCTGGTCATAAGGAACATCACCAAATTTTTCTAGAATTTATTTCACAACATGCTATTTATTGGAATTAAAATACTCAAAACAGTGACATGAATTTGAAAAATCAATAACTCTTCATAGGGATGGCCTCCGACTTTGGAAAATTCAGGGAATATTCCCAAATTCGAGGCTTCAAAAGCCCTATGGTCTCATGCCATGGTGAATTGTATACATGCATGGAGAATTAAATGTATGCAGAGAGTAAATAAATTATAAAAAATAAAATACTTGATGAAATTAAATGATTTCTTTTCCACATTATTCTCCTCTGTTCACTGAGCAAGAGGGTATTTTTATTTTATTTTTCTGATTTTCCTACACAAAGTTATGAATTTTTGAAGTTTCTGATATTTAAAAAATACATTAAATACCCTATTTATCTACTTATCCACGCGGCGCCAGCGAAACATCGGCAGCTCCGAAGGGGTACGTGTCGCGCTGTGATTGGGCGCCGCCATCTGACTCGGCTGCCCAGGGTCCCGCGGTTCACGCACCATCTGCTGGTCCGACGCAATCCAAGCCGTCCATCCAATACACGCGCGATCCGACGGTTCCTGGTCATCGTCTACGACTGGTGCGATCCCGTGACCGTCCACACTCTAACCCTAACAACTCACTCGATTCTCAACGGATTTTCGTGTTCTTATGCTCTATGGATTCGTCTTGAAGAGACGAACACATCCATACGGTAAACATGCATTGAAATTTATTCAAATGAAATGGAGAATCTCCGTAAGCTCGGGAAGAAGAATGAGTTCATACCTTTGCTCGAGAAGTGAAGCTTCAATCCGAGGGTTGTTGGACCTTCGATTGGATCCTAGCAAGCTCCGCGATGAAGTCTCCCGGTCCAGTGAATTGTCTAGGTTGGACTTCGACCACGCCCGATCACAAAGCTTGGAGGCCGGAGCAACCGGGTGGCTCCGGAGATGGGGCTTTTGTTGGTGGACACCTTCCCTTGGTCCGGTGAAGGTGTAGAACCAATCAATTTGGGGATTGGCTCACTGTGGAGAAGTGTCCTGGTTTTGGGTGGAATTTCGATTGGGAAATCGAGTTTTATCAATGGGGATTAGGGCAAATCGACACCGGGATCAACTCGCTCTAAGGGTGGAGAAGAGTCCGGAACAATTTTGGCGCAGTTTCGGCAAGGTTTGTGCAACTCTCTTCTCATGGCCGTGAGGGGGTGGTGTTTAAATAGGCATGGTCGGAGGCTCTCCTGTGGGGCGGCCAAGGGTCGGGATCGACTGCTTTGGTCATGGGAAGAACGACCATGGTGGCCATTGGGCATGGGGCGGCTCGACAAGGTGGAATTCCAAAGTTGGCTCCTCCCGAGGTCTCGGGCATGGCATTTTCCGACGACTGGGTGGCCGGCCGGCCAGGCATGGGTCACCCTTAAGGTCAGGTGGGTCAGGGCTGGAGGCTTGTGCAGTCAATTGGCCATGGACATGTGTAAAGGGTTTGAATCAAAGTAGAATGGGGCATGGCTAGTTTTGGGTCTAAATGGGTCAACTCACCCATTTGGGCTTGGTGCACCCTTCAAGGTGGCTTTGGGTGCTGTGGGGGATCAAAGGGATCGACTGGTTTGGCATGGAGAAGTCTCCATCCAAATATATTTGGATTAAATTTAGGTTTAGGTGAATCATGATTAAGGCTAATGAGCTTTAGGGATTAAGGAAAGGGTCCCTCCTTCCTACCCAATATGGTATGGTGACATGTAAAGAGGCTCTCATGGCTTCCATGTGGCTCATGCATGGCTTCATGGCTCACCTTCGGATCGGGAAAAGTCAAGTCAATTTCATGGAAATGGATTTAAGAAAAATTTTGGTATTTAGGGGTGATTTGGCATGAGGCTTGATTTGGAATTATTTGATGATGGGATTATAACTTAGGGAATGGCTTTGATTAAATGGATGGCAAATGGAAATGTCATGTGGGCTTTAGGGCCAATTTTGGGCTTTTGTATTTGGTGGAAATGGGCTTTTAGGAAGGTTTAGGGAAGGGGGCTTTTTGATTTTAGGATGGGCATTTGGGTAAAGATTTTTTGAAGGACCTTGTCAAATAAATGTCATAATTGGTTTAGGGATGTTCTATGAAGGGCTTGGAGTCAATTTGGTGTGATTTGGAGTTGAATTGGTTTGAATTTGGGTTTATTTGGTAAGTGGGCCTATGTGGGTCAAATTGAGCTAACTTGGGCCAATGTTGGGCTAGGGTTGAAATTGATGTAAAATTAATGATGAGAAATATTTATGGGGGTGTTTCAAAGAGGTTTTGACTTTGGTTGGGCTTTGATTTTGGGGTTTGGGCTCATTTGGGTTAGGTTTGGGTTTAGGTCAAAAATAGGCTTTTTAGCTTTGGGTTGAATTTGAGTGGGGTTTGGAACAAAATCTTGGGCAAATCATGTTAGTTTTTTGTTTGTGGGAATGTTAAGGAAGATTTAGAAAAGATTTGGGGTTAATTGGAGTTGAATTGGGTGAGTTTGGGCTAAGTTTGGGTTATGGGTCCAAATTGGGCTTTAAGGCCAAAAGTGAAATTGGATCCCAATTCCAATCAAATTGGACTTGGATTTGGTCTAGATTGGTGTTGGGGATGTTTAATTTAAGTTTAGAATTGAATTGGACCAGAATTTGGGTCAATTGGGTAGGTTTGGTTTGACATTGGGTTCACTTAGGGTTAAAATGGGTCAAATTGGGGGTTTTGACAAAAGTGGGGTAAATTGACAAAATTGGCCCATGGTGTAGTTGGACAAAATGAAATTGGGAATATTTGGGATTTTTGGAATTTTCTGGGAATTTTCTGAATTTTTGGATTTTTTGGCTAGGAGGGGTATTTTGGGTATTTGGAGGGTATTGGGAGGTATTTTTGGAATTTTTGGTATTTTTGGCTATGAATGGTCAATTTGAGTAATGTGGGAATATTTGGGATTGGTCTTGAGGATTTTTTGGGTAATTTGGAGGATTTTGAAAAATTTGGGTAATTTCAAGGTTTCGGGTAGGTAAGCGGGTGTAGGATCCGGGGGTCAAAAATTAAAAATTTGGAAAATGGAAGATTAGGTGAATGTAAGTGGAATAAAATCATTTTGGTTGAGCCATGAAGCCATATCAAGCCCACATGAGCCATGAAGGGACTCATTTGAGGCACCCACTATGTTGTTCCTAACCCTCTTGCCCAAGGGCTTAGGGGTTAAGGACTATCCATGTGAATGACCTTCATGAGTCGGAGGTCAAGTTGGGTAAAGGTGTGATTTTAAGAGGTGTGTGAAAGTGTAGTGCACAGGTGTAGTGTGTGTGCAAGTCAACCCTTCACTGCACCGTGCCACCTGTGGCGGTCCTAAGGCCAAAAAGTCCTATAGGAACTCATCCTTTAAACTTCCACATTCGATTTCAACCCTCTAGGTGATTAGGGGTCTACAATCAAGTTTGTGGAGTTTGCAGGGAGTTAAGAAGTGGTTTGAATTTCTAAGTGGTGGGTCCCAATTCTAATCCTCTAGGATAGTCAAAGGAAAAGCCTAAGGCTAGATCCTAAGCACTAAAGGGAAGGAGAGAAGACCTCATCAAAAATGAGGTCAACACGTCGCCTCCAGGAAATTCTTAGGATTTGTTGTCCGACATCGCGGAATTTAAATCGATCAGGAGAATATTAAAGCTATCTTAGAAATGCCGCCTCCCAAAACTTTAAAGCAATTACGATCTTTTCAAGGGAAGTTGGCATATCTTCGACGCTTTATTTCTAATTTGTCAGGTAGGTGTCAGCCCTTCTCGGCATTAGTTAAAAAGGACGCCAAATTCATTTTGGAAGATAAATGTCAGCGGGCCTTCGAAGATATTAAACAATATTTAATGACACCTCCTGTATTAGTAGCCCCAATCTCGGGTCGACCGTTGATACTTTATACCGCGGCTTTAGACGACTCCCTCAGAGCCCTGTTGCCCAGGTCAATGACGAGGGTAAAGAAAATGCTCTCTACTACTTAAGTCGTCGTCTAATTCTGACGGAGGTAAAGTATCCTCCTATTGAGAAGCATTGTTTCACATTAATCTTTGCCACCTAGATGCTCAGACACTACATGTTTTCTCATAAGTTCAACCTTATTTCGAACTTTAATCCATTGCAATATTTGATAGCCTGCCTGACGCTTTCAGGCAGACTAGCCAGGTGGTCAATGATATTATTGCAATTAGATATAACTTTCGTTCCTCTTCGTGTTGTAAAGGGACAAGTCCTAGCAGACTTCCTCGCAGCACAACCTTTACCGGTAGAATCGCCTCTCAATGACGACTTGCCGGATGAACAGATAATGAGCTTATAAGACCCTGATGATCAATGTTGCAAAGAGTACTTCGACGGAGCATCATCAGTGCAAAGAGACAAGGAATTACAAACGATAGTGCCCTATAAGGCAGGAATTAGACTGATATTTATAACACCGGAGCGGGGGATGTTAAGATACTCCTACCATTTAACAGAACTGTGTACAAACAATGAGGCAGAACACAAAGCTCTTATAACTGGATTGGAATTAACCATTCAAATGGGTATAACCGACATCAACATCTACGGTGATTCACAGTTAATCATACAACAGGTCGCAGGGCAATACAAAATTCTGAAACCAAGACTCGAGCACTACTTCCAGTATGCAATGAAGTTGCTAAAGCAGATTTCGAATGTAACGATATACAAAATTTCTATAAGAGAAAATGCTCTCACAGACGCGTTAGCCTGCCTCACAAAAGAATTTGTCTGCTTACAAGATGAATCTATTGAAATGTCAGTTCAAGGGCGACGGGTCATATCATAACTCGACATGGATGCAATACAAAAATCAGAAAGAGAAGAAGAAACAGTTGCAGCAGTGGCAGAAACTACAGAAGATTGGCGGCAACCATTAATAGAATACTTACAAATAGGAAACCTACCGGATGATAAGTCAGTAGCCCATTGGATTAAGAAAAGAACTTTGTCATACGCCTTAATAAACAATACCTTATACAAAAGGTCTTTCGATCAGATCTGGCTGAGATGCCTGAGTGGGTCCGAGGCTCGTGAAATTGTTAAAGAGGTGCACTCATGACTTTGTGGTGCTCATTATTCGGGTCCAAAGATGAAAATAAAAATTAAGAGATTAGGGTACTACTGGCCCTCAATGATGACCGACTGCATGAAGGTTGCCAAAATTTGTCACCAGTGCCAAGTGCAAGGAGTGGTTCTACAGCAACCTCCAATTGTGCTACATCCGACAATTGCGTCGCGGCTATTTAAGTGTTGTGGCACAGACATTGTGGGCCCGATAGAACCGCCTTCCTCAAGAGGACATAGTTTCATCCTTGTAGCAACAAATTGCTTTTCGAAATGGGCGGAAGAAGTACCGCTCAGAGAAGTGAAGGCACATCATGTGTTACAACTTTTCAAGAATCAAGTGGTTTACCGGTTTGGGGTACCACACAGAATTATCTCAGATAACGGGTCCACGTTCAAAAGCACGAAGATCAAAAATTTTCTCAGAAGACACGGGATCGACTGGCTCTATTCAACGATCTACTACCGAAGGGCAAACGGCTTGGCCGAGGCATTTAATAAAACTCTCGTCTAAATCCTAAATAAAACTTTGGATGACAACAAGAGGAATTGGCACGAGAAGTTATTAGAAGCCTTATGGGCCTACAGGACAACTTTCAGAACACTGAGACCGTTCTACCGCTGGAGGTTCAGCTTCCATCGCTCAGAATTGTAGTCGCAGATAAGATTACTACAGAAGAGAACGCCAAACTACGGTTAGAAGAACTGGAAGACTTAGAAGGGAAACGACTCTCAACACAGCAGAATCTAGAATTGTATCAAGCCAAGTTGATCCAGGCCCACGATAAATTAGTCCGCCCAAGAACATTCAAAGTTGGTGACTTGGTTCTAGCTCTCAAGAGACCTATTCTTGTACACCACAAGATAGGAGGCAAATTTGAACCGACTTGGGAGGGGTTGTTCGTGGTCAAGACAGTATACTCAGGAGGTTCCTACTAACTTATGAATTGCCGTGGAGAACGATCTATGCTTCCAATCAATGGATGATATTTAAAGAAGTATTACGCAACCAGATGTTTCAAATGATGAACTTTAAAAATGAAGTCTCAATCTTAGAAGCACGGGCACAGTAATCACTTGTAACTGGTTCAAGCCTAAAATTAATAAAAAAAATGATGATGACCAAAAAAATATATGTGTTAAAGAAAATATGTGAAAGAAATCATCTGAATAATAAAATTTGAACTTTCCTTTCAAATCAAAACTTATTCCTGATTTTCCCTTATCTTTTCCTATTTTATTAAAACTCAAAAGAAATAACTAAAAATTTTCATTAATAAATAAATTTTCTTATTGTTCTCGTTCTTGATACAGCCCCTGATTCCTTCTTTGTTTTGGCAGGAAGATGTCGAACGGGCAGTTGATTCTGAACTTCAAGAATTGTGTGAGTCTAGCACTCAATGAAGAAAAGATGAATAATGGGGTCGTGATTGAGATCGGCTCTGATTTCACACCGGCCGAGCTACAATACGAGAAGGTCGATTGGACCCCGGTTGACCGGGATGAGTTCCGTAACCAGACAGTTGTGAAATTGGGTGGCACAAGTCAGCAAGCTACCGACAAGAGGAGGAAAGTGAACGCCGCTCATGTGACTGGAGCAAATAAGAAAGTCAAGTCCATGATTACTACAGTAGAGGGCAGGCTTGTCAGCACCGTTCTCACAGAAATTCAGGAAGTAAGAAGAGCTACTCTCACTCCTACCCAGCAAAGAAACAAGAACCGCTGTATTAACAAGATGCTGAGCAAGCTATCGGCAAACCAGCATAAAGAAACAGTTCCCACCATTGGTGCAAGTACATCAAAGAACCCGGTTCGACAAGATCCAAAAAAGAAGAGATCAACTTCGAGGACAGCAGATAAGGTGAAGGAAATTACAAAGAGATCAGAAATAGAATCAGTGCCACAGCATCAGGCAGACACACCAGGTCTGAGGAATATTGTTGTGAAAGCAACCCCGGAGGATGTCTTGAAGGAGACTATCCCCGAGGAGCTGAGACATGTAGGAAAGCATGCTGGGATTGAGCCATACCTTCTACAGTACGTTACCAAACCTCGACGGTTCCAAATGATTCCAGAGTATGAGCTGGAGAAGCTTCAGAAATTTGAAAAGAAGACCTTCGAGTATTTTGAAAGAATCTGAGGCAGGAATATTAATATCCTGGAGGGCCTTTAACTACATACGGATGTGTTTTCAGATTACGAGTAGAAACAGATTGTGGATTGTGCCTTCGACCTTCAGAAAATGGGCTGAGCAGGTCGTTTAAGAGGAAAGACCTACTCAGAACCTTGGAAATGGATGAAAGAAATAGGAAGGGTTACAATTCAATGTGGATGTTCCTATAACTTTGTCGAAGATAGAAAAGGAAATCCATCGGGGATACTCTGTGGTAGTGATGTTGATCCAATGCCAAGAATGATCAAGAGAATGGTCAAAAGGATGGTAACATGGCGGGTATTACTTGCAGATTGCATACCCAACAGCTGTATCATCAACATGTATGAGGAAGGCGACTGCATACCTCCCCACATAGATCATCATGATTTTGTTAGACCCTTCTGTACGGTGTCCTTCATCAATCAGTGCAACATCATGTTCAGATCAGACCTCCGGATAGCAAGTCCCAGAGAATTCTGAGGGCCAGTGGAGATACCTCTACTGGTAGGTTCCGTTCTGGTGCTAAAAGGAAACGGAGCAGACATAGTGAAACACTGTATTCCAGGGATGCCTTTTTAGCGAGTTTCCGTAACGTTCCAAAGAATGGATGACAGCAAGATGCCTTTCCACTTTTGAACAGGTCCAAAGTTAGAAAGCCTTCAACCTTACGAACTGTGAGCTACATGGAAAATAGCTCACCTCTAATGCACATCCGAACGACATTTCCTGCCAAGGATGGCTTGGAAAGTGATGTTATTACCCATGTGTCTCACTGTTCAGACATGGATTTATGACAGATGTTTTTGGAGAAATCGATAAGGATCCTGCGCATTCTGTTTTGGATTTGTATGGATTTTTATGGAAGGCTTAATTTTCAAGGAAAATATCATCATAAGATATGTTTTGGATCAAGCTGTATGATGTATTTTCAACAATTTGAATGGAAACGACCATGTCAAATTTTGCCTTCATTTCTTGCACGCAAATTGACTGGGAACGCCATTAAGTTGAATGAGCCTCAAACGAAGAACGATTTAAAAATAAATAAATAAATAAGATAAAATAGAATGAACATAAAACAACAAAAAATAAGAGAGAGAAAGGAGAATGAAAGAAAAAGAAAATGAATGAAAACTCTTTTAAGAATCTAAATGTCAAAACAAATTCCAAATTAGCATGAACTATAATTAAACAAAAATAAAATTGAATCACTAAAAAAACAAAACAAATCTAAACCTTGAATTGAATTCCGATCTGAATCTGTTGATTCGAATCTTTCAATTCTTCTTCAAATTGAAATCCGTTTGAAACTCTTCCAAAGTTCAAATCCTCTCCTCGACTTATCGCTAGGTCGAGTCTTTTCAGCTTGGTACACTTACCAGTTCCTTTCAATTCTTTTCTTCGTGTGCTAGAGGATCGGCTGGTTCTATTGACATGGAACCACGAATTTTATTCGATTTGGTTCTGATTGCATGGAGCTGGGTCCCTCCTCACATGAATCTCCTTTTCGAGAAACCCTTCGAGCGGGATTTGAAACACCCTCATACCCGCTTTCAAATTGATTCTTTCCCACGGAAGATTCAAACTTCAATTTCAAACTTCAAAACATTTCAATCATTCTAAATCTTGAGGCTGGAGCCTAAATTCCAGTTCTCATTTCAAATCTTGAGGCTGGAGCCTAAATTCCAGTTTTCATTTCAAATCTCGGGGCTGGAGCCTAAATTCCAGCTCTCTTTTCAAATCCCGAGGCTGGAGCCTAAATTCCAGTTCTCATTTCCAATTTCGAGGCTGGAGCCTAAATTCCAGTTCTCATTCTAAATTTCGTGGTTGGAGCCTAAATTGCAGTTTTCATTCTAAATTTTGAGGCTGGAGCCTAAATTCCAGTTCTCATTTCCAATTTCGAGGCTGTAGCCTAAATTCTAGTTCTCATTCTAAATTTCAAGGCTGGATCCAGTTCTCATTCGAAATTTTGAGGCTGGAGCCTAAATTCCAGTTCTCATTCTAAATTTCATGGTTGGAGCCTAAATTCCAGTTCTCATTCTAAATTTCGAGGCTAGAGCCTAAATTCCAGTTCTCATTTCTAATTTCGAGGCTGGAGCCTAAATTTTAGTTCTCATTATAAATTTCGAGGTTGGAGCCTAAATTCCAATTCTCTTTTTAAATCTCAAGGTTGGATCCTGAATTCCAGTTCTCATTTCAAATCTCGAGATTGAAACTTAGGTTCCAATTCTCATTTCAAGATCTAATCCCTTAGAAATCTTGCAATTCAAAATTCCCCTCCTTTTTTCCCCAGTGAGAGTTCTGGAATCTTCAGTCTTGGAGATTTACCTGATACTCTCCAGCAAAAATATTCTACGCTTTGTTCTAAGTGTGTAACTTGGACGTTTGTGTTGGTTTTGTTGATCTCCCTAGTCAATGCCAATACGCACGGTGTGCTTGGTTAGCACACCACACCTATTGGGGGTCCATTTTTGACCTCATTTTTGGTGAGGTATTTCTTTCCTCTTAGTGCTTAGGATCTAGCCATAGAACTTCTCCCTGACTATCCTAAAAGACTAGAGATGGAACCCACCATTTAGAAATTCAAACCAAATCTTAACTCTCTTTGGAATCTTACATGGATGGTCATCAACCTCCAAATCACTTGGAAGGTTAGGACCAATGTGTAGAAAGACAATGATGAGTTCCTATAGGATGATCAAGCCTGAGGACAACCCTGGGGGGCTTGGTCTTGGTGAGGTCTAGCTTACACACACTACACTCCTACACACATCCTAAACCCTAAACCATCTTTGCCCAATCTTGGCTCCTGATTCATTAGAACACTCATATGGATGGACCAAAAACCCTAGCCCCTTGGCTAAGAGGGTTAGGAACAACATATTAGATGTTCAAAATGAGCACTTTCTTGGTCCATGGCTCAATCTAGACTATTTCACTCCACTCAACCATAACCAAATTCCATTTTCCCAAAATTTCAATTTTTGACCCCTAAAACCCTAAAATACCCAAATTTACCAAAAATCATTTCAAAATACTCCATACCACTCAATTTAACCAAAATTACCCAAAATTGTCAAAACTTCCCAAAATTTACCCAAATTACCAAAATACCCCTCCTAGCCCAAAATTCTAAAAATTCCAAAAATTCCCAACAAAATTCCAGAAAATCGTAAAAATTCCAAATTCCATTTTGTTCAACTACACTATAATCCAATTTTGCAAAATTAACCCACTTTCAACCTAAAATACCAAACTTGGCTCAGTCAGCCCAAATGGACCCAATGTCAAACCAAATCAACCCAATTGAACCCAAATGCTGATCAAATTCAATTCTAAACTTCAATTCAACATCCCCAATACCAATTGAAATCAAAACCAAGCCCAATTTGGTTCACATTTGAATTCAATCTCAACTTAAACCAAAACCCCCAATTTTACCTAAATGACCCAATTCACCCTAATATGACCAAGAGCCACTCAATGATCCCAAAACCAAATCTCAATCTCTTTCTAACACATTCCTATACCAAATACAACACTCATTTGGCCAAAATTTTGATTGAAATCCCATACAAAATCACTTAAAACCAAAACCATCAATTTTGCCCTAAAGTTGCCACATGACCAAATCCTACCCAAATTGATTGGCCTGACCAAAATTTTCCACCCAATTTCTATCCTAAACCTTTCATAATAATCACTTGCATCAATTTGAACCATTAATTGGACCCAAGCCAAGCTCTAACCTAACCCAAACCCAAGTCCAACCCAACATTACCCAAATTTACCAAAATCGCAAAATTCACCAAATTAACCCCTCAATTGAACTCAAAACCATTCCAAGTCTTCATGAAAAGTCTTCATTGCAACCATATGCACAATGTTGCTCAAGATATTTGGACTCAACTTAAGATCAAACCTAAGTTAGCTCAACCTTAACACAAATGAGCCAAATTGAACCTATGACCAAACTTAACCAAATTAAACCAAATGTGACTAAACCAACCCTTCCACAGCCACCAATTGAACCCTAGGAACCACCCTAGATCCACCTAACCCAAGCTAGGTGAGCCATGGACCAAGAGTCCCCCATTTTAGGGGATTTCTTCCCTTAAGTGGCTAAATCTCCTGTTTTCCTTACCCTAAAACCTCCACACAACTGATTAATCACAATAAAACCTCTCCCTGGCTCACCTGACCTCAGGGCCAGCTCCCTTGTCCTTGTCGGCTGGCCTAAACACCGGAGGGAACCAAAACTGAGAGCCACCTCCATGCTAAACACACCCAAACTCCACCAATTGGTCAGCTCAGCCCAAATTGCCACTGGAGCTCTTCTTCCCTCCACCTAAGCAGTTGAATCCACCCATCAATTGCCCCCCAACTCAGCTCAATGGCCCCGGCCATAAAAGCACCCCCTCTCAGCCAAAACAAGGTGTTAAAATTTTTCTTAAAGAAACTCCACCAAATTGCTCCCAATCCTCCCCACAGCACAGAGAAGCTCAGCCCCACTGCATTTCTGCCTTAATCCCTATTGATTGAGCTCAATTTCAGGGTTCAATTTCAGGCCAGAAATAGAACATCCCCAAAAACACCACCAAAACCAAATTAACTCTTCCCACACCATCACCAGAGGTAGAGAAGAAGTTCCCCAGTGAAAGCCCCCTCACCAGGCCACCCATCTCTTCTATCGGCCAGAGCACCAAATCGGGTCTAGTCACTTTCATATCCAGACAATTCACCATCGCTCAAGGCTTCAACCCTAGCATACTTGGACCAACACGAAGGTGTAGAGCATCTTGATCATAGCCTCACTTCTCAGAGCAAGGTATTGAACTTTTCTTTCTCCCGAGTTTGCAGCGATTCTCCATTTTATTAGGCTTGATTTCGATGCATGTTAACCATATGGATTTATAGCCCTTGTCTAGACGAGCACATAGGATTAAACCTCATGTGATTTGGTTGAGAGATGAGAGAGATCTTAGAGTTTTTGTGTGGATGACTCTCGAGATGAAACAATTGGGGACGATGAACGGATACCGTCGGATCGCGCGTGTTTTCAACGGACATCTATGATGGAGCTGGATGAGGAGATGAGATGGAACCGTGGATCCGCATGGCACTGACTCAGAAGACGGTGCCCAAGAGGTCGTGTGCGCTTTTGACCTGTCGTAGGTTAAGGTGGCGCCGATGTGTTTAAGTATGAAAATCAGGATTTTCTGAATTATTTAAATCACCTAAACTTTAAAAATTTATAACTTTACATAGAAAAATCCAAAAATTAAAAAAAATACCCTCTTGCTTAGTGAACAGAGGAGAATAATGTGAAATAAAAATCAAAAATTTTTTCCTAGTATTTATTTTTTAAATTAATTAAATACATTAAACCTTAAATCAATTCTCCACTCACACACACAATTTACCATGGCTTGGGACTATTGGGCTTTTGTTCCCTCTATCCTTGGGAACATTACCTGAATTTTTCATGGCCAGAGGAGATCCCTAGTTAGAGAACCATATTTTCTAAGTTTATGTGCCTATTTTGATAATTTAAATGTAATAATTATTATAGTGGTTGAAAATTTCCAAAAAATTTAGGGTAGGTTCCCTATGACCAGAGGCACTTAGAAAAATTATTTCGTATGCTAAAACACTAAAAATAACTCTGATTGCTCACTTAACCTCAAACTAATTTTGAATTAATTAGAGCAAACTGAAAATTAAAATAACTCAAAATCAATTCTCCACTATTCTATAGGATAACAGGAACCCCCATAAAAATTTTAAAGTCAATTGGAAATGGTTTAACTCATTAAATGAATTTTCTAAGTAAAATAGCCAAATTTAGAATTAAAAAATTCATAAAACCCAAAATATAATTAAAAAATTCACCAAATTGGTTTTGAGGGCTTTCTAATATTATAGGAGTCTAATAAAATTAAAATTACAATTTTCTTAAATTTTTCATTTTTCTCCTATTTTTGGGTATTTTAATAATTAAAAAATTATAAAATCATAAAAATATTAAAATTCAAAAAAATGTCATATTTGGTCTCCTAATCACTTGGGAACTAGCTAAATATTTTTCCTAAGTGTCTAAGTAAAGATATTGAATTTTAAAGACCTAAGATGATTTTTAATATTAAAAATGGATTTTCCAACCTTTCACTGAAATAATTCTTAAAATTCAATAAAAATTAGAAAAATATAAAATTTGTTTCTCTAAGTTCCTTGGGATTGGAGAGATTTAAGAAAAATATAAAACCTATTTTTCTACTTTGCTTTTATTTTATAATTAATTAATACTCCAAAATTTAAAATAATTATAACAATAAAAAATATAATTCAAAAAATCACCAAAATTGGTCCAAATGGTCCTCTAGTCAGTATGAAATTTCCACAATTTTCCTAAGGACAGAAGTTTTATATTGATCATGTTGTATAATTTTCATTGAAAATCCCTATTTTCCACTAAAATAATTATATAAACTAAATTCAAAATAAAAAAATCACATTTTCTCCTCTAATGTCTTAATCGACATGTGAGTGAGGTGACATAAAAATTTCAAATTCATTTGAGTTTAATTTAATAAATTATGAGATGAATAAGCTTAAAAGGGACATAATGGTAATTAAGGGACTTTAATTTTAATTAATATTTAGGCTAAAACCAAAGGGAAGGGTATACCTTTGATCTTAATTTACCTCTTGGATGATTGAAACATAGGAGGTTAAGGGGTAGAAACTCATTAATCACCTTAAATACTAAAGAGGAAATATTAATTAACTGAATCACCTAAACCTGAGAAGTTAATTAAGGCATGAATTATTAAGGTTAAAGAATTTGATGTAGGACTCTAGTTCTTTGAAATTTAATCCCTAATCAATGATTTGATCAAATATCATTTAGTTTTTATTAATTAAACTATAAAAATGATAATTAAAAATATTAAAAGAAAAAGGGAGATAATCTTGAAACCTTATAATCAAACTAAAACTTAAAACATTAAAATCAATTTGAAGTAAAAAAAAAAATCAAATTGAAACAAACTCAAAAATATCAAAACTAATCTGAAATTGTTTAAAACTTAAATTAGAACAAATTTGAAACATTAAGGTTAATTTGGAACAATTCATAATTAAAACATTATAATTAAATTAAATCAATTTAAAATATTAAAATTAATCTAAAATGTTAAGACCATTTAAAATATTAAAACTTAACTGAATTAAACAACTTAAATACTTTTCCAACTTAAAATAATTTAAAACATCTTAAAAGATAAACTAAAACTTTATAACTAAATTAAATCACTTTAAACCATCAACTCAAACTTCAATTAAGAATGGTTAGGTTCTTTAATGAACTAACTTGCCCCTAAAGGCTTTTCATTATTATAACTCTTACATGAAGCATCAAATGAAATATCACCTTACTCATAGGATAATCAAACATCCAAATTCACTGAGCAAGAGTCAAACAAAACCAGAACTCTAAGTAACCTGGGTGATTAATTCATTACCACGATGAAACTAACTGAACTCAAAATAATCCCTAAAATGTTTAGGATGATGTTCAGAATTAAGTTCCGAGCACTTCCTTAACTTGATGGTATGTTTTAAAAGAACAGTGAGACTTCATTGTTCTTTGATGAAGAAAATCATCATTAACCAAGTACGAGAATCTAGACGTCATAGGACTCGATAGACATCCAGAATTCTAGCATAGACGTCATAGGACTTGGTAGTCGACCAGGACTTTAACCTAGACATCATAGGGCTTGGTAGATAACCGGAGCCTACCCTTAGCTTTATGTAGGTGTTGGTTGCAAATATGTAAATGCCGTAACATGTATTTTAAGTGTAGATGAGAATGACGGGAGTGCCCACCAGGTACGCATTTAAATTTATTGCAATTTACATTCCGCATTTTAAATGTCTTACTTTCTCGCATTTGTACATTCATGAAAATGATCGAACCCAGCATGTTTAAATAACTCAAAATATAATCACTAACAAAACAAAACTGCAATTATAACTAAAATTAAAACGTCTCGTTGGATGATCGAGAATCCCTCGAATGATGTAACCCTTGTGTTGCTAACGAGATTTCCCACGGTCTAAATGAAAGTGTGGAACTCATTCAGTTGAGTTTAGAAAATTCATCTAAACTAAGTGAATCCGATGAAAATAGTGGTGTCGGAATGATGGAACTGTGGGATCTTAACTGGTTCTGCTTAATCAACTTTAAGATTCCCCTTAATAAGACATATAACACTGAATTTAAAACTTAATCTCAAAACCGAAACACTTCTCTCACCCCCTGATTATCACTTCTAAAACTAAATCTTCTGCAACAATAAGGAGCTCAGAGCAAGCACGGTAGGTAGCACGGCCATCTTCAACAGCAAAACAAGTCTTCATCAGCTTAAACTTCCTTAGAATTAAATAACCAAGTCATAGGATTTCGAGGTAGTTTGCCAGTTCAACATAAATCCTCAACTTGTCTTTAGGCATTTGCATAATCATTTTATGCAAATTAAGCCCTAACTAGTCTTAGGACTCTGAGGTAGTCATTTGGTATGACATAAACCCTCACATTTTCAAGGCTATTGTATGATCATATCATACAAGTATAAGTGCTAATTAATTAAAATTGGCAGGACTACAATATTAAATAAAATCTCAAATTGAAGCCAAACAATAGGATAGTCGGGAAGTCACCGAAGTTCACTTCGGGTCCGTGACATCCCCTACTTCTCTTCCTTTGGACTCTTAAAATAACTGTTCCAAATTTAATCCAATCCCTTTTGAAATTTCAAAATCAAATCCTTTGAACGCTTAAACTTTGAAATTCCTGAAAGTGAAACCACTGATCTTCATCGAGAGTTTTCTTAAGAGATTCCCGTCATTCAGGATGTAATTAACTATAGGCGCTTGCTCTTATAGGAAACTTTAAGAACCCAGGTAATATAAACCCTGCTTAATTCCTTTATATTAAGTAGGGGAACTTGTCGGCTTATAAAATTGGTTCACAGACCAAACAAATGTCACAAATCTATAGGTTTATTTAATCGAGCCCCATTATCAAGCAGTGTGTCTATTCCTCGGGACAGATACATGGTTTGTGATGTGGTGCTCGTTTATATAAACCCTTTGAGGTGTGAGATCGGTTTGATTTCATATTTTAAAAATTTTCAAACTTAAAATTATTTCCAAAAATCAATTGCTACTTTCTAAATATTTATATATTTAAATTTTAATTTAAAACCCAAAATAAGTCGCACACACCTTGGAAGATTAAAACCACCGTATGGAAAACCAATAGTGAGTTCCTATAGGAATGTTATGACTTAGGGTAACCTTGAGTGACTCGGGCTTCTCTTGCACACACACACACACACACCTCTAAGCCATTTAACCCAAACCTTAAACTCTTTCCCGTTTACCCTTTAAGAAACTCACATGATTGAACCAAAGCCGCTAGTCTTTAATTAGGATGGCTAGGGTCAATATGTGAAGGATCATAAAGTGGTTATCATTTGGCTAGACTTGGTCCCAAAGTGGTTAGACTTGGCTAAGGTCCATGGCTCATGCTCTTAAACCCTAAATTCCATTCTAAATCACTTCTACTCAATCTTAACCCCACTAAAATGGTTCCATTCTTCCCAATTTGAAGCCCCCTTCATTTTTCCAAAATTTCAAATTTTGACCTTGGGCTCCAAAACTTATCCAAAATTTCCTAAATTGCCCCTATAACCACCAAATCATCCAAATTTCCAAAAAACAATTACCCAAAATTCCTCAAAATCATTTCAAAACAGTTCCCACCTCTTAAATCCACCAATACACCCCAATACACTCCAAATAACCTCCATATACCCTAAATACCCCTCTTGGCCTAAAATTCCAAAAATTCAAAAAATTCCCAAAAAATTCTAAAACTTCCCAAATATTCCTAATTTTATTTTTTTCAACTACCACATGCCTTAATTTTGTCAATTTAACCCAAGTTAACTAAAAGCCCCAATTTGGCCCATTTGACCCAAAAGTGCCCAAATTAAATTCAATGCCTGCCCAATTGACCCCAATCTTGCCCAATTTCAATTACAAACTCTAATTCAACATCTCCAATACCAATCTAAATCAAATCCAAGCCCAATTTGACCCACATTTGAGTTTAATTCCACTTGGAATCCAAAATCCCCAATTTTACCTAAATAATCCAAAATTCCTAAATTGACCCAATGTTAACCAATTCCCCCAAATTTCAATCCTAAACTCTTCCTAACATCCCCATAAACAAAATACAACATCAATTTGCCACCAATTTAAACTCAAATTTCACCCAAATCCTAAACTTGTCAAAATACCCAATTTTTCCCTAAATTACCCATGAACTCAAACATGCCCAAATACAATCCAATTCAACTCAAATTCTCTTCAAAATTGTTCTAAAACCTTCATAACACATTCCTACACCAAACACAACATTTAGTTGACAAACAATATGACCAAAATCTTATTCAAAATCCCTTTGAACCAAAAGCCCCAAAATCTTTCCTAAAATTGCCACATGGCCCAAATTCCCCAAATTGAATCCCCTAACCCAAAATTTCTACCCAATTTCTATCCAAAACCCTTCATGACAATTACCTACATCCATTTGAATCATCAATTGGACCCTAGCCAAGCACTAGCCTAACCTAAACCCAAACCTAATCCAAAGTGACCTAAGATGACCAAATCATCCAATTCCACCAAATTGACCCTCCAAACCACTCCAAATTTGCTCAAATGCTTCTTTCAATCATTCATAACAATGATTTGCACTTTTTTGCTCAATCAATTTGATTAAAAAAAACCCAAAACCCAAGTTAGCCCAACATAAACCCAAATCAACCCATTTGGACATATGACTCCATTTGAACCAAACTAAGCCAAATTTGACCAAATCCACTTCATGGCAACCAACCTTAAACCTCCTAGGATTGGTTTAACCTGACCCAACCCAAGCCATTTGAGCCATGGACCAATGGGCCACCACTTTGGACCATTTGGTTTAGCCACTTGGATAAGCCTAAGTCCCATCCCCAAATCCTCCTTAAACAACCTCCCTGCCATAATTAATTGAACTAAACTCCTCCCTCACCCCTCAGCCTATCAGCCACCTGCCTAGTGCTTGCCAGCGGCCAGAACCACCAGAACACGCATGCCCGAGCGCTCCCCATGGCCTTAAAACTCAAAATTGAGCCATGGAAGTGAGCAATCCCCTCACTGCCCAGCTTCCCTGCTCAGGCCTCACCCTAAGAGGCCCAGGACACTCATTGCCTGGCCCTGAGCTCCCCTCTCCGGCGAGTTCTATAAAATGGATCCTCCACGGCCGAGTTTGAGGTGCTGAAATTTTCTTCACGAATCCTCCCAAATTACTCCCAGACCAAATCCCAGCCAGTAGAAGAAGATCCCTACCACTCTCCTGCCCTGAACTCCATCACCTGAGCTTAATTCTCAGTCAAAATTCAGGCCAGAAACAGGACACTTCTCAAACCTTCACCAAAATCAAATTAACTTCACCCACACCTTTCCCACCTAAAGAGAAGAAGCTCCTCAGTGAAAGCCCCATCACTAAGCCACCCATTTGTGCTATCGGCCAGAGCTCCAAATCGGCCTTGATCAAACTTAGGTCTAGGCAATTCACCAAGACCAGAGGCTCAATCCGTAGGCTCCTTGGACCTCCACGAATGTACCGAGCATCTCTGATCGAGGCCTCACCTCTCAAAGCAAAGTTATTGAACTCCTCCTCCTCCCGAGCTTCCATGAATTCTCCATTTCATCCTACATAATTTCAATGCATGTTAGCCATATAGATATGTTCTTCTAGGCTAAACACGTCGATAGAGACCAACTTTGCTTGATTTGGTTGAGTATTAAGGGAGATATTAGGTTTAGAAGGTGGACGGCTCTCGGGTTGAACCAGACGGGGACGAAGCTCAGCGATCGTCGGATGGCGCGTGTAACATTTGGACGACCTAGATGAAGTGGCACGGGAGCTCCGTCCGTAAAGCGCGCGGTGACTCGGATGGAGGCGTCGAATGGGAGTGCGTCGTGTGTGCTTTCAAAGCCTCCGAGGATACAATCAGTGGTGAGCTGTTTAAGTAGGAAATTAGGATTTTCTTATTTATTTAAATATCCTGAACTTTAAAATTACATATCTTTGCTTAGAAAAACCAAAAAAATAAACTAAAAATACCCTCTTGCTCAGTGAACAGAGGAGAATAATGTGGAATTAAAATCAAAATATTTTGTTATGTATCTGATTTTTAATTATTTATTTACTGTCATTAGTATTTCAATTATCCACTCACATACATATTTCACCATGGCATGAGACTACAAGGCTTTTGCAGCCTCTAATCTTGGGAACATTCTCTGATTTTCCCAAGATCAGAGGTTATGTCTAGAGGGAGTGGTCTATTTTCTAATTTTAGCACCATTTTCTTGAAAATTAATTGTGTAAATTAGCATGTTGATTATAAAAATCTAGAAAAATTAGGATAAGTATCTTAGGACTAGTAGACCCTAGAAAAATTATGGCTTGATTTAATTCACTAAAAATAACCCTAATTTGACTAAACACTCAAAATGAAAATTAAATTAATTTGGAGGAACCACACATCAAAATGGCATGAAATTAATTCTGCACTATGCCTTAGGATTAGGAGAACCCCGCATAAAAATTTCAAATCAATTGGAGTTAATTTAACTTGCCAAATGAATTACTTAAGTAACATAACCATATTTGAAATTGAAAATTCATAAAACTAAAAATATAACTAAAAAATTCACCAAATCAATTTTGGGGGTTCTCTGAGATCAGAGGAGTCTAGGAAAATAAAAAATTAGATTTTTCAAAAAATTTTCATTTTTAACCTATTTTTAAATATTTAAATAATTAAAAATTATAAAATCATAAAATTATTAAAATTCACCAAAATGTCACATTTGGCCTCCTAATTACTTGAGAACCAACAAAACATTTTTTCTAAGTTTCTAAGTAAAGATATTAAATTTTAAAGGCTTACGATAACTTTTAATATTAAAAAATGGATTTTTTTCAAGCCTTTCACTAAAATAATTCTAATAAATCAAAGAAAAATAAGAAAAATATAAAATTTGTTTCTCTGAGTTCTTTGAGCTCAGAGAGATTTAAGAAAAATATAAAACCCAATTTTCCCCCTCAATTTTATTTTATAATTAATAAATACGCCAAAACATAAAATAATTATAATAAATAAATAAAAATTCAAAACAATTCACCAAAATTGGTAAAAGTAGTCCTCTTATTAGTAGAAACCTCCCATAATTTTTCTAAGGACATAAGTTTTAACTTGGTCATGTTGTTGAATTTTCATTGAAAATCCCTATTCTCCATTAAAATAATTATATAAATTAAATCAAAAATAGAAAAATCACATATTCTCCTCTGATGTCTTAATTGACATGTGAGTGAGGAGACATAAAAATTTCAAATTCATTTGAGCTTAATTTAGTGAATTATGAGATGAACAAGCTTAAGAGGACATAAATGTAATTAAGGAACTTTAGCCTTAACTAATATTTAGGCTTAACCAAGGGGAAGGGTAAATATTTGATCTTAATTTTTCTCTTGGATGATTGATAGAGAACTAAGGGGTAGAAACCCATTAATCACATTTAATGTTAAAGAAGAAATCCCAATTAATTAAGTCATTAAACTTTGGAAGTTAATTAAAGCACAATTGTTAGGGGGTGTCATGTAGAAAGACTCTAATGCTTTAAATTGAACCCCTAATCAATGAATTGATTCAATACTACCTAACTCTTACTAATGAAACCATAAAAATGATGATTGAAACTAATAATTAAAATGGGAATAATCTTGAAATTTTATAATCAAATTAAAACTTAAAATATTAAAATTAATTTGAAATAATTTAAAATCAAATTAAAATAAACTTACAATATTAAAACTAATCTGAAATCATTTAAAACTTAAATTAAAAAAAATTGAAATATTAAGATTAATTTAAAACAATTTATAATTAAAATATTATAATTAAATTAAATTAATTTAGAATATTAAAATTAATTTGAAATATTATAACCAAATTAAAACAAATTAAAACATTAAAATTAATTTAATTGAACTTAAATGATTTAAACACTTTCTCCAATTTAAAAAAAATTTAAAATATCTAAAAATCAACAAAAATTTTATAGCTAAATTGAATCATTTTAAATCAATAATTGAACTTTAATTGAGAATGGTTGAGTTCTTTAATGGACTAATTTTCCCCTAAAGGCTTTCATATTTATAACTCTTAAATGAAGTATCAAATGGAATGTCACCTTACTCATAGGATAATCAAACATCCAAGTTCGCTGAGCAAGAACCAAAACTCAACTAAACTTCGGATGATCAATTCATCCATATAATGAAGTTCATTTGGACTCAAAATGATCCCAGAAGCGTTGAAAAGATATTCAGGACCCGTCCTAAGAACTTTATCAACCCAATGGGATGTTTTAGAAGAAGAATTGAACTCCATTGTTATTTGATGAAGAAAATCATCCTCAAACACACCTTAGGATCTCACTAGTGATAGGATTAAGATTTGGTAGATAACTAGAACCTTCTCTTAGCTTTACTTAGATGTTTTCTTTTAAATATTTAAATGCCATAACATGAGTTTTAAGCGCAGCTAGAAATGACGAGAATACTAGCCAGGTATGCTTTTATTTTATTGTAATTTACTTACCTGCGCTATGCTATACTTTCCTTTCTTGTAAGCATGCATGTTAAAACAACAATGTCACCCTGCATGAAAACTAAGACCCTTAGGATAGCCGCAAAACTAAAACTAAAAATTAAAATTAAAATCAAAATAAGATAAAATTCACCGCCACAATATTCAAAATATAAAACAACTCAAAACTTATTCACAAACAAAACAAATAACACTGCAATTATAACTAAATTAAATCGTCTCGTTGAATGATCAGGAATACCTCGAATGATGTAACCTACGTGTTGCTAACGAGATTTCCCACTTTCTAAATGAAAGTGTGGAACTCATTCAGTTGAGTTTAGCAAATTCATTTGGACTAAGTGAATCTGATGAAATTAGTGGTGTCGGGATGACGAAACCATGGGATCTTAACCGATTCTGTTTAATCAATTTTAATATTTCCCCCAATAAAATTTAAGACGTTGAATTTGAAACTTGACATCTAAACCATAACACTTCTCTCATCTCTTGATTATCACTTATTAAATTAAACCCTTTGCAACAACAAGAAGTTTGGAGCAAGCGCGGTGGACAGCACAGCCATCTTCAACAAAACGAATCTCAATCAGCTTAATCCTTTCCTTAGAAATAAACAACCAAGCCATAGGATTTCGAGGCAGTTTTCCTAGAGCAACATAAATCCTCACTTCATCCTTTAAGCATTTGCATAATCATACTATGAAATTTAAACCTAAACTCGTCTTAGGACTCCGAGGTCGTCATTAGTTACGACATAAATTCTCATAACTTACGGGCTATTTGTATGATTATGTCATACAAATATAAGTCTCAATTAATTAAAATCGGCAAGATTGAAACATCAAGTAATATCTCTCTAAATTGAAGCCAAACAATAGGATAGTCTGGGAAGTCACCAGAGGTTCTCTTCTGGATCCATGACATCCCCTACCTTTTCACTCCTTTAGACTCTTAAAAGAATTGTTCCTAATTTGATCAATTCCCTTTTGAATTTCTAATGTCCAATCTTGAAGTTCGCAGACCAGAACGGATGTCACAAATTTACTAGTTTATTTACCGAACCTCGCTATCAAGTAATACGTATATTCTTCGGGATGTATTCATGGCTTGTGGTGTATGGTTCGTTTATTTAAACTATTAAAGATATGAGATCAGTTCAGTCTCGTATTTTCAAAATCAAATATTATTTTTTCAAACTATTTAAAACTATATATATACTTAAATTAAATTTTAACGGCCGACACCCACAAGAGATAACTCCAATCTCAATTCAAAGAATGTCAAAATGATTTCTCAAAGACAATGTGAACAATTATCACGATATCAAGGAAATAGAAACTATGACTGTCAACAAAACAAATATTGGAATTGTACCAAGACAAGATGATACAAATTGATGACAAATTAGTCTACCCAAGGACTTTTAAAGCCGGTGATCTAGTTCTTGCACTCAGACAACATATTCTTGGACACCACATAATATGAGGTAAATTTAACCCGACTTGGGGGGACCATTCATGGTTAAAAATGTTTACGCTAGAGAATCCTACACATTGGTGGATTGTTAAGGAAAAAAACCTATTCCACAAATAATTGGATGATATTTAAAGAAATATTTCGTATCCTAGTGTTTCAAAGTTTGGAACTTGTTCTTGGAAGCACGAATGTGATAGTTGTCTATGACCGAGACTAGGAATAGAGAACAATTCACAATAAAAAAGAGAAAACTAGTAAAATTTATTTTTCATAAAATCTTTCATTCGCATTCTAAAAATTTATAAAAAAAATAATGAAAGACATGCAAAAAAAAACAGAAAATAAAAAAATAGATAACAATAAAATGACAGCCTATCACCGTTCTTGCTTAAATTGAAATTCAGCACGCTGACCTCTTTATTTTCATGTTTTCTATAAAAATTGTCAGGGAAGAAGCTGATTTTCTCCTTAAAAAATGGCATTAATATTGCACTAAACGAGCAAAGTGTGGCAGAGGAAGCCATCGTC
Source organism: Papilionanthe hookeriana x Papilionanthe teres (assembly GCA_022702705.1). Classification (NCBI taxonomy): domain Eukaryota; kingdom Viridiplantae; phylum Streptophyta; class Magnoliopsida; order Asparagales; family Orchidaceae; genus Papilionanthe; species Papilionanthe hookeriana x Papilionanthe teres. The sequence goes on along the minus strand of CM040428.1, from coordinate 18,267,791 downwards.
TATTTCAACTTGGACTTTAAGAAAGTTGAAAAGTTGCATGAGGGCACCTATTTGAGGTGGAGAGCCAAATAGAAGTGCAAAATCAGAAGCCTGTGCTAGATTTCTAAAGTAGACAAAAAATGACACTTGAAAAGAAAAGAAAACTCGAGGAAGTCAACAAGGAAATTTAAGCCAACAATAGTTTGGCATAGGAAACGAACAAAATGAAGTCCATGGTCATGACAGTGGGGGGTGAGCTCGTTATTACTCCTATAAGGAAGACTCCCCTATCACGTATAAAGAGAAGGAACCTCGCTTACCGCAAACACAGGGTATTCGCATGTTTCTAGGTAGAAATCAAGCGATTCAGTCACAAAATATCTCCAAGCCACATAGAAAGAAGAATTGATAGAGCAATCGGGCGAGGATGCCTTACCCCAATTGGCAATAATGAAGTCAGCGACAGAGGTTGTTAGAGCTCGTATACTTCTTAAATATACACCCGTAGAGCCATGTGAATTATATATAGTTCAAGGAAAGCTCCCCACCTTACACAAGAATGGGAAACTTCCAGACATAAAGCCATACGTCCCGCCACTTGTTAAACTAAGACTATACCTCATCAAAATTTAGAGAAGAAATAGTCCCTCTTGAAGTCACCGGATCATGTCGGTCCTTTTTTGAAAATGAGTTACTTTAATATGTATATAATTTTGATTTAAAAAAATAATATTTTTAATTTGAAAAATTTGAGACCGAATAAACCCCATGTGTCTAATAGTTTATGTAATCGAGCAAAACACTACAAGTAATATACCATCCAGAGAGATAGGCATACTACTTGACAGTGGGCTTGATTATTTTAGACTGTATAATTCATAACAATTGTTTTCTCTACAAACCTTTTATTTGTGATTGACAAGTTCCCCTACCTAATATAAATATTAGATATAGTTTATTTTACCTGGGTTTTAAGTTCCCTATAAGGGCAAGCCCTTATAATTTATTAATTGTCAAATGACCGAGGTAACTTGAGAAAACTCTTGATGATGATCAGAGGTACTAGTCATCAAGAATTCAAGGTTTAGGTTTCTCTTTTGGATAAGGAAAATCAAGTGAGAAAGGACTAAATAGGAGCATCTGTTTTAGGAATGCAATGGAGGGAAGAGTAGGGGATTTCATGGATCTAGAGGAGAACCTCGGTGACTTCCCAAACTATTATATTCTTTGACTGCATATTTTGCTGCGATGTTATTTTAATGCTCACTCCGACCAATTTTAGTATTTAGGGCTTACACTTGCATCATGCCCAACTATGCAAACAACCTACCAAAAGGGTTTACATCGTACCAATCGATAACCTAAAACCTACAAGATTCCGGACATATGTTAAACAAGAAAAGTGCTTCGTGTGAAAAATCTGATTCACAAATCACAGGAAAATTGCTGCAATTAACAGAGAAAATTTCATGTTTCTTTGAATTTATTTGTGATGTGTTTTTCTTTTGATAAAAGGCAAGAAAATTTCGCTGCATGATTAATTTCAATTGGCAATGCACGGTGCAAAATTCGAGATAGTGAAGTTCGATGAAACCGGGAACTTCGAATTGTGACAAACAATGGTGAAAGATTTGTTGGCACAATAGAGAATTTTGAAGGCATTGCGAGTTATGAAGCCTGATAATATCTATAAACTATTGGGGAGTACAGTTGTAGTGGAGTTCACTCTGTTGGATCATATGATGGAAATGCAGCAGATATGATGACCAAGCCAGGAATTATTAACAAGTTCTTGCATTGCTTGAACTTGTTGAATGTTTGCAATTGTTATATGGCATGGTTGTCCAACCCACTTTGGTGTAAGAAACTCCATGATGTATTTCTTCTAAGGGGCTGGATATTCGCCAAGGTGGAGATTTGTTAGGTATGGCTCATATACTGGAAATTTGAAGTCTCTTGGAATGAAGATGTGTTTCTCCTGGAATGAATAGAACTGTCTCTTGGAATTTAGTGGGTTGGGAGTAGCAAGGGCATTTTTGTAATTTTATCTGTGTGAGTTTTATCTATAAATAAATGTGCAACCCTATGGGTATGTAATCGAACTTGTAAATCCTCAGAAATAGTGAATTCGCTGCTCTTCTCCTAAGGATGTAAACATCCTTGTCGAACCTCGTTAAATCTTTGTGTTCTTCTTCTGGATTTGGGTTTTGTTCGCCCTAAATTTCACAAATGGTCTCTGTAATCAACAACCTACAGTGGATTTTTACATTTGGGTCAGGTCCCGTGACTTTTTCCTTTTATGAGATTTACATGGAAGAATTTCTGATGTCATTATTGGTTGTTTCATTCTACTTGATTGTGTGTTGAATTCTCGTATGCTAAGAAGATAATCCATTACTTTAATGTCGCAAATTTTCTAGCACACATCCATTTGTAATTTTTATAAAAAAGTTACTATTAATTGAAATCTTGACGAGTACTATTAAATAAAATTTAAATTAAACTTTATTCAAAACTTTATTGTCAAATAGTTTTTATATATATATATATATATATATATATATATATATATATATATATATATATATATATATATATATATATATATATATATATTGACAAAGCCCTAAGGTGATAGTGACTTTCTTCTTTTTCTAATCAATATCAAACAGACGCCCGTATCCGATAGGTCTTAAATGGCCATATAAGTAAAGATAAAGATCACAACCATCAAGTTTAGTGGGTTGCACAAACTTAATCTCGAAACCTTTTGAGTTCATTTTGAGATTAGTGCAATATTAATTCTTTTTGTATGACACCTACCCCAATTTACTTCTAAGAGCTTTGAGATTTATATTAATCAAAATCTTAATCAACATATTTTGAATTTATTTTTTTCACTTCCCCACTTGGAATTTTTTCTAATTAGATTTAAGTTCAATATATCTCAATTAAAAAATAATCATAAATTCTTTTAATTACTTATTTATTGAATCTATTTTGAAAAAGATTATTACAAAAAGAAAGCCAAGAATTAAGATATATTAAAAATTAAAAATCTCATTTGAAACCGCTAGTGGACTGCCCAGTGTGCATTTCTCCGAGCTCAACCACCACAGAATTGCCCTCGGCCCGCCTGCGATTCATTATATGAGGAAAAGCATCAATGGCCTTGATCTAATCTCGTGAACGTTTAAACGGATCAGGTCTGTTCATTCTTTTTATAGCTAATAAAAATGAAATTTTGTTTTCCCCATTTTTACGTCTCATTTTCCGTTCAAACGCACGCGTCAGACTCCTTTCCCACGTGGGCTAAGCGCCAAGTCAAAAAAATCCGCTGATGCCCAGCGTCGGCCAAGCGAACTCATGGCGGCCAAGAGTTTTTTTTTTCTTTCTTGTTTAGTAAAATTAACTCGGGAGAATCCGACTGTAAAAATGCAATTTTTTACCGTTTAAGCAGTAATTGAAGCATAATTACAGCGAAAATCATGAGTTTATGGAATACTAAAACCTTCCAGATCTATCGCATTTTAAAAATCATTTGAAAAGGCCTCGGCTTTGCCGTAGCCAAGCTTCCATCTCTGCCTCTCTTTCGCCTCACCTTCTTCCCTGCTTCTAATTCCCACCGGCCGAACACTCAACTGCTCTCCAAACCCTAAACCTAGACCCGTTCAAGTCGCCACGCTGCCCTTCTCCACTCGTTTCATGCTATCGTGATGAATCTGTGGACGGACGACAACGCATCCATGATGGAGGCCTTTATGCCTACGAACGACCTCCAAAGCCTCAGCTGGACGCCGATGCCAGCGCCGGCTCCGATGCCGGCGTATTTCACTCAGGAGACGCTGCAGCAAAAGCTGCAAATTCTAATGGAAGGAGCAAAGGAAAGCTGGGCATACGCAATTTTCTGGCAATCCTCCGTGGACGTTGGCTCCGGCGCTACGCTTCTTGGATGGGGTGATGGGTATTGCAAGGGCGGTGAAGATGAGAAGACGAAGCGGAAGGCTAACACGGCTGCGTCTGCAGCGGAGCAGGAGCACCGGAAACGTGTGCTCCGCGAGCTGAATTCTCTGATCTCCGGCGGCGCTACAGGGTTTTCTATGGAGGACGCAGTGGAAGAGGAGGTTACTGATAGCGAGTGGTTTTTCCTTGTATCCATGACGCAGTCTTTTGTAAATGGTGCCGGGATCCCTGGGCAGGTTTTCTTCTCCGGCTCCCCTTCCTGGATCGCCGGCAGTGATCGGCTCGCCGTAGAGCACTGTGAACGTGCGCGGCAGGCGTACACGTTCGGGATCCAGACGATGGTTTGCGTTCCGGTAGCAAACGGCGTCGTCGAGCTCGGATCGCCGGAGATTATCTTGCATAGTGCGGAGATCATGAGCAAGGTCAAGATTGTGTTCAGTTTCAACAGTTTTGAAAATTTAGCCGCCACTTCATCTGTCGGCACTGGTTCATGGCTGCCGTTGCAGTCTTTCCCGCATGTGGCAAACGGACTGGGCGAGGCTGATCCATCGACGTGGATCTCAGATCCGTCTGTTTTAGGAATCAACGATTCGGTTTCCCCTGCTACCGTCGAGATCTCTGCTTCAAAATCCCCAATAATAGATAACCCTAGCACAAGTAGCCTGACGGAAAACCAGAATTTGATTCAAATCCAACATCCGCAACAAAAACACCGGCAATCAATGAATCTGCAGCAGTCCCGTCGTCAATCCTTACACAGTAATGAATTCAGTTTCTCAGATTTTGGACTAAACAACGCTATCACCTCCCAACCCTTCAAACTAGAATCCGGCGTCCTCAATTCAGACGAAAGGGAAAGGATTAGGAATTCATCCACGTCAGGCCTCTTTCCCCATCAACAGATCACAGATGACAAAAAGAAATCTGCCGCTGCCAGTACGTCTAGAGGAAGCAATGAAGAAGGCATGCTCTCCTACTGCGATGGCCAGGTTAAACCCACCACTATTCCCGCATCCGCCGCAGCTGAATCCGAGCACTCAGACCTTGAGGCTTCCGTCCGCGAGGCGGAGAGCAGCAGGGTTGTGGAACCCGAGAAGCCGCGGCCTCGGAAGCGCGGACGCAAGCCGGCCAACGGGCGCGAGGAGCCTCTCAACCACGTGGAAGCGGAGCGCATGCGACGGGAGAAGCTGAACCAGAGATTTTACGCTCTGCGCGCAGTAGTTCCCAATGTTTCGAAGATGGATAAAGCGTCGCTGCTCGGCGACGCAATCTCGTACATCAACGAGATGCAGTCAAAGGTAGAAGCTCTCGAGAGCGAGAAAGAAGGCTTAGAATCTCAACTCGAAACACTCAAGTCTCAACCTTTAATGCCGGCGGCGCCGGCGGCGGCGATGAACACTAACGGTTCTGGCGGCGTGGAGATCGAGGTGAAGAAGCTTGGCGTAGAGGCAATGATAAGGGTTCAATGCTCGCGCCGACACCACCCGGCGGCGAGCTTGATGGCGGCACTTAAGGACCTAGAACTTGAGGTATATTATGCCAGCGTTTCGGTGGTTAACGAGCTCATGGTCCTGCAAGTGACGGTGAAGATGTTGAGCCATGGTTATACGCAGGAGCAGCTCAGCTCCCTTCTTTTCTCCCGCCTTTCTGAGCCTTCCCGCCGTTAGACAGTAGATCAAGCTACCGAACACCGTAGCTCTGTAATGTAGGCTGAATTAATTATCCCTGATTTGCAAAATGAGATTTTTGGTTTTCTTTTTTTAAGGTGGCTTCTGCTGCTGCGTTATGTACAGGAACTGTGTGATCTTCACTATGTCTTGCCATGTTCGAGTGGGCACAGATCGTTCCCCAATCAATTTCTTAACATAAGATTTGATGCCTATGAATAAAATTATTATAATTTTTTAGTTGAGAGTTTAGTTTTTTAACTATGAGATCTTAAATTTATAATCTTATTGATGCATATATATTTATGATTAAATTTGCTTAAAAATCTCAAAAAAAAAAAAATTTATTAAAATTTAAGAGTAAATTGAAATAATTCCTAATGATTTACACGCGGTAATTTAGTCCCAATTTATAGAAGTATTAAAGTTGTTCATGACTAGTTTGAAAATGAGCGTTAATTATCCACCATGTGAATTTTTGCGGCCCTAATTTTAGAAGTTCAAAGATTATTTTGACGTTTTATAAATTTTGGGAGTAGAATGACTCCATATAAATAGTCGGAGATAATTTGAACCCTTTACTCTAACATGTAATTAAATGTTTATGAGTAAATTCAACTAAAATTTTATTTAAAATTCATTTATATTAAATTAAATTAAAATTTCAATTCATATTGGTTAAAATATGATAAAAAATTATTTATTTACTTGTCAACTTATTTTGTGTGTACTTTTAGTAATTTAGTACCTCGTTTATTTAATTTATTTTTCTTCTACATTAGGTGACCAAGAATCCAATAAATTTACCTGATCAAACTCAAAAACTTCATTTAGTCGTGGTTTGCTTCACTTTCACATTGAGTGACCATGAATCTAAGAAATTTACTTGATATGTTTCTAAAAGTACATTTAGTTGGGTTAAGGTGTATATTATATCTCTAAAGAAAATGAAAAATAATTTTTCAAGTCAAAAATATGTTTTCAAGCTTTTAAACTCTTTACTAATATGTCATCAATATATACTTCCACGATATATTTGATAAGTTCTTTGAAGAACTTGTTCCTAAGACATTGATAAGTTGCAGCCATTTTTTAACTTAAAAAGCATCACTTTATAAGAATACCAACCTTTATATTTTTTGATAGAAGTGGCTTCCTCATTAGTAGGATAAAATTTTATCTGGTTGTAATCAGAATAAACATCCATAAAACTAAGCATTTATGTATGTGGGTAACATTAATCGTTTGATCTATTCAGGGATGAGGAAGCTAACATTAAGATTAGCTTTGTTAAGTTATGCATAGTTGACACACCTACTTCTTGCTCTACAAGCCTTCTTCACCATAACGACATTCGTGAGACAAACAAAATAATGTACCTCTCATATGAAATTATCCTAGAAAAGATTGTAGACATCTACTTTGATTACCTATTGGCATTCTTGTGACAAATTTCACTTCATTTAAGTGTTAGATTTATATGTAGGATCGATATTTAGTGAACGCATAACAACTTTAGCATCAACCATGAGCATATCTACTAGAATCCTAGAAAATACATCTTAATTTATATAGAGAAAATTCATTTACTCCAACCTTTTTTATCATAAAGTAAATTCCAAGCTGCACGACCTGTGAAGGATGCAATAAGTGTAAGAAGTGTGTAAAAAGTTATCTATTTAGGCATAAATATTATGATTTTGTATTGTTTTTATGTTTGTTTTTGTTTATTATTGTGCAGGAAATAGGTAGAAAGGAATACTGGAAGAGTGGTGAAAAGGCTGAAAGTTTGGTGCTATAAGTTAGAACTCTGGCACCAATCTTGGAAACTTGGTGCTTCTCTGTTGACCTGACATTTATTGAGGTCTAGTCTTTCCTTAGGCAGCCTAGGGTATAGCCGTAGGACTCTCTTGGTGACTATCTTAGAAGACTAGTGATGGGACCCTTCCCCGTTAGAAATTCAAAACACTTCTTTTATTCAATTGGAGTTTTCAAGTGCTTAAATTCTAACCTCTAAATACTTAGGAGGATGAGACAAAGCATAAGGAAGCTCAAGAGGAGTTTCCTATAGGATGGTCAAGCCTTAGGACTGACCTAGTCTGGTATGGCTGAGGCTCACACCCACTTTACACTTACACTCACTACGTCAAACCCTAAACTAAACATACAAAATTTTATCACACTTGCTTCCCCCCTACTCTTTTGGAAACTCATGTGGGTGTTTCCGTAAGCTCTTGGCCCTAGGCTAGAGTTTGGGTTAGAGCCAACAAATGGAGGATCCAATGTGGGATTTCTTTTGGTCCATGACTCAAATAGGTTGAAAGTCTCATTTAAGTCCATTTTTTCCAAAAATTCCAACCTTTGACCCATTACCCCTAAACTTCCCCAAATTACCAAATTTCCCCTAAACCTTAAATTTGACAAAAAATCCCAAAATTACCTAATTTAGTTAATTTTATCCAAAAAAATCATCCCAAAACATTCATTTCCACTCAAAATACCCAAAACACCTCAAATTTACCAAAATTTTCAAAATACCCCCAAAATACCCAAAATTACCAAAATACCCCTCCAAATTCAAAAAATTCCAAAAATTCCAAAATCATCCCAAATATCTTCAAAATCAATTTAAACCACTTCACTAGACCCAATTTGATCAAATTGACTCATTTTGACCAAAAGCCTCAAATTGCCCCTTTAAGCCTAAAACGCCCAAATCACCTGCAATGTCCACCCGGTATGGTGTTATTGTCATACAAATGTGGTTGTATAGTGGTGTTATTGGTGCTATTGTTTTATGGTGTTATTGTGTGTTATTGTGGTTGTATTGTTGTGTTATTAGTGTTATGGTATGGTGTTATAATTTAATTGTAGTATTTTACTATTTCACTCGTGATAAATCTTACAACCATAATATTGTGATGATAAGATAAAATTCTTTTTCTTTCAATACTAAATCACATTCCATATGATTAATTTAACTATCAAGCTTGACATTGAACAAGGCAATTAAAAAATATATGAAGCAATGCTTTTCTTGGTTACATAAACTTTTGAATGCAAATACGGCCATACAATGAAAGTTACCTAAATGCACTCTGTCGATTCTTACTCTTTCGTTTTCCCTGGGTTCTTTCATTCTTTTATATTAGCTTGCTTGAAAACACAAAGAAAAGTATATAAGTTCACACCCTAAACCTTAAATCCTTACGCATGACTTGTTTCACAGAAACCTAAACATCACAAGACTTACTTGGCGAGAGAGAGGAACTGTGAATGCTTCTCCTCCAGCGGCCGACAATGTGAGGGATTTCAAATGAACCAAACCCTAGTTACAAAAAACGCATGTGAAAATTGCTTTATAGAACCTTAACCGATGGCAATAGAGAAAATAGAGATTGAAAAGGAGCGCAAGGTTTTGTCTTCGAGGCTATGGGCTGGTTTAGGCCTGGTCATGCGCCAATATATATATATATATATATATATATATATATATATATATATATATATATATATATATATATATATATATATATATATATATATATATGTATGTATGTATGTATATCTTTTTCAACATTTTTTTCAGTGGGTCTGTCACTTACGTGTGGCGAAATATTGTTGGAGTCCAGACACATAGCTGCGTTCGGACTCTTAAAGCAATATTTTCTTGTGCCTCACAGAGCAGACTTAGGTTTTGTTTGGGGCAGCAATAGCTTATTAAAAAACGGTTGTGAATCTGCTGAATAATAATCTGATGTTCAAAAAGATACAGTGGCTATTACATATATTTTTTTTAAGTCAGACTGCAGCTAGAAAACTGCCATTGCACCTAGATAGGAGTGGTGGAAAAATGTCGATTTCAACTATAGCTTTTTGAAAAAGATGCCAAATGTAGTTTACCCAAACAGACAAAACAGACAAAATTACAGTGCGGTGCGTTGCTTCACCACTAGTACGCCGCCGCCCAAACGGACCCTTAGTTTCAACAAATATTACATTTATTTAATCTTAGTGTACTTTTGCTTAAAAGTAAAATTATTTAAGGAAATTTACTTTGACCTAAAGGTAGAAAAGAAAAATTTTAGATAAAAGCAAAGCTAACAAATCTTTTTTTTAATTATCATCTTTTTTAACTAAACAACCATAACCATATAAAATAAGAAAGATTTATATAAATACTATTCAATTCTTATGTATTTACCTATTCCTCAATTAAACTTCAATTTTTACATACATTACAATTTACCTATATATTAGAAGTGTGTTTTACTTCCTAAAAATTATAATAATGATATTTTAATGTATTATAGATGTAAAAAATAAAACTTTGGTGTTAAATATGTAAATTTACAAAAATTAAGTGATATGTATGTAAATGCCCCCAACAAATAAGCAGGGCTTTAAAATGTGGGTTATGGGATAATCATACATACATGTGACAATATCGTATTTTGAGCCACACAAATTAAATAAAGATCGCATCAGGTCAGTCCCCGCAGACCATCACTCAAATGAGTCTAGATCGGTCCACGTGGCAAACGATAAGCTCTCCAAACGGGAATCGTCGGCAAAAGCTGACCGTTGCTTTCCAACCGGCAGTAGGGTTGAGCACCAATATAAGATTTTTTTGTTAATTCTTAATAATTAATTAGCAACACGTTGAAAATAATTAGGTATAAATGTTCCTGCTTAGTTGTGGGCGTATAGACCGCTGCTTTTAATCACATGTCATAATAAATATTTTTATTTAAAAATAAGTTTTTTTTAATTATTATGAGTCTTAATTTTTCTTGAGTGCATGTTAAATAAATCATCGGGAGAGATTAATAATTTCACTTATCAATGCATCATTTTGCTACCGTCCAACAGTAAGTTAATAACCATCCCGCATATGCATAAAACCGTGAAGGTTATTTATTTTTTATTTTATTTTTCCATTACAGTCTAATTATCTTTAAAATTTCACTTATCAACGCTTATTTTATTTGGATTGAAAATTTAATTTATTTAAAAGTGGATCATATCGAAAGATATGATACCTTGTATTAATTATTTTTTAAATGCATTTTCTAACCTCAAGTAAACAGATAAGCCCATGTAGTTTACGAATTATCTAAATATGATTTGTGGCTTCTGTTTTGCTGAATAATCGCGAGTCTTTTATATAGAATTTTGTATGAATCTGATTCTGTACAATATTTATTGCTCTCAAATAATACCTATTTAGAAGTAATATATGCCTGATACGTCACCTACAAATTTTTATCATGCAGCACGAATCTCGAGGCATGACACGGATCTCGGGACGATATTTTGTAGAAAACATTCAAATCATGATAAAAATTTATCCAGAGCTCCGATTTCAACAAGCTTATAGTCAAACTGACCGGCTCGATGAGACGGACCAAACAATATCAAAACTAGTCTGATCTGAATCAAAGCAAGCCCAGATCAAGTCATTATACCTTTTTTTAGAAGATTTCCAGACACAATTGAAAGGATGAACAAATGTTGACACTAGCAAGCCTATACTCAAATCGAGCGTCTCGACAAGACGAATCCAACGAGCCCAAGATAACTCAATTCCGACATCATTAAGTTCGTCAAGTGTACCTTAAACGCCATCTGATCGAGAGGAGCCCTATGAACCGTCCGATCAAAATGGTTGCATTAATTGCCCCCAGAATCATATAAATAGACCCAAACTCTCACATGAGAGAGTGAGGAAGCCTAGAGAGAGCTTGAAGCCTTGAGGAAAAGCTACAGCTTAGCATCACCGCCGACCGTCGTCGGCCACTAGCGACCGCCGTCGGCCACCGCCAACCGCCGCCGACAACCGTCAACCGTCGTCGACCACCGCCGTCCTCCGTCGACCAGTGCTTACTATCGTCAAACACCGCCAACATCCGTCGACTACCGCTAACCACCAACGAACACCACCAACCAATCGCCGTCACTTGACACTGTAATCTGAAAAATGATAATTACCCTTTCCCGTACGTGGGATAAGGGATTTCTGTAATCATCAATTAATAGTGGATTTCTGCAACTGGGTTAGGCTCCGTGGTTTCTCCCTTACGGGTTTTCCACGTAAAAATTTTTGGAGTTATCACCGCTTATTTTTTATCTGTGTGTGTGCTGAATTCTCGTACTATGCTAAGATGATAATCAGTTACTCTATCACCACGAATTTTCTAGCACGCATCAATGCCCTACATTTAATTGATAAAAAAATTAAGGAGGATAGATTTCTATCCTATTAATTATTCTCATAAGAAGGGATTGGAAAAGATGGTGATGGACTTTTCTTTTCTCATGTTACTCAATTTCCATCCCGATGTTTAGAATTTTCATTCCTATGCTTCGGTTGGTTTGTCCCAAGAGAAGAATCGCTCCCGTTAATTTCACTGTATTTTTTTCTTATTTATTTTTTACTTGGATCAAGATTATTTATTTTTTTCAAAAGCAATGAAATGAAGTAACATATGTAGTACACAATTTAAAGTTTTTTCAAAATTACCATAATGTTAATGAGTCCGTCAATTTTTTATATGGAATGATCATTGATTCATGTCAGAAAGTCAGCAGTGATTGAGTGATTAATTAACGTCTTAGAGTTGCAAGAAAATTGAGCAGACATTTAGGTAAAACAGAAGTATGCGAGAGGAGGCATATCAATTTTTATGTGGAAAAACATATAAAGGATAAAAAACTGCAAGCCTAGCCCAGTTGAAATAGTTTAATATGTAATGGTGAGTGCACATGCTTACGCTTCTGTTAAGTGAATATGGAAGTACAATGTTTATGTATAATGATATTTCAAAAATAATATAGTTAACTGGCTGCAAAGGCCGTAGCCGATTAATATGGGGGTAGTAGTCTATTGGGAATGTATAGACGATGACTATTATGCCAGCTTTTCTTAGAGCTCGTAGTTGCAAGTCGTTGTACTAGTTCGCCTTGCAGGTCGTAGATGATTGCTTCAGAAGTGTTGGTTGGCCATAGGATTAAAGTAAAAAGTTGCAGGAGTTGTGGGCAATATAGGTCGCGGTTGATCATGTAGGTCATAAAGGTGAGTTGTGATGATATGTTAGTGAGTTCGGAGTCGGGATTTGCACGAGCTTTGATAACATTTGTAGCAAACAGAAGCTTGAGTTGAGAGCTGAGCGAGCTATGGCAACGTTCATAAACTGTAGAGATTAGAGTTTCGAGTTGCATGAGTTGTGCTCCACATAGGTCATAGTTGGCTATATATGCTATAGTTCTGAGCTGTGTTGATCTTCTTAGGCCACAGAGGTCAGCGTCGAGAGCAGCATGAACTATGATAATGTATGCATGCCACAAAGGTTAGATTTGGAAGCTGTTGAGCTGTGAGTCACGTAAGCCATAGATGATCACATAAGTCATAGTGGCGAATTATAGTAACGTCTGTAGGCTATATACACTTGAGTCGGGAGCAATACAAGCTGGGGACCAGGTAGCCTATAGTTTATCACGTAGGTTATAGTGGTGAGCCAAAAAAACATTCGTAGGCCACAGAGGTCGGAGTTAGGGGCAACAATAATGTTTGTAAGCCACAAAGGCTAGCGTTGGAACCTGCGTGAGATGTGACCCACATAGGTCATAACCATTTACATATGTCATGATTGGGAGCTACATTGTCTTCAGCTTATTCTTTTGCACTATTTTTGAAGTGGCGTCATTACATCACTTTGAGGTGCATCGTGTACTCTCTTCGTGGTGATATCATAACCCCGTCTTTGGGGTTTATTATTACAATTTATTTGGCACGCATCACTGCACCGTCTTCTGGGTGCATTGCTACACCTTATTCAGGATGTGTCATTGCACCATTTGTAGGGTGCAACATTTTACTATATTTGGCGTACATAGCTACACTATCTTTCAGGTGCATTATTGCACTGTATGCAAGCTGCAACATTGCACTATTTTCGAGGTGCATCACTACACTATCATTAGGCTGTGTCATTGCACCGTATGCAAGGTACATACCATCTTCATGTGCGTCACTGCAGTCTTTTAGGTGTTTCATTGGACCATCTGATGCTTTGTTACTTCACATTGTAAACCAAGATTTTGCAGTGAATAACATAATTCAGCTCCTCCCGAAGGTCTAATCTCAAGAGAGGTTTAGTGCTCTATTTATAGAGTATGGAAGAGGCATATGTAAAATAAGGAATAATTTGAACCACTTCATCGAATGAGCTAGAGAGATTCCCCTAATTAGATGGCATTATTTCGAAATTTAAGTGCCTTAATGATGTGAGAAGTAAGTGATATTCTGTTTGCGGGATTCATTTTGTCATAACACTCCTTTTGACTATGAGCTTGTTGAAATTGAAATCCATTTAACCTTCCAAATAGGCACTAAAACTTCCCATAAGTATTTTGAATCAGATTAAATTAGCTTGGGTTTCATTATGTCGGTCTCATTGAGTGGTTAGTTTAACTATAAGTTTTTTGAAATTAGAGTTTTACATAATTTTTAATTGAGGTTGGAATGTTCCTTGCTAAAAAAACATACCTTGAGATCCATGTCACGCCTTGAAATTCATGCTTGATAATAGAAATTTGTTGATGGTGCATTAGTTGCCCTGATTATTTTGTGAGGCTAACTTCATCGTTAAAAAAAGCAAAATTTCATAATTATAGATATACCTCTATATATAAATTTTATGTATATTTATATAAGGAAAGCACTTCAGTCCAATTTGTAGCTAGTTGACTTTACTTTATATGTGGTCATGGGTTTGAATCTCATGGCCTTTAAGCAAATTTATTTTTTCAGTGGCAACGATGACATCCAAGGATAAGAAGTCTGCAAGTTGTGTTGCTTGTCCGATGGTTTACATAGAGGGTCAGGTGGATCACAGGTCTAATGCAGATTATAATGGGTTGGCCTGTTAGCGAGTAACCCTAACCCATGGAGTCCGCATGCTAGCTGTGTCAGCTTGGGTCAGTGGTTCACTGAGTTAGCAATTTGTGCTAGCGGAGCATATCTTATTTATAGATAAAATGATCGATCCCATGTGTAGATTGGACAGTGGGAGGTGCGATTCGGTATGCTGATTTGATGTGAAGATCACAAGATCTTTAATGTATAACCTTGGAGTTGAATCAAGATACAATTATGGGCTCTGAGGATAATCCGTAAGAGCCCAGATTAGGTGGCTGAGATTGAATCTGTGGATTAAGAGGGATTTACATGAATTTTAACTTTTTTATATCTAATTTTTTGCCTTTTGACCCGATTTTTCGTACTTCCAAATACAAGAATTTGATAGCACTGCTAGAAAATTTAATTTCTGACGAAGGCGCGAAACACTTGACCTGAAATAACTTGCTATATAGATGTGCACCCAATAAAAATTTTTAAATATATGTTTGTATAGCAAAATATAATTTTAAAAAGAAAATATTTTATATACGTTTCGGGTACTACACAAGTATACGTATCGTTTCAAGTAATATAGGGCTTTAAAACAAAGACCCCAGTATCGATCCCACGGGGAAAAATTATAGTAATAAATTTTCTAAATATTATATTTCAAAAATCTTTTTATATTTTAATCTAACTATAAATTACTATTAGTTTACTAGATGCAAATAAAGAAAACAATAATAAGAAAATGATTTAATGAAAACTATATAAAATAAACAACTTTCTTCCCTTCGATTAATCTAAGATTTTTAAGATAATTTAATATTCGTTGGAGAATTTGATTTATGGTATTGTGCCAAATAGAAGCATTCATATTCTTTACCCTTTGATCCAGGCGCAAAGAACATTGGCTAATTTACAGATCAGGTCCGGAGGCACCTCTTCAAAACATGTCCACATTCAATGAATCTTCTAGAAGGTACGTATCGGCGCCTAGCGCCGGAATGCGGTGCCTGGCGCCGGACACCGCGTCCGGTTCTTCGCACCTCTTCACTTTGGCTTGCACCTCTTCGTGATTAAAACCGTTTTGGAGCGTCCAAATGCGATGTATCACATGTCCTATTATCGAGGAACAGCTGCCAGTCTTCTAGAATGTCCAATAACCGCTCACTCCGTCAAAATAACCGTTCAAATGTTGTCAAAAACTTGACAGTTTCTGTATCGAGTCTGGCGCTTAGGCACCAAGCCATATTTTTTTTATACTTTTTGTATTTTGCTCCATTTTTGCTCCTTTTTGCTCCTTTTTGCTCATTTTTCCTTTTTAGACCTTTTTACATCATCTACATCCAAAAACACAAAAATACCTTTCATTAAAGCATAATATCCTTAGAAATTGATAAGAATTAAGACATAAATAAATATGTATTTTTTATAGATCAAAATCCCCCAAACTTAAATGTTACTTGTCCTGAAGTAACTCTTTCTACTATATAAAATATATAACTTTTGAAATAAAGATAAATATTTAAGATTCCTTATAATTTTTGATTTTATAAAGTTTTTAGTAAATTATGAACCCAATTTCACTAATTAGGTTTAATTTTAAGAATTTAAAGAATATTTAACTACCAAATCATAAGATTTCAAACTTTTCATTCATTTTGAAAATAATAGAAGTCTATTATATTAAGATCTCATAGATTATTTACAAGAAAAAGATCTTCTTGAAAAATCTTTTCTAAATAAATATTCATGTATAAAAATTAAGTAAAATATGTTGCTAGTTTTCTTCCTATAAGATAATTCGAAGTGAAGCCGATTTTTGATTAGGCATTTCCTCGAAGCTTCTCCTCTCTTCTCTTTATATATATATATATATATATATATATATATATATAGGATTACTATATCGGGATAGTGAAGTTCAAATCCATTAACGACTATCAAATAAAATTATTAACGATATCCGGATAGTACATTAATGGTTTTGAACTTCATTATCCTTAACTTATATTTTAAAAACTTATACATTTCCACTTAATTATTATAACATGAATAAGAATTCAAAAAGATTTCCAATCTTTTCTTTTTCGAGTGATAATTTTTGATTACTTAATATTTCTAAAGTTCTATTATCTACTATCATGAATAGAAAAATTCTTTAATCTTATTCATCTTTAAGTTAAATAATTCTATTCTTAAAATCAATCAAAGTTAGTAAAATTTTGGTTAAATTTCACTAAATTGTTTATAATTTCAAAAATAAAAGTGATCTCAAATAAATTCTTCATTCCTTAATTTATGTTAAAAAGTTTTTATTTTTATGAAAATATTAGCTCTTAAAGGACAAATAAAATTTAAATTTGAATGTATTTTCCCTTCCCCTAAACTTAAGTTTTGGTTTACTATGATAATTTGAAAGTATGAGAGAAAGAAAATTATAATAATTTTATAAGTATGTAAAAACAATCATTAAAAAGAAAAATTACTTTCTACTCATGCTTTTATGAATAATTAAGATAAAATCGAAGCATGTATAAAAAGTAAGCGAGCTAATTTTTATGATTATACTAAATTTGAAACAAAATTAAAGTAGAGCAAAATTACTAATTACTAAACGAGTAGACTAAAACAAACATATCATAAATTAACTCTAACTTCGATCTCAACACAATATACTTAAGAATATTTTAACAACAGAATCTTAACACTAATCAATCCACACCGATATTTAAACAAATCAACATACATTAAACACAAAACTAAACAAACAAACTAACAAAACAAACTAACAGAGTAGCTCATCATAAAGATCTATAACTACTAGTCACTAGCTGTAGCCTCATCATCATCATCGTCACCAAAGAAAAATTCTACATCCTTAGGATCAACAAATGGTGTGAAACAAGGAAAAGTAGGGAAACTAACATCATGTTCACCGTTCGAAATCGTAGGGCTTCATCATACTCAGCATCATAACTACTCTTCCTCTGGGTATAATCAGATAAATGATCAAGTTTCCTATTAAAAGTATCGATCTTGCAGTGAGTTTGAAATAACTCCTGCTGCTGCTCTAAAAACTGATCATGCATAGATTCCCAGAAACTTGATGGTGGCTCAGCAGAAGTAGAGGGTCGAGAAGTAGAAGGTCTACCTGGAGTATATCCAGAAGTAGAAGGAGCGGTCGATCTCTTCCCTCGAAGACGATCATAGATACTAACACTCTCCTACCCAATTGGCTTGGTAGAATTTAACTTCTCCTTAGAAATATCAGCAGTGACTCCATTACTAACACATAATGAATAAATCAGAGATGGGAATCCCAATCCAACAGAAGTGCTGGATCTCGCAGTAGAATCCACAGAATCATAAATAATACTGCTGAAATCAATAGGCTTCCTCTCCTGAATGCAGTAGTTTAAGATCGCTCGATCTCTAGTCACTTCACTCAGGTAGTTGGAAGGTAACAATCTAGCAGAAATAAAATAGTGCCATGCTTTAGAAATACCATTTAATTTGAAGGATTTGAAGTTTACCCTTTTCGTTCACGATCTTCCGAGATCCATTACGCGTCGATCGAATAAGCAATGATCATATCCAAATCTCCCTCAGATGGTGATAATCCAGAATAATGGCATTCAATAGTTGGTGCCAGGCCATAAAATATATTGATTCTTTCAGGACTAAATCCTACTCCGATACCTCTGACAAAGACTTCATAATCTTCAGCATCCAGAAAATTTGTATAAAACTCTCGAATAATAGGGATAACAGCAACAACAGTGAAATAACAGAATCGTTGCCAATTGTGTGCAACGATAGTGTTTTCAATCATTTCTCCCGGATGATAGAAACTTCGTTCTGAAATGAACTTCCAAGATGTTGCAAATTCGTGGAAGCAAAAATGCGCAGCCGCAGTAGAAAATTTGCTGTTATCAAAGTTATCTCGTGCCTTCCCGCGTTTAGATTTTGGAGCCATCTAAACGTGAAAGAAAACAAGAACAAATTTAGGAATCAAATAGTTAAACTCTTTTTAAGTTTATAAAACTTAAAATAAGTTTAAAAATCCAAAGAAATCACTAAAAATCAAATTTTTTTTCAAAGTTTCGGTTCTTAGCAAAACTAGGGAAATCTATGGTGAAAATCGAAAATAAATGGTTTAAAGTGTAGGTCTGACCTTGAGACGAAGAAATCGAGTGGTTTCGCGCTCAAATCCTTGACATTTTGACCTCAAAATTGATCTAAAAGGTGTATTTTCGCAAAAATGGGAAGAAGATGAAGCTTAGGCTTCAAAAATGGCTTTTGGGGGTTATTTAAGTAAATTTTCGGGTACAGGCCGAACTGGCGCTTAGGCGCTAGGCGCGAGACTCGCCTTTCAAAAAAAATTATTTTTAAATTTAATTTTCTACCAAAATTCATAAAGTCAACTTCCAATTACTCATATTTAAGTAGGGCTTCAATTTCTAACTTCCACAATATTTTTCAAAAATTTATAAAAATCAAATATTTAATCCACCAATCAAACATAAAGGTTTAAATCAAACTTACTAAATTTCATTTATAATGTTCGATATTGACTCGATACATTCCGGATAAGTATTATACTTGATTCGAGTTCCTAATACACACTCGAACATAACAATTTCTAAGCAAAAACAACACACATTGAACATGAAAGCAAATACACAAACAAACACGATCGATTCTCTAAATCGATACAACGACTCAACAAACCATATAATAACTTTCTCATTACGAGAATATTCTAATCTTCACGAGGAAATTGTGTATTCCACTTGGAAAGAACACTAACGCTCTCGGGAAATCCGTAGCCGTCTTTTCGTCAATCCACTTGTTCTTCGCATACATTTCGACTTGAGCATCTTGATAAGCCGCAAAATGATCAAATTGAAGTTTCATTTGCCATTCTAGATGTTCAATTTGATGAAAAATCTCATGAAGGCGATCTCCAATGCTTTTAAACTCCTCTTCAAACTTATCCAAACGACTAGAAATTTTCTCTAAACTTACAGCGATGAAACCATTGAAGCAGGGTTGAAGATCCTTTGAGACATTGTCCCTAGCTTCTTCTCCATGATTTCTTCCTTCCATTTTCTTCAAAAATTTCTCAAATCTCTCAAGAATGAAGTGCAAGGGACGTAATTTTGATTGTTTGATGGTTAGGGAAGAAGATAGGTTGATTTAAAAGGGAAAATCGTGCGAAAAACTGAAAAATTTTCAGTTTTTGCACGACCCAGTAACTGTGGCGCTTAGGCGCCAAATCTGGTGCCTAGGTGCCGGACCTATTGATACATAGTTGATTCTAGCGCTTAGGCGCCGAATTCAGGCGCCTAGGCACCGGAACTATGTTCAACTCCGTTTCGCCTAATCGTCGAATTTCAAAATTTCGTTCTCTAAGATAGGTATATTATCTTGGTAAGAGTAATTTAGACTCGATAACTCACATTGTAAACACTCATAATGAAGGTTAACTTGATCTCCTTTTTACTCGTATTCAGAATAGAGTGATCCGATTTCTAAATCTTACATACTTAAAATAACTTTCGACTAAGTCAACAAAGACTTATAAGCATCAAATTTTCTAAAGTAATATAAAATTAATCAAGATCGAGGCATAACCTTACATTAAAACACAAAAACACTAATAACAAAAGATAATTATGGGTTGCCTCCCACAAAGCGCTTGGTTTAACAACGTCAGCCCGACTTAAGTAAATTTTTGATAGGTTGACTCAACTCATAAGCCTCTTTATAAATCTTTTTAATATCTCCCAAATAAGGCTTCAATCTTAATCCCTTTACTTTAAAATTTTTTCCTGTTTTGGGATCTTTAATATCCACGGCTCCATAATGGTATACTTTCTCGACTATATAGGGTCCGATCCATTTAGATCTTAATTTTCCGGGAAAAAGTTTTAATCGAGAGTTAAACGGTAATACTTCTTGTCCGGGCTCGAAAATTTTTCACGAAATTTTCTTATCACGCAACATCTTCATTTTCTCTTTATAAATCCTCGCATTTTCATATGCTTCATTTCTTATTTCTTCCATCTCATTTAATTGCAATATTCGCTTTTCTCTTGCTTTATTCAAATTAAAATTAAACTCGTTTATCGCCCGATAAGCTTTATGTTCAAGTTCTACGGGTAAGTGACAATGTTTACCATAAATTAACCGGTAAGGTGACATTCGATTGGTGTCTTATAAGTTGTTACATAAACGCATAATGCGGAATCAAGTCTATCAACTCAATCGGTTCTTTTAGGATTAACGATCTTCTCTAAAATTCTTTTAATTTCTCTGTTTGATACTTCGGCCATTCCACTTGTTTGTGGGTGATAAGCGATTGCAATTCTATGTTTGATTCCAAATTTTTGTAGTAATGATTGAATTCTTATATTCTCGAAATGACTTCCACCATCGGTGATAATTACCTTAGGCATTCCAAATCTTGAAAATATCATTTTCTTTAAAAATTTAGAAACACTTTTGGAATCACGGTTTGGTAAAGCAACAACTTGATCACTTTGAAACATAATCAGCTGCTTAATAAAATATAAATTTTTTCAGATGATGGAACAAATGGTCCCATAAAGTCTAAACCCCATATATCAAAAATTTCAACTTCCAATATATAGTTTAAAGGCATTTCATTCTTCCTAGATATATTTCTCATCCTTTGACATCGATCACATGTTTTCACATAATGTCTCACATCTTTAAATAAGGTAGGCCAATAAAATCCGAATTTAATATTTTAAATGCGGTTTTATCTATGCGAAGTGTCCTCAAAAATCGGAATCATGACATTTTTGAATAATAGCAAAAGTTTCCTCATAAGGTACACATCTTCGAATCATAGAATCTTTACCAATTTTAAATAAATGAGGTTCTTCCCAAATATAAGATTTAACATCATATTTAAATTTCTTAATAAATTTGTTATCCAAGTCGTAAGGCAAAATATTGCTAACTAAATAATTAACAATATCGGCATACCGAGGTGTTTTGCATTTTTGAATAACATATAAAGATTCATCGGGAAATTTCTCATTTATATTTTCTTCCGAAATAATATCATTTTTAATTCTAGATAAATGATCGACGATTTGGTTTTCGGTTCTTTTTCATCTACTATTTGAAAATCAAATTCTTGTAGAAGTAAAACCCATCTTATAAGTCTAGGTTTAGAGTCCTTAGATAATAGATATTTAATAGCAGAATGATCAGTATGAACTATGCATTTAGTACCAAGAAGATAAGGTCTAAATTTATCAAAGGCATATACTATAGCTAGAAGCTCCTTCTCAGTGGAAGTGTAATTTCTTTGTGTTTTAGTGAGAGTTTTACTATCATATGTCGGCATATTTTTAGGTTATGTGTTGTATTTTTGAAAAGGGGTCGCCAAACAGAAGTTGTCGGCGAATTTTTAATTTAATTTAAATAAATAATTCGAAAATTAGTATTTGATTTTGTAAATAATTTTGAGTTTGAAAAGTTTTAAGATTTGAAATCAAACCGATCTCAAATCCCAAATAGTTTATATAAATGAGCACTGCACCACAAACCGTGTATCCATCCCGAAGAATAGACACACTGCTTGATGATGGGGCTCGATTAAATAAACTAGGAGATTTGTGACATCCGTTTGGTCTGCGAACCAATTTTATAAGCCGACAAGTTCCCCAGCTTAATATAAATGAATTAAGCGGGGTTTATATTACTCAGGTTCTTAAAGTTCCCTATAAGGGCGAGCCCCATAGTTAATTACATCTTAAATGACGGGAATCATTTAAGAAAACTCTCGATAATGATCGGTGGTTTTGCTCTCGAAAATTTCAAAGTTTAAGGTTTTCGAAGGATTGGATTTTTGAAATTTCAAAAGGATTAGCTCAAATTTGGAACATTTATTTTCGGGAGTCCAAAGAAAGATAAGTAGGAGAAGCTGAGGATCCAAGAAGAATCTTGGCAACTTCCCACACTATCCTATGGTTTGGCTTCAATTTGGAAATTTACTTAATGTTTCCATCCTGCCAATTTTAATTAATTAGGACTTATATTTGCATGACGCAGTCATGCAAATAGCCTCGAAGATGTGAGGGTTTATGTCGTATCGGACGACGACCTCGGAATCCTAAAGAAAAGACCTAAAAGTGTCGCCACGCTCAGGAAGTGACCTAGACCCCTAAGGTGGTGTGTAACCCTTCCCAAACATTCAAGTAATGGCAAAGAAAAGGGAAACATAAAACAAAGCTGCGGGTAAAGAAAGTAAAATGGAGCGAAGTATAAATGAAGTAGAAAAAGAATGAAACCATCCAAGAAAAATCGGGCAGCATAACGACATGAAAATGAATTTTCCACACCTGCAATTTATATAGAAAGGAATGCCGCAAGCATATGTATATGTAACAACCACTGTTTCCATCCATCCCAAGCATGTACATATTGTATATGAAAGAGGAGCAAAGAGATATATATATATATATATATATATATATATATATATATATATATATATATATATATATATATATATATATATATATATATATTATAAAGCATGCATGTTTAAGTTTGGGGGCTAGCTAAGAGAGCCCAAATCCTCAAAACAACTTTCAAACCATGCTAGCAAGAGGATTCCGAAGTACTCCTAAACATGCTTAACATATTCCGAGTTGTAGCAATGATAAAAAAAAGGTAACTAGCCATCTTTGAACTCTCATCATGCTTAAAGCAAAGTTGTTGCATGGCAACACCACACCAACACAAAACATTTAAAATACTAAAACTGAGCCCCTTAAGTGGTGCAAGGGAGGGGCTGCTATGAGGCAAGTAATATATGATTTAATGCATTGAAACCTGTAAGGTATCAATGTTAGCATAAGAAAAGCAATCATATGCTAATGATTTAGTCCACAAATTCCATGAGTTAAACTAAATACCCCCTCAATTTCCAGCCGAACAAAATAATAATTTTCAAGAAGACTTGATCACAGAAAATATTGCATAAAGAAGAGCGGTCATTACCGTTAAGTTTCCACATAATTCGAGACTATAGTTTTACGAAGTACTCGGATCACCACAAGAAGAGTAAAATTATAATCACAACTAATATTAGTCCCGATGTGCATATCATTAAGAAATCTCCTTCTTTAAAAAGAATCATGAAAGGCAAACAAAGAATCTCAGGTTTTAGTTCACCCCTCTAAATCGTCAAGGATGAAGAGCAGCAAACCATTCTTAAAACTTTTCAAATCGGCATAAAACCAGAAGAGAAAACAGCCATTTGAATATTCAGTGATATGTATGTAAATCTCAGAAATTCGAACAACATGTAACTTTTTTCTTCTTCTTTTTTTTTTAATCAAATGTAAACATTCAAGGAAGAGTACTACGTATGTAAACTTTCAAAAAAAAAAAAAAAAAGAAAAGGACTAGCAGCTTAATGTACAGTTTGATGAATTGAAATTTCAATCTTAAGCATTGAAGGCTCAAGGTGTTCAGGGGTCAAACTAGCAAGATCACTGTCATGGAAATTTGTTGGCATGAAGGTAAAGAAATTCCACAGATTTTAGCAATCCAGTAAATAGCTCGTAACCATTAAGCTGATTCAAATCAGTCCTCAGAAAAAAAAATAATAAAAAGAATGATTCTTGTTGTTAAGAGCCAATAATAACTCTTATGGCATGAGATGCGCCACAAATGAAACCAAAGAAGAAGGATAAATTGTAGGATCCTTACCTATAAATGCTCACTAGGCTAAGAACTCCTTATGCAAACCCGGAAGCTGACTTCAAAATAAGCCCGGAGAAAATTCGGCGGCACCTCCACCTCCTCTCGAAATTTCGGCTCACCTTTCGGTCTTCCACAAGAGGGGTTTATATAGCCGAGGAGGAGGAGACGGAGTTACCTACTCTTACTACGGATGTTGAGCCGAAGCCATCGGTGACGGGAGAAGTCGCGACAAAAGGAAGAGGCGACAAACGTCGCGACGCAGAGCGGGGAGGCGTGGAGGACTTTAGCTAGGGGAGCAGGGAGCTTTACCAGGCACGCGTACGAGGAGGGGACCGAAGTCTTGCAAGGAAGAGGAAAGGGCAATTGACGAGGAGGGGAGTTCGGTAGGGCTCCATTCGCAAAATGGGAGAGGGGAGCGACGGCTGTGTGCATGAGGGAGAGTGAGGCGTGGGTTTAGAATAAGGGATTTTAGGTTTTTTTTTATTTATTTTAAAATAATGTTTTAGTCAAATTTCGCCGATTCGGACAAAAATCAATCCCGCATGAAACGATATCAAAATTAGTGTCCTTCCTAGTAATTTCGACGTTCCGGAGGCAACAGCGCAGTCCGTTTCGTCATCCGGGGCCGTTTGGACAACCTCGTTATCAAAACAGGTCAAAAAGGTCAAATTTGGGGATTTCACGATTAAATCAGATTTGGTTGAAATTCAAGGTTGAGCTGGTAGCGATCGAATGTTGCATTCGGTTTAGGGGAGTGTGTCGAAGCGTTTAAAATTTAAATTGAGAAGAAAATGGTTAGCGTCGGGTCAATTTGGTTCAAATCGGAGCCTAGGTCGGGCTTAGGTCAAAATTGGGGTTTTTGATGAAATCAGCTTAAATTGACAAAATTTGGCTGTGGTGTAGTTGAACAAAATGAAATTGGGAATATTTGGGATTTTCTAGAATTTTCTGGGAATTTTTGAAATTTTTGGAATTTTGGGTTAAAAAAGGTATTTTGGGTATTTGGAGGTTATTTGGAGGGTATTGGGGTATTTTGGTGGGTTTAGGGTTCAGGATGTGTGTGAGAGTGTGATGTGTGCGGGTACGACCCTCACCGGACCGGACCATCCAGGGGTACTCTAAGGCAAAGAGTCTCATAGGAAACTCGTCCTTTAAACCTCCACATATTGGTCTTAACCCTCCAAGTGGTACAGGGGTTTACAATCAAACATGTGGGGTTTGAAGGGAATCAAGAAGTGTTTGGAATTTCTAAGTGGTGGGTTCCATTTCTAGTCCTCTAGGATTAGTCGAAGGAAAAGCCTAAGGCTAGATCCCGAGACTAAGAAGAGAGAAATACGATACCTCATCGAAAATGAGGTCAACAAATGGACCCCCAATAGGTGTGGTGTGCTGACCAAGCACACCGCACGTATTGGCATTGACCGAAGAGATCAATAAAACCAACACAGATGTCCAAGTGACAAACTTAGGACGAAGTGTAAGAAATTTCCACTGGGGAGTATCAGGTAAATCTCAGAGATGAAGATTCCAGAACTCTCGGCGGGGAAAAAAGGAGGTGAATTTCGGATCACGAAGATTTTAAGAGATTGGATCTTAGATTCGTTTCATTTTTTATTTCAAGTTTTAATTTTGAGTTTGAATTTCGATTTGAGTTTCAATTTTGGTTTTATGCGGAGAAAAGAGTAGAGCTAAGGCCCACTCGAATGCATTTGTATCTTGAGAAGGAAGCGAGGATCGAACCTATTCCATATGTGTATGCTTTGAGAAGGATTAAGGCTGAGCCTATCCCAAATGTGTATGTTGAGAAGGATTAGGAGTGAGCCTATCCCAAATCTTTGAGGAAGAATAGGACAAAGCTTATCCGAAATGCGAGTGCTTTAATTTCGATTTCTTCTTGAGAGGATCAAATTTTGAGATTCTTTGAGAAAGGAGTAGGATCGTGCACTATCCCAGTACTGAGAATTGTTGAGAAGGGAGTAGGGCGGAAGCCTATCCCGAGTGCTGAGAATTGCTGAGAAGGGAGTAGAGCGGAAGCCTATCCCGAGTGCTGAGAATTGCTGAGAAGGGAGTAGTGCGGAAGCCTATCCCGAGTGCTGAGAACTACTGAGAATATGCTGAGATGGGAGTACGGCGGAAGTCTATCCCGAGTGCTGAGAATTGCTGAGAAGGGAGTAGGGCGGAAGCCTATCCCGAGTGCGGAGAATTGCTGAGAATATGCTGAGATGAGAGTACGGCGGAAGCCTATCCCGAGTGCTGAGAATTGCTGAGAATTGCTGAGAATGCTGAGAAGGGAGTAGGGCGGAAGCTATCCAAGTGTTGAGAATTGCTGAGAATGGAGTAGGACGGAAGCTATCCGAGTGCTTGAGAATTCTTGAGAATAGGCGAGAATGCTTTGAGAATTGCCGAGAGCTGCCGAGAATATGCTTGAGAATGCTGAGAATTCGTCGAGAATTTTCGTTGAGAAGGAGTAGGGCGAGCTTATCCCGAGTGTTGAGAATTGCAGAGAAGGGAGTAGGGCGGAAGCCTATCCCGAGTGCTGAGAATTGCAGAGAAGGGAGTAGGGCGGAAGCCTATCCCGAGTGCTGAGAATTGCAGAGATTCTGTGAATGCAGAGACATTGAAGAATTTTGCTGACTTATGCTGAGACTGAAGAATTTTGATGAAATTTATTTATGCAGAGATTGAGGGAAATTTTGCTGAGGTCCACGGGGAATTTTTGCTGAGATTCAGTTTATGCAGTGGTTGTGAAAATTTTTGTTGATATTTGATTTATGCTATGAATATGAAGAATTTTACTGAGATTTGGCTTATGCTGAGATTTGAGAAAGATTTCATTGATATTTGGGAATGCAGAGGTTTATGAATGCAGAGACTGAACATATTGCTGAGATTTATGAATGCAGAGATTGAAGATATTGCTGATATTCATGGATGCAGAGATTATGAAAATATTTTGTAAAGTGCAGAGAATGTTTGTAGAAGTTCATGTAAAAATCTGAATTTTATCGAAATGCTTATGCGAGAGATTTTTGAAAATTCACAAGGTGCGAGTTCTTTTGTTTTGTTCGAATGTTGACTTTTATTTTGTTTAATGCGAGTTTTATTTAGTTTCATTTGTTTTAAGATGCGGACCCGAGTTTTAGACAAGTACGGCATCAGTGCTTCGTAGGACAAGAATTTGTCTCTGAAACATCACGATGCGCAGTATTTACGAGGTATCATCAACCGATTGAAGGTACGTGTAGAGAATAACTCACTCTTTAAGGTGCCATCAGAATTATATTCTTTCAGGCACCTATAAAGGTGTGTTATCTCTAAAGACGTCATTGCTGAAGAGGACAAAACTTTGTAGCTTCGTTTGTAGCAGTCATCATTTGATTTTGTCACCGATTTCGTAAAGGGTGTTCACACTGTCTTCGAGAAATTACTATGACGTTCTTTGAACTGACGTTGAAGTTGTATTTGCTGGGCGCTGAAGGATATGACTTCGGGGTTGAATTTCCATTGCTTGCTTAATATCGTTGTCATTTGTTTAATTCTTTCTTCCTAGGCTTAAGCAGATTTCAAAATTTCGTTCATGTGACTAAAATATTTTTTACTGTCCAAAGATATTTCTCAGCCAATTAATGATTGACCAAAAGGCATAGAATCACTTGACTCTTTTCGAAGCATAATATCGGAGGAAACTTCTTAAGGTTGTCTTTCAAGTTTTATTAATCAGGGGAGGATTAAGACACCGATTTTTGATTATATGCTTGCCTCGAAGCTTCTTCTCGGGAGCATTCTTTTTCTTTTTCTTTTCATTTTTTTTCATTTTTTTTCATTGAGCTTTTCGCTCTCCTTTTTTTATTGAGGATTACTATATACGGTGGAGCACATGTTAAAGATTTTGAATGTCTTAATTGAGACACCAATTTTTGATTTTGTGCCCACCTCAAGCTTCTCCTCAGGAACTTTTTTTTTGTTTTTTTTTGCTCCTTTTATTTTCGGAGAATTACTGTATCTGGCAAGACATATTTCTGTTAAAGATTTTGAATGTCGAAACTCCCCTAATTAATAATTTTGAAATGTTCCTCAACGCGAATCCTGAGATATTATAACTTATAAAAAGTCTGGACCCAGCCACATGGTAGAAAATTAAAAGGCTCGTGATATCTCGAGTCAATTACTCGTATTTCAACCACACTACTTCATTTTGAAATCAATTTAGGACCCAGTCCAAATTCCTTAAAGTAAACGACTCGGTTATTAGAGCATTAATTTCATTCTTCCACGAAACCATAGTCTTAGCAAAATATCCAAATTTAAGCTTTTCGAAGTATAGAGCAATTACGGACAAAAACAAACTCCTTTTCTTTCGTTCATTGTGGTGGGAGGGATGGGACAGACTAACATCGATTCCGCTAATGTCCCTTTTACACTTATTGTAGTATTAAAACGATAAACCCTACATTCTCCCGATGGAGAGGTCTTGAAATCTGCCTTCTAGCCTATACAGAAACTGCCTGGATCTGGTTATTTTCCTTTGTTTCCTTTGAAGCTTTCACCTGCACCGTGTCATTCGACATCAGCTGCGTAGGAATCAATCGAAACATTTGGATCGACCGAAATCATATTGATAAAACCTCTTTTAGGCTCTCTCAAATATTCTTTCGGGATCGTTATGTTCCCCTTCTTAAAGTTCTTCTCGAGCCATTCTTTGAAGCTGATGCAATTTTCTATGGTGTGCCCAAGCAGTCTGTGATATGGGCACTATCTTGGGTGATCCTTTTTATCAACCTCATCTAGCTTCTTTGGCTCAGGTAATCTGAACTCAGGCCTCTTAATCAAGTTGTGAAACATCTTTGCCACTGCCTCATCTTTGAAAGAATATACTCTGCTTAGTTTATTGGCCGTAGACGGACCCTGTCTTCCATCCATCCGAAGCGACCATCTGTTGAGACGACTACCGATAGATCTTGTTGTTGAGGTTGTTCGATACTGGATCTGCATTGGTCGCTTGTCTTTATCCACCACTGCCATTGTCTCGGACTCCTCAAATGTCTTGACCGGCTCTAGCTTTTCGGAATTTTACGGAAAACCCAAGCTGTTTGGCTTCCTCTTGCAAACTTCCAGCTTTGCAAAGTAGTTTCTCGAACGTTTTGATTGTGAATCCTTTGAGGAGAAATGCAACTGGTCCATGGATGCTCTTTAAGATAATTTCAACTGCATGTTGCTCCTGGAGCTGTAGCTCACACTTCAGGCTCAAAATTCTCCATCTCAAAATGTAGTCTACCAATGTTTCGGTTGGCTTCTGTCGCTCCATCACAAGATCACCGATGGTGATATGGTGTCGAGCTCCAGCGAACCACTTAACAAAGAGGTCTTCCAATTCTATGAACGTTCTCACCGAACCATTTAGCAGCTCTGCGTACCAGTCGAATGCAACCCCCTAAAGGCTATTCACAAATTGACAACACAACAATGCATCGCTACCCCCCGCGTTGCAGCAACTTGCTCGAAAGTGTGCAACATGCTTGTCGGGGTTTCCGTACCATCAAAAATCTTGAGCGAGGTGATACGAAACCTCCGGGATATTGGACGGCATCAAACTCTTCGGGGTATGGTCTACCCTTCGGAATCGATGTTCGTTCTTTAGGCCGAGCCGGGGCTTCTCTCACTCGTTGTTCCACCATTTGCTTAATGTCCTTTTCCAGTGCCTGGACCACGAGCCGAATCTCTCTTCGTTGTACATTGACGGTGAACTCCCTTCTTTCATCCGTAACATTAATGATCTCTAGTTGGTTTGTTTCTGGAGGTGTTATTTGCGGTGATTATGACTTTCCTTGAAATGTGGCCATAGCAGCCATCACTTCTTCTAGTTGCTTCTTCAAATGGTTGATATGTTCATCTCGTTGTTGAATGGCCCTTTGCCAATCCTCTGCGGCGTTCTCTTCACCAAAAGGTGGAGTGTCGCTCGCAGATAATGTTACTTGGGTCTCGACGACGTCGATTTCTGTGAATTCACCTTCCATGGAATCTGCTAGTTCGTAATCTTCCTCTTCAATGTTGTTTTTCTGATCTTTAGACGGTTGTGCAATGTTAGCTTGAAGATTTTCCACGACCTCCTCGATTGACTTTCCTTTGATGACTTTAAGGTCAGCTGGAGATTTTCGAGAAACATCACTTATTTGCCCGAGCACCTTGGTGTCGTCGCGTAGAAGTCGATTGAATCATACGAAATCATATTTACGGAACCTTTTTCGAGTTATTTTAAATATTCTTCCGGGATCACCACCTTTCCACTTCGAAATTCTCCTCGAAGCCAGTCCTTAAAGTTGAAGCAGTTTTCTATAGTATGGCCGAGCAACCGGTAGTATGGGCAGTACATCGAGTGATCTTCCTTGCCAGCCTCCTCTGGCTTTTTCGGCTCAGGTAGTCTGATTTCTGAACTTAGAAGTAAGTCATGGAATATCTTCGACACTGACTCTTCCTTGAACGGGTATACCTTGTTTAATATTTGACTCATTGTTGCTCTATCTGTAAGAGACAGTCTTCTTTTCTGTGCCTTTGTCAGTTGTATGGGCTTTGAATTGGACCCAATATTCAATCTGGAAATTGGTAGGTCATAAACGCCGGCGACTTTCCCTCGTGTAGAATCTCTTTTCCTTTAGTTAGCGGAGCGGCCGGTACGACGGTGGTGAATCCGGCGGTAAGAGCGAGACACAACTCCGGGAGCAATCCTAACATTTTTCGTAGCGAGACCTTACAACGAAAAGAAGAATTCATTCCAAACGACATCCTTTCCGGAGGAGAATTTCGTAACGAGGCTTCAAGTTGAACTCCACAACGAGGCTTAACGAACTTGCTTATTTCGGACTTCGACCATCTGTGACGACCACATCACCGAACATTGCTACAACATTGTCGAACCCTTGTCCAGAACTTAATGATGCGCCGGATCGGGCAACTCGTCTCTATTGATAGCGAATTCTTCTTCGGTGGCAAAAGAGAAGATCAACTTCGGTGAAGACATTGTCCCTGTCATTTGAAGAATTCCCAGAAGTCAGTGACATCCCGTGTCTTGCAGTTTCAGTGAAAGTACTGAAGTTAACGCACTCGTCTTACAAACTGGACGCCCTTGTAAATTTTTATTTCAAATTTTGTGTATTGTTTATTAGTGTATTTGCTGTGTTTTTAAAAAGTTTTATTTTTCTTTTGAAATTTTGAAGAAATTTTGTTTTAGTTGAAATTTAAATGGAATGTTGTGAGAGCGAGATTTAGGTTTAACTTGTTTATAAAAAAAAAAGTCAAACTCAAAGAGGAATGAAGAGTAGGACCCGGACTGAAATTTTTGGGGGATTGATTTCGCATCGAATTTACTTCGATAGACCAATCATAACCCACCACACCTATCGGGGGTCCACCCCACCTCTTTGGAGAGGTGGGAGGATTCCAGAACCTCTCTGTTTAGGGGTATCTAAACGGTGGCTCCGAAATCCAAAAGGAGTTGACTATACTCGCTCGAGACGGAAATGAGCGGGGTATGCCAATGGAAAGAATAGTAGTTTGGTCCACTAGGGGCATGGGCTCACTACCGATTTATGAAAGTAAAACCATCGATAAAAATGGAGAGAGGAACTATTCCCACGTAGAGTCGCTGAAGTTGTCGGCATATTTTTAGGTTATGTGTTGTATTTTTGAAAAGGGGTCGCCAAACAGAAGTTGTCGGCGTATTTTTAATTTAATTTAACTAAATAATTCGAAAATTAGTATTTGATTTTGTAAATAATTTTGAGTTTGAAAAGTTTTAATATATGAAATCAAATCGATCTCACATCCCAAATAGTTTATATAAACGAGCACCGCACCACAATCCGTGTATCCATCCCGAAGAATAGACACACTGCTTGATGATGGGGCTCGATTAAATAAACTAGGAGATTTGTGACATCCGTTTGGTCTGCGAACCAATTTTATAAGCCGACAAGTTCCCCTGCTTAATATAAATGAATTAAGCAGGGTTTATATTACCTGGGTTCTTAAAGTTCCCTATAAGGGCAAGCCCCTATAGTTAATTACATCTTAAATGACGGGAATCATTTAAGAAAACTCTCGATAATGATCAGTGGTTTTGCTCTCAAGAATTTCAAAGTTTAAGGTTTTCAAAGGATTGAATTTTTGAAATTTCAAAAGGGTTAGCTCAATTTGGAACATTTATTTTCAGGAGTCCAAAGAAAGATAAGTAGGAGAAGCTGAAGATCCAAGAAGAATCTTGGCAACTTCCCACACTATCCTATGGTTTGGCTTCAATTTGAAAATTTACTTAATGTTTCCATCCTGCAAATTTTAATTAATTAGGACTTATATTTGCACGAAGCAGTCATGCAAATAGCCTCGAAGATGTGAGGGTTTATGTCGTATCGGACAATGACCTCGGAATCCTAAAGAAAAGACCTAAAAGTGTCGCCACGCTCGTGAAGTGACCTAGACCCCTAAGGTGGTGTGTAACCCTTTCCAAACATTCAAGTAATGGCAAAGAAAAGGGAAACATAAAGCAAAGCTGCGGGTAAAGAAAGTAAAATGTAGCGAAGTATAAATGAAGTAGAAAAAGAATGAAACCATCCAAGAAAAATCGGGCAGCATAACGGCATGAAAATGAATTTTCCACACCTGCAATTTATATAGAAAGGAATGCCGCAAGAATATGTATATGTAACAACCACTGTTTCCATCCATCCCAAGCATGTACATATTGTATATGAAAGAGGAGCAAAGATATTTTTTTTAATTTTTATAAAGCATGTATGTTTAAGTTCGGGGGCTAGCTAAGAGAGCCCAAATCCTCAAAACATCTTTCAAACCATGCTAGCAAGAGGATTCCGAAGTACTCCTAAACATGCTTAACATATTCCGAGTTGTAGCAATGATAAAAAAAGGTAACTAGCCATCTTTGAACTCTCATCATGCTTAAAGCAAAGTTGTTGCATGGCAACACCACACCAACACAAAGCATTTAAAATACTAAAACCGAGCCCCTTAAGTGGTGCAAGGGAGGGGCTGCTATGAGGCAAGTAATATATGATTTAATGCATTGAAACCTGTAAGGTATCAATGTTAGCATAAGAAAAGCAATCATATGCTAATGATTTAGTCCACAAATTCCATGAGTTAAACTAAATACCCCCTCAATTTCCAGCCGAACAAAATAATAATTTTCAAGAAGACTTGATCACGAGAAAATATTGCATAAAGAAGAGCGGTCATTACCGTTAAGTTTCCACATAATTCGAGACTATAGTTTTCTGAAGTACTCAGATCACCACAAGAAGAGTAAAACTATAATCACAACTAATATTAGTCCCGATGTGCATATCATTAAGAAATCTCCTTCTTTAAAAAGAATCATGAAAGGCAAACAAAGAATCTCAGGTTTTAGTTCACCCCTCTAAATCGTCAACGATGAAGAGCAGCAGACCATTCTTAAAACTTTTCAAATCGGCATAAATACGAAGAGAAAACAGACCATTTGAATTTTCAGTGATATGTATGTAAATCTCAGAAATTCGAGCAGCATGTAACTTTTTTCTTCTTCTTTTTTTTTAATCAAATGTAAACATTCAAGGAAGAGTACTACATATGTAAACTTTTAAAAAAAAAAAAATGAAAAGGACTAGCAGCTTAATGTACAGTTTGATGAATTGAAATTTCAATCTTAAGCATTGAAGGCTCAAGGTGTTCAGGGGTCAAACTAGCAAGATTACGGTCATGGAAATTTGTTGGCATGAAGGTAAAGAAATTCCACAGATTTTAGCAACCCAGTAAATAGCTCGTAACCATTAAGCCGATTCAAATCAGTCCTCAGAAAAAAAAAAGAATGATTCTTGTTGTTAAGAGCCAATAATAACTCTTATGGCATGAGATGCGCCACAAATGAAACCAAAGAAGAAGGCTAAATTGTAGGATCCTTACCTCTAAATGCTCACTACGCTAAGAACTTCTTATGCAAACCCGAGCAGGCTTCAAAATAAGCCCGGAGAAAATTCGGCGGCACCTCCACCTCCTCTCAAAATTTCGGCTCACCTTTCAGTCTTCCACAAGAGGGGTTTATATAGCCAACGAGGAGGAGACGAAGTTACCTACTCTTACCTGGACGGTGAGCCGAAGCCATCGGTGACAGGAGAAGTCGCGACAAAAAGGAAGAGGCAACGAACGTCGCGACAGAGAGCAGGAGGCGTGGAGGACTTTAGCCAGGGGAGCAGGGAGCTTTACCAGGCACGCGTACGAGGAGGGGACCGAAGTCTTGCGAGGAAGAGGAAAGGGCAATTGACGAGGAGGGGAGTTTGGTAGGGCTCCATTCGCAAAATGGGAGAGGGGAGCGACGGCTGTGTGCGTGAGGGAGAGTGAGGCGTGGGTTTAAAATAAGGGATTTTAGGTTTTTTTTTATTTATTTTAAAATAATGTTTTAGTCAAATTTCGCCGATTAGGACAAAAATCAATCCCGCACGAAACAATATCAAAATTAGTGTCCTTACTACGTAAGTACGACGTTCCGGACGCAACGGCGCAGCCCGTTTCGTCATCCGGGGCCGTTTGGACAACCTCGTTATCAAAACAGGTCAAAAAAGGTCAAATTTGGGGATTTCGAGATTAAATCGGATTTGGTTGAAATTCGAGGTTGAGCTGGTAGCGATCGGATGTTGCATTCAGTTTAGGGAGTACGTCGAAGCGTTTAAAATTTAAATTGAGAAGAAAATGGCTAGCGTCGGGTCAATTTGGGTCGAATCGGAGCTAGGTCGGGCTTAGGTCAAAATTGGGGTTTTTGATAAAATCGGCTTAAATTGACAAAATTGGGCTATGGTGTAGTTGAACAAAATGAAATTGGGAATATTTGGGATTTTCTGGGAATTTTTGAAATTTTTGGAATTTTGGGTTAAAAAAGGTATTTTGGGTGTTTGGAGGTTATTTGGAGGGTATTGGGGTATTTTGGTGGGTTTAGGGTTCAGGATGTGTGTGAGAGTGTGATGTGTGTAGGTCAACCCTCACCAGACCAGACCATCCAGGGTACTCCTAAGGCCAAAAGAGTCCTATAGGAAACTCGTCCTTTAAACCTCCACATATTGGTCTTAACCCTCCAAGTGGCCTGGGGGTTTACAATCAAACATGTGGGGTTTGAAGGGAATCAAGACGTGTTTGGAATTCTAAGTGGTGGGTCCCATTTCTAGTCCTGTAGGATTAGTCAAAGGAAAAGTCTAAGGGTAGATCCTAAGGACTAAGAAGAGAGAAAAGACAATACCTCATCAAAAATGAGGTCAACAACATAATACACAACTTTGAAAATTTTCTCATATTTTTGTCCTAATACAGCTCCAATTGCAAAATCACTTGCATCACACATTAATTCAAAAGATTTATTCCAATTAGGTGCAACAATGATAGGTGTAGTTATTAATTTTTCTTTTAGAATATTAAAAGCATTAATACATTCTTTATTAAATTCAAATTTTGCATCTTTTTTCAATAAATGACAAAGAGGTTTAGCAATTTTAGAAAAATCCTTTATGTATCTTCTATAAAATCCAACATGACCTAGAAAACTTCTCACATCAGTAACAGTAGTAGGTGGTTGCAATTCAGTGAATAATTTTCACTTTTGCTTGATCTACTTCCATCCCTTTTTGTGACACTTTGTGACCAAGTACAATGCCTTACGTGACCATGAATTAACATTTTTCCCGGTTAAGAACTAAATTTGTTTCTTCACATCTTTTCAGAACTTTGGCTATGTTTTCCAAACAAGATTCAAAAGAAGTTCCAAAGGCGAAAAATCGTCCATGAATATTTCAATTCCTTTGTCAATCAAATCACAAAATATTGACATCATACATCCTTGAAAAGTTGCAGGTGCATTACATAAACCAAAAGGCATTCTTCTAAAAGAAAATGTTCCATAAGGACTTGTAAATGTTGTCTTTTCTTAATCCTCAGGAGCAATAAATAATTGATGATAACCAGAATATTCATCCAGAAAATAGAAATATGGGTGTCCAGCTAATTTATCAAGCATTTGATCCAAGAAAGGTAAAGGAAAATGATCCTTTCTAGTGGCTTTATTTAATTTCCTATAGTCAATACAAATATGCCATACAGTAAATTTTCTTGTAGGAATTAGTTCATTTTTATCATTAATAATGACAGTTACACATCCTTTCTTCGGAACACAATGAATAGGACTTACCCATTGACTATCCGAAATATGATAAATAATACCAGCATCTAACCACTTAATAATTTTTTTTAACAACCTCTTTCATGATAGGATTTAATCTTCTTTGCGATTCTATAGTAGGTTTAAAATTTTCTTCCATTAAGATTCTATGCATGCGAAATGGAAGGGCTTATTCCTCTTATATCGGCAATAGTCCAACCAAAAGCTTTCTTATAATTTTTAACACACATAGTAGTTTTTCTTCTTGATCTCTACTCAATTTAGAAGAAATAATAACAGGTAAAGTTAACGAATTTCCAAGAAACGCATATTTTAAATGGGAAGGTAACATTTTTAATTCCAGTTTAGGGGCTTTTTTAATTGATGGTAAAAGTATATCATTTTGAGTTATGTCTAAAGTTTCCCAATTATCTTTAATAAAATGAGTCTCTTCTTTTTCTTCTACTTCATCTTCATCAGTTAAAAATTCAAATTTTTCTTCAGAAATGACTTTACATCTTTCTTGATAATGTTTTTCAATTAAATAATCAATTATATCCATTCGATAACATTTCTCTTTATCGAGGTACTTCATTGATTTAAGAACATTGAATTTAATTTCTTGATCATTAACTCTCATGGTTAGTTCTCCCTTTTGCACATCAATCATAGCTCGTCCGGTAGCTAGAAAAGGTCTCCCTAAAATAATAGGTATCTCTTTATCTTCTTCCATATCAAGTACTTATGAAATCTACGGGGAAGATAAATTTATCCACTTTAACAAGGACATCCTCTATAACTCCTTTAGGATAAGTGATAGATCTATCGACTAGCCGAAGGGTTACGGTGGTGGGAGTAATATCTCCTAAATCCGATCTTCGAAAGATAGAAAATGGCATGAGGTTAATACTTGCTCCTAAATCACATAAAGCTTTTCCTGAAAATTTTTCTCCGATAGCACGAGGTATAGTGAAACTTCAGGGATCCTTAAACTTTTCGGGTAATTTCTTTTGAATTATTGCACTTGCATTCTTCACTTAATGCAACGAGTTTCAAAAGCTTCAAATTTTTATTTTTTGCTTAAAATATCATTCATAAATTTTGCGTAAGTTGACATTTGTTCCAAAGCTTCAGCAAAAGGTATTTTAATAGTAAGTTTCTTAAAAATTTCAAAGAACTTAGAAAATTGATGATCTAATTTCTGCTGTTTAAGTCTTTGAGGAAAAGGTGGTGGTTTTTCAACTTCCACATTAACGAGGTATAACGAGTTTGATCTTGGTAGGAGAGAGAGTTTCTTTAAGTTTTTCGATCTCTTCAACCTCAATCTCTTTTTCAATTTCATTATGCATTCTTTATTTTAATTCCTTTCCACTTATAAGTTGCACAGCTTTAACTTGTTCATGTTCTTTTCCAGTTTCCTTTGGATTAATTTCAATATTACTAGGAAGTGTTCCTACAGGTCTATTATTAATTAAAACAGCAATTTGCCCCATTTGATTTTCAATATTACGAATAGCAGTATTTTGATTTTGTAATTAATTATTTATTTGTAAAATTAATTCTTCTATTGATAACTTTTTCTGTTGATTATTAAATCCAGGAGGTTTATAATTTGGATTAACTTGATTATTCCAATTTCTAGTGGGATGAGATTGATTATTACCCCATTGTTGTTGTGAATTATTCCGAGTTAAAATTAGGATGATTTTTCCACTCGAGGATTATAATAATTTGAATAAGGATTATTTTTACTTGTTATAGCTTGTAAAGTTTCAATAGTTTGAGAATCTTGATATTAGCGAGTTATTATATGAAATATTAATTGCAAAATTATCTAATTTTTTAGACATTGCTGCTACTTGTGAAGCTAAGATAGAAAAGGCTTCATTATCGTGAATACTTGCCATCTTTTTAGGATTAATCCTTTCGGAAGGCCATTGAAAATTGTTATTAGCCATTTCTTCAATTAAAGTGTAAGCTTCTTCAAATGATTTAGATATTAAAGAACCTCCAGCAGCAACATCAATAATTGATTTTAAAGATCCAATTAATTCATTATAAAATGTTTGAATAATTAACCAATCAAGTAAAGCATGATGAGGACATTTTATTAATAGTTCTTTAAATCTTTCCCAAGTTTCATATATTGTCTCTCCGTCAAATTGACTAAATGAAGTAATATCATTTCTTAATTTAGCAGTTTTAGAAGGAGGAAATATTTAGCAAGGAATTTTTGTGCCATTTCAGCCCATGTTTTAATAGAACCAGTCGCTAATGAGTTTAACCACATCTTTGCTTTATCTCTTAAAGAAAAGGGAAAGAGTCTAAGTCTAATAGCATCATCAGAAACATTGTTATATTTAAAGGTAGCACAAAGTTCTAAAAAACTAACAAGGTGTAAATTTGGATCCTCATTTGGTGTTCCACCAAATTGATTGTTTTGCACCATTTGAATAATATACGGTTTAAGTTCAAAAGAATTAGCATCTACAGTGGGTATTTGAATACTACTATGAAGTTCATCAAGCTGTAGGGTTAGCATAATCCCTTAATGGTTTATAAACATTTTGATCATTAAGTTCAATTGGATTTTGTAAAGTAGCCATTTCTTGAAATTTTTGAATTTGTTTTCCCTTTTTAATTTTTCTAATTGTTCTTTCTAATTCAGAATATAAAGGTATTAATACTTCAGAACCAAATCTTCGCATAAAACAAGGAATAAAATATATATATATCTATATCTTTTTTTTATATATTTTTAGAAATATAATATTTTTTTTTAAAAAAATTTATAATTCTTTTATTTTTTTCCCCGGCAACGGCGCCAAAAACTTGACCCGATTTTTCGTACTTCCAAAAACAAGAATTTGATACCACTGCTAGAAAATTTAATTTCTGGCGAAGGCGCAAAACACTTGACCTGGAATAATTTGCTATATAGATGTGCCCCAATAAAACTTTTTAAATATATGTTTATATAGCAAAATATAATTTTAAAAAGAAAATATTTTATATACTTTCGGGTACTACGCAAGTATACGTATCGTTTCAAGTAATATAGGGCTTTGAAACAAAGACCCTACTATCGATCCCACGGGGAAAAATTATAGTAATTAATTTTCTAAATATTATATTTCAAAAATCTTTTTATATTTTAATCTAACTATAAATTACTATTAGTTTACTAGATGCAAATAAAGAAAACAATAATAAGAAAATGATTTAATGAAAATTATATAAAATAAACAACTTTATTCTCTTCAATTAATCTAAGATTTTTAAGATAATTTAATATTCGTTGGAGAATTTGATTTATGGTATTGTGCCAAATAGAAGCATTCCTATTCTTTACCCTTTGATCCAGGCGCAAAGAACATTGGCTAATTTACGGATCGAGTCCGGATGTATTGTTAAGTAGAATGGGTTAATCGAGACTCACACTATTAGATGTCCAAGGGTGGCTATGGTCGGCCCTACTAGTGACCCTTTCCTAATCTATAAATCAAATTATAAGAATTTAGTCTGTCACCCTAAAAACTTATCAATTCTACGCCTTTTAAATCTTATCTTCCTATTTATTTGCACTTCACCTTGAATAGCCCGTACAAGGCCTTCGACTACCCAAGGATTCATGTGACATATACAAGTTAAGAGTTCTTCTCCTTCTAGGTCTCAAAACTCTTTAACAGGTTTTAACAATTTAAATGACCAATTTAAAAAGTAAAGTAAGATCAGGTATTAATGACATCACAATGTTTTGAAAATATTTTGAATTTCAATTCTCCATCGAATCTTTTATATTATCTTATCTATCTTTTCATAATTGAAGGAAGAAAGTAAACTAACTACTCAGAACACATTGAATATAAACAGCAAAATATTATAAATAAACTTTGAATCAAATATAAAATACTTATCTCAAATATTCCTTCTACAGATCTTCTGATTTCTACTGACTCCACAGTGTAATGAACTCCAGATGTAAAAACTTGAAAATAAACTCACTAAACTAAACAAAAGTGGCCCTAAATTTCTCTCTCTATTTCTCTCTCTAAGGATGAGAGATCCTTAAGTGGATAAGAGAAAGGGGTTACAATGGGAGGGGCACGTTTACTGAAGAAATGGACTCCTATTTATAGGCTTCAAGGGTTGCCTTAAGGCACCTCTTCAAAACATGTCCAAATTCAATGAATCTTCTAGAAGTTCTGTCTGGCACCTAGGCTCCGGAATCTGACGCCTAGGCGCCGGACACCGCGTCCAGTTCTTTGCACCTCTTCACTTTGGCTTGCACCTCTTCGTGATTAAAACCATTTTGGAGCGTCCAAATGCAATGTATCACATGTCCTATTATCAAGGAACAACTGCCAGTCTTCTAGAATGTCTAATAACCGCTCACTTTGTCAAAATAATCGTTCAAACGTTGTAAAAAACTTGGCAGTTTCTGTATCGAGTCCGGCGCTTAGGCACCGGGCCATATTTTTTTTATACTTTTTGTATTTTGCTCCATTTTTGCTCCTTTTTTCTTCTTTTTGCTCCTTTTTCCTTTTTAGACCTTTTTACATCATCTACATCCAAAAACACAAAAAATACCTTTCATTAAAGCATAATATCATTTGAAATTGATAAAAATTAAGACATAAAGAAATAGGTATTTTTTATAGATCACCTTTCTTAACCTATAAATAGCCAGAAGAAGGAGAAAGTGTTGAAGTATCCCCACCGTGCATTTTGAAGGTCTCCTAGTTTCTCAAAGGTGCATTCTAGATGGGATTCGTAGTGGAGAAAATTTGGAGATTTCCAACCATGTATTTTGAAGGGGATTCTTCTTGAAGATATTTGAAGGCTTTCTTTGGTGAATTCTAAAGGGTATTCTTTATGAAAAAGAGTTTGAGATTTTATGAATTCCTAAGTGGATTCTTTGTGGATAAAGTTTTGAGGATTCCATCATACAATTCGGAGAGGATTCTTCATGAAGAAGAGTTAAAAGTTGCCTTGTCATATATTTAAGAACAGATCCTTTGTGGAGAAGATATGGAGATTTCCCTCTCATTCATTTCGAAGGAAATCTTCATGAAGAATAGTTTGAGATTTTTCCATGTTGCATTTCGAGACTTCCTATGCTTAGAAGTGTTGATGTTCTCTAATAAACAAAGTTAGTACCATATTTCTGAGGTGTTACAAACACTACCTGAAGATAAGCTGGCTCTTTCCTCAAAGAAAAGTGTTTTTGGTTCTTTTTTAAAAACTCAGAGTTACAAGCCTATCTATTTATTTTGATATAATTCTCTTTCAAGATGATTGTCTTTCATAGATCACAGCGATGATTCAGAGAAGAGGAGGGACCATAAAAGGGAGAATATGCGATTAATTTTATGAAAACAAATTTTTAAAAAGAAGCATGGAGAGCTTATGTAGATTGAACTTTGTGTGATAAGTCAAGAGTATATGTTAAAAATGAAACCAAATCAAACAAATTTAAAACACATTATTGACCCACTGAAAACATGTTAAGATTTTCATGCCTATTTTATATTGATTTTGATGATATTGCACTTTAAAGAAGGATATTTTTGATGATTTATTGCAGATATGATGATTTATGGACATTGGAGCTAAAAATGCAAAAATAAGCGAATTTGGAGCAAAAAGGACAAAAAATATGAAAATTTGATCTAGGGAACCGACGTCGAGCATGACGGCGCCGACGAAGGAATTTTCCTGAGAGTTCAGAAAAATATTACAAGGAAGCTCGCCGACGGCGAGATCGAGGCCGTCGACAGCAGGACTTATGAAAGAGAGTCCAAGGCTAAGTATTCTAGAAGGCTGCCGACGGCGAGCTCGAGGCTGCCAACGGCTCGCCGTCGGCGAGAAAGTCGGTTCTCTCATGAGGTGCATCGAATGTGGAAGATTTTTGAAGGGATGCTTGGGAAACTCTTCAACTACTTTAAAAGAAACAATTCGAGGCCAAAAATGGTGTCCACTAGCATGTCAAGAGTGTGTGTCTAGTGAGTCCAAAGGGTTTTTAGAGTATTAGTTAGTGTCTTGTTTTCATTATAGTTTTAGATAGTGAGTTCGATTAGTGATATTTGAGGGGGATTCTTCGAGAGATTGTGAGAGTGGAAGGGAAGTGAGAGATTTCTTCCTCCTTACCGTTTCAAAGGAGAATTCTGCATGCTGTAAAGAAAGGAAGAGATTCAGAGGAACTTCAAGGAGTTTGCTTGGGGAGGAATTTAAGATAAGTTGTATTTACTTATTTTAATTTTTAGAACTATGCTTTTATATATGAAATCCAAGTTTTGTCGTATCTTCTCCATGAAATCCGAGTAGTTTCTTTATCTTTTTCCTTGTTTTGATATTTTTATGAAATGGTGATTTGAATTAGTGTGCCAATAAAATTTTAAAGAAGTTGTGATGATCTTTCACTTAATTCTTTATTTACTTTCAATCTGGCCAATTGATTAGTTAAAATATGTTGAGTTTAACAACTATGTGAAGATTACATCCGAGATTTAGGGAGGTCAAAGTCCTTGAAAGTAGGGTGCAAATAAATAGGTAAATAATATTTATTAGGCGAGAATTGGAGATTTTAGAAGGACAGACTAAAATCCTCAATTCGGTCCTATCGCTTGGGTGCTGAAGTGTAGATGTTAGACCTCAAGCGAGGGGAACGTGGGAGCTCCTAAGTGAGAGCCGGTATCCTCCCAACCTAGCCGCAGATTCAGTAACCAAGAATAGGATTTGTCAATGTTCATTATGCCTGGACCAAAGAGTAAAGATTATGTATGCTCCTATTTGGCACAACACAATTTTAAACTAATTTTAATTATCCATTCACTTAAATTTCTTAACAAGGAGAAGGATTCTTACTTATATATTTGAACTTCACTTTATTAGTAGAAATAATTAACTGTTAGTAGCATTAGTTTATTTAAAACTTCATTTTATTTACGATTGCATATTAGTGACGGATAGGCAAATCGGTTTATTAAGTTGTGATTCTAAATTGGTTTCTATAATCCTAGTACGTAGCCTCTGAACTATCCCTGTGGGATCGATATCCAAGACTCCATTAGAGCCCTGTATTACTTAAGCAATACGTATACTTATGTTTAAAGATAACTTTGTGATTATTGAATATCTATACTCATCTATATCAAATTCTAGAAATATTAAATTTACGCAAAGTGCGCGGAGTGGTTTAAGCTTTTGGCGCCGTTGCTGGGGATAGTTAGAGCGTTAGATAGTTAGATATGATAGAATAGATAAATAGTTATATAATATAACTAAAGTTACGGACGATTTAGGATAATTAGAAAAGATTTTAAAAGAATTTGCAACTTATTATTATATTTAGTCAACTGTTTTTCTGTGTACTGATTTCGATTGTATGTGTAAATTTGGATTTGAAATCTTATACCCTACGATTCGGAATTAGAACGCACTGTTAAAAGAATTAGAAAACTGAGAAAAAAAACCTAGAAATCCTGATAATCTTAACACAATAGAAAAAATGTAAATAACCAAAGAATAGAAAATGAACATCAATCTAGACCACTAAGAGATTATGTTAACCCTACATTTGATGAAATTCACTTAACCATCCAAAATCCAGATGTAGCTGCTAATTCATTTGAGCTTAAATCTGCAATTATCCAAATGTTACAAAACAATCAATTTGGTGGAACTCTTAACGAAGATCCTAATTTACATATTGCGAGTTTTTTAGAACTTTGTGCTACTTTTAAATATAACAGTGTCTGATGATGCTGTCAGACTTAGACTTTTCCTTTTTTACTAAGGGACAAGGCCAAGGCTTGGTTAAATTCATTAGCACCTGGATCTATTAGAACTTGGGAGGAACTTTCACAAAAATTCTTATCGAAATATTTTCCACCATCTAAGACTGCTAAGCTTAGAAACGATATCATATCTTTCAGTCAGTATGAGGGAGAATCGATATATGAATCTTGGGAAAGATTTAAAGAACTTCTTAGGAAATGTCCACATCATGCTTTACCAGATTGGTTAATTATTCAAACTTTTTATAATGGATTAGTAGGATCTCTTAGATCTATCATTAACGCTGCTGCTGGAGGATCATTAATGGACCTTTTGAAGAAGCTTATGCT
This sequence comes from Papilionanthe hookeriana x Papilionanthe teres, assembly GCA_022702705.1. Taxonomy (NCBI): domain Eukaryota; kingdom Viridiplantae; phylum Streptophyta; class Magnoliopsida; order Asparagales; family Orchidaceae; genus Papilionanthe; species Papilionanthe hookeriana x Papilionanthe teres. Next base: position 18,223,205 of record CM040428.1, on the reverse strand, counting down.
TTAATTGAAGAAACGGCTACCAATAATTTTAATGGCCTGCTGAAAGGGTAAATCCTAAGAGAGTAGCCAATATTCATGATTCAGATGCTTTAAATACGATAATTTCTCAAAGTACTGCTCTTTCAAAGAAAATAGATCAATACAGAATGAATCGTTCTCAAACACCTCCAGTGTTAGAAGAAAATTCATTGGGACAAATTGTAGATGCTTAATCTTCATATGAACCTATAAATTTGATAAATAATAGACAAAATAACCCTTATTCAAACTATTATAATCCAGGTTGGAAGAATCATCCAAACCTTAATTGGAATAACCAAGGTAATGTTAATCCTGTTAATCCTCAACAGGGGAACAATCCTATAATCCTATTAGAAAATGTAAACAATCAGGGTAATTCCAATTATAGACCTTCTAATCCACCAGTTTTTTATAATAATTCACAATCCAAGAAGAAGAAGTTATCTATGGAAGAATTAGTCTTGAATATGGGAAATCATTTACAAAGTCAAGGAGCTGCTATTAAAAACATAGAAAGTCAATTGGGGCATATTGCTACTGCACTGAGCAATATACTGTCGACATATTTTTAGGTTTGTGTTTTGAAAAGGGGTCGCCTACAGAAATTGTCGGCGAACTTTTAGATTTTAAGTTTAATTTATATATATATAGTTTGAAAAGTAGCATTTGATTTTTTAAAATAATTTTGAGTTTGAAAATTTTAAGATATGAAATCAAACCGATCTCACATCCCAAATAGTTTATATAAACGAGCACCGCACCACAAACTGTGTATCTATCCCGAAGAATAGACGCACTGTTTGATGATGGGGCTCTATTAAATAAACTAGAAGATTTGTGACATTCGTTTGGTCTGCAAACCAATTTTATAAGCCGACAAGTTCCCCTACTTAATATAAAGGAATTAAACAGGGTTTATATTACCTGAGTTTTTAAAGTTCCCTATTAGGGCAAGCCCCTATAGTAAATTACATCTTAATTGTCCGAAGATACTCAAGAAAACTCTCGATAATGATCAGTGGTTTTGCTCTCAAGGATTTCAAAGTTTAAGGTTTTCAAACAATTGGACTTTGGAGATTTCAATAAGGAATAGCTCAATTTTAGAACAATTTATTTTGGGAACCCAATGGAGGAGAAGTAGGGGATGCCACGGATCCGAAGTGAACTCCGGTGACTTCCCGACTATCCTATTATTTGGCTTCAATTTGAGAGAATTATTTAGTGTTTAATCCTGCCAATTTTAATTAATTAGGACTTATATTTATATGACATAATCACACAAATAGCCTCAAAGATGTGAGGGTTTATGTCATACCAAACGACTATCTCGGAGTCCTAAGACCGGTTAGGGCTTAATTTGCATAATATGATTATGCAGATGCCTAACGGAAAGTTGAGGATTTATGTTGCACTAGGCAGACTACCTCGAAATCCTATGGCTTGGTTATTTAATTCTAAGAAAGGTTTTGCTGATGTAGATCCAAGTTTTGCTGATGAAGATGGTCGTGCTGCCCATTATGCTTTAGAGGTGAAAATTAGAAGATGAGAGAAGTGTTTTGGTTTAGAAGATTCTTAAGGTTCAAATGTCTTAATGTCTTAATTAAAACAAATTTTAAAGTTGATTAAGCCGGATCGATTAAGATCCCACGGTTCTGTCATCCCGACACCGCTATTTTCATCGGATTCACTTAGTCCAAATGAATTTGCTAAACTCAACTGAATGAGTTCCACACTTTCATTTAGACAGTGAGAAATCTCGTTAGCAACACGTGGGTTACATCATCCGAGGGATTCTTGATCACCCAATGAGACGTTTTAATTTAATTGTAGTTGTAGTTTTGTTGTTCTGTTTGTGATTAAATTTTGAGTTGTTTTATATTTTGAATGTTGTGGCGGTGAATTTTATCTTGTATTGATTTTTAATTTAGTTATGGGTTTCAGTTTTGTGGCTATCCTAAAGGTTTTAATTTTTATGCAGGGAGACATTCTTGTTTAACGTGTAAATTTTACAAGAAAGAAAGTACAGCGCAGGTAAATAAATTGCAATAAAATAAAAGCGTACCTGGCAGATCTTCTCGTCATTCCAGGCTGCACTTAAAACACACGTCAGGGCATTCAAAAATTTGCAAGAAATACCTAGGTAAAGCTAAGGGAAGGTTCTGGTTGTCTACCAAGATCCTAATCCTATTACTAGTCAATTGTTATGACATCTAGGTTCTTGTGTTTTGTTAAGGATGATTTTCTTCACCAGAGAACAATTAAGTTCAGTTGTTCTTCTAAAACATCCCATCATATTGAGAAAGTGCTTAGGACGAGTCCTAAACATCTTTTCAATGCTTTTGGGATTATTTTGAGTCCAAATGAGTTTTATTGTACAGGTGAGTTAATCTTCCAAGAATTTAATTATGTTTGTTTCTTGCTCACTGAACTCGGATATTTGATTATCCGATGAGTAAAGTGACATTTCACTTGATACTTTATTTAAAGGTTATAAATGTGGGAGCTTTCTGAGGCAAATTAGTTTATTAAGGAATTTAACCGTTAAAGTTGAGTTAATGATTTAAAACAATCCAATTTAATAGTAAGGTTTCAGATTGATTCTTAAATGTTTTAAAATCATTTTGGTTGAAAGAGGTGTTTAAATCATTTAATTTCATTAAATTTTGATGATTTGATTTAAATTAATTATAGTACTTTAGGTTGGCTTTAATTGGTTTAATTTTCACATTTTTAATTATGAATTGTTTCAAGATTATTTAATGTTTCAAATTTGTTTTAAGTTTGTTCTTAAGTGTTTCAAATTAGTTTTAAATGTTTTAAATTTATTTTAATTTGATTATTAAATCATTTAATGTTTTAAGCTTTAATTTAATTAGAGATTATTTCCTTTTTAATTATTAATTTCAGTCATCATCATTTGAATTAATTAAGGATTGAATACCATTGAATTAATTCAATTAGGGACTTTAAATTAAAGAATTGGTATCTTCTTAGGTCATATCCCTAATCTTCATAATCCAAAATTTTAATTATTCTTCCAAAATTTAAATGATTTAATTAATTAAAGTTTCATTTTGATATTTTCAAAGTGATTAATGGGTTTCTACCCTTTATTCATTAAATTTCAATCATCTAAGAGAAAATTAAGATCAAATATTTTACCCTCCCTTTGATTAGGCCTAAAATATTATATAGGGTTAAAATCCCTTAATTACCTATATGCCCTCTTAAGCTCATTCCCTTCAAAACTCACTAAATTGAGCTCAAATGAACTTGAAATTTTTATGTCACCTTACTCACATGTCAATTAAGACATTAGGAGAGAAAATTTTAATTTTTCCATTTTTAATTTAATTTATATAATTATCTAAATGAAAAATAAGGGTTTTCAATGAAAATTCAACAACATGACCAAGGTAAGGTTTCTGTCCTTAGGAAAATTATGGGATGTTCCTACTGACTAGAGGACCACTTGGACCAATTTTGGTGATTTTTTTAATTATATTTTATTTATTATAATTATTTCAAGTTTTAGGGTATTAATTAATTATAAAATAAAACTTAGAGTTGAAAATTAAGTTTTGTATTTTTCAAAAATCTCTCTAAGGTCAGGGAACCCAGAGAAGCAAATTTATATTTTTCTGATTTTTGGTTGATTTATTGTAATTATTTTAGTGAAAAGTTAAGAAAATCCATTTTTAAATATTAAAAATTATCCTAAGCCTTTAAAAATTAATATCTTAACTTAGAGACTTATGAAAATTAGGGGAATGGTTCCTAAGTGATTAGGAGACCAAATGTGACATTTTATGATTTTTAATATTTCTGTGATTTTTATAATTTTTTAATTATTAAAATATTCAAAAATGAGTTAAAAATGAAAAATTTTTGAAAAATTCTAATTTTAATTTTCTTAGACTTCTCTAATATAAGAGAAGCCTCAAAATTGATTTGGTAGATTTTTGACTGTATCCTCGGCAGCTCCGAAAGACCACGCGTCGCTCAGCCATTTGATACCGCCATCCATGTATCCGCCTCGTCAGCTAGCGCTTTATGTCTCGTGGTTCGATTTGGCGCGATCCTGGCCGTCCACCTGATACACAAGCCATCCGACGGTCCCTGGTCATCGTCTACGATTGGTGTGTCTCGAGAGTCGTCCACCTTCTAACCCTAAGATCTCCCTAATTTCTTAACCAATTTACATGATCTTGGGCTCTATGAACTCGTCTCAACAAGGCGAACACATCTATATGGCTATGATGCTTTGAAATTGACCCAAACAAAATGGAGAATCAAAATAAGCTCTCGGGAAGGATGAGTTCCATACCTTGGTCCAAGAGGTGAAGCCTTGATTGGATGTGCTCGGCACGTTCGTTGGAGCTGGAGAAGCTTACGGATGAAGCCTCGAGTGCTGGTGAATCGCCTAGTTATGATTTCCTCCAAACCCGATTTAGTGTTTTCACATCTAGAGAAAATGGCTGGTCTGGTGAGGGGGCTTTCACTGGGGAACTTCTTCTCTTGGTCTGGTGATGGTGTAGAGTTGATCAATTTGGACTTTTGGTCACTGTGGTGAAGTGTCCTGTTTTGGGGTGGATTTTGAGTTGAGAAATTGAGCTCTGTTAATGGAGATTAGGGCAGGGCAGTGGGGATTGAGTTCTCTAGGCTAGGAGAAGAGTTTGAGATTAGTTTTGCAGAGTTTGGCTAAGGTCCAGTGCATCAACCCTTTTGGCTGTGAGGGAGGTGAGTTTAAATAGCCATGGCCATGGCTGGTTTCAGGGAGGTTTGGAGGCTGAGATTTGTTGCCTAGGGGAGGAGAAGAAGAGCCCTAATGGCCATTTGGGTTGGGACAGCTCAGCAGGCAGATTTTAAATTTTTTGGCTCACATGGAGCTCTAGGCCTGGTGGTTTCCGGTGACTGGAGTGGTGGTACGGCCAGGCATGGGTCACCCTCATGGTTAGTGAGGTCAGGGCTTGAGATTTGTGAGCTCAATTGGCTTTGGAAATGTGTCAAAGGGTTTGATTTAAATGGCATGGGGGGAGGGACTCTTTTGGGCTCATTTTGGTCAAGTCATGTAAATGGACTTGGTGCACCCACCAAGGTCTGATTTTGGGCTGAGGGAAATCAGTTGGGTCAGCTAGGAAAGGGTGGTGAAGTCCCCATCTAAAATGATGTGGCCAACTTGGATTAGAGTGTGACACAAAAAGGGATTAAAGTCTTTAATGAGGGATTAAGAATGAGGATCCCTCCCCTTGCCATTTTTGGCTTGATGAGGTAGAAAGGGTCTTACATGGCTTCATGTGGCTTAAGCATGGCTCAATGGCTCCATTTGGCTTTGGGATGGCTTGGCTTAATTTCATGAAATAGGTTTTAGAAATTTTGGCATTTAGGAGTGATTTGGCATGAGGCTTGATTTAGAATTATTTGATGATTGATTTAGAACTTAGAGGATGATATCAATTAAAGGAATGATGAGGAAAAATATCATATGGGCTTTGGAATAGGATTTGGGCTTTTTAAATTTGGTGAAGATGGGATTTTTAAAAAATGTTTTAAGGAGGTGGGCTTTTAGGTTTTAAAATAAACTTTTGGATGAAAATTTGGTAAAAGGTTGTGCCAAATAAATATTGCATTTGGTTTAGGAATGTGCCATGAATGATTTGGAACAAGTTTGGGGTAATTTGGAGTTGAATTATGTTTAATTTGGGTCTTTTAGTAATAGGACCAAAGTGGGTCATATTGGGCTAACTTGGGCTAAAGTTGGGTTAAAGTTGGGTTTAATGTAAAATTAATGTTACAAAATGTTCATGGAGGTGTGAAGAAGAGTTTTCAATTTTGGTTGAGTCTTGATTTTGGGATTTGGGCTTGTTCGGGTTCATGATTGGTTTAGGCCAATTTAGGGAATTTTGGTTTGAGTTAGGCTTGGGTGGAGTTTGGGTCCAAATATTGGGTAAATTAAGTAAGATTTTTACTTGTGGGGATGTTAGGAAGGTTTCAAAACAAATTTGGGGAAAATTGGGTGACATTTGGGTTCAATTAGGGATGGATTGGGTTAATTGGTCACTTTGGGCCTTAAGGGCCCATTTGGCATTTTTTGATACAATTAGGTTAAATTGACAACATTGGGGTATGTGGCAGTTAAAGAAAATGTTGTGGATAATATTTTGGAATTTTTGGGAATTTTTTAGATTTTTTTTGAATTTTTGGAATTTTAGGCTGTTTAGGGTACAAGGAGAGTACATGAAGGGTATTGGGGGCTATTTTTGGAAATTTTGGTATATTTGGTCATGAATGATCAATTTGAGTGCTGGGGAATGTTTAGGATTGATTTTGAGAAATCTTGGCTAATTTAGGCAATTTTGGAGATTTTGGGTAATTTCAAGGGTATTTGGTAGATTTAGTGGGTTTAGGTCCTCGGGGGTCAAAAATTCAAATTTGGGAAAAATGAAGATTGATTAGATGTGAGTAAATTGAAACCATTTAGGTTGAGTCAAGAAGCCATGTTAAGCTCACAAGAGCCATGAGAGGACTCATCTTAGGTACTCAATATGTTGTTCCTAACCCTCTTAGTTAGGGGCTTAGGGGTTGAGGTCCATCCATATGAGTTACCTACATGAGTCAGGGAGTTGAATTGGGTGAGTGTGGTTTTAGGGTTTAGAATGTATGTGAGAGTGTGGATTGTGCAAGCTGACCCTCACCAAGACCAGGCCACCCAAGGTAATCCTAAGGCCAAAGAATCCTATTGGAACTCATCCTTAAACATCCACATTTGACTTTTAACCTTCCAAAGGGGCTTGGAGGTTTATGGTCATCTGTGTGGGGTTTGAGAAGAGTTAAGAGGTGTTTGAATTTCTATGTGGTGGGCTCCATTTCTAATCCTCTAGGATAGTCAAAGAGAAAACTTATGGCTAGATCCTAAGCACTAAGAGGAAAGGAAAGACCTCACCAAAAATGAGGTCAACATATACCTGTTGGAACTTTACCTAGCAATGTCGAAGTAAATCCTAAAGATCAGGGAAAAGAAAAGATCAAGGCTATTCAATTAAGAAGTGGAAAAGAGTTGGAAAATGGTGTAAAAAAAGAAACTGTAGTTTAAAAGGAAAAAGTGGAAATTGAAGGAGAAAATGAAAGTTTATATCCTGAATTTCCTCTGAAACCTATTAAAATTACTGTTGAAAGACCACCACCACCATTTCCTCAAAGTCTAAAGCAACAAGATAAGGGAAAAAGATTTGCTAAATTCTTAGACATTTTTAAAAAATTGTTAATAAATATTCCTTTTGTTGAAGCTTTGGAACAAATGCCTGATTATGTTAAATTTATGATGGATATACCCAACAAAAAGAGGATGTTACTAGATCATGAGACTCTTGCACTCAGTGAAGAGTGTAGTGCTATAATTCAGAAAAAGCTTCCTGAAAAACTTAAAGATATTGGTAGTTATAATATCCTGTTGCTATTGGTGAAAAATTTTGTGGTCGAGCATTATGTGATTTGGGAGCTAGCACAAATCTAATGCCTCTATCAACTTTTAAAAGGTTAGGAATAGGAGAGATTTCACCAACTTCTGTAACTCTACAGTTAGCTGATCGATATATTACACATCCTAAAGGAGTTGTAGAAGATGTTCTGGTTAAGGTTGATAAATTTATCTTTCCTGTAGATTTTATTATTTTAGATATGGAAGAAGACAAGAAATTCCAATCATTTTAGGAAGACCATTCCTAGCTACAGAAAGAGCCATGATAGATGTTCAAAAAGGAGAGTTGACTATGAGAGTAAATGATTAAGAAGTAACCTTTAACATCTCAAAGTCAATGAAATATCCTTCAACAGAAAAAGATGATAAATGTTTTAAAATGGATATATGCGATTATTTCAGAAAAGAATAATTCAAAGAAAATATTGAAGAAAATGAAGATATGGAAAATGATAAGTATGATGAAATTAATAGCGAAGAAGCTGATTATATTCAGGAACAATTTGAAACGCTCGATTCAACAGCACCAGAGAACGAAATTTTAATTCCATCAATTGTAAAACCCCCTAAACTTGAATAAAAGACTCTTCCAAGTCATTTGAAATATATATTTTTTGGAGAATTTTTAACATTAACAGTGATTTTATCCTCAGACTTAAATGAAATTCAAGAACAAAAATTAATGGATACATTAAAAAAGTACAAAAAAGCTTTTGGATGGACTCTAGCTGATATAAATAGAATTATTCTTTTGATTTGTATGCACAGAATTTTCTTAAACGATGAACATAAACCAAGAATTGATCCACGAAAGAGACTGAACCCTATTATGAAAGAAGTAGTTAAAAAAGAGATTTTAAAAATGGTTAGATGCTGGAATTATATATCCTATTTTAGATAGTACTTGGGTAAGTCCAATTCATTGTGTTCCTAAGAAAGGAGGAGTAACTGTTGAAGCAAATGAGAATAATGAATTAATACCTATCAGAAAAGTTATTGGTTGGCGTATTTGTATTGATTATAGAAAATTAAATGCCGCCACCAGAAAAGATCACTTTCTTCTTCCTTTTCTAGACCAAATGTTGGATAGACTTACTGAACACAAGTACTACTGCATTCTGGATGGATATACTGGTTACCATCAAATTCCTATTGCACCTGAGGATCAAGAGAAATCAACATTTACTAGTCCTTATGGAACTTTTGCTTTTAAAAGAATGTCTTTCGGATTTTGTAATGCACCTGCAACATTCCAGAGATGTATGATGTCTATATTTAGTAAGTTAATTGACAATGGAATAGAAGTATTTATGGATGATTTCTTTGTATTTGGAACATCATTTGACGCATGTTTAAATCAACTTGAAAAAGTTTTGGAGTTATGCGAAAGAAATATTTTAGTTCTAAATTGGGAGAAATGTTAATTTATGGTTGTAGGAGAAATTGTTTCGGAAAATAGCATGGAAGCAGATCCTGCAAAAATCCAAGTTATGGCTAAATTACCACCTCCTACTACAGTGAGAGGGGTAAGAAGTTTTCTTGGACATGCTGGTTTTTACAGGCGTTATATTAAAGATTTTTCAAAAATTACCAAACCTCTATGCCAACTTTTAGAAAAGGACAAGAAATTTGAATTTACTGAAGACTGCCTAAATGCCTTTGAGTTATTAAAGGAAAAACTAATTACAGCACCTGTAATAGTTTCACCTGACTAGGAGAAACCATTTGAATTAATGTGCGATGCTAGTGATTATGCTATTGGAGTTGTTCTAGGACAAAGATATGATAAAATTTTTAAAGTAATATACTATGCTAGTAGAACTCTTAATGATGTTCAAATTAACTATACGGTTACTGAAAAAGAGTTACTGGCTATTGTGTATGCTTTTGATAAATTTAGTTGTTATTTAATTGGGACTAAATGCATTGTGCATGCTGATCATTCTGCTATTAAATATCTGATGCAAAAGAAGGATATTAAACCAAGATTAATTAGATGGATACTTTTGATGCAAGAATTCGATTTTGTGGTAATTGATAGAAAGGGAACTAACAATCAAATTTCTGATCAGTTGTCGAGATTAGAATATCATGAATCATCTAACACCGACAATGAAATAACAGACTATTTCCTTGATGAGCAACTTTGTAATATAAATGAGTGGAAAATACCTTGGTATGCTGATATAGTTAACTATATAGTAAGCGATATTTTGCCACCTATGCTAACACTACAACAACAGAAAAAATTCATTCATGATGCAAAAACATATTTTTGGGATGAACCATATTTATATAAGCAATGTAATGATCTTATTATTAGGAGATGTGTGTCTTATGAAGAAACGGAACTGATTATTCAAAAATGTCATGATTCTGAATTTAGAGGACATTTTGGGATTGACAAAACTGTGCATAAAATTTTACAAGCTGGATTTTATTGGGCTACTCTTTTTAGAGATGTATATAGATATATCAAAACTTGTGATAGATGCAAACTAGTAGGTAATATATCTAGAAAAAATGAAATGCCTCTGAATTTCATGTTAGAAGTTAAGATTTTTTATGTTTGGGGATTAGATTTCATGGGACCATTTATTCCTTCATTTGAGAACTTATATATTTTGATTGCGGTTGATTATATATCAAAGTGGATTGAAGCACAAGCTTTACCTCGTTGTGATGCTAAAAGTGTTTCAAGTTTTTTAATGAAAAACATTTTCACGAGATATGCAATGCCAAGAGTGATTATCACTGACGGAGGATCCCATTTTAGGAATAAATATATTCAAAGATTAGCAGAAAAGTTTAATATTGTTCATAGATTCTCTATTGCTTATCATCCTCAAAACAGTGGATTAGCTGAAGTTTCTAATCGTGAGATTAAACAAATTTTTGAAAAGACTGTAAATCCTAGTAGAGTAGATTGGTCTGCAAGACTGGATACTGCATTATGGGCATATAGGAATACTTGTAAAACTCATATTAGAATGACTCCTTACAGACTCATTTTTGGAAAAACTTGCCACTTACCAGTAGAATTGGAGCATAAAGCATATTGGGCGATTAAAGAATTCAATTATAATTTGAAAAATGCTGGTGAGAAGAGATTGTTACAATTGAATGAATTAGAAGAATTAAGGAATGAATCTTATGATAACGACAAAATTTATAAGGAAAAGCTGAAGTTAAGACATAATCGGAAGATTAACCAGAAGAAGTTTGAACCATGACAAGAAGTTTTTCTTTACAATTCAAGGCTGAAGTTATTTCGTGGGAAATTGAAGTCTCGTTGGTTAGGACTCTTTACTGTGACTCAAGTTTATACTTATGGAGCTACTGAAATTGAAGATCCAAAAGACTGAGAATAGATTTAAAGTAAATGAACATAGATTAAAACCTTATTTTGAGGGTAAAAGACCAAATTTTAAAGAGGTTGTAATGCTCAGTCAACCTGAATAACACCTGAATAGGTCGGGCTGATGACGTTAAACCAAGTGCTTTATGGGAGGCAACCCATAGTTATCTTTATTTGTTATGTGTTTGTTTGAATTTATCATTTGTTTGTAGTAATATTGAATTCTACTACTTGAATTTACCCTTTGATCATCATGAAATTTGGATCCATGGAGAAAATTTGGAACGTATTTGACCACGGTGTTTTTGTGCAAAATTTTGCCTAGGGCGCCTAATCCACTTAAAAAAATACCTATTTTTATGCCTTATTTATTATTCAATTCTTAAGGATATTATGCTTTAATGAAAGTTATTTTTATGTTTTTGGATGTATGTGATAAAAAAAGAGTTCAAGAAGGTAAAAGGAGCAAAAAGAAGCAAAAATAGAGCTTAAAGAGCAAAGTTGCCGAAATTATAGGTCTGGCACCTAGGCGCCAGAATCCGGCGCCTAAGCGCCAGTTCGATACAGAAACATATAAGATTATTGACGACTTTGGGCAGTTATTTTGACGGTGTTAAGTGGTTATCAGACTTTCTAGAAGACTGAAAGTTACTCCTAATATATAGAACATGTGAGACAATGCATCTGGATACGGGAAAATAGTTTTAATCGTGAAGAGTTGCTATCCTAAGTGAAGAGGTGCGAATACTTGGTCAAGGATTCCGGTGCCTAGGAGCCAGATTCCGGCGCCTAGGCGCCACAGTTACCTTCTAGAAGATACATTGTATTTGGACAAATCTTGAAGAGGTGCCTTAAGCAACCCCTGGTTAAATTCAAAGCTCTATAAATAGGAGTCAATTCTACAGAGAAAAGTGCACCCTATAGTTTCCCCAAGCATCCTTTAGTCCCCCTCTAGCATATAAACATTTTGAGGAGCCACTTTCTTTAGTATTTAGTGATTTTATTTTGAGTATTACTACTCAATTCCTTGAGTAGTAAGTGTGAGTTTTCAAGTATTGTTGCTGTTGAAGTCTTGTACCTTGCATTGGAGTCTGTAGGAGTCAGCGGATCACTTGAAAGAACATTCCAGATAAGTATTTGTAACTTGGTTCAAAATTTTATAAATATGTTTTGTTGTGTGAATTCAATGTGTTCTGAGTAGTTATTTTTCTTTCTCCTTTCAGCTATGAAAAGATAATAAGATAATTAAATTTTGTTGGAAAACTTAAATTATTTATAAAAATTGTGATGATATTAATACCTGATCTTAATTTACTTTTTTTAAACTGGCCATTTAAATTGTTAAAACCTGTTGAAGAATTCTGAGACCTATCCGGAGATGAGTTCTTAAATAGTAGATATCACATGAATCAATGGGTAATCGAAAGCTATATGCGGATTATTCAAGGTGAAGTGCAAATAAATAGGAAGATATTATTTACTGGGCGTAGAATTGATTAGTTTTTAGAGTGACAGACTAAATTCTAATAATTTGGTTTATAGAAAGGGAATGGGTCACTAATAGGGCCGACTATAGCCACCCTTTGACATCTAGAAGTGTGTGCCTAGTTTAACCCATTCTACTAATAAAACATCCTGAACCGATCTATAGATTAGCCAATGTTCTTTATATTATCGAGCGAAGATAAAGAATAAAAATGCTTCTATTTGGCACAATACCATAATCTAAGTTCTCCACAAATGATAATTATTCTAAAAAACTTGGATTAGTTGAAAAGGAGAAAGTTGATTTATTTATACTTGCATTAATCTTTACTTTATTACTGCTTACTTACATTTGGTAGAAATTTTGTTAAATTTAAAAAAATATATATCTGAATTTTGAAAAGAAATAAAAATAAAAATTACTTTTAATTTGAAAATCTAATAAATTTCTTAAATTAATTTTCTCGTAATCTTCCCTGTGGGATCGATAACCAGGATTCTAATAGAGCCCTGTATTACTTGAAACGATACGTATACTTGCGTTTGAAATTGTGACTTTTACAAAAATTATTATAAATATTTAAATATAAATTTATAAATTCTTACATAAGTAAAGGTCGGGCATATCAGTGCCGATGGTGTGCTCGATGCCACTGACGGCGGGTTTTTCTCGAGGGCCCTGAAATTTAAATGCATAGAGCTCACCGACGGCGCCATCGAGGCCACCGACAGCGAGATCAGCAAGTGGACAGTTTTTCGAGTTTGAATTGACGGTTTTTGGCGATTTTAGGCGAATTTATCCCCTATAAACTTCTACGGACGGTTCCTAAACTTTACATTTCTAATAAACAAATGAAAACCTCCTTGAATTCTTCTCTAATGGCTTCCAATTCAATAGATCGCCCTAAATTTTGAGTGTTCAACCGAAGAAAGTTCGTCAGTGACGAGACACAATGACTTTTCAACAAGGTGATGTCAAAGAGGAGGCTAATCAAAGAAAGAGGTTTTGTGAATCGATGATTAAACAATCCTTCGACAGCAATTGAAGAAATGAGTGTACGGTGAAGATGGGAGTATTTTGCTACACTACTGCCACAGTAGTCATTCCTGTGGTGAAGGAGTTTTACGCCAATTTACATGGAATCAACCAAGGAAGCATCTATGTGCAAGGTAGGTGGATAACTTATAACTCTGGATGAATTAATGAATTGTACATGCTTGAGAATGTTCCTGTCTACCATTATTCCAATTTCATGCCGACGAGAGATAAGATGAATGAAATCTACCAATACTTGACGGATGAAACTGAAGACTGGGAAGTTAGAGAAAATGGGTATGTCAGTTTTTCTGCTACACTTTTAAATCCCATTCTGAAAAATTTGCACTTTTTCATATCTGCAAAGTTATTACCGACAATGAAGATCGGTAAAGTCACCAAAGAGAGTGTTATATTAAACTACCGCATTCAAATGGGATGGCCAATTGATATTGGATCAATTATTGTGAAATATGTTTTTGGCTTGATCGTTCAAAGATCATCTCAAGGGCTTGGACGTCCTTCAACAATTTTCTCAATATGCAGTTTGTTTCAAGTATCATACGAGATTTGGGAAATTGTACTACTACCTTGGAAACCTTTAGACCTAACCGGAATGTTCCCAGCCAATGATGAAGAGAATGATATGGGTGTCATTATAGATCAAGCATCACAAAACTCTATTCCAATTCAACTTCTTGTAGCGGACAAGACACCGATGATCTTACACAGAATCAAGAATTTGGATAAACAGGTACAAAATTTAATGAATTCAATTAATAATATCTCTGATTTATTTGATCACCTTAATTAGAGAATGAAAGAGTATTTTGATCATATTGGACATTTCGAAGCAAGTTTGATACACTTAATGAGAAGAATGAGATGGATTGAAGAAGATTCGACAGAAGAATTCTCATTGCAACCTTTCTATAACCTGTTCGTCCATGTTCAAGCGATCGGTGATATCAGAGGAGAAACCAGCACTGATTCAAAAGAGTAGTGAATTGCTTTACTATATATGTTTCTTTATGTTGAACTCGATTTGAACTATGTTTGTTTGTTTGTTTTCGATGTTTGCTTTTTAATCTCAGTATAGTTAATATTATGTTTGGAATGTTTGTTTTCAGCATTTAGAGTATTGTGGCTTGGATTGCGACGTGAATCACCCTGCACGTTTATCCAATTCGAATGTACTTTAAAATATAAGAATTGAGCACCACTACTAAAAGGTATAAATCCTTAGCAACAGTGCCAAAGACTTTACTTAGAGCATAATTTTAACTTTAGTAACAATTAAATATTTTAATGTTTTAATTGCAGAGTTACTTTCAAACGCAAGTATACGTATCATTCAAGTAATACAGGGCTCTAATGGAGTCCTGGATATCGATCATACAGATAAATATATTAAAGCCTACGGACTAGGATTATAAAAACCAATACAGAATTACAACTAAATCGAAATGTCTATTTTTCACTCATATGCAATCGATAATAATATGAAACATATATTAAAACTAGTTTTACTAACAATTTACTAATACTACTAGAGTTAAGTTCAAATATAGATAATAGCAAGAATCTTTCTCTTTAGTTAATATATTTAAGTGAAATGATAATTATAATTAGTTTTAATGTGTTGTGCCAAATAGGAGCATACCTATTCTTTACCCTTTGGTCCAGGCATAAAGAACATTGACTAATCCTATGCTTGATTACTGATTCTGCGGCTAGGCTGGGAGGATACCGGCTCTCACTTCGGATCTCCCACGTTCCCCTCACCTAAGGGCTAACAATCTACACATCAGCACCCAAACGATATGATCAAATTGAGGATTTTAGCCTGCCACTCTAAAATCTCCAATTCTACGCCCAATTATTATTATTTCCCTATTTATTTGCACTTCTCTCTTTAAGGATTTACCCGTCTACCTTGCAAAGAGAAATGTGATACATATAAGTTAAAAATCCTTAGCCCACGTAACAGGTCTTAAGAATTCTTCACATATTTTACAATACAAATGGCCAATTCGTATAGTAAAGTAAGTTTAGGTATAGTACCATCACAACTTCTTTTATAATTTATTTAATAGACTAATTATATAATCATTTCACAAAAACATCAAAACCAGGAGAAAGTTAGAACAACTACTCAGAATTCATGAAGATGATGCAATAAAACTTAGATTTCATATAATAAAGTAAAGTTCTACACACTAAAAACAAATAAACACTACTTATCTCAAATTCCTCCCCAAGCAAACTCTTTGTAGTTCTTCTGGATCTTTTCCTTGGAATACTCCTTTGAAACGAAAATGTGGAAGAGTTCTCTCACTTCCCTTCCACTCTTACAATCCCTCGAAGGATTCCTTACAAATTCTCTATTTGAACTCACTACTCACTAAATTAAACTAACTAATAGACTCTCTTTTACGCTATGGATTCACTAATAATCACTTTAGAGACCAGAAGAAGAGCCCTTTTTCGGCCTAAATTCATTCATTTTAAAGTTGTAGAAGAGTCTCTAAGGGTTGTGAAGGCACCCCTTCGAAAATCATCCACATTCAACGTATTTCTGGAAAGATTCATCGACTCCGCCATTGGCGGCCTCGAGGTGCCGTCGGCGGCCTTCTAGAAACAATGCATTTAAATAGACCCCACTGTCGGTGGCCTTGATCCTCACCGTCGGCGGCCTCCCTTGCAATTAATTTTAAACTCAAGGTAAAATCACGCCGTCAGTGGCTCAACCTCACCGTCGGCGGCCTAGGTCAAATTTGCATAATTTAGTCTTTTTTGCTCCAAATCCGTTTGTTTTTGCATATTTTTATTTCTTTGTCCTTAATTCTTCATACCTGCAGAAAAATACCAAAAATACCTTACTTTAAAGTGCAGTATCATCAAAATCAGTGTAAAATAAGAATGAAAATCTTGACCTTTTTTTCTTGGGTCAAAATCCCCCAAACTTAACTATTACTTGCCCTCAAGTAATCCTTAATACTACATAAAAGTTATGATTTATTGTGGTAAAATTTTAATTCAGCAATACTATAATTTTGATTTAAATAAATATTATAATTAGAATTCTCAGAAAGTTTTTTTAAATAATTAGATTGATTTTGCAGGTATAATGTTATTTAATCATGAAGTCTAAGAGTTCTAGCTTTCTAATCATTTCAAAAATGACTATATATTGCAATACCAATTCACTTAGAATATTCGAAGATAGGAAATTCATGAGGAAACTATAAAGTAATAAACTAGTCATAAATATAAGTTCGTAAATGTTTTTAGTTTTCCTTTTAGGTTAATCCAAGTGAAGCCAATTTTTGATTAGAAATTTCCTCAAGATTTTCCTCACTTATATATATATATATATATATATATATATATATATATATATATATATATATATATATATATATATATATATATATATATATATATATATATATTTCTTTTCTTTTCAGGGATTGTTTTTCAATCCTCTTTATCTCTTTTTATTTTCTATTTTCTTTCTCTTTTTCAAGTGAGGATTACTATTTTTGGATAGCCTGTTAATAATTTTAAACTTCACTTTTCTTTTCCTAAATTTGAAACTTTCAACATTCTTTACCTTATATTTATTTCACAGTCTTTACATTATTGAATCCCAATCTTTTCTTTCTCAACTGAATTCCTAAGATTCTTAATATTTCAACTATAGTTTTCTTTACTTTAAATAGTTAACTATAGTCTTATCCTCTTATACTAAATATCTTAATCTACAAAATTAATTTTTATTATCAAAAATATTTCTTTGAATCTTTTATAATATTTAAATAGAATCTAAACATAGTATTTAGAATTAAATTTTAGCTCAAAAATCATATTAATAATTTTTGAAAATATGTTATTTGAAAACAAATAATAGTTAAGATTTTTCTTCCTTCCCCCAAACTTAAATTTTTCTATAAATAGTAATAGTACATGGGTGAAAAGAAAAATTCTAAATATAAAATTCATACCTTTGCACTTTAAGTATTTTTGTCTTTTTGAAATTTGCAGGTTCTTTTTAAAATCTCTAACTTCAACTATCCTGTAATATTAAAATCCTTTCTACACACATACAGTTTAGAATTTTTGCTGGGGTAATGAAATTTTAAAACAAGTATATAAAACTATACATTAAACAAAAACAACTAACTATACTACATAGGACATATGCATTTCACAACATAAAACAAACAATTTGCTAATTTAAATTAAACAGATCACAATTACACTTACAATTACAGATATCACAAGCATCTAGAAATGAAAATGCAAACTACCACACTAAACACATATCACAGAAAATAAAGAATTGTCCACAATACAATCAATAAAAATAAATGTTCAACAACTTAAACAAAAACAAACACAAACACAAACACAAACAATACATCACTATCAAATGATCAAATATCAAAATCCCACCCAATGTCTTCATCACCCTGGCCAGCAGGAGGATTGGGCTGATACTGAGTATATCTGGGGCACTCTGGAAAAGTCACATCTGGCTCTCCTCGGTAGTATCTAGCCTGAGCATCGTAATAAGCCATCTCAAAATCTGAATGCCTCTAAAGATACTCACTATCATGATGTCGGCATATTTTTAGGTTATGTGTTTTATTTTCAAAAGAGGTCGCCTATAGAAATTGTCGACGAATTTTTAATTTAATTTAAATAAATAATTTGAAAAGTAGTATTTGATTTTGAAAATAATTTTAAATTTGAAAATTTTAAGATATGAAATCAAACTGATCTCACATCCCAAATAGCTTATATAAACGAGCACCGCACCACAAACCGTGTATCTATCCCGGAGAGTAGACACCGTTGCTTGATGATGGGGCTCGGTTAAATAAACTAGAAGATTTGTGACATCCGTTCGGTCTACAAACCAATTTTATAAGTCGACAAGTTCCCCGCTTAATATAAATGAATTAAACGGTGGTTTATATTACTCGGTTCTTAAAGTTCCCTATAAGGGCAAGCCCCTATAGTTAATTACATCTTAAATAACGGGAATCATTTAAGAAAACTCTCGATAATGATCAGTGGTTTTGCTCTCAAGAATTTTAAAGTTTAAGATTTTCAAAGGATTGGATTTTTGGAAATTCAAAAGGGAATGACTCAAAATTTGGAGCAATTTTATTTTTGAGAATCCAAAGGGAAAAGAAGTAGGAGAAGCTGAGGATCCAAGAAGAATCTTGGCAACTTCCCAAACTATCCTATTGTTTGGCTTAGATTTGAGAAAATCCTAATATTATCTGATATTTCGCCTTGCCAATTTTAGTTAATTAGGACTTATGTTCGTATGACATAATCATACAATCAGTCTCGAAGATGTGAGGGTTTATGTCGTACCAAACGACTACCTCGGAATCCTAAAACCAGTTAGGGCTTAATTTACATAATATGATTATGCAAATGCCTAACAAAAAGTTGAGGATTTATGTTGCACTAGGCAAACCACCTCGAAGTCCTATGGCTTGGTTATTTAATTCTAAGAAAGTTTAGCTGATGTAGATCCGAGTTTTGCTGACGACGATGGCCGAGCTGCCCACCATGCTCCGAGCTCCTTGTTGTTGCAGAGGTTTAGTTTTAGAAGTCATAAATCAGGAGATGAGAGAAGTGTTTTGGTTTAGAAATCTTAAAATTCAAGTGTTTTTAATATTTTAATTAAAACAAATCTTAAAGTTGATTATAACGAACCGATTAAGATCCCACTGGTTCCGTCATCCCGCACCGTTATTTTCATCGAATTCACTTAGTCCGTATGAATTTGCTAAACTCAACTGAATGAGTTCCACACTTTCATTTAGACCGTGGGAAATCCCGTTAGCAACACATGGGTTACATCATCCGAGGTATTCCCGATCATTCAACGAAACGTTTTAATTTAGTCGCAATTGTAGTTTTGTGTTCTATTTGTGATTAAATTTTGAGTTGTTTTATATTTTGAAATGTTGTGGCAGTGATTTTTATCTTGTAATGACTTTTAATTTAGTTTTGGTTTCAGTTTTAGGGACTACCCTAAAGGTTTTGGTTTTCATGCAACAGCTTGTTTATCATGCAAGAAAAGTAAAGTGTATTTGCAATAAAGTAAATTACAATAAAATAAAAGCGTACCTGGAGGGTCTTCCCGTCATCCCAAGCTGCACTTAAAACACATGTTAAGGCATTTAAATATTTCAATAAGTACCTAGGTAAAGCTAAGGGAAAGGTTTTGGTTGTCTATCAAAGTCCTAATCCTATAGCTAGTCATCTCCTATGACGTCTAGGTTCTTGTATTTTGGTTTAAGGACGATTTTCTTCATCAAAGAACAATTAAGTTCAATTGTTCTTATAAACATCTTATCATATTGAGGAAGTGTTTAAGACGAGTCTTAAACGTCTTTTCAATATTGCTGGAATTGTTCTAAGTCCAAATGGATTTAATTAATCAGGTGAAGTAATCATCCGAGGTTTAATTAAGTTTTGTTCTTTTGCTCGGTGAACTAGGATGTTTGAATATCCTATGAATGAAGTGACACTTCACCTAATACTCCATTTAGGAGTTATGATAACAAGAGCTTTTAAGGGCAAATTGATATTTTTGTGATTTAATTTAATTTTAATTAATGGATTTAAGTTTGGAATAGTGTTCAAGTTGTTTCAGATCTATTTTGAATTCTTTATGTCTTAGGTGATGTTATATTTAATTTAATTTAATTTAATTTAATTTAATTTAATTTAATTTGGTTTAGTTTTAATTTTAATTTAATTTTATTATTTTTAATTTTAATTTAATTTAGACTTTATTTTAATTTGATTTTATTTTTTTAATTTAATTTAATTTAATTTAATATGTCTTAATTTAATTTAATTTAATTTAATTTAATTTTAATTTTAATTTAATTTTAATTTTAATTTAATATTTTATTTTTTATGTTTTAAAGATGATTTAATTTAATTGTTAAAGTATTAATTTAATTGAAATTTTGGAAGGATTTAATTTAAATATTTTAATTTTAATTTAATTTAATGATTAAGTCTTTTAGTATTTTAAATTTTGAGTTTGAATTATCATTTTAATTAGGAATTGAGTATTATCGAGGTGATTAATTTAGGGACTCTTAAATTAAAGAATAAATGTCTTCTAAATAATATCCCTATTTTAATAATTTCAATTTTTATTAATCTTCCAAATTTCATTAATTAAATGATTAAGGTTTATTCTTAAAAATAATTGATGGGTTTCTACCCTTTAATTATTTAAATTTCAATCATCCAAATCAGATTAGGATCAAATATTTCACTCTTTCATTTTATTAAGCCTAAGTTTTAATTAAGGGTTAAAATTTTAATTACCATTTTGCCCTTCAAGCTTAATAATTTCATAACTCACTAAATTGAGCTTAAATGAATTTGAAATTTTTATGTGGCTTCACTCACATGTCAATTAAGACATTAGAGGAGAAAATGTGATTTTTCTATATTTAATTTATTTATATAATTATTTTTTGTAGAAAATAGGGATTTCCAAGGAAAATTCAATAAGATGACCAAGGGAATTTTTCTGTTCTTAAGAAAACTATGGGGCACTCCTAATGACTAGAGGACCATTTAGACTAATTTTGGTGATTTTTTGAATTTTATTTTATTTATTATAATTATTTTGAGTTTTGGTGTATTAATTAATTTAAAAATAAAATAAAGATTGAAAAATGAATTTTATATTTTTTAAAATCTCTCGGATATCAGGAAAACCAGGGAACCAATTTTCATAATTTTCTAATTTTTCTTTGTTTTATTAGAATTATTTTAGTGAAAAGGTTGAAAAATACATTTTTAATATTAAAAATTACATTAAACCTTTAAAATTCAATATCTTATCCTAGGAACTTAAGAAAAATATTTGGTTTGTTCCTAAGTGTTTAGAATTCAAAATATGACATTTTGGTGATTTTTAATATTTTTGTGATTTTTATTATTTTTTGAATTATTAAAAATATTAAAATAATGATATAAATCAACTTTTTTAGAAAATTACAATTTTAATTTTCCTAAGTTCCTCTGATATCAGAGAAGCTTCAAAACCATTTTTGTGAATTTTTGAAAAGTATTTTGTGAGTAATGAATTTTTAAAGTTTAATTTTACCCATTTTTGCTTAAGAGGCTTAATAAACCCATTTGGTGGAGTTAACCAAGTCCAATTGGTTTCAAATTTTTATGTGATGTTCTCCTATCCTTAGAGGATAGTGGAGAATTATTTTTTAAGTTAATTTGATGAGTGGTTAACCCTAATTAATTAAAGTTCAATTTTGGGTATTTAGGCCAATTAGGGTTGTTCAAAGTGAATTAGCTCAAAAATTATTTTTTCTAGATCTCTCTGGTCATAAGAAACATCACCAAATTTTCCTAGAATTTATTTCTCAACATGCTAATTATTGGAATTAAAATACTCAAAATAGTAACAATAACTTAAAAAATCAATAACTTCTCATAGGGATGGCCTCTGACCATGGAAAATTCAGGGAATGTTTCCAAGTTCAGAGGCTTCAAAAGCCCTATGGTCTCATGCCATGGTGAATTTCCTATATGCATGGAGAATTGAAATAGTGCAGAGAGTAAATAAATCATTAAAAATAAAATACTTAATGAAATTACTTGATTTCTTTTTCCACATTATTCTCCTCTCGTTCACCGAGTAAGAGGGTATTTTTATTTTATTTTTAAGATTTTTCTACACAAAGTTATGAATTTTTGAAGTTCTGGGTATTTAATAAATAAGAAAAATCCCTATTTTCCTACTTATCCACGCGGCGCCACGCCATCCTCGGCAGCTCCGAAGGGCCACGCGGCGCGCTCTGATTCGGCGCCGCCATCCGACTCAGCGCTCCAGGGGCCCGCGGTTCATGTCCCATCGCTCCGTCCGGCGCGATCCGGCCGTCCACTCGATACACGCGCGATCCAACGGTTCCCGGTCATCGTCTACGACCGGTGTGAACCCGTGACCGTCAACCTTCTAACCCTAATTTCTCACTCGATTCTCAACGCATTTTCGAGTTCTTATGCTCTATGGATTCGTCTCGAAGAGATGAACACATCCATACTGGTAAACATGCATTGAAATCGATTCAAATTAAATGGAGAATCTCCGTAAGCTCGGGAAGAAGAGTGGTCCGTACCTTTGCTCGCAGAAGTGAAGCTTCGATCCGAGAGTCGTGTCACCTTCGATTGGGTCCAAGCAAGCTCCGGATGAAGTCCCTCGGCCCCGTGAATTGTCTAGGTATGATTTCGATCGAGCCCGATCACAAAGCTTGGAGGCTAGAAGCAATGGCCGGCCCGGTGAGGGGGCTTTTGCCGGGAAACTTCTCCTCTCGGTCCGGTGAAGGTGTAGGACCAATCAATTTGGAGATTGGCTCACCGTGGTGAAGTGTCCCGGTTTTGGGCTTGAATTTCAACTCGAAATCGAGCTCACAGAGAGGAAATGGCAGTGGGGATTTCAGCGGGGATCAAGTTCTCTATGTGTAGAGAGTGATCCGGGATGATTTTGGCAGGGTTTCAGTAAGTTTTGGTTCAAGCACCTCTCATGGCCGAGAGGAGGTGGTGTTTAAATAGGAGAGGGTGTAGGGCCTCCCTGTGGGGTTTAAGGCTCGGGATCGACTCGCTCCATGCAAGAGAAGAACAGCCATGGTGTTCAATTGGGCCGGGATACTTCGACAAGGCAGAACTGAAAAGTTTGGCCCCTCCCAAGGTCTCGGCCATGGTGTTTTCCGACGATCCAGGCGGCTGGCCGGCAGGGCGTGGGTCACCCTCGGGTCCAGGTGGGTCGTGCTGGAGGTTTGTGCAGCAATCGAGCTTTGCCATGTGTAAAGAGGATGGCTTGAAATGGAAAGGGTAAGGGCTCATTTTGGGCTCAAATTGGTCAACCCATGATTTTGGGCTTGATTCACCTCCCCATGACCTGGTTTCTGGGCCGGGTGAATCAGTTAGTCAACTCGCCATGGAGTGGTGAAGTCTCCATCCATGGTGAGGTGGCTAAACTTGGTTTAGTGTGCGACATGGTTATGGTTAAAAAGGCTTAATGAAAGATTAGGAAAGGGGGCCCTCCTTTTGCCATTAATGGCTTGGTCACATGTCAAACCTCCCATGGCTTCATATGGCTTGTAAATGGCTTGCTCATGGCTCCATGTGGCTTGGGACAAAGCTTGGTCATTTACTTGAAAAAGGGTTTTAGAAATTTTGGTAATTTAGGGGTGATTTGATGGGATTTGGCATATGGCTTGATTTGGAATTATTTCATCATGGATTTAGAACTTAGGAGATGGTTTTATCAAATGGTTGATGATAGAGGATTGTCATGTGGGCTTCAAGATGGATTTTGGGCTTTTTGAAATCATTTTGGATGGGCTTTTATGAAGGCTTAAGGGAATGAGCCTTTAGGTTTAAGAATGAATTCATGGATGGGAATTTTGTAGAATTTTGGGCCAAATAATTGTTGGGTTTGGTTTAGGGATGTGTCATGAGTGATTTAAAATAAATTTGAGGTGATTTGGGTCTGAATTGGGTTGGATTTGGGTAATTTGGTACATGGGCCAATGTAGGTCAAATTGGGCTAATTTGGGCCAATGTTGGGCTAGGGTTGAAATTGATGTAAAATTAATGTTGGGAAATGTTTATGGGAGTGTTTCAAAGAGGTTTCAACTTTGGTTGGGTTTTGGTTTTGGGACTTGGGCTTATTTGAGTTAGGTTTGGGTTTAGGTCAAAATTGGGCTTTTTGGTTTTGGGTTGAATTTGAGTGGGGTTTGGGTCCAAATCTTGGGCAAATTATGTTAGCTTTTTGTTTGTGGGGATGTTAGGGAAGGTTTAGAAAAGGTTTGGGGTCAATTGAAGTTGAATTGGTTTGGTTTGGGCTAAGTTTGGGTCATGGGTCCAAATTGGGCTTTAAGGTCAAAAATGAAATTGGACCCAAATGTCAATCAAATTGGACTTAGATTTGGTCTAGATTGATATTGTGGATATTGAATTGGAGTTTAGAATTGAATTTGACCAAAATTGGGGTCAATTGGGTAGGTTTGGTTCGACATCGGGTTCATTCTGGGTTAAGAATGGGCTAAATTGGAGGTTTTGGTAAAAGTGGGGTAAATTGACAAAATTGGCCCATGGTGTAAGTGGGCAAAATGGAATTGGGAATATTTGGGATTTTTTGGAATTTTCTGGGAATTTTCTGAATTTTTGGATTTTTTGGCTAAGAGGGGCATTTTGGGTATTTGGAGGGTATTGGGGGAGTATTTCTGGAATTTTTGATATTTTTGGCTATGGATGATCAATTTGATTAGTGAGGAAATGTTCAAGGTTAATTTTTGGGAATTTTGGGTGATTTGGAAATTTTGGAGGATTTGGGCAATTTTAAGGGCTTTTAGTAGGTTTGATGGGTGTAGGGTCCCCAGGGTCAAAAATTGAAATTTTGGAAAAAAGAAGGTTGATCAAATATGAGTGAAATGGAAGCACTTTGGTTGAGCCATGAAGCCATGAAGCCATGAAGCCATGTTAAGCCTATATGAGCCAAGAGATGACACATTTGAGGCATTCACTATGTTGTTCCTAACCCTCTTAGCCAGGGGCTTAGGGGTTAAGGTCCATCCATATGAATTACCTACATGAGTCAAGGAGTCAAGTTGGGTATGGGTGTGGTTTTAGGATCTGGATTGTGTGTGTGAGAGTGTGGAGTGTGAGTGTAGTGAGTGTGTAAGTTAACCCTCACTGCACTAGCCACCTGGGGTGGTCCTAAGGCCAAAGAGTCCTATAGGGAACTCATCCTTTAAACCTTCACATTCGATTTCAACCCTCTAGGTGATTAGGGGTCTACAATCAAGCTTGTGGGGTTTGCAGTGGAGGCAAGAAGTGGTTCAAATTTCTAAGGGATGGGTCCCAATTCTAGTCCTCTAAGATAGTCAAAGGAAAAGCCTAAGGCTAGATCCTAAACACTAAGGAGAGAAGAGAAGACCTCATAAAAAATGAGGTCAACAAATGGACCCCCAATAGGTGTGGTGTGCTAGCCAAGCGCACCGCGTGTATTGGTGTTGACCGAAGAGATCAACAAAACCAACACAGATGTCCAAGTGACAAACTTAGGACGAAGTAGAAGAATTTCCGCTGGGGAGTATCAGGTAAATCTCCAAGACTGAAGATTCCAGAACTCTCACTGGGGAAAAGGAGGTGAATTTCAGATCACAAGATTTCAAGAGATTGGATCTTAGATTCGTTTCATATTTTTTTTATTTTAAGTTTTAATTATGAGTTTGAATTTCGATTCGAGTTTCAATTTCGATTTTATGCAGAGAAAAGAGTAGGGCTGAGGCCCACCCGAATGCATTTGTATACTGAGAAGGAAGTAGGACTGAACCTATTCCAAATGCTGAGGAAGAATGAGACAAAGCCTATCCGGAATGCAGAGTGCTTTAATTTCAATTTCTTGCTGGGAGGATCAAATTTTGAGATTGTTGAGAAAGGAGTAGGACTGTGCCTATCCCGAGTGCTGAGAATTGCTGAGATGGGAGTAGGGCGAAGGCCTATCCCGAATGCTGAGATTTGCTGAGATGGGAGTAGGGCGGAGGCCTATCCCGAATGCTGAGATGGGAGTAAGGCGGAAGCCTCTCCCGATTGCTGAGATGGGAGTAGGGCGGAGGCCTATCCCGAATCGTCGAGATGGGAGTAGGGAGGAAGCCTATCCCGATTCGCCGAGATGGGAGTACGGCGGAAGCCTATCCCGATCGCCGAGATGGGAGTACGGCGGAAGCCTATCCCGATTGCCGAGATGGAGTACGCCGGAAGCCTATCCCGATTGCTGAGATGGGAGTAGGGCGGAGGCCTATCCCGATTGCTGAGATGGGAGTAGGGCGGAAGCCTATCCCGATTGCTGAGATGGGAGTAGGGCGAAAGCCTATCCCGATTACTGAAATGGGAGTAGGGCGAAGGCCTATCCCGATTGCTGAGATGGGAGTACGGCGGAAGCCTATCCCGATTGCTGAGATTTAGTTTATGCAGTGGTTGTGAAAAATTTTGTTGATATTTGATTTATGCTGTGACTATGCAGAATTTTACTGAGATTTGAATTTAGCGGGAGATCGAAATGAGATATGAAAGTGTTCCATATCCCATGGGAATCAATCAAAGTTTGATTACTTGGCGAAGGGTACAAACCCATGCCATCCGAATCAAATTGAAAATTCTTCGTTATTCTGAAATCATCCCGAGAGAGGGTTTCAGAGGAAGTCCGGAATAGATCTTGATTTGAAGAAGGATTGGAGGATTTGAAAAGATGGACGTAAACCGGAATTCAATTCGAGCTTTAGGTTTGTTTTGTTTGTTCTTTAACTATCCCATTTTTTTTGTTTATTTGGTGTTCATGTGGATTTGAAATTCTTTTTAATGTCTGGATTTTTATGGAAGAGAGTTCTTATTTATTTTCCTTTTTTTTCTTTTCTGTTGTTTGTTCGAAGTTCATTTAACTTTCATGGCGTTTCCCAGTCAATTTGCACAAAAAAAGGTGAAGGCAAAATGTGACATGGTCACTTTCATTCCAATCTTGTTGAAGATACATCATACAACTCGATCTGAAATATCTCTCATACAATCCATGACTCAAAAACGGACTATGTATGATTCTTGTTGATCCATCCAAAAAGTGTCTGTCAAATCCATGTCTGAATAATGAGATACACGGTCAATAACATCACCTTCCAAGCCATCCTTGGCAGGAATGCTGAATGGATGTGCATTGGAGGTGTGCTATTTCCCATGTAACTCACGACTCGTAGGCCGGAGATTCTCCAATTCGGATCCGTCGGAAGTGGTATGGTGCCTTCTCGTCGTCCATCCTTCTAAAAGTGACGGAGATCCGTTCCACTCGGTACTCCCGTATGCAATGCTTTGCGACGTCCGCTCCATTTCCTTGTAATATCATGACGGAACCTATCGGAAGTGGTATCTCCACCGGCCCTCGGAACTTACCCGGGCCTGCTATCCGGAGGTCAGATCCGAACATGATATTGCATTGGTTGACGAACGAAATTGTGCGTAAAGGTCTGACGAAGTCGTGGTGGTCTATGTGTGGAGGTATGCAGTCGCCCTTCTGATAAATGTTGATGATGCAACCGTTAGGTATGCGATCTGTCGGCAGTACCCTCCACGTTATCATTCTTTTCACCATTCTTTTAATTATTCTCGGCATTGGATCCACCTCACCGTGACGCGAGTATCCCCGGTGGGTTTCCTTTTCGTCCTCTTCGAAGTTATAGCAACATCCGCATTGTATTGTGACTCTTCCTTTCCCTGGCATCCATTTCTGGGGTTTCGAATAAGTCTTTTCTCTCAGACGACCTGCTCGACCCATCTTCTGAAGTTCTAGAATGCAATCCACAGTCTATTGTTGCTCGTACTCTGAGAATAAACCTGTGTGTAACTCGAGGCCTTCCAAAATGTTGATTCTTCTGCCTCTAATCCTTTCAAAGTATTCGAAGGTCTTCTTCTCAACATTTTGCATTCTTTCTAGTTCATATTCTGGGATGATCCGCAAGTGACGAGGCCTAGTAACGTATCGTGGGATGTATGGCTCAATCTCGTCACGTTCTCCCGCATACCTCGGCTCCTCGGGGATTGTCTCCGTCGGGACATCCTCCGGGGTTGCTTCCGCAACAAGGTTCTTCGGATATGGTATCTCCGCCGGCGTCGAGGCACTCGATTCTATCTCCGTTCTTCTTGGCATTTCTCCGATCTCGTTCGATTCTCTCGGCGTCGACTTTCTCCTTTCCGGTTCTCGCCTAACCGGTATCTTTGAAATGTGTGTGTCTGCGAAGGTGGTTGTTTCCTCGTGTTGATCTGCTGCAAGTTTAGTCAACATCTTGCGGATACGACGATTCTTATTCCTTCTTTGAGTAGCTGTGAGCGTAGCTTTCCTCACTTCTTGAATTTCTGCAGGCGCGGCGCTGACGAGCCTGTCCTCTGTCGTGGCAACTACTGACTTGATTTTCTTGCTTTCTTTAATGTTTGTCTTTCTTTCTTGTTGCTGGATTGGTGGCTTGGGCCACCCATCTTCATTACTGTCTGGCTATGAAGTTCCTCTCGGTCCACTGGGACCCAGTCATTTTCTTCATATTGTAGGCTGGTTGGTGTGAAGTCAGAATGAATTTCTATCACTGCTCCATCCTTCACCTTCTTTTCATCGAGTGCGAGACTCACGCCATTTTTAAAGTTTAGGACCAACCGCCCGTTCGACATTTCCCTGCGAAGACAACAAGGAAAGGATCAGGGGCTGTACTAAGAACAAGAACATTAAGAAAGTATTTACCACTGAAGATTCTTATTCACTTATTCCAATTTTAATTTTTAAGGAAAATAGGAAAAGATAAAGAAAGATCAGGAAAAAGATTTGATTTGAAAGGAAGGGTAAAACTTTATTATTATGATTTGACATATTTTATTTTTAGCACATATATATATTTTTTATTTTATCAATTTTTATGTTTTTGGGTTCGGACCCAGTCACAAAGTGATCGCTTTACCCGTGTTTCTAGGGATAAGACTCTATTTTAGAGGCCACCCTTCGAAACATCAAGTTGCGTAATACTTCTTCAAATATCGTCCATTGATTGGAAGCATTTGTCGTTCTCCTTGGCAATTCACAAGTTGGTAGGAGCCTCCTGAGTAGACTGCCTCGACCACAAACGACCCTTCCGAAGTTGGTTCAAATTTGCCTCCTATCTTGCGATGTGCAAGAATAGGTCTTCCGAGAACAAGAACTAAGTCACCAACTTTGAAAGTTCTCGGGCGGACCAGTTTATCATGGGCCTGGATCATCTTAGCTTGGTACAGTTCTAAATTTTGTTGCGCTGCAAGTCTTTTTCCTTCTAAGTTTTCCAGTTCTTCCAATCGTCATCTGGCGTTTTCTTCTGTAGTAATTTTATTTGCAACTGCAATCCTGAGTGATGGAAGCTGGACTTCCAATGGTAACACTGCCTCGGACCCGTACACTAAAGTGTAAGGCGTAGACTGAGTAGGAGTCCTGAAAGTCGTCCTGTAGGCCCATAAGGCTTCTAACAACTTCTCGTGCCAATTTCTTTTGTTGTCATCCAAAGTTTTCTTTAAAATTTGAACGAGAGTTTTATTAAAAGCCTCAGCCAAGCCGTTTGCTCTTGGGTAGTAGATTGTTGAGTATCGCCAATCGATTCCATGTCTTCTGACAAAATTGTTGATTTTTGTGCTTCTGAATGCGGATCCATTATCTGAAATGATTCTGCGCGGTACTCCGAAACGGTAAACAACTTGATTTTTGAGAAACTGTAGCACGTGGTGTGCCTTTACTTCTCTGAGTGGGACTGCTTCTGCCCATTTAGAAAATTAGTCTGTAGCTGCAAGGATGAAGCGATGTCCTCTTGAAGAAGGTGGTTCTATCGGACCCACTATATCTGTGCCCCAACACTCAAATGGTCACGACGCAATTGTCGGATGTAGCACGTTTGGAGGTTGGTGTAGAACCACTCCGTGCACTTGGCACTGGTGACAACTTTTGGCAATCGGTCATCATTGAGGGCCAGTAATACCCTAGTCTTTTAATTTTCATTTTCATTTTCGGACCCGACTGATGAGCGCCACAAAGTCCTGAATGCACTTCTTTGACAATTTCACGAGCCTCGGACCCGTTCGGGCATCTTAACCACATTTGATCAAAAGATCTTCTGTATAGTGTACTGTTTATTAATGCGTAAGATAGAGCTCTTTTCTTGATTTAATGCGCTAATGACTTATCGTCTGGCAATTTCCCTATTTTGCAGGTAGTCTATTAGCGGTTGACGCCAATCTTCTGTGTTTTCCATCACTGCTGCAACTGATTCCTCTGTTTTTTCTGATTTCTGTATCATATCCATGTCGAGCTGTGATGGGACCTGTCGTCCTTGAACTAACACTTCAACTGACTCATCTTGTGAGCAGGCAAATTATTTTGCAAGGCGAGCTAGCGCATCTGCGAGAGCATTTTCTCTTCTGGGGATCTTGTAGATTGTTACATTCGGAATTTTTTCCAACAGTTTCATGGCATATTGAAAGTATTGCTCGAGTCTTGGCTTTAAAATTCCGTATTGTCCGCGCGACTCGTTGAATGATCAATCGAGAATCTCCGTAGATGTTGATATCTGTTATTACCATTTGAATGGTCAGTTCTAGTCCTGTTATGAGGGCTTCGTATTCTGCCTCGTTGTTTGTGCATGGCTCTGTTAAGTGGTAGGAGTATCTTAACATCCCCGCTCCGGTGTTATAAAGATTAGTCCGATTCCTGCCTTACCGGGCACTATCGTTTGCAATTCCTTGTCTTTCTGTGCTGAGGATGCTCCGTCGAAGTATAGTTCCCAACGTCGATCATAAGTGTCTTCTAGGCTCATTATCTGCTTGTCTGGTAAATCGTCGTCGAGAGGTGAATCTGCCGGTAAAGAGTGCGCTGCAAGGAAGTCAGCTAGCACTTGTCCCTTTACGGCACGAAGAGGAACGAAAGTTATGTCGAATTGCAATAGTATCATCGACCACCTGGCAAGTCTGCCAGAAAGTGTTGGGCGCGTCATCAAATATTGCAACGGATTAACTTTTGAGATGAGGTTGACCTTATGAGAGAGCATGTAATGCCTGAGTTTCTGTGCGGCGAAGATCAGGGCTAAACAATACTTCTCAATTGGAGGATACTTTACTTCCATCGGAACCAAACGACGGCTTAAGTAGTAGAGAGCATTTTCTTTTCCCTCATCATCGACTCAGGCTAGCGAGGCTCCGAGGGAGTCGTCTAGAGCCGTGGTATAAAGTATCAACGGTCTACCAGAGACTGGGGCTGCTAAGACAGGAGGTGTCATTAAGTATCGCTTAATGTCCTCGAAGGCCCATTGGCATTTCCCTTCCCAAACGAATTTGGCGTCCTTTTTAACAAATGACGAGAAGGGCTGACACCTACCTGACAAGTTTGAAATAAAGCGTCAAAGATATGTCAGCTTCCCTTGAAAGGATCGTAGTTGTTTTAAGGTTTTGGGAGGCGGCATTTCTAAGATAGCTTTAATCTTTTCCGGATCAATTTCAATTCCTCGATGTCGGACAACAAATCCTAAGAATTTCCCGGAGGTAACGCCGAAGGCGCATTTTAGGGGATTCATCTTAAGGTTGTATTGCCTCAGTCGCTCGAAAAGAATTCTCAAATCATACATGTGATCTTCCTTCAGTTTGCTTTTGATAACCACATCATCCACATAGCACTCAACTTGGTTGTGAATGAGATCATAAAAAATCTTTGTCATTTCTCTTTGGTATGTTGCTCCTGCGTTCTTTAGTCCGAATGGCATTACTGTGTAGCAATACACTCCGATTGGTGTTTTGAATGCCGTGAGCTTTTCGTCTTCTGGTGCCATCTTTATCTAGTTGTATCCTGAAGATCCATCCATGAAAGAGAATATTTCATGTGTCGAAGCGATGTCGATCATTAACTCCGGAATTGGTAGTGGAAATTCATCCTTCTGACATGCTTTGTTCAAATCTCGAAATCCACGCGATTCCGATCCGACCATTCTTCTTCCGATCGGTACCACATTGGCTAGCCAAGTAGGGTATTGTTCCTCACGGACAAATTTAGCGTCAATTAGCTTCTTAACTTCGGCTATTACTTGTTGTTCAATTTCCAAATGCATTCTTCTCGGAAGTCTTGTCGACCGGAACGGAAGTAGGATCCACTCCTAGCCCGTGAACTGCGACTTCGGAGCTAATCCCGGCATTTTGTCGTAACTCCAAGCAAAACGAGTCCTCGAATTCCATTAATAGCTTGATCATTTCCTCGGAATCTTCTTTATCGAGTAAGGAGCTAACAAAGGTTGGTCCAGGATTTTCGTTAGTACCTAAGTTAACTTCCATTAACTCATCTATCGTAGATTTGATTTCTTCTTCGAACTCGGTGGAGCGTCTCCAATTTGCGGATCTTCAAGCTCTTCTGTAGTTTCCAAGCAGTCTTCATTAGGTTCGCAAGTGACAACCAAACAAAATTCCGTATCGTCAACTGAACCTACTGTGTCGAATCCGAGACCATGTTTTGAATTGGGAGGCCGACCGGCATTATTCCATAATTTTTCGAAGTGTTGTGATCGGCCTTTTGTCCATTGTCGAGGTAAGACACCACGCTGAATTAAATTTTGAACACAGGGAGAGTACCACTCAAAAGGCAATTCCATTAATTCGAAGAAGTGACATCTTCAAATTGTACATTGTTTTCGGTATTGGAAGAAGAAGCGCCACGGTAAAATTTGATTGGCTTTGCACCGTCGTTATGTACTTCTTTGACCACCATACCCTCGATCTTATTAGGATCGGATCGAGGTCGGGGTCATAGTGTGTACATAGTGATTAATCTTCTCGTACATCGATTTGTATTCTTCGTTCTTCTCATCTTCGAGAGAAATCTTGAATTGTGGTTTCTTCCGGTTTATTGTAAGCTGCTTCTTTCTTGATTTCTTCTTCTTCCTCGTAGCTCGTTTTCCCAATCAACGTTGATCATCGGCTTTTTCTCGTCCAACTCGTCCCGTTGTCTCTTCCGCGACCTCATCCCCGACCTCGACCTCGGATGCGAGTTCGGAGAAACCTTCACCATCTCGCCGTAAGGGAGTGGTGAGTGATCGTTGGACTAGAACTTCGTGTTCTTCATTGTCTCGAATTTCTTTTACTTCATTTGGCACGGTGTTTCTGGAGAAGATTGTTTTCTTCGGAGGTGCGTAATAAGCCGCATCTTCATGAATTCCAATCTCATGTACGGAGAAAGGTTGCAAATCACCTTTAATGCACTCGTTCTCCTCCTTCGTAGTATTTTATGCACCGATGCAGTAGACGATGGTACCATCCGGTTTTCATGGATCCATGGTCGGCCCAAGAGAGCGTTGAACGATGTCTCAGAGTCAATTATGTGGAATTTTGCGGTTGTCTTTGCTAAGTCACCGGTCTTCATCAATAGTGTTATTGATCCAAGGGCTCTTTCTCCTTTCTGGTTGAATCCTCTTAGTAACATCTTGTCCACTTCAAGCTCGCGAGCATCAATTTCCAAGTATGCTAGCGTCCGAAGGTTCATTATGTTGATTGATGCTCCTGGATCCACCAATACTCTGGAGAGCGTAAACTTTCCGATTATGACTGAAATGTACAACGGTCGGTTGTGATCGACCGTCCCAAGTAGTAGATCACCGTCCGTGAAGGTAACACCTCGTCGTTCCTTTAACGAGCAAACCTCGTCTAAGGATTCTCCGGCCATCTGAGCTAAACAAATCTCTGGATCAAGTAAGGCCTTAATCAGAGCTTCTCTCATCTCTTTTGATAAGATGAGAGCGTCGTAGATGCTCAGTTTGGCTGGTAGTTTCCTAAGATGGGCTAGCACGTTATAGTTCACTTTGTTACCTTGTGTCTCGGCTTCTTCCCGAATCGGCAATTCTTCCGTTGGGGTTGATTCTTCCTGAACAACCACCTGATTTCCTTTGTCTTTTGGACCCATTCTCGGAGGTAGAACCTTTCCGCTCCTTAAGTTGACTTCTGTGATTTCTTTTGAATCTGGTACTGAGTTTACAGGTGTCTCCTTTTGAATCGGCATGACAGGTTCTTCTGGAGTCGCTTCGAAATCTGAAAGCTCTAACTCTATGGTGATTGGAGTTCCTTGGAATTCACAAATAGATTCATTGTTTGTTGAACTTTCGTAGCCTTCTTGATGAATGTCTTCTTTGTCATCGTGATTGTCGAGGTTGTGTATGATTTGAGAATTGTTATTCGTATCAGAATCGAGATCCGGATTAGATTGGTTGTCGTTAGTTATGTAATTGTTAGAAACAGTCAAAACGTAGCCAACGCCATAACTCTTATCATTATAAGATCCCGCCGGAGCGAGCAAATAATCATACAGAGTCAGAGGTTCGAGGAATTTTTCCCCCGAATCGGAAACAACCATCCTAGGATAAGCAGCCCCTAGTCTAGGCTTAGGAGCCTCGGTCCTTTCTTCTTCTATGATATCCTTCTTTTCTATGATCTTTTCTTCCTGGGGCGGTTCTTCAATCGCAAGCGATAGCGCCGGCTTGACAGGTTTCAAACTTTGAATTGAAGCACGCACCGAAGCGGTTTGGATGCGATCCAAAATTTTCTTCGATGACTTCGTCCAAGCGGTACTCCATCCATCATCGGTCGTGTAAGGGTCTATCGAAACAATGGGATCCGTTGAAACAACATTGACAGAACCTCCTTTCTGGGGTTCTTTCATGTATTCCTTTGGGATCGTTATGTTCCCTTTTCGGAGATTGTTGTCAAGCCAACTTTTGAAGGTGATGCAATCCTCTATCTTATGTCCAAGCATCTGGTGGTAAGGGCAGTAATTGGGATGGTCTTTCTTGTTGACTTCTTCTGGCTTCCTGGGTTCGGCGGTCGAAAATCGAAGTCTTCATCAAACTCGCGGAACATTTTTGGCAATCGCCTCATCCTCGAATGGATACTTTCCGTTTATAAGCTCCTTTAACGTGCGCCGTGGGCGAGGCGGTTGCTCATATTGTTGAGTTGATCGATAACTGGGTCGAGGTTGTTGGTAGTCTCGCCGAGATTGTTGATAGCCGAGCTGCGACTGCTCCGATCGTATTTTCATTGGTCGCTTGCCCTTATCGACTCGCAGCGACGATCCCGCATTTCTTTTCAAATGTCTTCACGAGCTTCGTTTGTCTCGTTTTATCGACGAAACTTAGTTTCTTTGCTTCCTCTTGCAAGCTTCCGGCCTTGCTTAACAACTTCTCGAAAGTCCTAATCGTAAATCCCTTAAGGAGAAGTGCTATCGAGCCGTGAATGCTTTTAAGCAAGATACCGACTGCATGCTGCTCTTGTAGCTGTGGCTCACTCTTCATACTTAGATTTCTCCATCGAAGTATGTAGTCCACTAAAGTTTCATTCGGTTTCTGTTTCTCCACCACTAAGTCACCGATGGTGATATGGTGCTGAGATCCGGCAAACTGTTTCATGAAAAGGTTTTCCAATTCTGAAAATATCTTTACCGAACCGTTCGGTAACTCTGCGTACCAATCGAAGGCGATCCCTGACAGGCTGCTGACGAATTGTCGAAAGAGTAAGGCGTCACTCCCACCGGCGTTGCAACAACTAGCACGAAAATGTGCAACATGCTGTCGAGGATTTTCGGTACCATCAAAAGTCTTGAACAGAGGTGGTACAAAGCCTTTTGGGTATTGTACTGCATCAAATTCTTCGGGGTAAGGTCTACCCGTCTGAATAGATGTTTCGCTCTTAGACTGTGCTAAGGCTTCTCGCACCTGCTGTTCCACCATGTTCTTGATGTCCTTCTCTGGAATCATATTCTGGATAGAATCTTTCTTCGGCTGATCATCTCCGTTAACGGATGTAATCTCTTTTCCTCCGTCTGTAACATGAATAACTTCTTGAGGCGTTTCTCTTGGGGGTTGAGCCTGACTCTGAAGAGTGGCTAGGGCTGCAGCCATCTCTTCCATCCTTTTCGCCATTTGAGAGATAGTATCATCTTTTTCTCGAATTTGTGCTCTTAATGCTTCTGGTTCATCTCTCTCCGCAACCGCGGGCACCTTGCGAAGCTGACGATGCTCGTGTTTCAACCATGTTGATCTCCACATATTCGTCATCCATGAACTCCGACGAGTCAACTTCATCTCCAAACTTTTCTTCTCTTTCTCTTGCTAATCGTTGAATGTCGGTTCTTAGCTTTTCCATAGCGTCCTCCAATGGTCTTTTTCGTACGGTTTCGCAGTTATCATGCGATGGCTGTTGAGTTTCCTTTTTGGGAGTCCCCTTTATTGCAGTGGTGCTCTCTTCAGACTCGAGTCTCCTAACGAGACTTTCCTTTTCAGGTCGTTGTTTCGGTCTCAATTGGCCAGTAGTAGGACGCCATACCATCCTTCTAGCGACAGAAGGCCTGAGGACCGGATGGTCCGTCGGCCGAATGCTCGGAAGGTGGTATCCTCCCCGATCCGTAAACCTGAAACAACAACAGGTGGACTAGCCTTCATCTTCTTATTCGGCTTTTCTGTAGCGATAACGGGTTCTACTCGCGGCCCAAGACGGGACTTGGCTGGCACCCGCCCTATTCTTCTTAAAATTTTTGATGCAGGACATTTCTCTTTCTTTGCTAACTTCTCTATCACAGTCTGTAGTCGGGCAAATGGTGTAACCCTAGCCCTTTTCTTTCGGCTGTTGCTATAGTATGCGGGTCGAGGTAATGTAGAAGCAATCCTGCGAACATTTTCCTCGTCAGCTGCGGCGGAAAGGGGATGGAATCTACTTCGTTCCAAAAGCAGTGTATACTCAGGCAATGGTATGTACTCAGGTAGTGGTGTGTACTCAGGGATTTCTTCTAAGAAAGCGACTTCAGCAGCTCTGGCCTTTCTGGCAATTTTCCTACCTCTATTTCTTCTTTGAGTCCGTGTTAGGGGTGGAACCCTTGAGTTGGACCCAATTTCGAAAATAGAAGGTCTTGCACGGAAATCTGTACCCTCCACGGTAACATGCTCGTTACAAATTTGAACTTCCTTCCCTTCGGCTTGGCGGAAGCCGGGTAGGTGCGGAGACGACTAGACCAGGTGGGGTAGAGATGACGATCCTCCTATGGACGGTAGTATTCCTCTCGAGTTGGAACCCTTTGCAGAGGAGGGAACTCTTGAGTCGACTTGAGGTCGAACTCGATCAAAGGTCTTTCGGCTTCGAATACTTTGTCCGTAAGTGTGAAATGGGTAACGTCGCTGATCTTGACATTTGTGTTCTCGAATCCTTGTCTAAACCGGATGATCCCATTTTCGGGCAGCTCATCCTTGTAAACAGCGAAGTCCAATCCATTGGTGAAAGAGAAAATCAGCTTTGGGGCAGACATCTTCTGCAAGGTAGATTCTGATTGTTAGTCCCAAGTTATGCTTCTTCTCATCAGGACGAAAAGAAAGGAATCGAAAAGAGTCCGAACACATTTTTGTTCATGTATTTATAAAAAGGAGTTATTTGTTAAAAGAGTCATTCATTAGAGTGTTTGTTTATTAGGAACATAATGTTCAAAGGCGTAGAGAAGGTAAGGAATCCGATTCAGAATTGGAAAAGAAGAGAAAGTCTTATGCAGGACTTCTCGACCCGAAGGACCGCTCCTAAACTAACACCTATTGGGGGTCCACCCCACCTCAGTAAAAGAGGTAAAAGGATCTCGGAACCTCTCCGTTTAGGGGTGTCTAAACGAAGTGGCTCCTAAATCCGAGAGGAGTTGGCTATACTCGTTCAAGACAGAAATGAACGGGGTATTCCAACGGAAGAATGATAGTTTGGTCCACTAGGGGCATGGGCTCACTACCTATTTATGAAAGCAAAACCATCTGATTAAAATGGAGAGAGGAACTTGTCCCAAGCGGAGTCCCCAGAAGTTGTCGGCATATTTTTAGGTTATGTGTTTTATTTTGAAAAGAGGTCGCCTACAGAAATTGTAGGCGAATTTTTAATTTAATTTAAATAAATAATTTGAAAAGTAGTATTTGATTTTGAAAATAATTTTAAATTTGAAAATTTTAAGATATGAAATCAAACTGATCTCACATCCCAAATAGTTTATATAAACGAGCACCGCACCACAAACCGTGTATCTATCCCGGAAAGTAGACACACTGCTTGATGATGGGGCTCGGTTAAATAAACTAGAAGATTTGTGACTTCCTTTTGGTCTATGAACCAATTTTATAAACCGACAAGTTCCCCTGCTTAATATAAATGAATTAAACAGGGTTTATATTACCTGAGTTCTTAAAGTTCCTTATAAGGGCAAGCCCCTATAGTTAATTACATCTTAAATGATGGGAATCATTTAAGAAAACTCTCGATAATGATCAGTGGTTTTGCTCTCAAGAATTTCAAAGTTTACGATTTTCAAAGGATTGGATTTTCGGAAATTCAAAAGGGAATGACTCAAAATTGGAACAATTTTATTTTTGAGAATCCAAAGGGAAAAGAAGTAGGAGAAGCTGAGGATCCAAGAAGAATCTTGGCAACTTCCCAAACTATCCTATTGTTTGGCTTAGATTTGAGAAAATCCTAATATTATATGATATTTCAGTCTTGCGAATTTTAGTTAATTAGGACTTATGTTCGTATGACATAATCATACAATCAGCCTCGAAGATGTGAGGGTTTATGTCGTACCAAACGACTACCTCGGAATCCTAAAACCAGTTAGGGCTTAATTTACATAATATGATTATGCAAATACCTAACGAAAAGTTGAGGATTTATGTTGCACTAGTGCAAACCACCTCGAAGTCCTATGGCTTGGTTATTTAATTCTAAGAAAGTTTAGTCGATGTAGATCTGAGTTTTGCTGACGACGATGGCCGAGCTGCCCACCATGCTCCGAGCTCCTTGTTGTTGCAGAGGTTTAGTTTTAGAATTCATAAATCAGGAGATGAGAGAAGTGTTTTGGTTTAGAAATCTTAAAATCTAAGTGTTTTTAATATTTTAATTAAAACAAATCTTAAA
Organism: Papilionanthe hookeriana x Papilionanthe teres; assembly: GCA_022702705.1. NCBI lineage: Eukaryota > Viridiplantae > Streptophyta > Magnoliopsida > Asparagales > Orchidaceae > Papilionanthe > Papilionanthe hookeriana x Papilionanthe teres. The sequence continues at coordinate 18,184,244 of CM040428.1, read as the reverse complement.
GTTGATTATAACAGAACCGATTAAGATCCCACGGTTCCGTCATCCCGGCACCGTTATTTTCATCGAATTCTCTTAGTCCAGATGAATTTGCTAAACTCAACTGAATGAGTTCCACACTTTCATTTAGACCGTGGGAAATCTCGTTAGCAACACGTGGGTTACATCATCCGAGGTATTCCCGATCATTCAACGAGACGTTTTAATTTAGTTGCAATTGTAGTTTTGTGTTCTATTTGTGATTAAATTTTGAGTTGTTTTATATTTTGAAATGTTGTGGCAGTGATTTTTATCTTCTAATGACTTTTAATTTAGTTTTGATTTCAGTTTTAGGGACTACCCTAAAGGTTTTGGTTTTCATGCAACAATTGTTTATCATGCAAGAAAAGTAAAGTGTATTTGCAATAAAGTAAATTACAATAAAATAAAAGCGTACCTGGAGGGTCTTCCCGTCGTCCCAAGCTGCACTTAAAACACATGTTAAGGCATTTAAATATTTCAACAAGTACCTTGGTAAAGCTAAGGGAAAGGTTTTAGTTGTCTATCAAAGTCCTAATCCTATAGCTAGTCATCTCCTATGACGTCTAGGTTCTTGTATTTTGGTTTAAGGACGATTTTCTTCATCAAAGAACAATTAAGTTCAATTGTTTTTATAAACATCCTATCATATTGAGGAAGTGTTTAAGACGAGTCTTAAACATCTTTTCAATATTGCTAGAATTGTTCTAAGTCCAAATGGATTTAATTAATCAGGTGAAGTAATCATCCGAGGTTTAATTAAGTTTTGTTCTTTTACTCAGTGAACTAGGATGTTTGAATATCTTATGAATGAAGTGACACTTCACCTAATACTCCATTTAGGAGTTATAATAACAAGAGCTTTTAAGGGCAAATTGATATTTTTGTGATTTAATTTAATTTTAATTAATGGATTTAAGTTTGGAATAGTGTTCAAGTTGTTTGAGATCTATTTTGAATTCTTTATGTCTTTGGTGATGTTATATTTAATTTAATTTAATTTAATTTAATTTAATTTAATTTAATTTAATTTGGTTTAGTTTTAATTTTAATTTAATTTTTTTACTATTAATTTTAATTTAATTTAGACTTTATTTTAATTTGATTTTATTTTTTTATTTAATTTAATTTAATTCAATATGTTTTAATTTAATTTTAATTTTAATTTAATTTTAATTTTAATTTAATATTTTATTTTTTATGTTTTAAAGATGATTTAATTTAATTGTTAAAGTATTAATTTAATTGAAATTTTGGAAGGATTTAATTTAAATATTTTAATTTTAATTTAATTTAATGATTAAGTCTTTTAGTATTTTAAATTTTGAGTTTGAATTATCATTTTAATTAGGAATTGAGTATTATTGAGGTGATTAATTTAGGTACTCTTAAATTAAAGAATAAATGTCTTCTAAATAATATCCCTATTTTAATAATTTCAATTTTTATTAATCTTCCAAATTTCATTAATTAAATGATTAAGGTTTATTCTTAAAAATGATTGATGGGTTTCTACCCTTTAATTATTTAAATTTCAATCATCCAAATCAGATTAGGATCAAATATTTCACTCTTTCATTTTATTAAGCCTAAAGTTTTAATTAAGGGTTAAAATTTTAATTACCATTTTGCCCTTCAAGCTTAATAATTCCATAACTCACTAAATTGAGCTTAAATGAATTTGAAATTTTTATGTGGCTTCACTCACATGTCAATTAAGACATTAGAGGAGAAAATGTGATTTTTCTGTATTTAATTTATTTATATAATTATTTTTTTGTAGAAAATAGGGATTTTCAAGGAAAATTCAATAAGATGACCAAGGGAATTTTTCTGTTCTTAAGAAAATTATGGGGCACTTCTAATGACTAGAGGACCATTTAGACTATTTTTGGTGATTTTTTGAATTTTACTTTATTTATTATAATTATTTTGAGTTTTGGTGTATTAATTAATTTAAAAATAAAATAAAGGTTGAAAAATGAATTTTATATTTTTGAAAAATCTCTCTGATATCAGGGAAACCAGGGAACTAATTTTCATAATTTTCTGATTTTTCTTTGTTTTATTAGAATTATTTTAGTGAAAAGGTTGAAAAATACATTTTTAATATTAAAAATTACATTAAACCTTTAAAATTTAATATCTTATCCTAGGAACTTAAGAAAAATATTTGGTTTGTTCCTATGTGTTTAGAATTCAAAATATGACATTTTGGTGATTTTTAATATTTGTGTGATTTTTATTATTTTTTAATTATTAAAAATATTAAAATAATGATAAAAATCAACTTTTTTAGAAAATTACAATTTTAATTTTCCTAAGTTCCTTTGATATCAGAGAAGCTCCAAAACCATTTTTGTGAATTTTTGAAAAGTATTTTGTGAGTAATGAATTTTTAAAGTTTAATTTTACTCATTTTTGCTTAAGAGGCTTAATCAACCCATTTGGTGGAGTTAACCAAGTCCAATTGGTTTCAACTTTTTATGTGGTGTTCTCCTATCCCTAGAGGACAGTGGAGAATTATTTTTTAAGTTAATTTGATGAGTGGTTAACCCTAATTAATTAAAGTTCAATTTTGGGTATTTAGGCCAATTAGGGTTGTTCAAAGTGAATTAGCTAAAAAATTATTTTTTCTAGGTCTCTCTGGTCATAAGAAACATCACCAAATTTTCCTAGAATTTATTTCTCAACATGATAATTATTGGAATTAAAATACTCAAAATTGTAACATGAACTTGAAAAATCAATAACTTCTCATAGGGATGGCCTCTGACCTTGGACAATTCAAGGAATGTTCCCAAGTTCAGAGGCTTCAAAGCCCTATGGTCTCATGCCATGGTGAATTTCCTATATGCATGGAGAATTGAAATAGTGCAGAGAGTAAATAAATCATTAAAAATAAAATACTTAATGAAATTACTTGATTTCTTTTCCACATTATTCTCCTCTGTTCACTGAGCAAGAGAGTATTTTTATTTTATTTTTAGGATTTTTCTACACAAAGTTATGAATTTTTGAAGTTCTGGGTATTTAATAAATAAGAAAAATCCCTATTTTCCTACTTATCCACGCGGCGCCACGCCATCCTCGGCAGCTCCGAAGGACCACGCGGCGCGCTTTGATTCGGCGCTGCCATCCGACTCAGTGCTCCAGGGGCCCGTGGTTCATGTCCCATTGCTCCGTCCGTCGCGATCCTGGCCGTCCACTCGATACACGCGCGATCCAACGGTTCCCAGTCATCGTCTACGACTGGTGTGAACTCGTGACCGTCAACCTTCTAACCCTAATTTCTCACTCGATTCTCAATGGATTTTTGAGTTCTTATGCTCTATGGATTCGTCTTGAAGAGACGAACACATCCATACGATAAACATGCATTGAAATTGATTCAAATTAAATGAAGAATCTCTGTAAGCTCAGGAAGAAGAGTGAGTCCATACCTTTGCTCAGAGAAGTGAAGCTTCGATCTAAGAGTTGTGTCACCTTCGATCGGGTCCAAGCAAGCTCCGGATGAAGTCCCTCGGCCTCAGTGAATTGTCCAGGTATGATTTCGATCAAGCCCGATCACAAAGCTTGGAGGTCGGAAGCAATGGCCGGCCTCGGTGAGGGGGCTTTTGCTGGGAAACTTCTCCTCTTGGTCCGGTGAAGGTGTAGGACCAATCAATTTGGAGATTGGCTCACTGTGGTGAAGTGTCCCGGTTTTGGGCTTCGAATTTCAACTGCGAAATCGAGCTCGCGAGAGGAAATGGCAGGGGGATTTCAGTGGGGATCAAGTTCTCTATGTGTAGAGAGTGATCTGGGATGATTTTGGCAGGGTTTCAGTAAGTTTTGGTTCAGCACCTCTCATGGCTGAGAGTTGGTGTTTAAATAAGAGAGGGTGGAGGGCCTCCCAGGGGGGTTTAAGGCTTGGGATCAGCTGCTCCATGCAAGAGAAGAACAGCCATGGTGTTCAATTGAGCTGGGACACTTCACCAAGGCAGAATTGAAAAGTTTGGCCCCTCCCAAGGTCTCGGCCATGGTGTTTTTCGGCGATCCAGGCGGCTGGCCGGCAGGCATGGGTCACCCTCAGGTCTAGGTGGGTCAGGGCTGGAGGTTTGTGTAGGCAATTGAGCTTTTCCATGTTTAAAGAGGATGGCTTGAAATGGAAAGGGTAAGGGCTCATTTTGGGCTCAAATTGGTCAACCCATGATTTTGGGCTTGGTTCACCTCCCCATGACATGGTTTTGGGCTGGGTGAATCAGTTGGGTCAGCTGCCATGGAGTGGTGAAGTCTCCATCCATGTTGAGGTGGCTAAACTTGGTTTAGTGTGTGACATGGTTATGGTTACAAAGGCTTAATGAAAGATTAGGAAAAGGGGCCTCCTTTTGCCATTAATGGCTTGGTCACATGTCAAACCTCCCATGGCTTCATATGGCTTGTAAATGGCTTACTCATGGCTCCATGTGGCTTGGGACAAAGCTTGGTCATTTACATGAAAAAGGGTTTTAGAAATTTTGGTAATTTAGGGGTGATTTGATGGGATTTGGCATATGGCTTGATTTGGAATTATTTCATCATGGATTTAGAACTTAGGAGATGGCTTTATCAAATGGATGATGATAGAGGATTGTCATGTGGGCTTCAAGATGGATTTTGGGCTTTTTGAAATCATTTTGGATGGGCTTTTAGGAAGGCTTAAGGGAATGAGCCTTTAGGTTTAAGAATGAATTCATGGATGGGAATTTTGTAGAAGTTTAGGCCAAATAATTGTTGGGTTTGGTTTAGGGATGTGTCATGAGTGATTTAAAATAAATTTGAGGTGATTTGGGCTTGAATTGGGTTGGATTTGGGTAATTTGGTACATGGGCCAATGTAGGTCAAATTGGGCTAATTTGGGCCAATGTTGGGCTAGGGTTGAAATTGATGTAAAATTAATGTTGGGAAATGTTTATGGGAGTGTTTCAAAGAGGTTTCAACTTTGGTTGGGTTTTGGTTTTGGGACTTGGGCTTATTTGGGTTAGGTTTGGGTTTAGGTCAAAATTGGGCTTTTTGGTTTTGGGTTGAATTTGAGTGGGGTTTGGGTCCAAATCTTGGGCAAATTATGTTAGTTTTTTGTTTTTGGGGATGTTAGGGAACGTTTAGAAAAGGTTTGGGGTCAATTGAAGTTGAATTGGTTTGGTTTGGGCTAAGTTTGGGTCATGGGTCCAAATTGGGCTTTAAGGTCAAAAATGAAATTGGACCCAAATGTCAATCAAATTGGACTTGGATTTGGTCTAGATTGATATTGTGGATATTGAATTGGAGTTTAGAATTGAATTTGACCAAAATTGGGGTCAATTGGGTAGGTTTGGTTTGACATTGGGTTCATTTGGGTTAAGAATGGGCTAAATTGGAGGTTTTGGTAAAAGTGGGGTAAATTGACAAAATTGGCCCATGGTGTAAGTGGGCAAAATGGAAATGGGAATATTTGGGATTTTCTGGAATTTTCTGGGAATTTTCTGAATTTTTGGATTTTTTGGCTAAGAGGGGCATTTTGGGTATTTGGAGGGTATTGGGGGGGGGGTATTTCTGGAATTTTTGATATTTTTGGCTATGGATGATCAATTTGATTGGTGAGGAAATTTTCAAGGTTAATTTTGGGGAATTTTGGGTGATTTGGAAATTTTGGAGGATTTGGGCAATTTTAAGGGCTTTTAGTAGGTTTGATGGGGGTAGGATCCCCGGGTCAAAAATTGAAATTTTGGAAAAAAGAAGATTGATCAAATATGAGTGAAATGGAAGCACTTTGGTTGAGCCATGAAGCCATGTTAAGCCTTTATGAGCCATGAGAGGACTCATTTGAGGCATTCACTATGTTGTTCCTAACCCTCTTAGCCAGAGGCTTAGGGGTTAAGGTCCATCCATATGAATTACCTACATGAGTCAAGGAGTCAAGTTGGGTATGGGTGTGGTTTTAGGATCTGGATTGTGTGTGTGTGAGTGTGGAGTGTGAGTGTAGTGAGTGTGTAAGTTAACCCTCACCAGACCAAGCCACCTGAGGTGGTCCTAAGGCCGAAGAGTCCTATAGGGAACTCATCCTTTAAACCTTCACATTTGATTTCAACCCTCTAGGTGATTAGGGGTCTACAATCAAGCTTGTGGGGTTTGCGGGGAGGCAAGAAGTGGTTCAAATTACTAAGGGATGGGTCCCAATTCTAGTCCTCTAAGATAGTCAAAGGAAAAGCCTAAGGCTAGATCCTAAACACTAAAGAGAGAAGAGAAGACCTCATCAAAAATGAGGTCAACACATGATCATGTCTTCTTTCTAGCCCTTCAATCCTGTGATCAATCCTTTCCAATCTTTCATCTAATTTCTCAAAACTTTTCCTCTGCAGGGTCTTGGCATTCATCAGATCATACAAAGTACGGGAACTGGAGGCAGGAGGTCATAGCTAGTAGAAGGGATATCTCTACTAGTATATTGTTCTTTGCTCCTACTCCATGATTTCCATTCCTCATGGGATGTATAAGTCTTTATATTTCCTTTAGTAATGGGTCTCATAGGATAAACCCACTCCTCATCATCTCTTGCTTCAACTCCAGACAGTTAAAAAAGTGCATAAATGAGGCCAAGATGCCCTAAATATCCACTTGTCTCACTCTTTGTAGTAGCCATAATATTCTTATAGATTATCTTCCCCACATTAATTCTTCTATTGTTCTGAATACAGAAATTCAGAACAACTCTCTCTAGAGACTTCACTATGGTGGTATGTAGGTAGCAGAGTTGAACAAATGAAATAATGTCATGCCTTAGCAGTGGCATTCATCATGGACAGTGGAAAGTTAATCCATTCACGATTTTTAATTTTCCAAATTCCTTTCCCATCAGTGAGAAAGTCAATAACATCATTTAACGGACCTTCCATTATTCCAAAAGTTTCAAACTCGCTAGTATAATAGTCTTGAAGCTCGTAAAAAGAGTTAATTCTATTAGCAATAAATTCGAAAAAAAATCCCCTTACATGGACAGTCTCGTCCTCAATTTGAGTCAGATTCGAGTAAAACTCTCTAACAACTTCGACAGCAGCCTTGTTTGTTGTATAACAGAAATTTTCTCATCCTCTCTCCTTGATAATTCGTTCCACCTCTCCTCCAGGATTCTCAAAAACTCTATCTTGAATACACTTCTTACTTTGGAAGAGTGAAGTGTACCTTGATTGGGCTTTCGCATTAGCAAAACAATTTTCGTCAAATTCAAGTCTTCTCTTTTGTCATAGAGCCATCGTTCGATCTATCAAATCACAAAAAAAATTCAACTAATCTCCAAAATAATAACATAATGGCTTCTAAATGGTGTTTAAAACAATCTAAATCAATTTCCATGAATTCCTTCCAAGTCTTTTCTCCACATTTTCAAATTTCCCAAAATTTCTCAATGTAGAAGAAATTCATGATGAAAAAAAAAAATTTTACATAGGAGTAAAGCTCTTACCAAGGAAAGATGAAATCCGGTGTTAGAATTTGTTGAAATAGCTCCAAATCCAAGATCTCTTAAGCCCTAGGTCGGTTGTTCGAGTAAAAAGGGGAAGAAGATGATGAATAGTGGCATTTGACTGGTCAAAATCGTGGTAAATAGGTATTTTTTGCGACCGCGCCGTCGGCGAGCTCATTCACACCGTCGGCGGGCTCTATGGAGTTACTTTCCTATTCTTTTCGAGAAAATCGCGTCGTCGACGGCCTCGAGGCCACCGTCGGCGAGATTCTCTAAAATTGAACATTTTGTGATTTTTTCAATTTTAAGCCTCCTCTTTATCCGTTCGATCCTTTTTATTATATATTTTAATTAATTTAGTGATGTATTAACACAAATAAACGTAGACACAACAAACTTCACATTTATATATATATATATATATATATATATATATATATATATATATATATATATATATATATATATATATATATTGAATCTAAGTTTTTGCAACACACAATATATAACACACAAAAGTAGGTATTCTTTCAACTTAAATCCATTAATCAGCGTCGCCATCCAAGCCACAACACTCAAAACGCTGAAAACAAACATTTCAAACTTAATCTCATCTATACTAAGATTAAAAGCAAACTAATCAAACACACAAACAAACATTGTTTAAATTAAACACAATATACTAAATTAAGCTAATTAAGTCCACTACTCTTCTGAACTAGTACCGGTCTCTCCTTTGATATCACCCATCGTTTGAACATGGAAAAACTAGTTGTAAAAAGGTTGGAATGGGAATTCTACAGAGGAATCTTCATCTATCCATCCCATCTTTATCATCAATCGCACCAAACTTGCTTCAAATTGCCCAGTATGGTCAAAATACTCTTTCATTCTCCAATCGATGTGATCGAAGAAATCAAACATAATGTTAACTGTGCTTGTTAAGTTCTGTAATTGATTCTCCAGACTTTTGATTCTATGCATGAGTATTGGTGTCTTGTCTGCTACTAAAGGTTGAACCGGAACGTATTATGCGAAGCTTGATCCAGGATCAAGCCTACATCACTCTCTCCATCAATGGTTGGGAACATCTGAGTTGGATCTAAGGGTTTCCAAGGTAGCAATATCTTCTCCCAAACCTCGTACGAAACTTGAAATAAACTGCAAATCGAGAAAATTGTGGCAGGATGTCCAAGCCTTTGGGATGATCCTTGAATGATCAGACCATAAACAGATTTCACATCAATGGGCCATCCCCTCTGAATGCAGTAGTTTAAGATTGCACTTTCTTTCATAACCTTGCCAATTTTCATTGTTGGCAACAATTTCGCAGAGATGAAAAAGTGTCAGTGTTTCGAAACAGGATTTAAGAGAGTAGCAGAGAAACTAACATACCCATTCTCTCTAACTTCCCATTCATCGGTTTCGTCCGTCAAAAATTGATATATCTCGTTCATCTTTTCCTTCGTCGGCACGAAATTTGAAAAGTAACAGACTGGAACATTCTCAAGCATATATAACTTATTAATTCTCCCGGAATTAAATGTAATCCGCCTACCTTGCACATAAACTCTTCCTTGGTTGATTCCATGTAAATTTGCGTAGAATTCTTAAACCACTGGAACGACTGCTGTGGCAGTAGTGTAGCATAACACTTCCCATCTTCTTCACACAATCATTTCTTTGATTGTTGACAAAGAATAACTTTGTCTTCTATTGACAAATCCTCTTTATTTAATCAAACTTTTTCTTCGAGATTACCTTGTTGAAGAGTCGCTGCGCCTCCGCACTGACAAACTTTCTCCTATTGTAAACTTGAAATCTTGGGTTTTCAATCGAATTTGAAGCCATTTGAGAAGAATTGAAGAGATAATCCATTCGTTTTTGGGAGTTTTGAGTGTTTAGGAACAGTCTATAGGAGTTTATAGAGAATAAATTTGCTAAAAACCGCCAAAAATCATCGTTTAAACACGAAAAAACTACCCACTCATCGATCCCGCTGTCGGCAGCCTTGAAGGCCCCGTCAGCGAACCTTATGCAATTAAATACCAGAGCTCTCGGGAAAAACCCGCCGTCCGCGGTCTCGATGGCGTCGTCGGCGCCCTAGGCAAAAATTTGCATAAAAACGTCGTAGTTCAATACGTTCCAATTTTCTCTATGGATTCCAATTCTATGATAATCAAAAGGGTAAATATAAGTAGTAGGACTTAATATTACTACAAATTAATAATAATTTCAAACAAACACACAACTATTAAAGATAACTATGTGTTGCCTCCCATAAAGTGCTTGGTTTAACGCCGTTAGCTCGACATATTTAGGTGTTATTCAGGTTGACTAAGCATTAAAAAATCTTTAAAATTTGGTCTTTTACCCTCAAAATATGGTTTTAATCTATGTTCATTTACTTTAAATCTATTCCTAGTCTTAGGATCTTCAATTTCAACGGCTCCATAAGTATAAACCTGAGTTACAGTAAAGGGTCCTAACCAACGATACTTCAATTTCCCAGGAAATAATTTTAGCCTTGTATTGTAAAGCAATACTTCTTGTCCTAGTTCGAAGTTCTTTCGGTTAATCTTCTGATCATGTCTTAACTTTAGTTTTTCCTTATAAATTCAATTGTTATTGTAAGATTCATTTTTTAATTCTTCTAATTCATTTAATTGCAGCTTTCTCTTCTCACCAGCATTTTTCAAATTATAATTGAATTCTTTAATCGCCCAAAAAGCTTTATGCTCCAATTCTACTGGTAAGTGACACGTTTTTTCATATATAAGCTTGTAAGGAGTCATACTAATAGGAGTTTTATAAGCAGTCCTGTAAGCCCATAATGCAGTATCTAATCTTGCAGACCAATCTACTCTATTAGGATTTACAGTATTTTCTAAAATTTGTTTGATCTCACGATTAGAAACTTCAGCTAAACCATTAGTTTGAGGATGATAGGCAGTAGAGAATTTATGAACAATACTAAACTTTTCTGCCAATCTTTGAATGTATCTATTCCTAAAATGGGATCCTCGGTTAGTGATAATCACTCTCGGCATACTGTATCTTATGAAAATGTTTTTCATTAAGAATTTTGAAACACTTTTAGCATCTCACTGAGGTAAAGCTTGTGATGCTATCTACTTTGATACATAATTAACAGAAATTAAAATATATAAATTCCCAAATAAAGGAATAAATGATCCCATGAAATCTAATCCCCAAACATCAAAAATCACAACTTTTAATATAAAATTTAGAGGTATTTTGTTTCTTCAAGATATATTACCAACTCGTTGGCATCTATCACAGGTTTTGATATATCTATAAACATCTTTAAAAAGAGTAGGCCAATAAAATCCAGCTTGTAATATTTTATACGTAGTTTTATCAATTCCAAAATTTCCTCCAAAATCAGAATCATGACATTTCTGAATGATCTGTTCAGTTTCTTCTTAAGGCACACATCTCCTAATAATAAGATCATTACATTGCTTATATAAATATGGTTCATCCCAAAAATATGATTTTGAATCATGAACAAAATTTTTCTGTTGCTCAATGTTAACATATGTGGCATAATATCGCTTACTAAATAATTAACTATGTCTGCATACCAAGGTATTTTCTACTTATTAATATTATAAAGTTTTTCATCAGGGAAACTGTCTATTATTTCTTTGTTGTTGTCAGATAATACATTATATTCTAAACTCGAAAAATGATCAGCAATTTGATTCTCAATTCTTTTTCTATCAATCACCACAAAATCGAATTCTTGCATTAAAAGTACCCATCTAATCAATCTTAGTTTAGTATCCATCTTTTGCATCAGATATTTAATAGCAAAATGATCAGTATGCACAATACATTTTGTTCCATTTAAATATGATCTAAATTTATCAAAAGCATATACAATAGCCAGTAACTATTTTTCAGTAATCGTATAGTTAATTTGAGTATCATTAAGAGTTCTACTAGCATAGCATATAACCTTAAAAATTTTGTCATATCTTTGACCAAGAACAGCTCTAATAGCATAATCACTAGCATCACACATTAGTTCGAATGGTTTCTCTCAGTCAGGTGAAACTATTACAGCTGCTGTGATTAGATTTTTCTTTAAGCAGTCTTCAGTAAATTCAAATTTCTTATCTTTTTCTAAAAGTTGGCAAAGAGGTTTTGTAATGTTTGAAAAATCTTTAATATAATGCCTGTAGAAACCAGCATGTCCAAGAAAACTTCTTACCCCTCTCACTATAGTAGGAGGTGGTAATTTAGCTATTACTTGAATTTTTGTAGGGTCTGCTTCCATGCCATTTTCTGAAATTCAATGTTCTAATACAATTCCTCCTGCAACCATAAATTGACATTTCTCCCAATTTAGAACTAAGTTCGTTTTTTGGCATAGCTCCAAAACTTTTTTAAGATGATTTAAGCATGCGTCAAATGATGTTCCAAACACATAGAAATCATCCATAAATACTTCAATTCCATTGTTTATTAATTTACTAAAAATCGACATCAAACATCTCTGGAATGTTGCAGGAGCATTACATAGTCCAAAGGGCATCCTTCTGAAAGCAAAAGTTCTGTAAGGACTAGTAAAAGTTGTTTTCTCTTGATCTCAAGAGCAATAGGTATCTGATGGTAACCAGTATATCTATCCAGAAAGCAATAGTACTTATGTCCAGTAAGTCTATCCAATATTTGGTCTAGGAAAGGAAGAGGAAAATGATCTTTTCGGGTGGCTGCATTTAATTTTTGATAATCTATACAAATATGCCATCCAGAAATTTGTCTGATAGGAATTAATTCTTTATTTTCATTTTCTTTGACAGTTATTCCTCCTTTCTTGGGAACACAATGAATTAGACTTACCCAAGTACTATCCAAAATATAATATATAATTCCAACATCTAACTATTTTAAAATTTATCTTTTAACTACTTCTTTCATTATAGGGTTTAGTCTCCTTTGAGGGTCAATTCTTGGTTTATGTTCTTCATTTAATAAAATTTTGTGCATACAAATCGAAAGACTAATTTTTTTAATATCAGCTAAAGTCCAACCAAAAGCTCTTTTGCATTTTTTTAATGTATCCATTAATTTTTGTTCTTGAATTTCATTTAAGTCTGAGGATACAATTACTGGTAATGTTGAAAACTCTCCTAAAAATACATACTTCAAATGATTTGGAAGATTCTTTAATTCAAGTTCAAGGGGTTTTACAACAGATGGAATTAATGTTTAATTTTCTGGTGATGTTGAATTAAGCGTTTCATATTTTTCTTGAATATAATCAGCTTCTTCAGTTTCTATTTCTTCATAATTATCTTTGTCTGCATCTTCTTTTTCTTCATAATTTTCTTGGAAATATTTTCTTTTCAAATAATCACATATATCCATTCTGAAACATTCATCATCTTTTTCTATTGATGGACATTTCATCGACTTTGAGATGTTAAAGGTTACTTCTTGGTGATTTACTCTCATAGTCAATTCTCCTTTTTGAACGTCTATCATAGCTCTTCTTGTAGCTAGGAATGGTCTTCCTAAAATGATTGGAATTTCTTTATCTTCTTCCATATCTAGAATAATAAACTTATCAACCTTGACCAAAACATCTTCTACAATTTCTTTAGGATGTGTAATAGATCGATCAGCTAACTGTAAAGTTACAGAAGTTGGTGCAATCTCTCCAATTTCTAACCTTTTAAAAATTGATAGAGGCATCAAATTTATGCTAGCTCCCAAATCACATAATGCTCGCCCATAAAATTTTTCACCAATAGCACACAGAATAGTGAAACTACAAGGATCCTTAACTTTTTCAGGAAGTTTTCTTTGAATTATAGCACTATGCTCTTCACTAAGTGCAATAGTCTCATGATCTAATAACTTCCTCTTTTTGTTGAGTATATCCTTCATAAATTTAACATAATCAAACATTTGTTCTAAAGCTTCAACAAAAGGAATATCTATTGACAATTTTTTCAAAATGTCTAAAAATTTGGCAAATCTTTTTCTATTATCTTGTTACTTTAGTGTTTGATGAAATGGTGGAGGTGATTTTTCAACAGTAATCTTCATAAGTTTCAGGGGAAAATCAGGATATAGACTTTCGTTTTCTCCTTTAATTTCTTCTTTTTCCTTTTCAACTACAGTTTTTTTAAACTCTTGTTTCCAACTCTTTTCCACTTCTTAATTGAATATCTTTGATTTGTTCTTTTACTTGATCTTTAGGATTTACTTCAACATTGCTAGGTAAAGTTCCAACAGGTCTATTGCTTAATGCAGAAGCAATTTGCCCTAATTGGTTTTCTATGTTTTTAATAGCCTTTCCTTGATTTTGTAATTGATTACCCATATTAAAAACTATTTCTTCCATAAACAACTTCTTCTCCTTAAATTGTGAATTATTATAAAAACCTAGTGGATTAGAAGGTCTATAATTGGAATTACCTGGATTATTTATATTTCTTAATGGGTTTACAAGATTGTTCCCCCACTAAAGATTATTATTATTATTTTTGTTATTCAAATTAAAATTTGGATGATTCTTCCAACCTAGATTATAATAGTTTGAAGAAGGATTATTGATTCATATGAAGATTGAGCATCTACGATTTGTCCTAATGAATTTTCTTCTAACACTTGAGGTGTTTGAGAACGATTCATTCCATATTAATTTATTTTCTTTGAAAGAGCAGCAATTTGAGAAACTATCATGGTTAAAGCGTTAGAATCATGAATACTGGCTACTTTCTTAGGATTTACCCTTTCAGCAGGCTATTGAAAATTATTAGTAGTCATTTCTTCTATTAACGCATAGGCTTCTTCAAAAGGTTTAGACATTAGTGATCCACCAGCAGCAGCGTCAATTATAGATATAAGAGATTCTACTAATCCATTATAAAATGTTTGAATAATTAACCAATCTGGTAAAGCATGATGTGGACATTTCCTAAGAAGTTCTTTAAATATTTCCCAAGATTCATATTTCGATTCTCCCTCATACTGACTGAAAGGTGTGATATTGTTTCTAAGCTTAGCAGTCTTAGATGGTGGAAAATATTTCGATAAGAATTTTTGTGAAAGTTCTCCCCAATTTTTTATATATCCAGTTGCTAACGAATTTAACCAAGCTTTAGCCTTATCCCTTAGTGAAAAAGGAAAAAGTCTAAGTCTAACAGCATCATCAGACACTCTGTCGTACTTAAAAGTAGCACAAAGTTCTAAGAAACTTGCAAGATGTAAATTAGGATCTTTATTTGAAGTTCCACCAAATTGATTATTTTGTACCATTTGTATAATTGCAAGTTTAAGCTCAAATGAGTTAGCAGCTATATCAGAATTTTGGATAATTAAGTGAATTTCATATAATGTAGGGTTAGCATAATCTCTTAATGGTCTAGATTGTTGTTCATTTTCTGTTCTTTGGTTATTTATGTTGATTTCCATTGTTTCAGAATTTATAGGTTCTTTTCTCAGTTTTCTAATTCTCCTAACAGTGCATTCTAATTCTGAATCATAAGGTATAAGATTTTCAGAACCAAATTTGCGCATACACTAGAAATCAGTACACAGCAAAAACAGTTAACTAAATAAGTTGCAATTCTATAAAGGTTTTCTAACAGTCCTAAATTGTTGTCTGTTACTCTAATTATGTTATATTCATATAACATATAAAATCTCCTCGGCAACGATGCCAAAAACTTGAACCACCCTGCGCTTTTATCCAATTCGATGTACTTAAGAATTCGACACCACTACTAAAAGATATAGATCCTTAGCAACAGTGCCAAAGACTTTACTTGGAGCGTAATTTTAAATATAGTAACAATTAAATATTTTAATCTTTTAATCGCAGAGTTACTTTCAAACGCAAGTATATGTATCGTTCAAGTAATACAGGGCTCTAATAGAGTCCTGGATATCGATCCCACAGAGAAATATATTAAAGCCTACGGAATAGGATTATAAAAACCAATTTAGAATTACAACTAAATCGAAGTGCGTATCTGTCACTAATTTGCAATCGATAATAATATGAAACTTATATTAAAACTAGTTTTACTAACAATTTACTAACACTACTAGAGTTAAGTTCAAATATAGATAATAGCAAGAATCTTTCTCCTTAATTAAGATATTTAAGTGAAATGACAATTATAATTAGCTTTAATGTGTTGTGCCAAATAGGAGCATACCTATTCTTTACCCTTTGGTCCAGGCATAAAGAACATTGACTAATCCTATGCTTGGTTACTGATTCTGCGGCTAGGCTGGGAGGATACCGGCTCTCACTTCGGAGCTCCCACGTTCCCCTCACCTAAGAGCTAACAATCTACACATCAGCACCCAAAAGATAAGACCGAATTGACGATTTTAGCCTGTCACTCTAAAATCTCTAATTCTACGTCTGAGTATTATTATTTTCCTATTTATTTGCACTTCTCCCTTCAAGGATTTACCCGTCTACCTTGCAAAGAGAAATGTGATACATACAAGTTAAAAATCCTTAGCCCACGGTCAGGTCTTAAGAATTCTTCACGGATTTTAACAATAGAAATGGCCAATTTGTATAGTAAAGTAAGTTTAGGTATATATCCATTACAACTTATTTTATAATTTAATTAATAGACTAATTATATAATCATTTCACAAAAACATCAAAACCAGGAGAAAGATAGAAAAATTATTCAGAATTCATGAAGAGGATACAATAAAACTTAGATCTCATATAATAAAGTAAAGTTCTACACACTAAAAACAAATAAACACTACTTATCTCAAATTCCTCCCCAAGAAAAATCTTTGAAGTTCTTCTAGATCTTTTTCTTAGAATTCTGCTTTAAAACGGAAATGTGGAAGAGTTCTCTCACTTCCCTTCCACTCTTACAATCCCTCGAAGGATTCCTTAAAAATTTTCTATTTGAACTCACTACTCACTAAATTAAACTCACTAATAGACTCTCTTTTACACTATGAACTCACTAATAAACACTTTAGAGACAAGAATAAGAGCCCTTTTTCAGCCTAAATTCTTTCCTTTTAAAGTTGTAGAAGAGTCTCTAAGGGTTGCGAAGGCACCCCTTCGAAAATCATTCACATTCAACGTATTTCTGGAGAGATTCGTCGACCCTGCCATCAGCGGCCTTCTAGAAACAATGCATTTAAACAGACCCCGCCGTCGGCGGCCTCCCTTGCAATTAATTTTGAACTCTCAAGAAAATCACATCGTCGGCGACCTCAACCTCGCTGTCAGCGGCCTAGGTCAAATTTTTATAATTAGTCCTTTTTGCTCCAAATCCGCTCGTTTTTGCATATTTTTGTTCCTTTGTCCTTAATTCTTCATACCTGTAGAAAAACACAAAAAATAATTTTCTTTAAAGTGCAATATCATCAAAATCAGTGTAAAATAAGCATGAAAATCTTGACCTTTTTTTCTTGGGTCATGACGCTGAATTGAGGAATTTAGGTTGAGAAAATACCTGGCTTGTGTGTTATGTAATGTGTATTGTAACACTTGGATTTTATATATACTTGTGAAGTTTTGTGTTTTGCATGTTTATTTGTGTTAATACATCACTTAATCACTTAAAATTTATGTTTAAAATGATCGAACGGATGACAATGAGCCTTAAAATTGATCGAAATCACAAAAATAAGAAAATGATCAAAATTTAAGAATCTCGCCGATGGCGCGCTCGACGCCGCCGATGACGTATTTTTCCCGAGACTATTGAAATTAAATTCATTGGAGCCCGCCGATAGCGCGAACAACCCAGCCGACGGTGAGATCCTAAAAGTTACCTTTTAACCTTGATTTTGACCAGTCAACTGCCACTATTCATCATCTTCTTCCCTTATTTACTGAAAATTTCAACCTAGGACTTGAGAGATCTTGGATTTGGAGCGATTTTAACTCATTTTAACACCGAATTTCATCTTCCCTCAGTAAGAGCTTCCCTGCTATGTAAAAATTTTTTATTTTCACCATGAATTTCTTTCACATTGAGAAATTTTGGAAAAATTGAAAATGTGGAGAAAAGACTTGGAAGAAATTCATGAAACTTGATTTAGATTACTTTAAGTCATCTTTGGAAGCCATCGTATTATTACTTTGGAATTTAGTTTAGATTTTCGTAATTTTGATAGATCGAAAAATGGCTCCCCATTAAAAGAGGCAACTTGAATTGACGAGGCTCGATTTATAAATGCTAAAGCCCAATCAAGATACACTTTAATCTTCCAAGGAAAAAAAGTGTATTCAAGATCGAGTTTTTGATAATCCTGAAGGAGAGGTGGAACGAGTTATTAGAGAAAGGAAGTGGGAGAACTTCTATTATTCTACTAACAAGGCTGCTATAGAAGTTGTAAAAGAGTTATATGCCAATCTGACTCAACTTGAGGACGAGCCTGTAAAAGTAAGAAGATTTTCTGTTGATTTTAATGCTGCCCGCATTAATTCTTTTTATGAACTTCACAATTTTTACTCTAGTGAGTATGAAACATTTGGAACTATGGAAGGTCCGTTAGACGATGTTATTAACTTTCTCACTGATAGGAAAGGGACTTGGAAAATTAAGCATCGTGAACGGATTAACTTTCCTCTTTCTATTATGAATGCCACAGCTAAGACATTACATTATTTCATTTGTTCTACTCTGCTACCTACCTATCACCATAGTGAAGTATCGAGAGATAGAGCTGTTCTGAATTTCTGTATTCAGAACAAGACGTACAAAATGTGGGGAGTATTATTTATAAGAATATTTTGGCCACGAAAAAGAGTGATTCAAGTGGAGGATTAGGACATTTTGGCCTCATTTATACACATTACCAATTATCTAGAGTGGAAGCTAGAGACGATGAAGAATGGGTATATCCTATGAAACCCATTAGTAAAACCAATTTGAAGACATACGAATCCCATGAAGAATGGTGATCTGGGAGTAGGAGTAAAGCACCTTTTACCAGTAGAGATATCCCCTCTACTAGTTATGACCCTCCTGCCTCTAACTCTCCTACTCTTTTTGATTTGATGAATGAGATGACCCTGCAGTGGAAAATTTTTGAAACGTTTGATGAAATACTTGGGAGAATAAATCAAAGGATTGAAGGATTAGAGCAGATACATGATCATGATAGTGAATATCTTCAGCAGAATTCTGATTTTGAGATTGCTTATTATGATGCTCAGGCTAGATACTATAGAGGTGAGACTGATGTTACTTTTCCAGAATGCCCCCGTTATACTCGCTATCAGTCCAATCCACCTGCTGACCAGGGAGATGAAGACATAGCATGGGATTTTGATATCTGATTTTTAAAATTTGATTGTGATGTGATGTATGTGTGTTTTATTGTAGTATTTTCATTCTGTTATTTATATTTTGTAAACTATTTTATTTTTTGAGATATGTATTTTGTTTGTAGTTTTTATTTCATTTCAGAATGGATTGTGATGCATAATTGTAATTTTAATTGTGAACTCTAAGTTAAAATAGTAGACTGTTTGTTATTGTGTTGTGAAATGCAATTGTTATTTTGTGTTGTCCTGTGTAGTTAATTATTGTTGTTAAATGTATTATTTTATATACTTGTTTCAAAATTTCATTACCCCAGCAAATTCTCTAATCTGTTATATGTGTAGAAAAGTTTCTAATATTACAGGTCAGTTAAAGTTAAAAATTTTTTAGAAGAACTTGCAAAAATTTCAGAGAGAAGAAAATGCCTAAAATGCAAAGGTATGATTTATATTTAGAATTTTTTTCTTTCCACTCGTATTATTTCTATTATTTAAAACTTTAAGTTTGGGGGGGAGAAAAATATTAATTATTATATATTCTCAAATTAAAATATTTTCAAAATTTATAAGATGCTCTTTTTGATAAAATTTAATTCCGTTAACTATATTTAGATTTTATTTAAATATTGTAGAAGATTCAAAGAAATATTTTTAGTAATGAAAATTAATTTTGTAGGTTAAGATATTTAGTATAAGAAGATAAGACTATAGTTAACTATTTAAAGTAAAGAAAATTATATTCTAAAATATTAAAAATCTTAGGAATTTAGTTGAGAAAGAAAAGATTGGGGCTCAATGATGTAAAGACTATGAATTACATATAAGGAAAAGGAATGCTATAAGTTTCAAATTTAGAAAAAGAAGTGTGAAGTTCAAAATTATTAACAGACTATCCAGATATAGTAATCCTCACTTGAAAAAGGAAAAAAAATATATAGGATTGAAAAGCAATCCAAATAAAAAGAAAAGAAAAAGTAAGTGAGGAAAATCTTGAGGAGATGCCTTATCAAAAATTGCCTTCACTTGGATTAACCTAAAGGGAAAACTAAATGCATTTCTGAACTTATATTTATGGACTAGTTTCTTTACTAGTAGTGTTCTCCTAAATTTCCTATCATCTGAATATTATAAGTGAATTAATATTACAACATATAGTCATTATTGAAATGAATAGAAGACTAGAACTCCTAGACTTGATGACTAGATAGCCTTACATCTATAGAGTTAATCTAATTACTTGAAAATCTTTCTAAGAAGTCTTACGATGATATTTATTTAAATCAAAATTATAGTATTTCTGAATTAAAACTTTACCACAATGAATCATAACTTTTATGTAGTACTAAAAAGTACTTAAGGACAAGTAATAGTTAATTTTGGGGGATTTTGACCCACTGAAAGTATGTTAAGATTTTCATGCCTATTTTATATTTATTTTGATAATATTGCACTTTAAAGAAGAGTATTTTTTATGATTAGTTGCAGATATGATGTTTTATGGACATTGGAGCTAAAAAATGCAAAAAGGAGCAAATTTGGAGCAAAAATGATCAAAAATATGAAAATTTGATCTAGGGCGCCGATGGCGGAATTTTCCTGAGAGTTCAGAAAAATATTACAAGGAAGGTCGCCGACATCAAGATCGAGGCCATCGACAGCGAGCCTTATGAAAGAGAGTCCAAGGCTAAGTATTCTAGAAGGCAGGCGACGGCGAGGTCGAAGCCGCCGACGGCTAGGTCGAAGCCGCCGACGGCGAGAAAGTCAGTTCTCTCACGAGGTGCGTCAAATGTAGACGATTTTTGAAGGGATGCTTGGGAAACTCTTGGAAACTCTTCAACTACTTTAAAAGAAACAATTTAGGGCCGAAAATAGTGTCCACTAGAGTGTCAAGAGTGTGTGTCTAGTGAGTCCAAAGGGTTTCTAGAGTGTTAGTTAGTTTCTTGTTTTCATTATAGTTTTAGATAGTGAGTTTAATTAGTAATATTTGAGAGGGATTCTTCGAGAGATTGTAAGAGTAGAAGGGAAGTGAGAGATTTCTTCCTCCTTGCCGTTTTGAAGGAGAATTCTGCGTGCTGTAAAGAAAGAATGAGATTCAGAGGAATTTCAAGGAGTTTGCTTTGGGAGGAATTTAAGATAAGTTGTATTTACTTATTTTAGTTTGTAGAACTTTGCTTTTATATATGAAATCCATATTTTGTCATATCTTCTCCATGAAATCTGAGTAGTTTCTCTATCTTTCTCCTTGTTTTGATATTTTTGTGAAATGGTGGTTTGAATTAGTGTGCCAAGAAAATTTTAAAGAAGTTGTGATAATCTTTCACTTAAATCTTAATTTACTTTCAATCTGGCTAATTTATTAGTTAAAATATGTTGATTTTAACAACTATAGTGAAGATTACATCCGAGATTCAGGGAGGTCAAAGTCCTTGAAAATAGGGTGCAAATAAATAGGGAAATAATATTTATCAGGCATAGAATTGGAGATTTTAGAGTGACACACTAAAATCCTTAATTTGGTCCTATCATTTGGGTGTTGAAGTGTAGATGTTAGCTCTCAGGCGAGGGGAATGTGGGAGCTCCGAAGTGAGAGCCGGTATCCTCCCAGCCTAGACGCAGATTTAGTAACCAAGCATAGGATTAGTCAATATTTTTTATGCTTGGATCAAAGGGTAAAGAATAAGTATGCTCCTATTTGGCACAACACAGTTTTAAACTAATTTTAATTATCCATTCACTTAAATTTCTTAACAAGGAGAAGGATTCTTGCTTATATATTTGAACTTCACTTTATTAGTAGAATTGGTTAACTGTTAGTAGAATTAGTTTATTTAAAATTTCATTTTATTTATGATTGCATATTAGTGACAGATAGGCAAATCGGTTTACTAAGTTGTGATTCTAAATTGGTTTCTATAATCCTAGTCCGTAGCCTCTAAACTATCCCTGTGGGATCGATATCCAGGATTTCATTAGAGCCCTGTATTACTTGAGCGATACGTATACTTGCGTTAAAAGATAACTCTGTAATTATTGAATATCTATACTCATCTATATCAAATTCTAGAAATATTAAATTTACGCAAAGTGTGTGGAGTGGTTCAATTATCCACAAAGAGAACCTCTACATAAGAAACCTTTTACAATAGAAGCAAACGAAATATTTTTGTTCTGAACTAAGAGTAACTCCCAAAGGAGTGCATCACTTTAGTTAATTATGTCTTAGAGGATACACAAGAATACTCTCGATAAATTGTTATCTTTCTTATGCTTTATGATAACTAGTCGAGGGTATGTGCGGTTATCTCAATTAAGAACTTCTCGGTAATTTAAAGCATATACTGAGTTGTGAGGACAGAGAGTAAGTCTCTCACATCCCAAAAAATAGTGGCTAATTGCTAATCAAGGCCATATGAGATAATCAGGTCATTAGATAGGATAATCCTACCTCTTCAAAGTCATACTGGGTTACAAGTATAGATGAATGAATCATTATATCCCAAATGAGTAATGGCCTTTCGACAAAATGAGGCCCACTAGATGAAATCAACTAGGTTCCAACGGAACAAATGAGCTCAAAAGGTTTACCAATAGAATTGTAAATCAGCCCTAATATGATAGAGATAACCTGGTTAGGATGCTATGGATCCACATCCATGGATACCTTGGTAGCTTGAAGCTAAAGGAATGAAACCTCTAAAGCCCTAAGAATCTCAATGAGTCAAATTTGTAGAAATAGGGCTTATACCTACAAATATAAGTTGTGGGAAGCCTTTGGAACAGAGAGAAAAGAGGGACCCAATTGCAAATTCAAAACCAACTGACAAAGGACATACACCCTATCTTGGTCGGGGAGCGTCTAACACCTTAAGCGTATTATGGACAACCAACTAAGTAGAAATTAATCCTTGTCTAGTCAGGCTGGAGAAGTGTGACGGCTTCTCCTTAGGATAAGACAATACAATTTAATTATCTAATAAAACCATAGTGAGGAGGCCCTATTAATAATCCAACTGGGTAATAACCATGCATGTGAATCCATTTTGAAACTAGGTAGAAGGCCATGCCAAAAAAATAAGCTTATATTTTGAATATGGTTTCATTTATATTCCTAAAATTTTATTAGTTTAAATATTTTATATATTAGGAGTTTTTAGAAAAGTTATAGTTTTAGGATCTGTAAAGAGCCTAAAATGTATTTCCGACGTGCATCTCACAAAAAACCAACATTCAAGAAGGCAAGAATTCAAGCACACTACATGCTAAGTAAAATAAAAAACGGGGCGAGCTACTGGGTCTGTAAAATATCCCAATAAAATAAGAGAATGAGGTCAGGCTATGCATATACAAGTATGAATCTAGATCTATACAAAAAACTTAAATTTTGGACTAGGGTATGGGACACAAGTATCTTCTCCTAGTTCTCAACACATGGTTCCACACGTCAAATGTTTGGGAACCTGTGCTTGTACCTTATTTTGATACAATACTACATATGGACTATACAAATGGCATGTAAATGTCTAATATAAGAGCTCAACCTACAAAATAAAGGGGTTAACATGGATCATAGCATGCAACATAATAAATCATGTCTGGCGGGAAGAGTGCTTAGTAGAACCTAGAGAAAATACATTATCTTAAATCATTAATAATCCTAGCTTTTTAGGCATGACACCCTATACAAATGACCGCCCCTAAATATACTAGTTCGCAAGTCCAAGCTCAATAAACACAGAAAAGGCGTAAATAAAATGCTTGGCCATCCATAAGCCATAACAACAGCCAAGCATATAAAAATTTTAACTATACCTTACTCTGTTTTAGGAAACATCTAAAACAAGGTGTCCTAACACATCATCTATGTGTGAGCAAAAATGTGTGGCTATGCATGGTGTATGATTTTGATTGGTTTAATGACGCCGAACTCATCCTATTGATCCAAGAGATCTAATGTGAATCTCCAAAGGGATGAGATTGTAAATGGACTGACCTCATATATGGTCTAGTATGTTAGTAGCATATATATATATATATATATATATATATATATATATATATATATATATATATATATATATATATATATATATATATGATTATTAAAAGTAAGTTTGTAGCATGCAAGGTGACATGCTTTGGTGTTCTTGGATCATTAGCATAGTCATAGACGTGTTGATCATAATGAAATGACTTGTATTGCTTGTAGAGATATGTTCGCTGACCCGACCGCAAATAACGCAGTAATTTATGCTTCCAAAAATATGTTATAGCCAATACTTTCACCCAAATAATAATAGCGGCTAGTGTATATAAATATAATTTTATGGAAAATATTTTACACACTAGAGGTACTACGCAACTATACGAATCGTTTCAAGTAATATAAGGCTTTAAATAAAGACTCCAGTATCGATCCCACGAGGAGGTTTATAGATTTTTAAATATTTTAATTTTATTTTTATGTATTTATTTTAAAGTTACAAATTTAATATTTAATTTACTAAATACAGAAATAAAGCAATACTAAAATAATGAGTGATGTAAATAATAATAAGCAAACAACTTTCTTCCTTTCAATTAATCCAAGACTTTTTAGATAATGTAATATTCGTGGAGAATATAAATTTATGGTATTGTGCCAAATAGAAGCATTCCTTTTCTTTACCTTCGCTCAATAATATAAAGAACATTGGCTAATTTATAGATCAGGTCTGGATGTATTGTTAGTAGAATGGGTTAATCTAGGCTCACACTACTAGATGTCCAAGGGTGGCTATGGTCGGCACTACTAGTGACCCTTTCCCTTTCTATAAACCAAATTAAAAGAATTTAGTCTCTCACTCTAAAAACTTATTAATTCTACGCCCATTAAATAATATTTTTCTAATTATTTGCACTTCACCTTGAATAACCCGCACAAGGCCTTCAACTACCCAAGGATTCATGTGATATCTACTAGTTAAGAATTCATCTCCTTCTAGGTCTCAAAATTCTTCAACAGATTTTATCAACTTAAATGACCAATTTAAATAGTAAATTAAGATTCGGTATTAATATCATCACAATATTTAAACATATTTAGCTTTTAATTCTCCAACGAATTTTATATTATCTAATTTATCTTTTCATAATTGAAAGGAGAAAGTAAAGTAACTACTCAGAACATATTGAATTTAAATAACAAAACATAGAAATAAAACTTTGAATCAAATTACAAATACTTATCTCAAGTGTTTCTCCAACTGAACCTCTGATTCTTTCTGACTCCAAAGCGAAATAGACTTCAAAAGCACAAACTCTTCCAAACTCTCAATACAAACTCTAAATAAAATAAACTCACTAATTTATGAAAGAAAGTAAACTAAACGTGTGGCCCTATATTTAAAATTATCTCTCTAATTGGGGGGGGGGGGCTCTTTTCTGTAGAAATGGCCTCCTATTTATAGGCTTCAAGGGTTGCCTAAAGCATCTCTTCAAAATATGTCTAAGTTCAATGATTCTTCTAGAAACTGTGTCTGGCGCCTAGGTGCCGGATTATGGCGCCTAGACGCCGGACTCCGCGTCTAGTTTTTCGCATCTAGTTTTTCGCACCTCTTCACTTTGGATCGCACCTTTTCGCAATCCAAACCTTTTCCAAGCGTCTAGATACAATGTATCACGTGTCCTATAATCCAGAAACAACTGTCAATCTTCTAGAAGGTCCAATAACCGCTCTAACCGTCAAAATAACTGCCCAAAGTAGTTACAAAATTGTAACTGTTTTGGTATTGAGCTGGCGCTGTGCGCCGGATTCTGGTGCCTAGGCGCCAGACCCATTATTTTGGTAATTTTATATTTTGGCTCCATTTTTGCTCCTTTTTACTCCTTTTTCCTTCTTGAACATTTTTGCATCACCTATATCCAAAAACACAAAAATACCTTTCATTAAAGCATAATATCCTTAAAAATTTAATAAAAATCAAGGCATAAAAATAGGTATTTTTTTCATGGATCAAAATCCCCCAAACTTAAACGTTACTTGTCCTCAAGTAACCCTTTTTACTATATAAAATGTACAACAATTGGAATAAAAGGTAAATATTTAAGATTCCTTGTAATTTTTTATTTTATAAAGGCTTTAGTAAAACATTAAACAAATTTCACTAACTAAGTTTAATTTTAAGAATTTAAAGAATATTTAACTACCAAATTGTAAGACTTCAAAAAATTTTCATTCATTTCAAAAATAATTGTAGTTTATTGTATTAAGATCACATAAATTATTTACAAGAAAAATATCTTCATGAAAATCTTTTCTAATAAAGATGCATGCATAAAAATTAAGTAAAATATGTAATTAGTTTTCTTCTTATAAGATAATTCAAGTGAAGCCAATTTTTGATTAGGCATCTCCTCAAGCTTCTCCTCTCTCTTTTTTTTTCACAGTGAGGATTACTGTATCTAGATAGTCTGTTAATGATTTTGAACTTCACTATCCTTAACTTTTGTTTACAAACTTATACATCTTCACTTAATCACTATAACATAAATAATTTTCAAAAAGACTTTCAATCTTTTCTTTTTCAAGTTATAATTCTTGATTTCTTAATACTTCTAAAATTCAATTATCTCTACCATGAATATAAAAAATTCTTAATCTTACTCTTCTTTATGTTGAATAATTCTATTCTTAAAATCAATCTAAGTTATTAAAATTTTGTTTAAGTCTACGAAATTATTTATAATTTCAAAAATTTAAGTGATCTTAAATAGATTTTTCATTCCTTATGTTATATTAATATATATATATATATATATATATATATATATATATATATATATATATATATATATATATATATATATATATATATATATTAAAGAAAATATTAGCACTTAAGGACAAATAAAATTTAAATTTGCATGTATTTTCCCTTCCCCCAAACTTAAGTTTTGGTATATCATGAAAAATTCTAAAGTATGAGAGAAAGAAGGACATAATTTAAAAAGGAATTTTATAAGTATGTAAAAACAGTCTACAAAAAAAAATTTACTTCTACACATGTTTTTTATGAATATCACTGAAATAATGAAGCAATATAAAAGTAAGCAGGTTCAATTTTTATATCAGTAGCTAAATTAAACGCTATACTAATCGCAATAACAGAAACAGAACATCATCAATAACTAAATAGTACGACAATCATCAGTACAGCTAACATCAACAAAACATCAAACAAACATAAACCAATCATACTACTAAGTCTAACACACAAATAAATAAAACAAGAACATAATCTCAACAATCTAATCATCACTCGCAGTCTCCTCATCATCATCATCATCGACACCAAAGGAAAAATCCTTAGTCTTCTTCGGATCATAAGGTGTGAATCTAGGACAAGTAAGAAAGTGAACAGATTGTTCTCCCTTTAGGAATCTAACAAGAGCTTCATCATACTCAGCATCATAATTGCTCTTCCTAAGGGTAAAATCAGCAAAATGATTAAATTTCGCATCAATCTCATCTATGCTAAAATTAGCTAAGAGTAACGCATTCTGTTGCTCTGAATACCTCTCATCCATAGTCTCCCAAAAACTAGGTGGTGGTGTAGCAGAAGTAGAAGGTCTAGAAGTAGAAGCTTTACCTGGAGCAGGTACAGAAGTAGGAGCAGTAGATCTTTTCCCGCGAAGACGATCATAAATACTAACACTCTTCTGCCCAATAGGCTTTGTAGTCTTTAGCTTCTCCTCAGAAATATCAGTAATAACTCCATCGCTCACGCATAAAGAATATATCAAAGATGGGAATTCTAATCCCACAGAAGTGCTGGATCGTGCAATTGACTCCACAGAATCATAGATAATGCTGCCAACATCTATCGGCTTCCTTTCCTGAATACAGTAGTTCAGGATAGCTCTATCTCTGGTAACTTCACTCAGGTGGTTGGAAGGAAGTAGTCTAGCAGAAATAAAGTAGTGCCAGGCCTTTGAAATACCATTCAGCTTAGAAGATTTAAAGTTTACCCTTTTGTCGTTCCGGATCTTCCAAGCTCCAGTGTCGTCAGTCAGATATGCAATGATCATCTCCAGATCACCTTCAGATGGAGATAGACCAGAATAGTAGCACTCGATGGTAGGTGGTAGGCCGTAGAAAATGTTGATCCGTTTCGGAGTGAATCCCACTCTGACACCTCTAACGAAGACTTCATAGTCTTCCACATCCATAAAGTTGGCATAAAACTCTCGTACAACGAGAATAACGACAACGACGGTGAAATAACGGAATCACTGCCAGTTGTGTGCAATGATCGTGTTCTCGATCATCTCTCCAGGATTGTAAACTGCGTTCCGAGATAAATTTCCTCGATCATGCAAATTCATGGTAATGAAAGTGCGCTGCCGTAGTAGCGAATTTGCTGCGATCAAAATTTTCTCGTTCTTTTCCGCGCTTAGATTTAGGTGCCATCTAAACGTGAAAGAAAACACAAATAAATTAAGGAATCAAATAAACTAAACTCTTTTAAGCTTGAGAAACTTAAAATGAGTTTAAAAATCCATGGAAAATTTTCTAAAAATCAAAATTTTTCTCCAAAATTTCGGTTTTTAGCAAAAATAGGAAAATTCATGATAGAAATCAAACATAAATGGATTAGAAGGTAGATCTGACCTCAAGATGAAGAAATAGAGTGATTTCGGGCTCAAAAATGTGAGTTTTTGGCCTCTAGATGGATCTAAGGGGTAGGTTTTCGCGAAAAAGAGGAAGGAGATGAAGCTTAGGCGTCGGCAATGGCTAATGGAGGTTTAAATCCTGATTTTTGATTAGCAGGCCGAACCGAAGCCTAGGCGCCGACCTCTGGCGCCTAGGCGCCAGACTCGCCTTTCACAAAAATCATTTTAAAATTTTAATTTTCCACCAAAACTTACAAATTCAACTTTAAATTACTCATATAAGAGTATTACTTCTGTTTCCAACTTCCAAAAATTTTTAAAAATTATAAATTAAATCCACCAATTAAACACAAGTTTAAGTTAAACTCTTCTAATTCCATTCATAATCTTCAATTTCGGGCTCAATACATTACAGATAAGTATAATAATAAGATTCAAGTCCTAACAAACAATCAAACAACACAATTTCAAAGCAAATACAACACACATTGAACAATAAAACAAACACAAACAACACATACGATTTACCAAATCGATGCAACGACACACTAGATAAAGTCTTGATCTAACCACATTTACTATCTAATCTTCAAATTTGAAATTTCCATTCTCATTGCAATGAAGATTACTCGGCCTACTTGGGAAGAACACTAACGCCCTAGGAAAATCCGTAGCCGTTTTCTCGTCGATCCATTTGTTCTTCGCATACATCTCCACTTGAGCATCTTGATAGGCCGCTAGATGATCGAATTGAAGCTTTGCCTGCCATTCCAGATGCTCGATTTGATGATACATCTCATGGAGGTGATCTCCAATACTTTTGAATTCCGCTTCAAACTTATCTAGGTGACTCAAAAACTTCTCCAAACTTACAGCAATAAAACCATTGAAGAAAGGTTGAGAATCCTTTGAACTCTTATATCTAGCCTCTTCTCCATGATTTCTTCTCTCCATTTCTTCAAAATCTTCTCTTATCTCCTCAAGAATGAAGTGGAAAGGTCGTATCTTTGGTTGCTTAAGGATTGGGAACGAAGATGGGGTAGTTTATAGGAGAAAATCGTGTGAAAAACTGAAAATTTTTTGTTTTTACACAACCCAGTAACTGTGGCGCTTAGGCGCCAAATCTGGCGCCTAGGCTCCGGACCCATCGATACACAGTCTACTCTGGAGCTTAGGCGCTGGATTCTGGCGCCTAGGCGCCAGAACAATGTTCAACTCCGTTTCGCCTAACGTCAAATTTCAAAGTTTCGATCTCTAAAATAGGTAAATTAGAATTCTAAGATCAATATAGACTCAGTAATTAAAATTAACTCAAATTATAAACAATCATAATGAAGGTTAACTTGATCTCCTTTTTACTCACATACAAAATGGAGTGATCCAAAGTCCAAACTTTATATACTTCGAGATAATCTTTATCTTAATTCAATAAAGACTTGTTAGCATCCAATTTTCTAAAGTTATATAAAATTTAGTCAAGACTGAGGCATAACCTTACATTAAAAAAAGTAAAAACACACAAAAATAACTATGGGTTGCCTCCCACAAAGCGCTTGGTTTAACGTCGTCAGCCCGACTTAATTAAGTCATTAATCAGGTTGACTTAACTCGTAAGCCTCTTTATAAATCATTTTTATGTCTCCCAATTAAGGCTTCAGTCTTAATCCGTTAACTTTAAATATTGTTCCCGTTTTGGGGTTTTTAATATCCACTGCTCCATAATGGTATACTTTCTCAGTTATATATGCTCCCATCCATTTAGATCTTAATTTTCCAGGAAAAAGTCTCAAACGAGTATTAAATAATAATACTTCTTGTCCAGGCTCGAATATTTTTCCTGAAATCGTTTTATCATGGAATATCTTCATTTTCTCTTTATAAATCTTTGCATTTTCTTATGACTCATTTCTTATTTCATCCATCTCATTTAATTGTAATAATCGTTTTTCTCCTGCAGTATTCAAATCAAAATTAAACTCCTTTATCACCCAATAAGTTTTATGTTCAAGTTCAACAGGTAAGTGACAATATTTACCATAAACTAACCGGTAAGGTGACATTCTGATTGGTGTCTTATAAGCTGTTATATAAGCCCATAATGCAGAATCAAGTCTATCATCCCAATCAGTTCTTTTAGGATTAACAGTTTTCTCTAAAATTCTTTTAATTTCTCTGTTTGATACTTCAGCCATTCCACTTGTTTGTGGGTGATAAGCAGTTGCAATTCTATGTTTGATTCCAAATTTTTCCAGTAATGATTGAATTCTTATATTTCTGAAATGACTTCCACCATCTGTGATAATTACCTTAGGCATTCCAAATCTAGTAAAAATCATTTTCTTTAAAAATTTCGAAGTACTTTTGGAATCAAAGTTAGGTAAAGCTACAGCTTCAATCCACTTTGAAACATAATTAACTGCTAATAAAATATAAATCTTTCCAGATGATGGTACAAATGGTCCCATAAAGTCTAAACCCCATATATCAAAAATTTCAACTTCCAATATATAGTTTAAAGGCATTTCATCTTTCCTAGATATATTTCCCATCCTTTGACATCGATCACATGTTTTCACATATTGTCTCACATCTTTGAACAAGGTAGGCCAATAAAATCCTGAATTTAAAATTTTAAATGCAATTTTATCTACTCCAAAGTGTCCTACAAATTCGGAATCATGACATTTTTTAATAATAGCAAAATTTTCTTCAAAAGGTACACATCTTCGAATTACATAATCTTTTCCTAATTTAAATAAATGAGGTTCTTCCCAAATATAAGATTTTGCATCATTTTTAAATTTCTTAATATATTTGTTATTCAATCCATAAGGTAGAATATTGCTAATTAATAGTTAACTATATCCACATACCAAGGTGTTTGGCATCCTTGAATAACATATAATTGTTCATAAGGAAATTTCTCATTTATCTATTCTTCAATAATAATATCATTCTTAATTCTAGATAAATGATCAGCAATTTAGTTATCAGTTCCTTTTCTATCAACTATTTGAAAATCAAATTCTTGTAGAAGTAAAACGCATCTTATCAGTCTAGGTTTAACATCTTTTTTTGACATTAAATAATTAATAGCGGAATGATCAGTATGAACTATGCATTTGGCACCAAGAAGATAAGGTCTAAATTTATCAAAGGCATAGACTATAGCTAAAAGCTCTTTCTCAGTAGTAGTGTAATTTCTTTGAGTTTCAGTAAGATTTTTACTAGCATAATATATAACTTTGAAAATTTTCTCATATTTTTGTCCCAATACGACTCCAATTGCAAAATCACTTACATCGCACATTAATTCAAAAGGTTTATTCCAATTAGGTGCAATAATTATAGGTGCAGTTATTAATTTTTCTTTTAAAATATTGAAAGCATTAACATAGTCTTTATTAAATTCAAATTTAGCATCTTTGTCCAATAAATGCAAAGAGGTTTAGCAATTTTAGAAAAATCCTTTATATATCTTCTATAGAATCCAGCATGTCCCAGAAAACTTCTCACATCAGTAACAGTAGTAGATGGTTGTAGTTCAGCAATAATTTTCGCTTTTGCTTGATCAACTTCCATCCCTTTTTGTGAAATTTTGTGACCAAGTACAATGCCTTCTGTGACCATAAATTGACATTTTCCCAGTTAAGAACTAAGTTTGTTTCTTCACATCTTTTCAGAACTTTGGAAATATTTTCTAAACAAGAATCAAAAGAAGTTCCAAAAACTGAAAAATCGTCCATAAATATTTCAATTCCTTTCTCAATCAAATCACAAAATATTGACATTATACATCTTTGAAAAGTTGCACGTGCATTACATAAACCGAAAGGCATTCTTCTAAAAGCAAATGTTCCATAAGGACTTGTAAATGTTGTTTTCTCTTGGTCCTCAGGAGCGACAGGTAATTGATGATAACCAGAATATCTATCTAGGAAACTGAAATATGAGTGTCCAGCTAATTTATCAAGCACTTGATCCAACAAAGGTAAAGGAAAATGATCCTTTCTAGTGGCGTTATTTAATTTCCGATAATCAAAGCAAATTTGTCATCCAGTAACTTGTCTTGTAGGAATTAGTTCATTTTTATCATTGACAATGACAGATACTCCTCCTTTCTTCGAAACACAATGAATAGGACTCACCCATTAACTATCCGAAATAGGATAAATAATTCCAGCATCTAACCATTTTAAAATTTCTTTTTTATCAACCTCTTTCATAATAGGATTTAATCTTCTTTGAGGTTCAATAATAGGTTTAAAATCTTCTTCCATTAAAATCCTATGCATACAGATGGAAGGGCTTATTCCTCTTATATCAGCAATAGTCCAACCAAAAGCTTTCTTATAATTCTTTAACACTCCTATTAATTTTTCTTCTTGATCTAAGCTTAGTTTAGAAGAAATAATAACAGGCAAAGTTAATGAATTTCTAAGAAAAGCATACTTAAATGTGCAGGTAATATTTTTAATTCCAGTTCAGGGGCTTTTATAATCGAGAGTAAAAGTATATCATTTTTAGTTATGTCCAAAATTTCCCAGTTATCTTTAATATAATGCATTTCTTTAGATAATTCTTCTTCTTTTAATTCTTCATTTTCGTCAGTTAATAATTCAATTTTTTCTTTAGAAATGACTTTACATTTTTCTTAATAATTTTTTTCAATTATATAATCAATAATATCCATTCGATAGCATTTTTCTTTGTCAGGGTACTTCATTGATTTAAGGACATTTAATTTAATCTCTTGGTCATTAACTCTCATAGTTAATTCTCCTTTTTGCACATCAATCATAGCCCGTCCGGTAGCTAGAAAAGGTCTCCCTAAAATAATAGGTATTTCTTTATCTTCTTCCATATCAAGTACAATGAAATCCACGGGGAAAATAAATTTATCCACTTTAACAAAAACATCCTCTATAACTCCTTTAGGGTAAGTGATAGATCTATCAGCTAACTGAAGGGTTACAGTGGTGGGAGAAATATCTCCTAAAACCTTCAAAAAGTAGAAAATGGCATGAGATTAATACTTTCTCCTAAATCACATAAAGCTTTTCCACAAAATTTTTCTCCAATAGCATAAGGTATAGTGAAACTTCCAGGATCTTTAAGTTTCTGAGGTTATTTCTTTTAAATTATTGCACTACATTCTTCACTTAATGCAACAGTTTCAAAAGCTTCAAATTTTTGTTTCTTACTTAAAATATCCTTCATAAATTTTGCATAAGTTGGCATCTGTTCCAAAGCTTCAGCAAAAGGTATGTTAATGGTAAGTTTCTTAAAAATTTCAAAGAACTTAGAAAATTGATGATCAAGCTTCTGCTGTTTAGTCTTTGAGGAAAAGGTGGTGGTGGTTTTTCAACTTCCACATTAATAGGAATAACAGTCTGATCTTTACTAGGAGAAGGAGTTTCTTTAGGTTTTTCAATCTCTTCGATCTCAATCTCATTTTCAATTTCATCCTGAATTCTTTCTTTTAATTCCTTTCCACTTCTAAGTTGTACAGCTTTAGCATGTTCATGTTCTTTTCCAGTTTCTTTTGGATTGATTTCAACATTACTAGGTAGTGTTCCTGGAGGTCTGTAATTAATTAAATTAGCAAGTTGTCCCATTTGATTCTTAATATTACGAATAGCAGTGTTTTAATTTTGTAATTGATTACTCAGTTGTAAAATTAATTTTTCTATAGATAACTTTTTCTGTTGATTATTAAATCCAGGAGGTTTATAGTTTGAATTTACTTGATTGTTCCAATTTCCAGTTGGATGAGACTGATTATTACCACATTATTGTTGTGAATTATTCCAGTTAAACTTAGGGTGATTTTTCCATCCAGGATTATAATAATTTAAATAAGGGTTATTTTTACTAGCAATAGCTTGTAAAGTTTCAATAGTTTGAGAATATTCAATATTGGCAGAGTTGTTATGTGATATATTGATAGCAAAATTATCTAATTTCTTAGATATTGCAGCCACTTGTGAAGCTAAGATAGAAAAGGCTTCGTTATCATGAATACTTGCCATTCTTTTAGGATTAACCCTTTCAGAAGGCCATTGAAAATTATTGTTAGCCATTTCTTCAATTAAAGTATAAGCTTCTTCAAATGATTTATCCATTGAAGAACCTCCAGCAGCAGCATTAATAATTAATTTCAGTGATCCAATATGTCCGTTATAAAATGTTTGAATAATTAACCAATCAGGTAAAGCATGATGAGGACACTTTCTTAATAGTTCTTTAAATCTTTCCCAAGTTTCATAAATTGTATCCCCGTCAAATTGACTAAATGAAGTAATATCATTTCTTAATTTAGCAGTTTTAGAAGGAGGAAAATATTTAGCAAGGAATTTTTGTGCAATTTCAGCCCATGTTTTAATAGAACCTGTTGCTAATGAGTTCAGCCACATCTTTGCTTTATCTCTTAAAGAGAAAGGAAAGAGTCTAAGTCTAATAAGCATCATCGAAACATTGTTATATTTAAAGGTAGCACAAAGTTCTAAAAAACTAGCAAGGTGTAAATTTGGATCCTCATTTGGTGTTCCCCCAAATTGATTATTTTGAACCATTTGAATAATAAACTGTTTAAACTCAAAAGAATTAGCATCCACAGCAGGTATTTGAATGCTATTATGAAGTTCATTAACTGTAGGGTTAGCATAATCCCTTAATGGTTTATAAACATTTTGTTCATTAATTTCAATTGGATTCTGTAAATTGTTATGTAAATTAGCCATCTCTTGATATTTTTAAATTTGTTTTCCTTTTTTAATTCTTCTAACAGTTCTTTCTAATTCAGAATCTAAAGGTAATAATCCTTCAGATCCAGAACTACACATAAAAAGTAAAGAAAAAGTAAAATAGCAAGAAATAAAATCTCTACTTTTTTTTATTTTTGTTTTTATAAATGTTTTTGTATTTTATATTTTTGTATTCTGACAATAAAAGAATTAAATAAAATAAAATATTTAAAATCTAAAAATTTTCCTCCCCGGTAACGGTGCCAAAAACTTGACCCGACTGCAAATAACGTAGTAATTTATGCTTCTAAAAATATGTTATAGCCAATACTTTGACCCAAATAATAATAGCAGCTATTGTATATAAATATAATTTTATGGAAAATATTTTACACACTAGAGGTACTACGCAAGTATACGTATCGTTTCAAGTAATATAGGGCTTTAAATAAAGACCCCAGTATTGATCCCACGAGGAGGTTTATAGATTTTTAAATATTTTAATTTTATTTTTATGTATTTATTTTAAAGTTACAAATTTAATATTTAATTTACTAAATGCAGAAATAAAGCAGTACTAAAATAATGAGTGATGTAAATAATAATAAGCAAACAACTTTCTTCCTTTCAATTAATCCAAGACTTTTTAGATAATGTAATATTCGTGGAGAATATAAATTTATGGTATTGTGCCAAATAGAAGCATTCCTATTTTTTACCTTCGCTCGATAGTATAAAGAACATTGGCTAATCTATAGATCAGGTCTTGATGTATTGTTAGTAGAATGGGTTAATCTAGGCTCACACAACAGATGTCCAAGGGTGGCTATGGTCGACCCTACTAGTGACCCTTTCCCTTTCTATAAACCAATTTAAAGGAATTTAGTCTGTCACTCTAAAAACTTATTAATTCTACGCCCATTGAATAATATTTTCCTATTTATTTGTACTTCACCTTGAATAACCCGCACAAGGCCTTCGACTACCCAAGGATTCATGTGATATCTACTAGTTAAGAATTTATCTCCTTCTAGGTCTCAAAATTTTTCAACAGATTTTAACAACTTAAATGACCAATTTAAATAGTAAATTAAGATCCGGTATTAATACCATCACAATATTTAAATATATTTAGTTTTTAATTCTCCAACGAATTTTATATTATCTTATTTATCTTTTCATAATTGAAAGGATAAAGTAAAGTAACTACTCATAACACATTGAATTTAAATAACAAAACATATAAATAAAACTTTGAAACAAATTACAAATACTTATCTCAAGTGTTTCTCCAACTGAACCTCTGATTCCTTCTGACTCCAAAGCGAAATAGACTTCAAAAGCACCAACTCTTCCAAACTCTCAATACAAACTCTAAATAAAATAAACTCACTAATTTATGAAAGAAAGTAAACTAAAAGTGTGGCCCTATATTTAAAATTATCTCTCTGATGGGGGGGCTCTTTTCTGTAGAAATGGCCTCCTATTTATAAGCTTCAAGGGTTGCCTAAAGCATATCTTCAAAATGTGTCCAAGTTCAATGAATCTTCTAGAAACTGTGTCTGGCGCCTAGGCGCCGGACTATGCATCCAGTTCTTCGCACCTCA
The DNA here is from genome assembly GCA_022702705.1 of Papilionanthe hookeriana x Papilionanthe teres. Taxonomy (NCBI): domain Eukaryota; kingdom Viridiplantae; phylum Streptophyta; class Magnoliopsida; order Asparagales; family Orchidaceae; genus Papilionanthe; species Papilionanthe hookeriana x Papilionanthe teres. Next base: position 18,147,461 of record CM040428.1, on the reverse strand, counting down.
TCACTTTAGGTCGCACCTATTAGTGATCCAAACTATTTCCAAGCGTCTAGATACAATGTATCACATGTCATATAATCCAGGAACAACTGCCAATCTTCTAGAAGGTCCAATAACCGCTCTAACCGTCAAAATAACTGCCCAAAGTAGTTACAAAATCGTAACTGTTTTGGTATCGAGCTGGCGCTTAGGCGCCGGATTCTGGCGCCTAGGCGCCAGACCCATTATTTTGGCAATTTTGCATTTTGGCTCCATTTTTGCTCCTTTTTGCTCCTTTTTATTCCTTTTTCCTTCTTGAACATTTTTGCATCACCTATATCCAAAAACCAAAAAAATAACTTTCATTAAAGCATAATATTCTTAAAAATTTAATAAAAATCAAGGCATAAAAATAGGTATTTTTTTTCATGGATCATTCACAAGCAATGCTTGTTTATGCATTAAGGCCAATATCAGGTCACTCATCTAAAGAGATGATTTTCCATTAAGGCTGGTCATGTTATGATTATGCATGATGCCATCAAGGCTGATCGGGTTACAATCGTACAAATACTTAAATGTGTTACGAGGTATCATCAATAATCACAATAAAGCATGTTGTAAGGTTCGACACAACCTGATTGGTCAATCCCAGTGCGAGTAGTCACACCAAATGTTGAGTGATAGTTTTAAATTCTCAGCATGCTAAGTAAATATTTACCACAAATATATGGTGACATATGTTTATGATGAACACATTAAGCATACAAGTGCTAATGCATGTGGTGACGCATTAACATGACATGCACCGATGATGCTAAGTCTAAGCATCTTGGGTGCAGAAATCCCTGGGTGGAGGACTAAATATCTCCTGAGAGACCACCAGACAATCAATCAAATGACATTCACATGCAATATGTGATGCACTATACAAGTGACCTGATTGTGATGGGTGCAGAACTCCCAGAGGAGATTACACTTTGCTCGAACATAGTCAAGTATGCATATGCTAAAAACAAACATACAGTGTGCAACAAGATAAGAAGACCCACAGTGTAGGATGCATATAGGTTATTTCGGATCCTTATCTAAGAGATCAAAAGTGATCCTCACATAAAATATCAACCAAGAAGTAACGAGTACCAGATGCCAACATGACAAACATGAAAGCAGACATTGCAAAAGTAAGGCAAAAAATAAAATAAAATAAAATAACCAATACCAAGATCATTAGCATGGATCATCTTCATGCATGAATTATTGAAAATCAAGCTAAATAAATTTCTAATGTGTGGTAAATGACATGCCAAAACTTACCATAAAATAATTTGGCCTCACAACACAAGTATATATGTTAAGTAATAATGCACAAATATATGGTAACATATGCTTATGCTAAACACATGGAGAATAAAAGTGCTAATGCATGTGGTGACACATTCACATGACATGCACCAATGTTGCTAAGTCTGAGCGTCTCAGGTAAAGGAATCCCTGGGCCGGGGACTAAACCTCGGCTGAGAGACCACCAGACAATCAATCAAATGACATTCACATGCAATATGTGATGCACTATACAAGTGACCTGATGTAATGGGTGCAGAACTCCCAGGGGAGATTACACCTTGCTCGAACATAGTCAAGTGTGCATATACTAAAAACAAAAATACAGTGTGCATCAAGATAAGAACACACACAATGTAGCATGCATATAGGTTAGTTAGGATCCTTATCTAAGTGACCAAAAGTGATCCTCACATAAAATATCAACCAAGAAGTAACGAGTACCAGATGCCAACATGAAAAACATGAAAGTAGACATTGCAAAAGTAAGGCAAAAAAAAAAAAACCAATACCAAGATCATTAGCATGAATCATCAAAAATAAATTGTTTTCATGCATGAAGTATTGAACATCAAGCTAAATTAATTTCTAATGTGTTGTAAGTGACGTGGAAAAACTTACCACAAAATAATTTGGCCGCACAACACAAGTATACATGTTAAGTAATAATATAATTATAGAGTACATCGTATCGATCCCATAGGGAAGCTTGTTAAGAATTCATTTTGAAAAGGAAAATTTTCTAGTTTACAAACTATTTTAACCAAGTTCGAAAAATTCAGACAGCATAAAAAGAAAATCCCATTTCTAGTACATTCGAAGAAAGAAAAACACAAGAAAATATGGATCAAATTATATTTATGTTTTTTTAATAGTAATGAGGATCGTTCCTCTGTGATTTAGGTGTGACACTTGGCTTGATTTTAATACAAATTTCTCTTTTGTGGTAGTTATCAACCACTGAGTTCTTTTTTAGTATATACCGAAGTCTCAAGAAGATCTAGAATTCCACAAAGATAGCTTCCGCTTATCTTTATGTATCCCCAATAAATTTTGATCCCATATAATTGATTGCAAGATCTAGAATAAAATATTCTAAATTTATTTAAATCTCATTGGTAATCCATCATTCTACTACACTTCTACCGAAATCATAGATAATGATGGATTTTAACATCCAAATTGGCCAAGTTAGGAGCAAACAAATGCTAGAAGTTTAACCAACAAAGCTTAATAATTCATAACACAAAAAAATGATACAAGAAATCCAAAATAAAAATCAAACCAAGAAAACATCCCATGAATAAAAAAAGGCACAAAAAACCCTTTAACAACTCATGGCTTAAGAGAAAAATAAAGAATATTTCATGCAATTAAAATATGCAAGAAATATTTTTATTGCAATAAAAATTACTTACAGCCCTTTGAACTCCTCTCTAAAAAGAATAACTTCCAATTTCTCTCACAACAATCTCAGAAAATATATATAAAAGAAAATATGGAGAAAAAGAAGAAATTCCCCTCTAAACCCAAGCCTCCTCTGTAATCCCCATTCTTAAAATCTCTTTAAATCTTCTAATTACAATGATTTTTTTAGAATGAATTCAAATATTCTCTCAAATTAATCAGAATCCCACATTAAAAATTTTCCAAATTAGCAAATAAGCTCTGACTTGACCACACTCATCCTGTGGCGTAATTACACAGTTCGCTCAGGCTGCGTGACATGGTCTCGCCAACTTTTGGTGTGGTTACACCAGGTGCTCCAAAGAACGCTCCTCCTTTTGACATTTGGGTGTGAACACGCAAGATTGTTGCATGACTGCACAATTCAAGTGATGTGGCTACGCCTGATTCACGCGTGGTTAGGTCATACTGACTTTGTCAGAGTCTGTTGTTTTCACTCTAATTTTCGTGCTAGTCTTATTGCAACCTACAAAATGCAATTCTAACTTTCCAAAAGCATAAAATAATGAATTTGAAGCGGCTGGAATAAAAGCATGAAAGGCATGATAACTTGATGAATATCAAAAAGCTTGAAATCAATCCCAGGAAAATACTTTTTCATGCAACATGGTTCTAAAAATGCGGGCATCAAGCTCCAAAATATATTTCATACATTCAACAAATAAGCATGACAATATTACATGGAGTGGTTTTTTGCAAGCTTTAAATATTTAATTACAAGCAAGAATACTAGTTTGTATTTTTTATGCAATAGGAAATTGCGCTATCAACAAAACAAATGTGCGTGCTTGCACATACCAGATACATAAAATCATAAGCATGCTATAACATATATAGTTTTTCATGCACCATGAATTAGAGTATGACATCATGACATGCATCAATTTTATATGATTTTATCCGCTATTTTTCGTACATTATACATTTTATTCCTATTTTTTTGTAGTAGATATACACTTGAGAAAAATTCTTATTCATGTTGTGTAGGATACATGAGCTGAATACGAACAGGTTAAAATGAGAAAAAAAGTGAAAAAGTGGCCCGAAGTAGTGTGATCATACCTATTGGCAATGTGACCAAGCCCCCTGTGGAGGGGTGACCATGCTAGAATTGGCATGATAATGCCATCTGGAACACTAGGGTAGCCTGTACGCGCAACAATCAAGCTTGACCACGTCAGCCAATATAGTTTAGCGGCGTGACCATGCCACGAGTGGGCACGACCACAATAAAAATTGGAATGACCACGCTGACTGTTTGTTTGAATTCTCGATGTCACATGAGTGGGAAGTTTGTTTGAGGATTAGCCTCCCATCATCCAAGAAATCCTATCGGACTTCCTAGTATGTGTCATGAGGCACAAAATCAGGCTAGTATTGATATTTCCCTACTCAGAAAATAGTCACAATGGCAAGGAGTTTGTTCTGACTCAGGAGTTGTTTAACACCTTTGTTGATGTTTTAGGGACCTCACCCCATAAATCTAGACATTTAGATTGCCAACGAAAGTCATAAAACCCACTCTCGGGCACTACCGACTAAGAATTAGCGTTTCGGAACACTTAGCATCGTCCAAGGGAGTATGATATTTTGAGGCCTTATTCTGGTGCTACAGTTTGTCTGTGGGCAATATATGATGGGTAGACATCATTTTATATTATTTAAGACCTCTTGGGGCCAAGGAACTTGTCTAGAACTTATGTTATGCATCAGGGCTAATTTTTGAATTGGCGTGCCCATGCCTAATTGTGGTGTGGTCATGCCAAAATGACCTCAATCCGTGCTCAAGAAAGAGAGCACAACAGAATTACACTTCCAAAGTGGCATAGCTATGCCAAGGCACTAGCATGACCACTCTAGTTTTGGCGTGGTCACGCAGACCTTCAGCAAAAATCAGGCTTGAAGCCATTTAGCCTATCATGGCCATGCCCAGGTCGGCCATGGTCACGCCAAACCAACATCCCAACAAGCCTAAATTTTTGAACATTTATTCCCTCTTTCTTGGTAGCTTCCCCATGTCCATGATCAATTTGGGAGGTCAAGTAAGAGTGTTACATGTGGCATCCACCTCCCAACAACCTAAGGAATGAATTACAAGTAGAAAATGGAGATTATTTTATGATTTGGAGGGGAAATTCCCTCCAATTTGATTGGTCTCATCAGAACCTAATGAACAAATTCAAAAATAAGTAAGGGGGAGCTCAATTTTCTACTAGAGTTCACTTTCTAGAGCTGAAGGGAGAGCTTAGGGAGAAAAAGGAAAAGCTAGCATCATCTTCTTCCACTTCATTTCCTCCACCAAAACTCATAACCTCTATATCATATCTAAGAGAGTGATAGTGTGTGTCCTCCATGAGAGCTACATCCAAGAAGAAAATTTCTTCTTGCTTTCGAGAAGGACAAAGATGGGCATCTCCTTTCATAAGTAGAGGTTCATCAACCCATTTGAGAAGGAAGAAGGAAATCTAGCACTCCCTTTCATAAGGAGATCTTCATCCTTTCATAGGAGAAGGAGGAAAGGAAAGCTTCAATTTTGAATCTATCGGCTACCTTAGCAAGGTCAGCCCTCCATCCTGCATGGTGTATGTTTTCTATGTGCATGAGTATTGTCCATATGATACATTGCATATTCATTTACTGCATATTATACACATTGTTTGCTTGTATTGTCGCATCTGGAAAACTCATTGTGCACCTCATGAACATGTGTACTTACACATTCATGGCTAGTAGTCATTCATCAATTGGGCAAGGTACTTAGCGTCTCCACTCATGACAATTTCGCGTCATGTCTATATCATTTCTTTCTGCGCACGCATCAACATTTGCATATATTTGCATGATCATGTGTTGCATACTAGAGTTGCTTTGGAGTGTTTGTTCAAACACTCACTACACCCATGTATGATTCCCTCTAATGGGAATTAAAACTTCTCTAGGTTTTTGTCACCTCAGAACAACTAAATCTTTGGGTCACTTCCTCCTCTACACACCCAACTTATCGGGTCACTACCGCTTCGACACACCTAACACTTCATATCACTGCCTCCTCGGCAAACCTATCCTCGGAGTCAATGCCTTTGCAATACACTCACCCCCTCTTTCATGCCTTTACGACACATTCACTTTGATTAGTTCTCGAGCGAATGTGAGTTGCTTGATGTTCTCACTTGAGCCAGTCACCCACCTATTCAGAACATTTCTACCTCGGTAAGCCAACCCTTTGGGTCACTACCCCTCCTTTGATTCAATGCCTTTGTGGTATGCATAATCCTTTGAGCCAATGCCTCAATTTTATGCTCAATATGATTAGTTTCTCGAGTGGATGTGACTCATTTTACATTCTTTCTTGAAAATAGTGAACCTATTCCTTTCAGGCCACTATATCCTTGGCATATTCATCGTTTAAGTCAAGGCCTTCATAGTACACTCAATCCTTTGAACCAATGCTTCCATGACACGCTCACTTTAATTAGTTTCTAGAGAGGAAGTGAGCTCCTTGACAATCTTTCTCAAACTAGTCACCCTATTCTCTTCGAGCACCACTGTCTTGGGACACCTAACCTTTCTAATCATTTTTTCTTTGGCACACTCAACCTTTCAGTCACTACTGCCTCGACACACCCATCTCTTTCAGGTCATTGCCTCCTCGACATACCTAATCCATTGAGCTAATGCCTTCACGGTATGTTCACAACTCTCAAGTGAATGCTTTTTATGGTATGTTCATGACCACTTCAGTTTATATCTACTTAATTTTTCATTTGCATCTGGGTTTGATAGCAAGCCAGGCTCGATAGGTGAGTGCCTTAGTGTTAGTCACAAGGCATTTATGTGCAATTGCTTGTCGGGGAGATCCCGGCAAGCAATGTGAGTTAACACATCAAGATCAACACTAGTATGAATGTGTTAAAGATCCAATGGATCAAACTGGAGCCACGTGCCTTGTTATTAGTCTATATTAATGGCTCTATTTAAAACTAAGGAAAAAAAAGAAACATATGTTTTCTACTTATGTTATTCACCATATTTTAAAGCTATGCAATAAGAGAATTAGGACATATGTAAGGCCAAACATTTTAAAAATCCATCCTGGGTGACACCCTTTAGATATCTCAGATCTTTAGGACGGAGCCGTTGTGGAGACCCACTTCGAAGTTATACATAATAGGAGGCTTTACCCTGTGCACATAGATGCTAGTAAAGGCACTCTAGGGCTATGTTGCTTGGAAAGTTTTTTGGCACCTTATTACTGATCTGTGTTGGCTTTATTGTCCTAGACGGAGGCATTTTTTACTTGTTCTTTTTGGTGTGCTTGCATGATTAATTTGTGCATGCACAATATCATATTAGGTCATTTTCCTAGCAGGGTACCGTGCCTAAAAATGCATAAACTCACATGTAACAAGGAGGAGTCCATAGTTGGTCATTCTGGCTATAATGGTAAGATGTGATGATGTTTTAGGCCATAGAGGTTAGAGTCAGAGGATTGACAAGATTTGATAATATTTGTAGGTCGCATATTCTAGAGTTGATAACTAGATGATTAATAGTAATTTATGTAAATTGTATAAGTCAAAGTTGGGAGGTGCATGAGCTGTGAGCTATGTAGGCTGCAGTTCATCACTTATGCTATAGTGATAAGTTGTGATGAAGTTCATAAGCCACATAGGCTATAGTGGAGTTGATCATATATGGTTCGGTGTGAGCTATGATAACATCCTTAGGCAACTGTCGTCCGAGTCGGGAGCTGCACGCGATGTGGACCATCCAGTTGTAGTAAATCGCGTAGGCCATAGTGATGTGCAGCAACAACATTCGTACGCTGTAGAGGCTAGAGTTGGGGGCTGCAATAACGTCCTTAGACCACAAAGGCTCAAGTTGGGAGCTACGTGAGCTTTGAGCCACATAGGTCGTAGTTGGTCTCATAGGTCATGGAGGGGAGTTACACTTTACTCAGGGTGCGTTGTTATACTCTTTTGGGGCATCACTGCACCATCTGTTCAGTGTCATCATTACACCATCTTTGAGAGTATTATTGCATTGTATTTGGGGTGACATCATTACACCTTCTTTGGAGGTGCATTGTTACAATATTTTTGGAGCAAGACATTGCTCCTTCTTTGAGTCGTGCTATTGCACCGTTTTTGGGATGAGTCAATGCTGTTTGGGGATCATTGTGACATATTTGGGGTGCATCATTGCACTATCTTTAGAGTGCATCATTGTTCTATATGCAAGGCGCATTGTTGCACCGTATTTGGGTTATGTATTTATACCGTATTTGGGGTACATCGTTACATTGTCTTCGGGGTGCACCTTGTAACACATATGAGGTGCATAGTTACACCATATTCAGAGTGGCACTGTTACACCATATTTAGGTTGTGTTGCTACACAATCTTCGGGGTGCATTGCACATAGTCTTTGGAGTATGTTGCTGCACCGTCTGGTACTTCGTTACTTCATGACATGATTCAGGATTCCTTGGTGCACGTCATAATTTAGCTTCTTTTTCGAGTCCTTCTTCTAGTCCCTTTTAAGAGAGAGGTGATGATTTATTTATAAATTATAGAAAATACCTCTTTACAAATAATAAAGGAAAACATACCACTCCATCTGGTGGCCTGATGAGATACCCTCCATGAGAAGGTGTTCTTTGGACATTTTATTGCTTTAATGATTTTGGAATTGTGCGATCTTAGACTTGTTATATTTTTCTTGTCGAGACACTTGATTTGAGTCAAAGCTTGTCGTATTTGGATTTCATTTGACAATCCATATATGCATTAAAAACTTTCAAAAGTGGTTGAATGGCTTAATCCATGCTTGATTTGACTAGGATAAGAATAACTTTGGTTTCATTGGGTTCTCCTTGCCGAGCCGGTCATATCGGCTCTAAGCCTTATCGAGCGGGTCAATTTGGCTCTATATATAGTGAAATCAAAGTTCTATATGAATTCAATTGATGATTGAATGTTCCCTACTCAAAAAATTACCTCAAGAATCGTGTCATAACTTGAGATTCGTGTTGGATTATGAAAATTTGTTAATGACATGTCAATCATAATTATAAAAAACATTTGTCACATCAGTGCTTAAATAATTTCAACCTTGTCCTTGAGAATTTGTAGATTTGATACATCTTCAAAAAAATTCGCTTAGTCGAGCTTGAATCTCAAGGTAATATTTTGACTCGAAACATTCAAAATCACATTACAGTCAACCAAATTGGTATCAAAGATTTTATGATCGAGTTCAAAGTGTTAATGGAATGAGTACATCCACACATCGTAAATGATCACATCTAGCTCTAAATAAGTCAAGATCAAGCAATTAAGGCACAGTTGACAATATTTTTAGGTATTAAAAAGAGAATCAAATGATGTTTAAATGTTGCAAGCATACAATCAAATCAATGAGATCAATCTAACCAGCAAACAATGTATTTTAAAATAATTAAGTTAGTCAATTTTTTTTTTTTAAATTTGTATAATCAAGGTGGATCAATTATGGTTATTTGATGGAGTATTTTAGAATATTTTTTAAAATTGATAATATATTTAATCCATAATAATTTCTTGGTGTAACTCTTAATCAATCCTTTAATATATATATATATATATATATATATATATATATATATATATATATATATATATATATATATATATATATATATAAGGAGAGAGAGAGAGAATTCTAAAATTTATAGAACTAATTGATTAGCTCACGGAGAGTCTCGCGCGGACTTAATTAATGTTAGAAAATAAAAAATTATTCCCTCATAATTGAAAAGGAAAGATTTTTTTTTTGAACAATATTCTAGAAAATACTCAGTTAATTTAATTGCAAAAGGGTAAATTAGTTATGCCATCAATGCACATCGGGAACTGTATAAAAAGAAGAAATCCTATGATATTACACGGTTAATAAAGTTATCACCGAATAAAAATAAGACTGAACCAACATGCAATAAATGAATTCTAGCTGTGGATGAATAGCTCCAAGGAATAGAATATAATAATAAAAGATAGTGAGAGACATAAAGAGCAATGTGAAGAGTAATGAATAGTATGATATCATATCTTATTCATAAAATAATTCTCATATTTATATAGATGATGATACAATATCGTGATGTTATGTATTATGCATGCTTTAAAGCTGTCCATATTGGGGTAATTCTAGTATATTATATGTATGAGCTTTTTGTGGGGCTGCTCTCTGACTCAACCAGCTAAACATAATTGGCTTCGAGTAGCTTGATCAATCGGTTGAGCTTGGTTGATAAAGGTCGGTCGGTTTATATGGCATGTTTGTTAATTCTTGACGTTTGATGAGGAGCCTCTAAGACACTCTGGAAAGCTTGGAAATACTAGGAAACCTATTTTCTTCCTTGGATTGACTCTCTTGTGAAAATTGGTTATTATACTTTTTTGTCTTGTTTCTAATCGAGAGTGAGTCATTATTGCATCCTTTGATCGTTTGTTACCCTTCTCGTGGTTCAGTCAGCTTTAGCCTTGTTGGCTTTGCTAGAAGTGCTTCACTCGGTCGGACAAGTGGACCTTACGATCTTCTGTCACTATGCCCTCTTTCATGGTACTTTTTCATTTTGGACCGTTGGGACTCCTCAATATAAATATTAGCACATTTTTTAGGTACAACAATATTGATTGAATCTTTATAATGCTATAAATGATCATGATATCGACTAATTCTTGAATTTCTTATTGCTGATTCAATATAACAATTAAAATGATAAGAATGAAAAATTAAACAAAAAATAAACTCTCAAAAAATTAGAGATTATATGTGATCTGTGAAAAGTAGCCAACCTGCATTCACTATCATACTAGTTTTACTATATTTTCTACGATTATAATCACATAAGTTAACTTTCAATAAAAAAATGCCCTGACAGTTACAACAACAACAAACAACAACAAAACATTTATCCCACTAAGTGGGGTCGGCTACATGAGTCTTTTTTCTCCATTGCATCCTATTTAGTGTCATATTTTTGTTTAATTCTAATAAATTAAGATCACTTTTTATACAATATGCTCATGTCTTCCTATGTCTGCCTCTTTCTTAACATAAGTCGAATCTAAGACATCTACTCTTCTAATCATATCATCAGATGGTCAATGTTTAATGTGACCAAACCATCTAAGACGACTCTCCCTGATTTTGTCCGCAACTGGAGCCACACCAACCCTATCACGGATATATTCATTTCGCATTTTGGCTCTAAGTGTAAAGCCACTCATCCACCTAATCATTCTCATCTCGACAACACTTAACTTAGTTTTGTGCTTCTCTTTTAAAGGCCAACATTCAGTGCCATAGAGCATTGCAGGTCTCACCTTACTCATCCACCTAATCATTCTCATCTCGACAACACTTAACTTAGTTTTGTGCTTCTCTTTTAAAGGCCAACATTCAGTGCCATAGAGCATTGCAGGTCTCACCACCATCATATAAAATTTTAATTTTAGTCAAAGCGGTACTTTTTTATCACACAATAAACCCGAGGCATTCTTTACTTCAACCAACCAACTTGAATTCTACTAATAACATTCCTATAAATATCACCATCACTTTGATCAATAGACGCAAGAGATCTAGACTGTTCACATCATTTATTAATTTGATCAACCATAGTTATATTTCTGTCACTAGATCTACAACTACTAAAACTACATTCCACGTATTCAGTTTTAGTTCTACTCAAATGAAGGCCTTTAGACTCCAAAGTAGACCTCCATAATTCAAGTTCTTCACGAGCTTTTTATCTCCTTACATCAACGAGAAGAATATCATAAGAAAAAAGCATACACCAATGTACATCCTCCTGTAACTGTCCGATAAGACCATCCATAGCTATAACAAAAAGATAAGGGCTTAAAGTCAATCCCTTAAGTAAACAAACATAAATAGGAAAATTTTTAGTCAATCTTCTTTCTATTCGAACACATCTAATAGCTCTTGTATGCATATCTTTAATGACTTGAATATAAGTGTCAAGAACTCTCCAAATGATCTCACTTGGAACCTTATTGTAAGTTTTTTCTAAATCAATAAAAATTATATGTTGATCCTCCTTATTATTTTTGAACTTCTCCATCAAATCTCTCATAAATCCAAATTGATTGTGAGTAATTATTGTAATACGTCTTAACCTATGTTCAACTACCCTCTCCCATAATTTTAAAGTGTGACACATCTACTTAATTCCTCTATAATTTGCACACTCTTGTGCATCCCCTTTATTCTTAAAAATGGGGACCAAAATACTCTTCCTCCAATCCTCAGACATCTTTTTAGTTTTTAAAATAATATTAGAGAGTTTAGTAAGCCAAAAATATTTAGTAATCTCCTAAACATTTCCACACTTCAATTAGGATATCATCTTGTCCTATAATCTTTCCACCCTTGATTTTTTTTAAAGCCTCATCAACTTCATTTTACTAATGTGATGATAAAAATAAAACATATTATTATTATTAACAATATTAAGATCACTAAAGTTGATCGTATTTTCCAAAACTTCATTAAAATGTTTATCAAAATAACTCACCCATCTTGAATATGTTTTTCATGTAAAAACACTTTTTGATTTTCATCTTTAATACACTTTACTTGAGATAAAACTTTATTTTTCTTTCTCTTTGTTGATTAGTTTATAAATATATTTTTCACCCTCCTTAGTATCTAATCTATCATAAAGATCACTAAAAACAAAATTTTTAGCGTCACAGATTATTCTCTTAGACTCTCTACGGGCCGTTTGATATTTTTTTCAATTATCTAAGCTTTTACACTTAAATCAATTTTTATAACATAACTTCTTATAATTTATTCATAAAATATTTCTTCAGAGTTATAATTCTCTCAAATATTTCCTGAAAGCTAAAACTCTTTTAATATTGTGGATCAAAATCTCGAGCCCTGACTCCCTACAAAATCTGCTGAAAGATTATTGGAATTATTTACTCTTTGAGTCATTTACATACATACCACTCAACTTCTATGTATTTACATAAATAAAATCTAAATTTTATTTCTCACACTTATGTCATTTAAATATTTTATATCCAATAGAAAATATCACTATTGATAGGTACGTTTGTAAATCTTCCGTTTTTGTATTGTTTTCTTTTATTTCTTAATTTACGACTGAAGATTTTCTTTTTCCAAGCTTAGAATATTGGTCTTATATATAATTACTGTCAGTTTCGACCTTTTCGCCACATTTTTTTCAACTTGTAATGATTTGCCTTCCTTCGCTATTTTAAAAATCATCATATAATAATTTTTAGGGTGTCATACGTCAAATAAACCCTGACCTTTCCACAATTTCAACATTATAAAAATCAACATACTCATTTTGTACGATTTTTTTTTTTTTTTGTTGTTGTAATTAACCCATGGGTTCCACTTAATAATATTTTTATGTTTTTTTTAGTGTAGTGAAGTCTGACCCATTGCCACGAGATCATGAGGGCCAGTTGATTCATCGAGTGAAATCATATGAGCCAAAACTACAAGGCCAAACTGATCGGGCTACAAAGCGGATTGGATGATACACGCACATGTCATTGGGTTAGAATCGGAATAAAAGAGCATATGAGCCAACTACTATAAGAAATGACACGTTGTGATAGCCTATCCTGCATTAGATTTGATCTAAGGGAATATCCAGTTCTACAATATCTTTGATCATCCTATGGATGTCCCAAATGTTTCCCACCAGAGATCAAGGATTGAAAGTCTGGCTAGATCAGTCGACCGACCCATACCGAGCAAGCTCAGCCGACTAAGCTGATCTCGTCGATCAAATGACAACAAAGCCTAATTGGCCAACTCAAAAATTAGTCGGGGAATAATTCTATACATGTAAAAATACCATTAATATCTTATGTACAAACCCCTTCAAATCAAGGGAAAAAAATATAATATCATCGTTGTATCATCCCCATTTAAATAGGGGAAACAATTTAAGGATTAGACATGATTGATTATTATTCATCTCTCTCTCTCTCTATCCCCCCCCCCCTCTTATTTATAGACTATCCATTGAGTGTGATTCACAAATAAATTTGAATACAACACCTAAAAGGTGTAGTGAGTGTGGATCATGCCACAAACAAAATGATGAGTAGCTCAAGGACCATAATGTAGACACTGATATAGCATGAAGTACACCAGAGAATTTGTGCCTGAAAAAATCTAGGAGTTGAAGGATCAGATGTTAAATGTCATCCCAGGTGCACTGACTTGGGAGAGTGATCAACAATCCATGAATGAAGAGTCATCCCTCGAAGACAGAAGAGTCCCCCTATCCTTGGAGAGAGAAGTCAACTCTCAGTACTTTGATAGTGTTGGATCGGCACCAATCGATCAACAATGATTTGGGCATACCGAGGTGCCCCATTAATGCGATAATGCACTCTCGTGGCAAATCTCTAAGGTTGAGCCTCCATAACGATTCAAGATCCTAGTGTTGGAGTTTTATAAGGGTCAGATTGATCTGACCGACCATATACCCTCATTTAAGTCAATAGTGTGCTTGCTGAAAAAACACCGCATGCTAAATTATCATCTTTTCTTTACTATTTTGAGGGTGTAGACATTCAGGTGGTTCAACAGAAAACCACTAGAAGTACTCACTTCCTTCACTGATTTTAAGCAGATTTTCATTGGACAGTTTCTCAGTGCCTAAAAGCCTCAAAAGAGCTCGTAAGCCCTTGTACAACTCCTCTAAAGATAAAGCGAGAATCTGTATTCATTCGTCGCCCAATTCCAGAAGGAGATGGTTGGAGTGCGGAATGTGGAACCTGACCCGACCCGCAAAAACGCTGTAATTTTTGCTTCCAAAAGATGGCCAAAAACTTGACCCAATTTTTAAATAGCGGCTAGTGTATAAAATCAAAATGTTGTAAAATTTTAGAAAATATTTTACACATTAGGAATACTACGCAAGTATACGTATTGTTTCAAGTAATATAGGGTTTTCTTTTATAACCCCAGTATCTATCCCACAGAGAAGCGAGGTAAGCAATCCCTTAGGCTAATTCCAGTCTATTCCTATAAGGCCTAAATTTGGAATTTCGATTAAAATGGTTTTTTAAATAACTAATCCTAAATAAAGTTCTTAAATAAAAAGATAACTTATGAATAAATTGGTTTGGAGAATTTTGAGATGTTAAAGACTACCTTTCTCTTGCAATTACATAGATAATGTGTAGGATAAAAATGCTTAGAATTTTATGTAACAGTGCCAAATAGAAGCAATCATATTCTTTACCTTTTGGTCCAGGTGTAAAGAACATTGACTAATCTATAGATCGGTTTATGATATTTTATTAATAGAATGGGTTAATCTAGGCTCACACTACTAGATGTCTAAGGGTGGCTATGGTCGGCCCTACTAGTGACTCGTTCCCTTTCTATAGACCAAAATATTAGAATTTAGTCTGTCACTCTAAAAACTAATCAATTCTACGCCCAATAAATCATATCTTCCTATTTATTTGCACTTCATCATGAATAACCCGCATATAGCCTTCGATTACCCAAGGATTCATGTGATATCCATTAGTTAAGAACTCATCTCCGGATAGGTCTCAGAATTCTTCAGCAGGTTTTAACAATACAAGTGATCAATTTGTAAAGTAAATGAAGATCCGGTATGAATATCATCACCATAATTTAATAAGAGAATATCTAAGAAAATCTTAATTCCTAAACATGCATCTATTTCATTACAAAATAAAAGTAAATGAAAATAATGGCATAAGAAGTAAAAGAATTGATAGAACTATATAATAAATTTAGTGCCAACAAGGAATTTATTTCATTAGTATTCTATTATATTTAGGCAACTATCTGTCACCTAGAAGCATTTAATAGTTAATTCTATCATAAAATTGATTTTCCTACACATGCCACTACTTCATTTAAACGAACGAGTAAAGAAAATCACTTACGAAGCATGGATAAATCATGACAGAAAACTCGGTTTAAAACCAAAAAAATCCACTAGAAAGTGTTTACAATAATTACAAGAGAATGAAGAACACAATACTTAGCTTTTCCCCTCTGAAGGAAAGAAGAAGATCTATCCACCAAAGTTTCCAACCGATCCTTGTGCCGCTCGTACATCCCTTACATAAATTTCTCAAAATCCCTCACCAATCTTTCCATAAGATGTAGAAATCTACATCTTCATGACTCTAAAATGACTAAAATGACTAAAGGAGAAGAAAGAGAGAGAGAGAGAGAGAGAGAGAGAGAGACAAGAGAGAGGCGAGAGAGGCCCTTTTTCCTGTAGAAATATCTCCTATTTATAGAGCTCTGGAAATGGCCAAGGGTTGCTTAAGGAACCTCTTCAAAAGTAGTCCACATTCATTGAATCTTCTAGAAACCGACTCTGGCGCCTAGGCGCCGGGATCTGGCGTCTAGGCGCTTGACTCCTCTGACCAAGCCTTCGCACCCCTTCACTTTGGGTCGCACCTCTTTGGGATTAAAATCATTCCAATGTGTCTGTCGGCATATTTTTAGGTTGAGTGTTGTATTTTTTTTTAAAAGGGGTCGCCTACAGAAGTTGTCGGCGAATTTTAAATTTAATTTAAATAAGTAATTTGAAAAGTAGTATTTGATTTTGAAAATAATTTTAAATTTGAAAATTTTAAGATATGAAATCAAACTGATCTCACATCCCGAATAGTTTACATAAACGAGCACCGCACCACAAACCGTGTATCTATCCCTAAGGATAGACACACTGCTTGATGATGGGGCTCGGTTAAATAAACTAGAAGATTTGTGACATCCGTTTGGTACGCGAACCAATTTTATAAGCCGACAAATTCCACTCGCTTAATATGAAAACATTAAACGGGGTTTATATTACTCGGGTTCTTTAAAATTCCCTATAAGGGCAAGCCCCTATAGTTAATTACATCTTAAATGACGGGAATCACCTAAGAAAACTCTCGATAATAATCAATAATTCTGCTCTCAAGAATTTCAAAGTTTAAGGTTTTCAAAGGATTAAATTTTGGAAATCTCAATAGGGAATGGATCAAGTTTGGAACATTTTATTTTAAGAATTCAAAGGAAGAAAAGCAGGAGAAATTACGGATTCGAAGTGAACTTCGATAATCTCCCGACTATCCTATTGTTTGGCTTGGATTTAGGAAAGTCCTAATGTTTATTTAATGTTTTAATCTTGCCAATTTTAATTAATTAGGGCTTATATTTATATGATAGAATCATACAAATAGCACTGGAAGATATGAGGGTTTATGTCGTATCGGACGACTACCTCGGAATCCTAAGACCGATTAGGGCTTAATTTGCAATGCAAATGCCTAACGAAGGGTTGAGGATTTATGTTGCACTAGTGCAAACTACCTCGAAATCCTATGGCTTGGTTGTTTAATCCTAAGAATGGTTTAGCTGATGTAGAGTTGTTTTGCTGACGACGATGGCCGTGCTGCCCACCAAGCTCCGAGCTCCTTGTTGTTGCAGAGGTTTAGTTTTAGAAATCATAAATCGAGGGGTGAGAAAAGTGTTTTGGTTTAGAGAAGTCTTAATTTCCAAGTGTTTTTGTGTTTTAATTAAAACAAATCTTAAAGTTGATTATAACGACACCGGTTAAGATCCCACGGTTCCATCCTTCCGCATCATTATTTTTATCGGATTCACTTAGTCCAGATGAATTTGCTAAACTCAACTGAATGAGTTCCACACTTTCATTTAGACCGTGGGAAATCCCGTTAGCAACACGTAGGTTATATCATCCGAGGTATTCCCGATCATCCAACAAGACGTTTTAATTTAGTTGTAGTTGTAGTTTTGTTGTTCTGTTTGTGATTAAATTTTGAGTTGTTTTATATTTTGAATGTTGTGGCGGTGAATTTTATCTTGTGGTGTCTTTTAATTTAGTTATGGGTTTCAGTTTTGGTTTCTATCCTAAAGGTGTAGGTTTTCATGCAACTGTTGTTTATCATGCAAGAAAAGTAAGTGCGATGCGATTAAATAAATTGCAATAAGGTAAATTGCAATAAAATAAAAGCGTACCTGGAGGGTCTTCCCGTCATTCCAAGCTGCACTTAAAATACAATTTAGAGCATTTAAGCATTCATAGCAATTTCCTAGGTAAAGCTAAGGGAAGGGTTATGGTTTTCTACCAAGTTCCTAATCCTATAGCTAGTCATTTCCTATGACGTCTAGGTTCCTTGTGTTTTTGGTTTGAAGATGATTTTCTTCATCAAAGAGCAATTAAGTTCAATTGTTCTTATAAATATCCTATCATATTGAGGAAGTGCTTAAGAAGAATCTTAAACATCTTTTCAATATTTCTAGGATTGTTTTAAGTCCAAATGAATTTAATTATGTAAATGAATCGATCGTCCGAGGTTTTCAAGTTTTGTTAACTTGCTCAGTGAACTTAGGACATTTGAATATCCTTATGAGTGAAATGACATTTCATTTAATACTCCATTTAGGAGTTATAATAGTAAAAGCTCCTGAGGGCAAAATGATATTTAATGATTTGTGATTCAAATTTAAGTTCAAATTGATGATTTAAGTTTGGAATAGTGTTCAAGTTATTTTAAATTTATTTTTGAGTTCTTTATGTCTTAGGTGATGTTATTTCATTCAACTTAATTTAATTTAATTTAATTTAATTTAATTCAATTTAGTTTGATTTTGATGTTACATTAAATTAATTTGACTTAATTTAATTTTTTAAATAATTTAATTTAATTTGATTTAATTTAATTTGATTTAATTTGATTTAATTTTTAATTTAATTTAATTTAATTTAATTTAATTTTTAATTTAATTTAATTTAATTTAATTTAATTTAATTTTTAATTTTAATTGAAATTTTAAAATAATTTAATTTTAGTTTAATGATTAAGTCTTTTAATGTTTTAAATTTGAATTATTATTTTAATTAAGAATTAAACATTAATGAAATGATTAATTTAGGGATTTTTTTTTTAAATTAAAGAATAGATTTCTTCCTAATAATATCCCCATTTTAATAATTCCCATTTTATCATTCTTCCAAATTTAATCAGTTATTTAATTAAAGTTTAATCATTTTAAATTGCTTAATGGGTTTCTACCCTCCAATTATTTAAATTTCAATCATCCAAATCAGATTAGGATCAAATATTTTACTTGTTAATTTTTTTATTAAACCTAAAGTTTTAATTTAAGGGTTACAATTTTAATTACCATTTTGCCCTTTAAGCTTAATAATTTCATAACTCACTAAATTGAACTCAAATGAACTTGAAATTTTTATGTGACTTCACTCATATGTCAATAAAGACATGAGAGGAGAAAATGTGATTTTTCTGTATTTAATTTATTTATATAATTATTTTTGGTAGAAAATAGAGATTTCCAAGGAAAATTTAATAACATGACCAAGGGAAAGTTTCTGTCTTTAAGAAAAATAGGGGACATTCCTAATGACCAGAGGACCACTTGGACCAATTTTGGTGATTTTTTGAATTATATTTTATTTATTAGAATTATTTTAAGTTCTGGAGTATTAATTAATTTAAAAATAAAATATAAGTTGAAAAATGAATTTTATAATTTTTAAAATTCTCTCTGATATCAAGGATTCCAGAGAACTAAATTTTACAATTTTTTGATTTTTCTTTGATTTATTATAATTATTTTAGTGGAAATGCTAAAAAATACATTTTTTTTTTTAATTTTTAAATTACCCTAGGACTTTAAAATTTAATATTTCATCATATAGACTTAAGAAAAATATGGGGTTTGTTCCTAAGTGATTAAAACTCAAAATGTGACATTTTGGTGAATTTTATTATTTTTGTGATTTTTATTATTTTTTAATTATTAAAAATATTAAAATAATATTAAAAATCAACTTTTTTAGAAAATTGAAATTTTAATTTTTTTAAATTCCCCTGATATCAGAGAGGCTCCAAAACCAATTTGGTGAATTTTTGAAAGATATTTTGAAAGTTATGAATCTTTAAAGTTTAAAATGACTAAGTGGCTTAATCAACCCAATTAATAGGGCTAACCAAGTCCAATTGACCTCAAATTTTTATGGTGGGTTCCTCTGATCCTAAAGGTCAGTGGAGAATTGATTTCAAGTCAATTTGATGTATGGCTAGCTCTAATTAATTAGAGGCCTATTTTGAGTGTTTAAGCCAATTAGGGTTGTCTGAAATGAATTAACTCAAAACCTATTTTTCCTAGGGTTCTCTGGTCATAAGGAACATCACCAAATTTTCCTAGAATTTATTTCACAATATGCTAATTATTGGAATTAAAATACTCAAAACAATGACATGAATTTGAAAAATCAATAACTTTTTATAGAGATGGCCTCTGACCTTGGAAAATTCAGGGAATGTCCCCAAGTTCAGAGGCTTCAAAAGCCCTATGGTCTCATGCCATGGTGAATTGTATGCATGCATGGAGAATTAAATGTATGCAGAGAGTAAATAATTAATTAAAAATAAAATACTGGACAAAATTAATTAATTTCTTTTCCACATTATTCTCCTCTGTTCACTGAGCAAGAGGGTATTTTTATTTTATTTTTGTGATTTTTCTACACAAAGATATGGATTTTTAAAGTTCTGGCAATTAAATAAATAGAAAAATAGCTTATTTTCCTACTTATCCACGCGGCGCCAGCGCATCCTTGGCATCTCCGAACTCACACGCGTCGCTCTCCCATTCGACGCCGCCACTTGAGTCAGCAGCCCGGGCCCCGCGGTTCTCGTACCGTCTCCTGGTCCGACGCCATCTGAGCCGTCCGTCCGCGCGTGTATTAAATGGACGAGCATCCGTTCATCGTCCCCGAGCGTCCTCACCCGAGAGCCGTCCACACTAAATCCACTAAGATCTCACTCGATACTCAACGGATTTTTATGTTCTTATGCTTCTATGGATTCGTCTTGAAGAGACGAACACATCTATACGGTTATCATGCATTGAAATTAAGGCATTTGAAATGGAGAATCTCCGGAAGCTCGGGATGAAGAATTAGTTCATACCTTTGCTCGGAGAAGTGTGGCTTCGATCCGAGAGTTGTTGCACCTTCGATTGGATCCCAGCAAGCTCCGGATGAAGTCTCCCGGTCGCAGTGAATTGTCTAGATGTGATTTCGACCAAGCCCGATCACAAAGCTTGGAGGCTGGAGCAACCTGGGTGGCTCGGAGATGGGGCTTTTGCTTGGTGGACACCTTCCCTTGGTCCGGTGAAGGTGTAGGACCAATCGATTTGAGAATTGATCCACCGTGGAGAAGTGTCCCGGTTTTGGGCTTGGATTTCAACCCTGAAATTGAGCTTACAGAGAAGAAATGGCAGGGGGATTTCAGTGGGGATCAAGTGCTTTGTGTATGGGGAGTAGTCTGGAACAATTTTGGCAGAGTTTCCTTAAGGTTTGTTTCAGCTCTTTTTCATGGCCGAGAGGGGTGGAGTTTAAATAGGAGAGGGTGGAGGGCCTCCGGGGGAGTTAGGGCTTGGGATCGACTCGCTACGGTGAGGAGAAGAACGACCATGGTGACCACTAGGCATGGGGCGGCTCGAGCGAGGGAGAATTTCGATGTTGGCTCACTCCCAAGGTCTCGGGCATGGCGTTTTCCGACGGCCGGGTGGCCGGCCGGCCGAGCATGGGTCACCCTCAAGGTCGGGTGGGTCGGAGTGGAGGCTTGTGCGATCGATTAGCATTGGCCATGTGTAAAGGGTTTGATTTAGATGGAATGGGGGCATGGCTAAATTTGGACCTAAATGGGTCAACCCACCCATTTGGGCTAGGTGCACCACCCAAGGCCTGGTTTTGGCTGAGGGAAAAGTGACTTGGCTCAGCATAAGTAGGGTCAAGTCACCATCCAAGCACAATTAGGCATAAGCATGGTTAAGGGGAATCATGGGAGTGGTTAATCACCTTTAGGAATTAAGGAAAGAATCTCCTCCTTTTGCCCAAAATGGCATGGTGACATGTAAAGAGGCTCTCATGGCTTGCATATGGCTTGTGCATGGCTTCATGGCTCCATTTGGCTTGGGAAAAGTCAAGTCAATTTCATGAAAATGGATTTTAGGAATATTTTGGTATTTTTGGGTAATTTGGCATAATGCTTGATTTAGATTTATTTGATGATGGAATTGGAACTTAGGGAATGATTTTGATCAAATGGATGACAAATGAAAATGTCATATGGGCTTTAGAATCAATTTTGGGCTCATTGAAATGGTTTTAGATGGGCTTTTAAATGGTTTAGGAAAGTGGGCTTTTGAATTTTAAAATGGATCTTGGGATGAAATTTTGGTAGAGGCTTGGGCCAAATAATTGTTGGGTTTGGTTTAGGGATGTGTCATGAGTGTTTGAAACAAATTTGAGGTGATTTGGGTTTGAATTGGGTTGGATATGGGCCTTTTTGGTAAAGAGGCTAAGGTGGGCCAAAATGGGCTACCATGGGCCAAAGTTGGGCTAGAGTTGAAGTTGATGTAAAATTAATGTTGGGAAATGTTTATGGGAGTATTTCAAAGAGGTTTTAGCTTTGATGGGTTTTGATTTTGGGGTTTGGGCTCATTTGGGTTAGGTTTGGGTTTAGGCCAAAAATGGGCCTTTTGATTTTGGGTTGAATTTGAGTGGGGTTTGGATCAAAATCTTGGGTAAATCATGTTAGTGTTTTGTTCATGGGGATGTTAAGGAAGGTTTAGAAAAGATTTGGGGTTAATTGGAGTTGAATTGGGTGAGTTTGGGCTAAGTTTGGGTCATGGGTCCAAATTGGGCTTTAAGGCCAAAAGTGAAATTGGATCCAAATTTCAATCAAATTGGGCTTGAATTTGGTCTAGATTGGTGTTGGGGATGTTGAATTGAAGTTTAGAATTGAATTGGACCAGAATTTGGGTCAATTGGGTAGGCTAACTTTGACATTGGGTTTACTTTGGGTTAAAATGGGTCAAATTGGGGGTTTTGATAAAAGTAGGGTAAATTGACAAAATTGGCCCATGGTGTAGTTGAACAAAATGAAATTGGGAATATTTGGGATTTTCTGGAATTTTCTGGGAATTTTCTGAATTTTTGGATTTTTTGGGTCAAAAGGGTATTTTGGGTATTTGGAGGTTATTTGGAGGTATTTTGGAATTTTTGGTGTCTTTGGGTATGGATGATCAATTTGAGTAATGTGGGAATATTTGGGATTGGTTTTGGAGATTTTTTGGGTGATTTGGAAATTTTGGAGGATTTGGGTAATTTCAAGGGTTTTGGGTAGGTTGGCGGGTGTAGGGTCCCGGGGGTCAAAAATTGAAAATTTGAAAAATTGGAGATTGGGTGAATATAAGTGGGATGAAATCATTTTGGTTGAGCCATGAAGCCATGTTAAGCCTATATGAGCCATGAAGGAACTCATTTGAGGCACTCACCATGTTGTTCCTAACCCTCTTAGCCAAGGGCTTAGGGGTTAAGGACCATCCATGTGAATCACCTTTATGAGTCAGGAGGTCAGGTTGGGTATGGGTGTGTTTCTTTAGGAGGTGTGTGAAAGTGTAGTGTGTAGGTGTAGTGTATAAGTGTAGGTCAGCCCTTCACTGCACCGAGCCACCTGTGGCGATCCTAAGGCCAAAGAGTCCTATAGGAACTCATCCTTTAAACTTCCACATTTGATTTCAACCCTCTAGGTGATTAGGGGTCTATAGTCGAGTTTGTGGAGTTTGCGGGGAGTTAAGAAGTGGTTTGAAATTCTAGATGGTGGATCCCAATTCTAGTCCTCTAAGATAGTCAAAGGAAAAGCCTAAGGCTAGATCCTAAGTACTAAAGAGAAGAAGAGAAGACCTCATCAAAAATGAGGTCAACAGTGTCCAGATACATTGTATCACATGTCCTATATATTAGGAGTAACTTCTAGTCTTCTAGAAGGTCTAGAAACTACTTAACACCGTCAAAATAACTCCCAAAGTTATCAAAAATCCGTCCAATAACCATTTTTGAATGATTCTGGTGCCTAGGTCTTGATTCTGGCGCCTAGGCGCCGTTTTCTCATCTTCACTGGCGCCTAGGCGCTGGGTTTGGCGCCTAGGCACCACCCTGTGCGCAACTCAACTGTTTTGCTCCGTTTGGCTCGGTTTCAACTCCGTTTCGACCCATTTCAGTTGCGTTGCATTCCTAACATCTTCACTTACAAGATAGACATAAAAACAACCTTTCTCAAAAGTATAATTTCATTAAAAAACATGTGAGAAATATAAAAGATATTAAGCATAGAAAGACATATCAATATGTGCTAAGTTAGAATTTTCTTCCTTGCTTATTTTGGCTCAAAATTGCATAGTTTTTGCTTAATTTTCCCTAAAATCATATTTTTATACTTGAAGACAAAAATATGCAAAATTCCTTTCTTTAAAGTGTAATATCTTTAAAAATGTGTATAAAGTTAGCATGAAATCTATACTAAAAATAGGTAATTTTTAAAGTGGATCAAATTCCCCCAAACTTAAACGTTACTTGTCCTCAAGTAACACTATAATCATGTAAAACCACATAAGCAAATTATGTGTATTATTTTCTTTAGAAGTTTCCAAAATTTTGTTCTAGAAATGTAGTAGTCCAATTTAGAAAAAATTTTAGTAAATGAGACCAATTTGAAGTTTAGAAATCTCTTAGATGAAAGAGTATGAAAATATGTGTTGCTATCTAATTCAAAAATGCTTGTAAATTTTTCAAAATATAGAGGTTAGGCATTTTATTTTCTTTACTTAAAAACCTTTATTAAAAATAATTATACTAACTATATTATATTTTTAAGCTTAAGATTTTCTCAAATCTTATACTTTAAAAAGCTCAGGTGTGGAACCAATTTTTTATTAGGCCCTTTAATTCTCCAGCTTCTCCTTCCTTTTTCACATACTATACTTTTCTTTTCTTTTTCTTTTTCTTTCTCTTTTCTTTCTTTCTTTTTTTTTCTTAAGACAAGGATTACTATATCTGGATAGGCCTTTAATAATTTTGAATTCCACCATTCCTTTCCTAAAGCCTAAGGTAGATATATATCTTTTACTTAGAAATATAATAACAGTTTTGAAAATTATTTTTTTAATAAAAGAAATTTAAATATTGAAAACAAAAGTCTAATCCTTATATTTTTCTAAAAATACAACTTTTCTTAATAAAGATGGTTACACAATATTTATCATTTCTTCACTAAAAAAAATTTAACTTTAAATTTTTCATCACTACTATAGATTTTAACTAAATTTTCTTACTCATTTCTATATTCAAAATTTTATTTCCCTAATATAACTTCATACACAATTATTTTTCAGTCAAAAATCAAATTTATTTATAGCATTTTTTAGGACAAATAAAATTTAAGTTTTTGAAAATTGTTTTTCATTCCCCCCCAAACTTGAATTTTATAATATTTTGCAATTAATTCCATAAAATGTAGGAGGAAGAAAAATAAAAGATAAATCTACTAACTACTACAACATCCTATTAAATTTATATACATTCATAATCAGGATAGAATGATTGCAGAAGAAAGTAAATCTAGCATAAAACATGCTTGTTATAATATTAAACTTAATGGAAGTATATTAAATTTAAAATATATTTTTCTTCCTACCTTCAAACTTGAATTGGAACATGTATAGCATTCAGCACAGAAAATATAAGCAGGAAGAAAAATAGTTCAAAAATTCTATCTACCACAAATGTTTATCAAAAACATCTACAAATATTCATCAGGACATAACACTTTGCAATAAAAAGTAAATCTAAACTAAACATGCTAGAATAAAATTAAACTAAAGAAAGGTTAAATAAGCGAGACATGTATCGACATAGGAATATATATTTAAGTGTTATTCAAATATGTTAATTGTTGTAACACAAACACAAACACAAACACACAAACTAAAATACCTAGACTCCTAGATTCATAAACAAATAACAATTGAGGTTAATTTGATCTCCTTTCTACTCACATTTTCTCTCTTTACTTTCAATTTCTAACGGA
Source organism: Papilionanthe hookeriana x Papilionanthe teres (assembly GCA_022702705.1). Lineage (NCBI taxonomy): Eukaryota > Viridiplantae > Streptophyta > Magnoliopsida > Asparagales > Orchidaceae > Papilionanthe > Papilionanthe hookeriana x Papilionanthe teres. The sequence continues at coordinate 18,121,632 of CM040428.1, read as the reverse complement.
AGAAACTACACTAATAATGATAATCTGGTAAATAAAAATAAGTGCAGTTCATTCATATGTTGTTCATTAAGCAATTTCAATACCTTACTTAGTGAAAACAAAGTCAGATAAATGAAGCAATAGAGTTGACATGGAGTGGTCCAAGTCCAAACTCTACATTCTTCAAGGTAATGCTCAGCTCTGGTTGATAACTGAGTTATAACAGACTCGTCAGTCTGCTACTACCAGAAGTCATATACAAATTTAGTCAAGACCAAGGCATAACCTCACAACATTAATCTATTCTGCACTAAAGAAAACACAAAACAACACATAAACAATCATGACTCGCAAACGCACTAAATCAAAGCACACTGATAACTATGGGTTGCCTCCCATAAAGCGCTTAGTTTTAATGTCGCGGACCCGACAAATGATTCATCCTGGATCAAAATTTCAATTAAGTAATCCTTGATCAATCGCCCAATCATTTCCAGATCCAGGAATCCCTATAAAATCCTCAAATTTTAATTTTTCATTGAGCTCTTCATTTTCAGTTTGATTTATATCATTGTTCCTCATATTTCTTTTTAGATCCAATATTCTTCTATTGATTTTCTGAATTTGCATATTAATATCATCGTTGAAATTTATAAGAGATGGATCTTTATAAGATACTTCAATATCTCCCAAATTTTTGATCGGATTCTCTTTAGATAATTCAGATTCTGGATCAGTATCTCTTATGTTACTCTTATGTTTAAATTATCTTCCAATTCTCCCCCTTTATAATTATTAAATGATGGAGGATCTATCTTAGTTGAGGAAATAGGTTTTTCTAATTCCTTAGAAATTTCTTCCAATGGTCTTCCAATATCCTCAAAGTTCTTTTGAAATATATCCTCAAATTCTCTTCCAAGTCCTAGTTTAATAACTTTATCATGTTCATCATTCAATTCGGAGTTTTCCTTGTGATTGAGTCGCATCTAAAGATATAAAGACTGGTTGTGTAGATGAATTCCCTAAATAGGTAGGCTTTAAAATTGTATGGGGTACATCCATCTTATGTTCATGAGATTTTTCAACAAATGGAATTAAAAGTTTATTATTTTTGGTAGCGTCCATCATTTCACACCTCTCCTGAACATACATACAGTCTTCTTTAAATAACGTTTTTGAATCATCATGAAAATCCATTTCAATCTCATATGTTTACTTACTCCCAAAACTTTCTTTGAAATGGTCTTTACTTAGATAATCAATTTCTTTATCTTTAGCAATGGCGCCAAAAACTTGACCCGACCCGCAATAACGCAGTAATTTTTGCTTCCAAAAGATGACAAAAAACTTGACCTAATTTTTAAGAATAGCGGCTAGTGTATAAAATCAAAATGTTGCAAAATATTAGAGAATAATTTACACACTAGGGGTACTACGCAAGTATACATATCGTTTCAAGTAATATAGGGTTTTCTTTTATAACCCCAGTATCTATCCCACAGAGAAGCGAGGTAAGCAATCCTTTAGGCTAATTCCAGTCTATTCCTATAAGGCCTAAATTTGGAATTTTGATTAAAATGGTTTTTTTTAATAACTAATCCTAAATAAAGTTCTTAAATAAAAAGATAACTTATGGATAAATTGGTTTGGAGAATTTTGAGATGTTAAAGACTACCTTTCTCTTGCAATTACATAGATAATGTGTAGGATAAAAATGCTTAGAATTTTATCTAGTAGTGTCAAATAGAAGCAATCCTATTCTTTACCCTTTGTTCCATGTGTAAAGAACATTGGCTAATCTATAGATCGGTTCAGGATGTTTTACTAGTAGAATGGGTTAATCTAGGCTCACACTACTAGATGTCTAAGGGTGGCTATGGTCGGCCCTACCAGTAACCCGTTCCCTTTATATAGACCAAATTATTAGAATTTATTCTGTCACTCTAAAAACTAATCTATTCTGCGCCCAATAAATCATATATTCCTATTTATTTGCACTTCACCATGAATAGCCCGCATATAGCCTTAGATTACCCAATGATTCATGTGATATCTACTAGTTAAGAACTCATCTCAGGATAGGTCTCAGAATTCTTCAACAGGTTCTAACAATACAAGTGATCCATTTGTAAAGTAAATGAAGATCTGGTATGAATATCATCACCATAATTTAATAAGAGAATATCTAAGAAAATCTTAATTCCTAAACATGCATCTATTTCGTTACAAAATAAAAGTAAATGAAAATAATGGCATAAGAAGTAAAAGAATTGATAAAACTATATAATATTAGAAGTGCCAACAAGGAACTTATTTCATTAGTATTCTATTATATTTATGCAACTATCTATCACCTAGAAGCATTTAATAGTTAATTCTATCATAAAAATGATTTTCCTACACATGCCACTACTTTATTTAAACGAACGAGTAAAGAAAATCACTTACGAAGCATGGATAAATCACAACAGAAAACTCGGTTTAAAACAAAGTAAATCCACTAGAAAGTGTTTAAAACAATTACAAGAGAATGAAGAACATAATACTTAACTTTTTCCCTCTGAAGGAAAGAAGAAGATCTGTCCACCAAAGTTTCCCACCGATCCATGCGTCGCTCGTACATCCCCCTTACATAAATATCTCAAAATCCCTCACCAATCTCTCCATAAGATGAAGAAATCTACATCTTCATGACTCTAAAATGACTAAAATAACTAAAGGAGAAGAAAGAGAGAGAGAGAGAGAGAGAGAGAGATAAGAGAGAGGCGAGAGAGGCCCTTTTTTCTGTAGAAATATCTCATATTTATAGAGCTCTGAAAATGGCCAAGGGTTGCTTAAGGCACCTCTTCAAAAGTAGTCCGAATTCATTGAATCTTCTAGAACCGACTGCGGCGCTAGGAGCGGACTCCTCCGACCAAGTCTTCACACCCCTTCACTTTGGGTCGCATCTCTTTACGATTAAAACTGTTCCAATGTGTCCAGATACAGTCTATCACATGTCCTATATATTAGGAGTAACTTCCAGTCTTCTAGAAGGTCTAGAAACTACTTAACATCGTCAAAATAACTTCCAAAGTTGTCAAAAATCCGTCCAATAACCGTTTTTGGATGATTCTAGCGCCTAGGCTTTGATTCTGGCTCCTAGGCGCCGTTTTCTCATCGTCATTGGCGCCTAGGCGCCGTTTTCTCATCGTCACTGGCGCTTAGGCACCACCCTGTGCGCAGCTCCACTGTTTTGCTCTGTTTGGCTCCGTTTCAACTCTGTTTCGACCCATTTCAGTTGTGTTGCGCTTCTAACATCTTCACCTACAAGATAGACATAAAAACAACCTTTCTCAAAAGTATAATTTCATTCAAAAACATGTGAGAAATATAAAATATATTAAGCATAGAAAGACATATCAATATGTGCTAAGTTAGAATTTTCTTCCTTGCTTATTTTGGCTCAAAATTGCATAGTTTTTGCTCGATTTTCTCTAAAATCATATTTTTATACTTGAAGACAAAAATATGCAAAATTCCTTCCTTTAAAGAGTAATATCTTTAAAAATGTGCATAAAGTTAGCATGAAATCCATACTAAAAATAGGTAATTTTTAAAGTGGATTAGAACCCATGGTCACCCATGCTACCCTAGCTCAAGGGCTGAAGGAAGGATCTTTCTTATGCGCCTTAGGCCTGAACTAACTTCATATGCTTGCTGAGTTTTTGGAGCTGGCCAGCAACCACATATCAGCCAAGAAGTATAACTGCAACCCGCTTCCACCGAAGTTGAATTCTCCATGCATAACCCACAGAAGAGGACTACCCAAGAAAAAGGGTAGAAGCCAAGATGATTCACATCTTCTTACCCCATTCTCATTACAGTGATGCTCAGTCATGCCAAGATCATTGAATGACTTATAGAAAGCACCACTGAACCCAGTATCCATACCAGCATCCATCTTAGTGTGACAAGCTCCCTTTACCCTAATACAAAACATCCAAAAATCCTCTCTTATGAGTTTCAATGACCGAGATAGTAGAGGTCATACAAAATAAAGACTATTTTGAGAGAGCACCTTTAATAAATATCAAAGCATACAAACATGATCCCACGAAATACTGAGCTATCATCAATATCACGGACATGACACAGATGATTGTCGACATCACTGGAACTTAATTAAGAAGTTAATCAAATTAGGAAAATCAAAAGAATGTGTGGCGTGGGAAGCAACAACCTAGCTGCAAAGGAAGGCTTTAGTTAGAGACCATCAGATGAGCTAGCCCAAGTCCACAAAATTTGTATCTCTGATATAATTTCTGCAATTATAGTGGAGATGGAGACTCCTTTCATTGAGCTAGTTTAAAGAGGATTCAGCCTTGAGAGCTATGTATAATCACCCTTAAACGAAAACATAACTCACATCCTTACATCGTCTTCAACAATTAAGGCTTTCCCTTTAAAGTTAATCCCCACAGTGATGTTATTTTTGCGACCATGCTGATTACTAACTAGTAGATCATTAGCACTCTCAATGATACAGCCAGCTCCATGAACATCCTCTTCAAGTAAGTGTTTGATAAAATGAGCTTTAGAAGCAATCAATTGACAGCTGTGAATGTGTCACTCTTTGGTTTTCAAGCAAGAGGAAGGAGACAAAGAAATCATCTCTTTACTTGTTATTTAAGGATAAAAAGATAAGCAATTTAACAATATGACAAACTTCATAGTGGTTCACTCAACACTTTCCTATAATGCTATCTTTGACTATCCCCTCCTCAATTCTATCAGGGATGACACCTCTATCTACCACGTAGTTTTGCGTTTCTTGGTCAACGGAGAGATGATCACTGTTTGCAATGATCTCAAGCATCTAGCACATATATCTTCAGCCAATTGTGTTATCTATGGGCGATCAGAAGTGTCTGACAGAAACAACTTGAGTTTGACAACCCATGAGAATCAGGTCTCGAGATCAGAAAGATAGCCTATTAGATTCACTTGACCAAAGGCAACAATGATATATTTTTTAGTTAAGTGATGTTGTTGAAGTAAGTTAGAATGATTTGTTGATCGACACCCTTTGGAGCCACCGAGATGTCTTTTTTTAGTCTGTAGCTGAGATGTTTGGGATACCAATCGTTGTCGCATGACACCACTTCAATGTTAACTTAGTGTCTCAAACGATGAAACAAAAGATGAGGAAATCAACTATCATCTTGGTCAAGTCAATCTAGGAGGAATTCCAAAAGTTTTTTGAGGCCGACTACATCCTAGGGGTCCAATACCAAGCGAGATGTAAAAAATTATCATGCTGCAAAAATTTAATGAGAAGTGGATGATAGGAATCAACTTTACCAATCCAACCACAACTTGCCCAAAAGATAGGTACCCATACTATGGATCAACACGTTCACAGATGTGGGGTCAATCATTTCATGGTGAGCTTCCTCGATGCATTCTCCTACTATTATCATATCACGATGCATTCAGTCAATGATGAAAAAACTTCATTCATCATTAGCGAAGGATTGTATTGATATATTATAATTCCCTTTCGGCTTAAAACACGAACACCTCTTACCAGTATGTGATGAATGTAATTTTTGTTAAACATAAACAAAAGACATATTGAAGTTTATGTGAGTGACATCTTTGTGAAAATTAAAACACCTAAGCATCATATGAAAGATTTAAATGAGACTCTCTAAAATTAGAAAAGATTAATATGAAGCTCAGCCCTCTCAATCCTACATTTGGAGCACCAATAGATAAATTCTTGGCTACATTGTAATCCCAGATGGAAAAAGCTAAACTCAGAAATGGTTCGGGCATCAATAAACATGTCATCTCCTCAAAAGCACCAAAAAGGTATAAAAGCTTATTATCTTGATGATAGGTCTGCATCGGTTCTTCTTAAAATTTGATAATAAGTATGTTGTATTCTTCAATAAAGTGAGCAAACAATTTTTCTAGTTAAATGAATGTGAACTAGAGTTTAAAAACTTAAAATACTCCCCAGAGTCACTACAGCTCTTTCAAAGCCCAAAGTTGAATGAAGAATCCTCTTTATTCTTGGGAGTCAAACTCAATGCCATTAGCGCATTTTTATTCTGAGAGGAGCAATTAAAGTAGTACTTGATCTATTATGTCAGTCAAGTCCTTCAAGGAGTCAGGCTCAAGTATCAAATTTTGAAAAGTTGGCATTCTCTTATATTATTTCTGCCTACAGGCACTTCCTTTACTTCTAAACTACTATAACATCCTTACTCACCAATTTCTATCATCTTTTATAGAATTTAGCAAAGAAGCCATCAGGATTGGAATTTTGTTACTGTTAATGAAAGATAAAGCAAGACAAATTCCCTCCTCATTGGAAACATCAGCAAATGATAAGTTTTTTAGGTAATGTGGAGACCCAGTCCACATTAATTAGATAATTAAGAATCTCACCTACCGTTCACCTACCTTCTCACCTACCGCTCACCTACCACATCCCACCTACCGCTCATCTACCTCCCACCTACCTCTCTCTTGGTTTCTATAAATAGCTCTTTGGCTTAGAGAAAGCCAAGCCAACCAAAAGCCAAGTGAAGACCTAAACCAAAGCCAAGCAAAAGCTAAGCCAAGTCCTCTATGAGAAAAAGAGAGGAAGAGAGAAAGAGAGAAAGGGAGAGAAGAAAATAAAGGTTTTCTTGTAAACGTTGAGGCGCTCGACAGTGTAATTGCTTGAAGAAATAAAATCCTCTACAGCTCTGTGGATGTAGGCAAATTTGTCGAACCACGTAAATCTGTGTCGCTCTAGTGTTTGTTTTTCTGTGTGCAATTTTCTCGTTCAATTTTTGCTTTATTGTCATCTTTTTTCACAACAACTAGTATCAGAGTCGTGGTTCGAGGCTAAAACAAAAATGATGGGTGGAGAAGAAGTGATGACATCGGGGATCAAGAATTTCAATTGCACAGATTTTGCTTACTGGAGGATGCAGATAGAGGACTACCTCTATGGGAAGAAATTTCATCTTCCTTTACTAGGAAAGCGACCGGAAAAGATGGATGAGGCGGAATGGAATCTTTTGGATCAACAGTTTCTGGGGGATATACGATTAACCCTGTCAAAATCAGTTGCCCACAACGTCATTAAGGAGAGGACTACTGTAGATCTCATGGTAGCTGGCCCAATGCTATATATATGCGTACTTAAAAATTTAATCCCCGGCAACGGCGCCAAAAACTTGACCCGCAATCCGCTGATGATAAATATAACAATTAATGCTTTCAAGTATATGTAATAGATAATAATAGCAACTAGTGTATACAAATATAATTTTATTAAAAATATTTTACACACTAGGGGTTCTACGCAAGTATACGTATCGTATCAAGTAATATAGGGCTTTGAAACAAAGACCCCAGAATCGATCCTACGAGTAGTGAGTTATGGATTTTTAAATATTTTAATTTTATTTTTATGTATTTCTTTTATAGTTTATAAATTTGATATTTTTAATTTACTAAATGCAATAATAAAGCAGTAATGAAAGATGCAATAATAAAGCAGTAATGAAATGATTGGTGTAAATAACAATAAGAACACAACTTTCTTCCTTTCAATTAATCCAAGATTTTCTAAGATAATGATAATATTCGTGGAGAATATAAATTTATGGTATTGTGCCAAATAGAAGCATTCATATTATTTACCCTTTGATCCAGGTGTAACGAACATTGGCTAGCCTATATATCAGGTTCGGATGTATTGTTAGTAGAATGGGTTAATCTAGGCTCACACTACTAGATGTCCAAGGGTGGCTATGGTTGGCCCTACTAGTGACCCTTTCCTTCTCTATAAACCAAATCACAAGAATTTAGTTTGTCACTCTAAAAACTTATTAATTCTATGCCCATTATATAATATCTTCCTATTTATTTGCACTTCAACTTGAATAACCCGCACAAGGCCTTCGACTACCGAAGGATTCATGTGATATCTACTAGTTAAGAATTCATCTCCTTCTAGGTATCAAAACTCTTCAACATATTTTAACAATACAAGTGATCAATTTGTAAAGTAAATGAAGATCCGGTATTAATATCATCACAATGTTTTAAAATATAAATAGTTTTTAATTCTCCATCGAATTTTATATTATCTTATTTATCTTTTCATAATTGAAATGAGAAAGTAAACTAACTACTCAGAACACATTGAATTTAAATAACAAAACATGATAATAAAACTTTGAATAAAATTACAAATACTTATCTCAAGTGTTTTTCCTACTGAACCTCTGAATTCTTTTGACTCTAAAGCAAATAAACTTCAAAAGCACCAACTCTTTAAACTCTCAATTCACACTCTAAATAAAATAACTAACTAATTTATGAAGGATAGTAAAATGCGGCCCTAAAGTATCTCTCTAATTCTCTCTCTAGATGGGGCTCTAGATAGGGGGCGATTTTTTCGAAGGAGTACCCTCCTATTTATAGGCTTCAAGGGTTGCCTCAAGGCACCTCTTCAAAATGTGTCCACATTCAATGAATCTTCTAGAAGGTCTGTCTGGCGCCTAGGCGCCGGACTCTGCGTCCAGTTCTTCGCACTTCTTCACTTTAGATCGCACATCTTCGTGATTAAAACTGTTTCCAAGCGTCCAAATACATTGTATCATATGTCCTATAAACCGAGAACAACTGCAGGTCTTCAGAAGGTCCAATAGCTGCTAACACCATTAAAATAACCGTCCAAAAGTCGTCAAAAATCTTGACAGATCTCGTATCGACCTGGCGCTTAGGTGTCGGATTCTGGCGCCTAGGTGCCAGACCAATAATTTTAAGAATTTTGCACTATTTTTGCTCCTTTTTGCTCCTTTTTCACTTTTTTTTCTTCTTGAACATTTTTCCATCACCTATATCCTAAAACACAAAAATGTCTTTCATTAAAGCATAATATCCTTAAAAATTTGATAAATATCAAGGCATAAAAATGGGTATTTTTTTCATGGATCAAAATCCCCCAAACTTAAATGTTACTTGTCCTCAAGTAACCCTTTTTACTATATAAAATGTATAACATTTGGAATAAAAGATAAATATTAAGACTCCTTGTAATTTTTGATCTTATAAAGGCTTTAGTAAATCATTAACCAAATTTCACTAACTAAGTTTAATTTTAAGAATTTAAAGAATATTCAACTACCAAATCATAAGACTTCAAAAAATTTTCATTCATTTCGAAAATAATAGAAGTTTATTATATTAAGATCACATAGATTATTGATAAGAAAAAGATTTTCATGAAAAGTCTTTCTTAAATAAAGATTCATGCATGAAAATTAAGTAAAAGTATGTAACTAGTTTTCTTCATATAAGATAATTCAAGTGAAGCCAATTTTTGATTAGGCATATCCTCAAGCTTCTCCTCTTTTTTTTTTTTCACAGTGAGGATTACTGTATCTGGATAGCCTATTAATGATTTTGAACTTCACTATTCTTAACTTTTATTTTCAAACTTTTACATTTTCACTTAATTATTGTAACATGAATAGAATATCAAAAAGATTCCAATCTTTTCTTTTTCAAGTTATAATTTTTTATTTCTTAATACTTTTAAAATTCAATTATTTATGTTATGAATAGAAAATTTTCTTAATCTTATTCTTCTTTAAGTTAAATAATTCTATTCTTAAAATCCATCAAAGTTATTAAAATTTTGGTTAAGCCCACTAAATTATTTATAATTTCAAAATTTTAAGTGATCTTAAATAGATTCTTCATTCCTTATGTTATGTTAAGATTTTTTTTAGAAAATATTAGTTTATTAAGGACAAATAAAATTTAAATTTTCATGTATTTTCCCTTCCCCCAAACTTAAGTTTTTGTATATCATGAAAATAATAAAGTATGAGAGAAAGAAAATTATAATTTAAAAAGGAATTTTATAAGCGTGTAAAAAAAATTCTAGAAAGAAATATAATTTACTTCTACACATGCTTTTTATGAAATATTACGTAAATAATGGAGCATATAAAAGTAAGCAGGCTCAAAAATTTTATGTAGCAGTAGTTGAATTAAATAACTATATTACTAACAGAAATAAAATAACTTTACTAACTATTCTAGAATACTAAGCAATACGCTGAAACCAAAAATAAACACAAATTCATTCAAATTTCAGTCTGCAACTAAATATCTAAAACAATCTCAACATCAAATAATTCATACAAAGTCTCATAAAAAAATCTAAACTAGTAAACAACAAACAACAATCAGTACTAGCAAACAAAAACTAAACTAACAACAGACTCAGCACATCTCAGAGGTAAATCAGGCCGCTAATCAATGTTTGTAGCCTCGTCATCGTCATCACCAAAAGAAAACTCCACATCCTTAGGATCAACATATGGTGAAAATCTAGGACAGGTGGGAAACTGAATATCATGCTCACCCCTCGAGAATCCGACTAAAGACTGCGAATACTCGGCATCATATTCACTCTTCCTCTGCGTGTAATCAGATAGGTAATCAATCTTCTTATCCATAGTATCAACTCTGCAGTGAGTTAGAAATAACTCATTCTGCTGCTCCAGAAGTTGATCATGCATCGATTCCCAATAACTAGACGGTGGCTCAGCAGTAGAAGCATAAGGTCTGGAAGTGGAAGCTCTACACGGAGTAGGTGCGAAGTAGAAGAGGTCTGTAGATCTCTTCCCACGAAGACGATCATAGATACTAACACTCTCCTACCCAATTGGCTTAGTAGATTTCAGCTTCTCCTCAGAAATATCAGCAGTGACTCCATTGTTCACACATAAAGAATAAATCAGAAATGGGAATCCTAGTCCTACAGAAGTACTGGATCTAGCAGTAGACTCCACAGAATCATAAATAATACTACTGGCATCTATCGGCTTCCTCTCGTGAATGCAGTAGTTTAAGATAGCTCGATCTCTAGTCACTTCGCTCAGGTGGTTGGAAGGTATAAGTCTTGCAGAAATAAAGTAATTCCATGCCTTTGAAATACCATTTAACTTAGAAGATTTGAAATTTACCCGTTTATCATTCTGAATCTTCCAAGCTCCAGTGTCATTAGTCAAATAAGCAATAATCATCTCAATATCTCCCTCAGATGGAGGTAATCCAGAATACTGGCACTCGATGGTAAGTGGCAGTCCATAAAAAAAATTGATCCTTTCTGGAGTAAATCCTACTTCAACACCTCTGACGAAGACTTTGTAGTCTTCCGCATCCAAAAAGTTAGCATAAAATTCGTGCAAGATTGGAATAACAGCAACAGCGGTGAAATAACAGAATTGTTGCTAGTTGTGCGCAGCGATCGTATTTTCGATCATTTCACCGAGATTGTAAAAGCTTCGCTCTGAGATAAATTTTCTAGACGTCGTAAATTCGTGATATCGAAAATGCGCTGCCGCAGTCGCGAACTTACTACTGTCAAAATTTTCTCGTGCCTTTTCTCGCTTAGATTTCGGTGCCATCTAAACGTGAAAGAAAACACAAATAAATTAAGGAATCAAATATTTAAACTCTTTTTAAGCTTAAGAAACATAAAATGAGTTTATAAATTCATGGAGAAACACTAAAAATCCAAATTTTTCTCAAAATTTCAGTTTTTAGTCAAAAATAGGAAAAACTATGGTGAAAATAAAAAATAAATGGATTAGAGTGTAGATTTGACCTTGAGATGAAGAAATCAAGTGATTTAGGGCTCGAAATTTTGATGTTTTGACCTCAAAGTGGATTTAGGAGGTGGGTTTTCACGAAAAAGAGGAAGAAGATGAAGCTTAGGCGTCAAAAATGGCTAATGGGGGTTTAAATGGTGTTTTTCGGGTAAGCAAGCCGAACCGGCGCCTAGGCGCCGAATTCTGGTGCCTAGGCGCCAAACTCGCCATTCCAAAAAAATCTATTAAAAATTTTATTTTCCACCAAAATTCATAAATTAAACTTATAATTACTCACATAAGAGTATTGCTTCAGTTTCCATCTTCCAAAATATTTTCCAAAAATTTTAAAAATTAAAAATTAAATCCACTAATTAAACTCAAGTTTAAATCAAACTCTTCTAATTCCATTCATGATTTTCAATTTCGGGCTCAATACAATTCAGATAAGTATCATAACATGATTCAAGTTCTAACAACAATCAAACAACACAAATTTGAAAGCAAATACAACACACATTGAACATGAAAGCAAACCCTAAACAAACACAATCAATTCACAAAATCGATACAACGACACACTAGATAAATCACAATATCACCACATCACTATCTAACTCCCATTATCTTGGCCCTAGGCGATCCAATTAAATACTAACGCCCTTGGAAAATCCATAGCCATTTTCTCGTCGATCTAATTGTTCTTCGCATACATCTCCACTTGAGCATCTTAATAAGCCGCTAGATGATCAAATTGAAGTTCCGCCTGCCATTCCATATGTTCAATTTGATGATACATCTCATGGAGGTGATCTCCAATGCTTTTAAACTCTGCTTCAAACTTATCTAGATGACTAGAAATTTTCTCCAAACTTACAGTGATGAAACCATTGATTGAGGATCCTTTGAAACCTTGTCTCTAGTCTCTTCTCCAAGATTTCTCCTCTCCATTTCTTCAAAATCCTCTCTAATCTCTCAAGAATGGAGTGTAATGGTCGAAATAATGATTGCATAAAGATTGGGTACGAAGATAGGGTCATTTATAAGAGAAAATCGTGTGAAAAACTGAAGATTTTCGGTTTTTACACGATCCAGTAACTGTGGCGCTTAGGCGCCAAATCTGGCGCCGGACCCATCGACACAAAGTTTTACTCTGGCGGTTAGGCGCCAAATCTGGCGCCTAGGCACCGGAACCATGTTCGACTCCGTTTCGCCTAACGTCAAATTTCAAAGTTTCGTTCTCCAAAATAGGTAGTTTAGAATGGTAAGATCAATATGGGCTCAGTAACACAAATTATAAGTAATCCTAATGAAGGTTAACTTGATCTCCTTTTTACTCATATATGAAATAGAGTGATCCAATGTCTAAGTTTTTTATAATTCGAGATAGTTTTCAGCTTAAGTCAATAAAGACTTGTTCGCATTCAAATTTTCTAAAATAATATAAAATTAAACAAGACCAAGGCATAACCTTACATTACAAATGTAAAAACACACAAAACAACAAATAACTATGGGTTGCCTCCCACAAAGCACTTGGTTTAATGTCATCAGCCCGACTTAATTAAGTCTTTTAATCAGGTAGACTCAACTCATAAGCCTCTTTATAAATCTTTTTAAAATCTCCCAAATAAGGCTTCAGTCTTAATCCATTAACTTTAAAAATTTTTCCCGTTTTGGGATCTTTAACATCCACAGCTCCATAGTGGTATACTTTTTCAATTATATATGGTCCTATCCATTTTGATCTTAATTTTCCAGGAAAAAGTCTTAAACGAGTATTAAATAATAATACTTCTTGTTCGAGCTCAAATATTTTTCTCGAAATCTTTTTATCATGTAATATTTTCATTTTCTCTATATAAATCCTTGCATTTTCATATAATTCATTTCTTATTTCATCCATCTCATTCAATTGCAATAATCATTTTTCTCTACTGAGTATTCAAATCAAAATTAAACTCCTTTATCGCCGATAAGCTTTATGTTCAAGTTCAACTAGTAAGTGCGATGTTTACCATAAACTAATCGGTAAGGTGACATTCGATTGTTGTCTTATAAGTTGTTCTATAAGCCCATAATACGAGAATCGAGTACATCGACCTGATCGGTTCTTTTAGGATTAACGATTTTCTCTAAAATTCTTTTAATTTCTCTGTTTGATACTTCAGCCATTCCACTTGTTTGTGGGTGATATGCAGTTGCAATTCTGTGTTTGATTCCAAATTTTTCCAATAATGATTGAATTCTTATATTTCAAAAATGACTTCCACCATCTGTGATAATTACCTTAGGCATTCCAAATCTTGAAAAAATCATCTTCTTTAAAAATTTTGAAACATTTTTGGAATCACAGCTAGGTAAAGCTACGACTTCGATCCACTTTGAAACGTAACTAACCGCTAATAAAATATAAATCTTTCCAGATGATGGTACAAATGGTCCCATAAAGTCTAAACCCCATATATCGAAAATTTCAACTTCCAATATATAGTTTAAAGACATTTCATCTTTCTTGGATATATTTCTCATCCTTTGACATCGATCACATGTATTCACATAATGTCTCACATCTTTAAATAAGGTAGGCCAATAAAATCCTGAATTTAAAATTTTAAATGCAGTTTTATCTACTCCAAAGTGTCCTCTAAATTCAGAATCATGACATTTTTGAATAATAGCATACGTTTCTTCATAAGGTACACACTTACGAATTACAAAATCTCTTTCTAATTTAAATAAATGAAGATCTTCCCAAATATAAAATTTAGCATCATTTTTAAATTTCTTAATAAATTTGTTATCCAATCCATAAGGTAAAATATTGCTAACTAAATAGTTAACTATGTACGCATACCGAGGTGTTTGGTATTCTTGAATAACATACAAATGTTCATCGGGAAATTTCTCATTTATATTTTCTTCAGTAATAACACCATTCTTAATTCTAGATAAATGATCAGCAATTTGGTTATCCGTTCCTTTTCTATCCACTATTTGAAAATCAAATTCTTGTAGAAGTAAAACCCATCTTATTAGTCTAGGTTTAGCATCTTTTTTCGTCATTAAATATTTTATAGCGGAATGATCAGTATGAACGATGCATTTGGTACCAAGAAGATAATGTCTAAATTTATCGAAGGCATATACTATAGCTAAAAGCTCTTTCTCGGTAGTAGTGTAATTTCTTTGAGTTTCGGTAAGAGTTTTACTAGCATAATATATAACTTTGAAAATTTTCTCATATTTTTGTCCCAATACGGCTCCAATTGCAAAATAACTTGCATCGCACATTAATTCAAAAGGTTTATTCCAATTATGTGCAATAATTATAGGTGCGATTATTAATTTGTCTTTTAAAATATTGAAAGCATTAACACGGTCTTCATTAAATTCAAATTTAGCTTCTTTTTTCAATAAATGACAAAGAGGTTTAGCAATTTTAGAAAAATCATTTATATATCTTCTATAAAATCCAGACATGACCTAGAAAACTTCTCGCATCGATAACGATAGTAGGGGTTGTAGTTCAGCAATAATTTTTACTTTTGCTTGATCGACTTCCATCCTTTTTTGTGAAACTTTATGACCAAGTACAATGCCTTACGTGACCATAAATTGACATTTTTCCCGGTTAAGAACTAAATTTGTTTCTTCACGTTTTTTCGAACTTTGGAAATATTTTCCAAACAAGACTCAAAGAAGTTCCAAAAGCGAAAAATCGTCCATGACTACTTCAATTCCTTTGTCGATCAAACCACAAAATATTGACATCATACATCTTTGAAAATTTGCGAGTGCATTACACAAACCAAAAGGCATTCTTCTAAAGGCAAATGTTCCATAAGGACTTGTAAATGTTGTTTTCTCTTGGTCCTCGGGAGCAATAATTAATTGATGATAACCGGAATATCCATCCAGAAAATAGAAATATGAGTGTCCAGCTAATTTGTCAAGCATTTGATCCAAGAAAGGTAAAGGAAAACGATCCTTTCTAGTGGCGTCATTTAACTTCCAATAATCAATGCAAATTCGTCATCCAGTAACTTGTCTTGTAGGAATTAGCTCATTTTTACCATTGAAAGTGCTAGTTACTCCTCCTTTCTTCGGAACACAATAAATAGGACTTACCCATTTGCTATCCGAAATAGGATAAATAATTCCAGCATCTAACCATTTTAAAATTTCTTTTTTAACAATCTCTTTCATGATAGGATTTAATCTTCTTTGCGGTTCAATAGTGGGTTTAAAATTTTCTTCCATTAAAATTCTATGCATACAAATGGAAGGGCTTCTTCCTCTTATATCAGCAATAGTCCAACCAAAAGCTTTTTTATAATTCTTTAACACTCCTATTAATTTTTCTCCTTGATCTAAACTTAGCTCATAAGAAATAAAAACAGGTAAAGTTAATGAATTTCCAAGAAATGCATACTTTAAATGTGAAGGTAACATTTTTAATTCCAGTTCAGGAGCTTTTTTAATTGAGGGTAAAAGTATATCATTTTGAGATATGTCTAAAGTTTCCAAGTTATCTTTAATATAATGAGTTTCTTTAAGTAATTCATTTTGAGATATGTCTAAAGTTTCCAAGTTATCTTTAATATAATGAGTTTCTTTAAGTAATTCATCTTCTTTTAGTTCTTCATTTTCATCAGTTAAAAATTTAATTTCTTCTTCGGGAATGATTTTACATTTTTCTCGATAGTGTTTTTCAATTATAAAATCAAAAATATCCATTCGATAACATTTTTCTTTGTCGGGGTACTTCATCGATTTAAGAACATTGAATTTAATCGCTTGATCATTAACTCTCATAGTTAATTCTCCTTTTTGTACATCAATCATAGCTTGTCCAGGTAGCTAGAAAAGGTCTCCCTAAAATAATTGGTATTTCTTTATCTTCTTCCATATCGAAGCACCTTTGAAATCTATAGGGAAGATAAACTTATCTACTTTAACAAGTACATCCTCTATAACTCCTTTAGGATAAGTGATAGATCTATCGACTAGCTGAAGGGTTACGGTGGTGGGAGTAATCTCTCCTAAATTCAACCTTCGATAAATAGAAAATGGCATGAGATTAATACTTGCTCCTAAATCACACAAAGCTTTTCCATAAAATTTTTCTTCGATAACACGAGGTATAGTAAAACTTCCAGGATCTTTAAGTTTCTGAGGTAATTTCTTTTGAATTATTGCACTACATTCTTCACTTAGTGCAATAGTTTTAAAAGCTTTAAATTTTTGTTTCTTACTTAATATATCCTTCATAAATTTTGCATAAGTTGACATCTGTTCCAAGGCTTCAGCAAAGGGTATATTTATAGTAAGCTTCTTAAAAATTTCAAAGAACTTAGAAAATTTATGATCAAGCTTCTGCTGTTTTAATCTTTGAGGAAAAGGTGGTGGTGGTTTTTCAACTTCCACATTAATAGAAATATTAGTTTGATCTTGATTAGGAGAAGGAGTTTCTTTAGGTTTTCGATCTCTTCAACCTCAATCTCTTTTTCAATTTCATTATGCATTCTTTCTTTTAATTCATTTCCACTTCTAAGTTGTACAGCTTTAACATGTTCATGTTCTTTTCCAGTTTCATTTGGATTAATTTCAACATTACTAGGAAGTGTTCCTGGAGGTCTGTAATTAATTAAATTAGCGATTTTTCCTATTTGATTCTCAATATTACGAATAGCAGTATTTTGATTTTGTAATTGATTACTCATTTGTAAAATTAATTCTCCTATTGATAACTTTTTCTGTTGATTGTTAAATCCAGGTGGTTTATAATTTGAATTTATTTGATTATTCCAATTTCCAAGTGGATGGGATTGATTATTACCCCATTGTTGTTGTTGATTGTTCCAGTTAAAATTAGGGTGATTTTTCCATCCAGGTTTATAATAGTTTGAATACGGATTATTTTTACTAGCAATAACTTGTAAAGTTTCAATAGTTTGAGAATCTTCAATATTAGATGAGTTGTTATGTGATATGTTGATGGCAAAATTATCTAATTTCTTATATATTGCAGCTACTTGTGAAGCTAAGATAGAAAAGGCTTCGTTATCTTGAACACTTGACATTCTTTTAGGATTAATCCTTTCAGAAGGCCATTAAAAATTATTATTAGCCATTTCTTCAATTAAAGTATAAGCTTCTTCAAATGATTTAGACATTAAAGAACCTCCGACAGATAGTATCAATAATTGATTTTAGTGATCCAATTAAACCATTATAAAATGTTTGAATAATTAACCAATCGGGTAAAGCATGATGAGGACATTTTCTTAATAGTTCTTTAAATCTTTCCCAAGTTTCATAAATTGTCTCCCCGTCAAATTGACTAAATGAAGTAATATCATTTCTTAATTTAGCAGTTTTAGAAGGAGGAAAATATTTAGCAAGGAATTGTTGTGTCATTTTAGCCCATGTTTTAATAGAATTTGTTGCTAATGAGTTCAACCACATCATTGCTTTATCTCTTAAAGAAAAAGGAAAGAGTCTAATTCTAATAGCATCATCAGAAACAATGTTATATTTAAAGGTAGCACAAAGTTCTAAAAAACTAGCAAGGTGTAAATTTGGATCCTCATTTGGTGTTCCTCCAAATTGATTATTTTGAACCATTTGAATGATAGATGGTTTAAGCTCAAAAGAATTAGCATCTACAGTAGATATTTGAATACTAGTATGAAGTTCATCAACTGTAGGGTTAGCATAATCCTTTAATAGTTTGTAAACATTTTGTTCATTACTTTCAATTGGATTTTGTAAATTGTTATGTAAATTAGCCATCTCTTGAATTTTTTTAGTTTGTTTTCCCTTTTTAATTCTTTTAATAGTTCTTTCTAATTCAGAATCTAAAGGTAATAATCCTTCAGATCCAGCACTACGCATAAAAAGTAAATTAACAAGAAATAAAATCTCTACTTATAAAAAAAATTTTATTTTATTATATATATATATATATATATATATATATATATATATATATATATATATATATATATATATATATATTGGTATTTTATATTTTTGACAATAAAAGAAAATGAATAAAATAAAAATATTTAAAATCTACTCCGCTCCTCCCCGTGCAACGGCGCCAAAAACTTGATCCAATGTTATATATATGCGTACTTAAAAATTCATTCCCCGCAACGATGCCAAAAACTTGACCCGCAATCCGCTGATGATAAATATAATAATTAATGCTTTCAAATATATGTAATAGATAATAATAGCAACTAGTGTATACAAATATAATTTTATTGAAAATATTTTACACACTAGGGGTACTACGCAAATATATGTATCGTATCAAGTAATATAGGACTTTGAAACAAAGACCCAGATATCGATCCCACGAGGAGTGAGTTATGGATTTTTAAATATTTTAATTTTATTTTTATGTATTTATTTTATAGTTTTTAAATTTGATATTTTTAATTTACTAGATGCAATAATAAAGAAGTAATGAAAGATACAATAATAAAGCAGTAATGTGTTGACCTCATTTTTTATGAGGTCTTTTCTCTCCTCTCTCCTTAGTACTTAGGATTTAGCCTTAAGTTTTCCCTTTGACTATCCTAGAGGATTAGAGATGGCACCCACCATTTAGAAATTCAAACACCTCTTAACTCCCTTTAAACCCCACATGCTTGATTGTAAACCCCTAAGCCACTTGGAGGGTTAAGATCAAATGTGGAGGTTTAAAGGATGAGTTCCCTATAGGACTCTTTGGCCTTAGGACTACCACAGGTGGCACGGTGCGGTGAGGTTGACACGCACACATTAAACTTTCACACACATTCCAAATCCTAAAACCATTCATACCTAGCTTGACTTCCTGACTCATGTAGGTGATTCATATGGATGGTTCTCAACCCCTAAGCCATTGGCTAAGAGGGTTGGGAACAACATAGTGAATGCCTCAAATGAGTCCTCTCATGGATCTTATGGGCTTGATATGGCTTCATGGCTCAACCAAAGTGATTCCATTCTACTCAAACTTAATTAATCCTCATTTTTCCAAAATTTCAATTTTTGACCTCGGGGGCCCTACACCCACCAAACCTACCAAGTACCCTTGGAACCACCCAAAATTTACAAAAATCACCTAAATTACCCAAAATTACTCAAAAAAAATCCTAAAAACTTCCCACCATTCAAATTGATCATCCGTAGCCAAATATACAAAAAATTTCAAAAATACCCCACAATACCCTCCAAATACCCAAAATGCCATTTTTAACCAAAAAATCCATAAATTCCAAAAATTCCCAGAAAATTCCAAAAAATCCCAACTATTCCCAATTTCATTTTGTTCAACTACACCATAGGCTGATTTTGTCAATTTAGCCCACTTTTACCAAAACCCCAAATTTGACCCATTTTTAACCCAAAGTGAACACAATGTCAAACCAAACCAACCCAAGTGACCTCAATTTTGATCCAATTCAATTCTAAACTTCAATTGAATATCCTCAATATAAATTTAGACCAAATACATGCCCAATTTGACTAACAGTTTGATCCAATTCCAATTTGAAGCTTAAAGCCCAACTTTGGCCCATGACCTAAACTTAGCCCAAACTAACCCAACTCAACTCCAATTAACCCCAAATCTTTTCCTAAACCTTCATAATATCCCCACAAACAAAACTCTAACAAGATTTGCCCCAAATTTGGACCCAAACTTCACCCAAACCTAACCCAAAACCGAAATCCCCAATTTTGGCCTAAACCCACCATGAACCCAAATGGGCCCAACTCCCAAAATCAAAGCTCAACCAAAGTTGAAAACTCTTTGTAACACTCCCATAAACATTTCTCAACATTAATTTTACATCAAATCTAACATTAGCCCAACCTTAGCCCAATTTGACCCACTTTGCCCCCTTTACCAAAAAGCCCAAATCAAACCCAATTCAACTCCAAATCACCTCAAATTTGTTTCAAAACACTCATGACACATCCCTAAACTAAACCCAACATTTTTTTGGCCCAATCCTCCATAAAATTTCCATCCACCAATTTGTTTTCAAACCTAAAGGCCCACTTTCTTAAACCATTCTAAAAGCCCATTTTCACCAAATCCAAAAGGCCCAAAGTCAATCCAAAGCCTACATGACACTTTCACCTCATCATCCCTTTGATTTAAATCACTCCCTAAGTTTAAAATTCATCATTAAACTTTTCTAAACTAAGCCACATGCCAATTTCCCCTAAATTCATCAAAAATGCCAAAACCCTTTTTCATGAAACAAGCCAACCTTTTCTAAGCCAAATCTAAGCCAAATGTGAGCCATTTACAAGTCATATGAAGCCATGAGAGTTTTGACACCTCATCTAGTCATTATGGCAAGAAGAGGAGAGCCTTTCCTAAGCCTTCATTAAGCCCTTTTAACCCCATTTATGCTACACTCTAAACCAAGTATAGCCACATCACCTTGGATAGGGACTTCACCACCCCTTCCTAGGCGACCCAAATGATTCTCCCTCAGCCCAAAGTCAAGCCTTGGGGAGGTGCACCTAGCCTAAACCATGCCTTGGACCAAATCAAGCCAAAATGACCCTTCCCCCTTACCACTTAAATCAAACCCCTTTACACTTGGCATTGGTCAATTGAACCCACAAACTTCAAGCCCTGACCCTCCTGATCAGGATGGTGACCTGACCACAGCCGGCCGACCCACCGAGTCGCCTGGAAAACACCATGGCCTAGAGGTCTAAATGGATTCAAAAATTCAATTTGAACTAGCTGAGTTGTCCCATACCCAATGGCCACTGCAGCTGCTCTTCTCTTCACCAGAGCAGTTGATCCAAGCCATCAAACCCCCCTAGGAGGCCCTGGCCATGGCTATTTAAACAAGCCACCCCCTCTCGGCCAAAAGGTTGGCTGAATTCAACCTTCACAGAATTCCTCCAAACTCCTCGCACGAGCTTCCCCTAGCCGAGAGCAATCCATCCCCACTTGTTCTCCTCGTCCTAAATCCCGGTGATTGAGCTCGATTTTGGAGCTCGATTCTCGAGCCGAACGGGACATCTCTCGAACCTCCACTAAAATCAAATTAAACTCACCCACACCTGCACAGGACCACGAGAAGGAGTTCCCCAGTGGAAGCCACCTCACCGGCTAGCCATTGTCTCTATCGGCCAAGCTTTGAAATTGGGCTTGGTGGAAGTTGTACCTAGACAATTCGACAGGGCCAGAGGCTTCATCCCTAGGCTCTTCCAGCTCTAGTGAATGTGCCGAGCACATTCAGTTGAGGCCACACCTCTTGAACCAAGGTATGGACACTCCTCCTCCCCGAGAGCTTCCAGCGATTCTCCATTTCGTTTGAGTTGATTTCAATGCATGTAAACCGTATGGATGTGTTCATCTCTTCAAGAAGAATCCATAGAGTATAAGAACACGAAAATCAATTGAGAAACGAGAGAGATATTAGGGTTTGAGTGTGGACGGTCACGAGCACACACCGGTCGTAGACGATAACTAGGAACCGTCGGATCGGGCATGTATCGAATGGATGATCCAGATCGAGTCGGACGAGGAGATGGACCGAGACTGCGGGCCTCGTAGCATCCCAGTCAGATGGCGGCGTCGAATAGGAATGCGCCGCGTGGGTCATCGGAGCTGCCGAGGTTGACGCGGCGCTGACTGGGTTAAGTAGATAAATAGGTATTTTTTGATTTACTTAAATACCCAGAAATTGAAAAATCCATATCTTTGTGTAGAAAAATCATAAAAATAAACTAAAAATACTCTCTTGCTCAGTGAACAGAGGAGAATAATGTGGAAAAAGAATTGAGTTAATTTGATGAGTATTTTATTTTTAATTAATTATTTACTCATTTCAGTATTTTAATTCTCCATTTGAATAGACAATTCACCATGGCATGAGACCATAGGGCTTTTGAAGCCTCTGATCTTGGGAACATTCTCTGACTTTTTCAAGGTCAGAGGCTATCTCTATGATAAGTTATGTATTTTTCAAGTTTATGTCACTATTTTTGGAGTTTTAATTCCATTAATTAGAATATTACTTAGAAAATTCTAGGAAAATTTGGGCCAGTTTCATAGGACCAGAGGACCCTAGGATAATTATGTTTTGAATTAATTCATTGAGATTAACCCTAATTGGCCTAATTACTCAAAACTGAACTTTAATTAATTAGGGTTAACCACACATCAAAAGAACTTAAAAACAATTCTCCACTGATCTTTAGGATTAAAGGGACCTCACATAAAAATTTGGAATCAATTGGAAATGTTTAACCCCACTAAATGGATTAATTAAATTACATGAGTAAAATTAAACATTGAAAATTCATAACTCCAAAAATACATTTCAAAAATTCACCAAATTATTTTTGGGACTTCTCTGATATTAGAGGAGTCTAAAAAAATTAAAATTGGAAATTTTTAAAAATCTTCATTTTTCACCATATTTTAATATTTTAATAATTAAAAAATAATAAAAATCACAAAAATATTAAAAATCATAAGAATGTCATATTTTAACTCTTAATCATGAATTTTAAAGGCTTAAAACAATTTTTGAATTAAAAAATGAATTTTCCAACATTTTCACTAAATTAATTCTAATAAATCAAAGAAAAATTAGAAAATTAGAAAATTTATTTTTCTAGACTCCTTGAAGTCAAAGCGATTTAGGAATAATATAAAATCCATTTTTCAACTTTAATTTTATTTTATAATTGATTAATACTCCAAAAATCAAAATAATTATAATAAATAAAATATAATTCAAAAAATCACCAAAATTGGTTCAAGTGGTCCTCTAGTCATTAGAAACATTCCATAATTTTCTTAAGGACAGAAACCTTACCTTGGTCATGTTGTTGAATTTCCATTGAAAATCCCAATTTTTCACCCAAATAAATATATAAATTAAATTAAATTCAAAAAAATCACATTTTCTACTCTAATATCTTAATTGATATATGAGTGAAGTGACATAAAAATTTCAAGCTCATTTGTGCTCAATTTGATGAGTTATGAAATAATTAAGCTTAAAAGGGTATATTAATAATTAAGAATTTTAACCCCTAATTAAAACTTTAGGTTTAATCAAAATAGGGGGTAAAATATTTGATCTTAATTCTTTCGTAGATGATTGAAACTTTGGAAAATAAAAGGGTAGGAACTCATTGATAACTTTTAATAAACCAAAAAATGAAACCTTAATTAATTAAATAATTTAAATTTTGGAAGAATAGATTAAAAATTTGGATTATTAAGATTAGGGTTTGATTTAAGAAGATATCAATTCTTTAATTTAAAATTCCTAATATTTAACTCTTAATTAAACTTAAGATGATAATTAAAAGAAAATAACCTTAATTAAATTTGAAACATTAAATAACTTGATAATTAAATTGAAATAAATTTAAAACATTAAAAAAATTATTATTAATTTCAAAAATAACTTAAAAGCAAATTTAAAACAAACTTGAAACATCAAAATCAATTTCAAAGAATAATTCTTAATTAAAAAAAAAATCAAACCAATTAAAAGTTAATCTAGAATATTGCAATTAAATTAAAATTAAATCATTAAAGTCTAAATTAAATAATTTAAACTCCTCTTTCAATTCAAATAGTTTAAAACACTTAAGAATAAAACAACTTGAACACTATTCCAAACTTAAATTTATTAAAATTTTATAAAAAAATTAAATCACCTTAAAACATTAATTCTAATTTTAAATCGTTGAAATTCTTAATAAATTGATTTGCCCCTAAAGACTTTTGTCATTATAACTCTTAAATGCAGCATCAAGTGAGGTGTCACTTCATTCATGGGATAATCAAATGTCCTAAGTTCACTGAGCAAGAGTTAAAACTTAACTTAAAAAAATTTGGATGATTGATTCATCTCTACAATAAAAATTCATTTAGACTCGAAATAATCTCAGAAGTATTGAAAAGATGTTTAGAACCCATTCTAAGCACTTCCTCAATACAATGAGGTGTTTTAAGAAGAATAATTGAACTTAGTTGTTCTTTGATGAAGAAAATCATCCTTAACAAAAAATAAAGAACCTAGACGTCATAGGAACTGACTAGCAGTAGGATTAGGATCTTGTTAGACAACCAGAACCTTTCCCTTAGCTTTACCTAGGTACTTGTTGCAAATATTCAAATGTTCTAACATTTGTTTAAGTGTAGCTTGGAATGACGAGAAGACCGTCCAGGTACGCTTTTACTTTATTACAATTTACTTTATTGCAACTTATTTACCTGCACTGCGTTTTACTTTTCTTGCATGATAAATAGGATTGTTGCATGAAAACTTAAACCTTTAGGATAGCCACAAAACTGAAACCAAAACTAAATTAAAAGTCACACAAGTTAAAATTCACCACCACAACATCTAAAATATAAAACAACTCAAAATTTAATCACAAACAGAACAACAAAACCACAACTTTAACTAAATTAAAATGTCTCGTTGAATGATCGGGAATACCTCGGATGATGTAACCCACGTGTTGCTAACGGGATTTCCCATGGTCTAAATGAAAGTGTGGAACTCATTCGAGTTGAGTTTAGCAAATTCAGCTGGACTAAGTGAATTCGATGAAAATAACAGTGCTTGGGATGACGGAACCGTGGGATCTTAATCGGTTCTGTTTAATCAACTTTAAGATTTGTTTTAATTAAAACACTAAAGACATTTGGACTTTAAGATTTCTTTAAACCAAGACACTATTCTCATCCCCTGATTTTCACCTTCTAAAACTAAAACTCTGCAACAACAAGGAGCTTGGAGCACAGTGGGCAGCACGGCCATCGTCATCAGCAAAACCTGTGTCTACTTCAGCAAAACATTTCTTAGAATTAAACAACTAAACCATAGGACTTCGAGGTAGTTTGCCTAGTGCAACATAAATCCTCAACTCTTTGTTAGGCATTTGCATAATCATGTTATGTAAATTAAGCCCTAACCAGTTTTAGGATTCCGAGGTAGTCGTTCGATACGACACAAACCCTCACATCTTCGAGGCTATTTGTATGATCATGTCATACGAATATAAGTCCTAATTAATTAAAATTGGCAGGATTACAAAATTAAATAAAATCTCAAATCGAAGCACAACATTAGGATAGCCTGGGAAGTCACCGAAGTTCACTTTGAGTCCGTGACATCCCCTGCTTCTCTTCCTTTGGATTCTTAAAATAAACTGTTCCAAATTTGAGCTATTCCCTATTAAAATTTATAAAATCCAATTTTTTGAAAACCTTAAACTTTGAAATTCTTGAGAGCAAAACCACTGATCATTATCGAGAGTTTTCTTAAATGATTCCCGTCATTTAAGATGTAATTAACTATAGGGGCTTGCCCTTATAGGGAACTTTAAGAACCCGAGTAATATAAACTGCGCTTAATTTCTTTATATTAAGCGGGGAACTTGTCGGCTTATAAAATTGGTTCGCGAGACCAAACGGATGTCACAAATCTTCTAGTTTATTTAATCAAGCCCCATCATGAAGCAGTGTGTCTATTCTTCAGGGTAGATACATGGTTTGTGGTGTAGTGCTCGTTTATATAGACTATTCGGGATGTGAGATCGGCTTGATTTCATATCTTAAAAATTTTTCAAACTTAAAATTATTTTCAAAATCAAATGCTACTTTCCAAATTATATATATCTAAATTAAATTTAAAACCAAAAATTCGCCGACAATTTCTGTAGGCGACCCCTTTTCAAAATACATAACCTAAAAATATGCTGACATAATGAAATGATTGGTGTAAATAGTAATAAGAACACAACTTTCTTCCTTTCAATTAATCCAAGATTTTCTAAGATAATGATAATATTCGTGGAGAATATAAATTTATGGTATTGTACCAAATAGAAGCATTCATATTCTTTACCCTTTGATCCAGGTGTAACGAACATTGGCTACCCTATAGATCAGGTCTGGATGTATTGTTAGTAGAATGGGTTAATCTAGGCTCACACTACTAGATGTCCAAGGGTGGCTATGGTCGGCCCTACTAGTGACCCTTTCCTTCTCTATAAACCAAATCACAAGAATTTAGTCTCTCACTCTAAAAACTTATTAATTCTACGCCCATTATATAATATCTTCCTATTTATTTGAACTTCACCTTGAATAACCCGCACAAGGCCTTCGACTACCCAAGGATTCATGTGATATCTACTAGTTAAGAATTCATCTCCTTCTAGGTATCAAAACTCTTCAACAGATTTTAACAATACAAATGATCAATTTGTAAAGTAAATGATGATCTGGTATTAATATCATCACAATGTTTTAAAATATAAATAGTTTTTAATTCTCCATCGAATTTTATATTATCTTATTTATCTTTTCATAATAGAAAGGAGAAAGTAAATTAACTACTCAGAACACATTGAATTTAAACAACAAAACATGATAATAAAACTTTGAATAAAATTACAAATACTTATCTCAAGTGTTTCTCCTACTGAACCTCTGAATTCTTCTGACTCCAAAGCAAATAAACTTTAAAAGCACCAACTCTTTAAACTATCAATTCACACTCTAAATAAAATAACTAACTAATTTATGAAGGTTAGTAAAATGTGGCCCTAAATTATCCCTCTAATTCTCTCTCTAGATGTGGCTCTAGATAGGGGGCGATTTTTTTTGAAGGAATACCCTCCTATTTATAGGCTTCAAGGGTTGCCTCAAGGCACCTCTTTAAAATGTGTCCACATTCAATGAATCTTCTAGAAGGTGTGTCTGGCACCTAGGCGCCGGAATCTGGCGCCTAGGCGCCGGACTCTGTATCCAGTTCTTTGCACCTCTTCACTTTGGATCACACCTCTTCGCGATTAAAACCGTTTCCAAGCATCCAAATACATTGTATCACATGTCCTATAAACCAAGAACAACTGCCAGTTTTCTAGAAGGTCCAATAACCACTAGCACCGTTAAAATAACCGTCCAAAAGTCGTAAAAAACCTTGACAGATCTCGTATCCACCTGGCGCTTAGGCGCCAGATTCTGGCGCTTAGGCGCCAGACCAATAACTTTGACAATTTTGCATTTTGGCTCCATTTTTGCTCCTTTTTTCTCTTTTTTGCTTCTTTTTCACTTTTTTTCTTCTTGAATATTTTTCCATCACCTATATCCAAAAACACAAAAATACCTTTCATTAAAGCATAATATCCTTAAAAAATTGATAAAAATCAAGGCATAAAAATGGGTATTTTTTTCAAGGATCAGCAGCTTTATCAGGTATGTATGAAAAGCCATCGGCGAATAACAAGGTGCACTTCATGAAAAAGTTATTCAACTTGAAGATGACAGAAGGTGTGTCTGTTACTCAACACCTGAATGATTTCAACAATATCATAAATTAATTCTCGTTTGTTGAAATTGATTTTGATGATGAGATACGTCTGTTGATATTGTTGATTTCATTGTCAAATAGCTGGGAAGCCATGAGGATGACAGTTAGCAGTTCTGCAGGTAAATATAAACTGAAATATGATGACATTTTTAATTTGATTTTGGCTGAAGAGGTGCGCAGGAAAGATGCTGGCGAGACCTCGGGTTCGAGTTCGACACTAATTTTTTATTCCAAAGGGAGATCACAAGACAAGAGCTCAAAATGAGGAAGATCAAAATCAAAGTCTTATCAACAGGCAACTTGCTGGAATTGTGGCAAGGTTGGTCACATAAAAAGGAACTGCATAAATCCTAAGAAGAAGGAAAAAGATGGTGGTAATGTTGCAACTGAAGAAATACAGGATGCACTATTGCTGGAAGTTCATAGCTCTGTTGTTGACTGGATAGATTCATGGGCTTCCTTTTGCGCATCTTCCCACCAGAAGTTGATGCGATGCGAAATTATGTTGCAGGCGACTTTGGGAAGGTACATATGGCTGATGGAAAAGCTCTTGACGTGGTGGGGATGGGAGATGTTGATATTGCACTCCCTAACAAGAGCAAATGAACTTTACAAAAGGTCAGACACGTTCTTGAATTGAATAAAAACCTCATCTCTGTTGGGCAGTTCAATGAGGGTGGTCATTTGGTAGTGTTAATAGATAGTACCTGGGAGGTTACCAAAGGAGCATTAATACTGGCTCGGGATAAGCAAACTAACACACTATATATGACTACTGATTTACTCAGTTGTAGAGAGCACGAGAGATCTGCAGCGTTACAGGCTTGGACACATGAGTCGGAGGTGCATTATAGGGAAGCAGAAGAAGGTCGATTTCTTGAAAAGTGACAGAGTGCCAAAGGCAGGAAAATCAAACCTTGTACAGACAAGTGGTGGAGAACCACAGAGCTATGAAGAAACCTTGCAAGATGAAAATTTGAGCAAGTGTGAGCTGGCCAAGAAGGAGGAGATGAATTCTCTGCCAGGGAATCGGACTTGGTATCAGGCAGAACGTCCACAAAGGAAGAAGGCATTGCACAATAAGTGGGTGTACCGGGTGAAGAGTGTGCTTAATGATAGTAAGAGGTACAAGGCTGTATTTATTAAAAAGGGCTTTCAGTAGGGGCAGGATAGTGCTCATGCAGTGGGAGTCGTAGGCAGATACAAGAGTAACCCAGGAAAGAGCTTGTTGGTACAAGGCTACGTTGACGGTGATATGCCGACTAAAGGTGTTACTCGTGAGAAGTTGAAGTTGTGCTAGACTTCAGCTGTTCTTCTAGAAAAAATACAAAGGCTTTCAGTTGCAGAGGTGGAGGATATCTTGTTTGAGGAAAAGGTCGATACAGTTGGTAAATGATACAGCCAGTAGGTGATACAGTCAGTGTCCCAGTCTCCAAGTGTGAGAATTGTTATGTAATGTGGAGACCCGGTCCACATTAATTATATTCATAATTAAGAATCTCACCTACCGCTCATCTACCTTCCCACCTACCGATCACCTACCACATCCCACCTACCGCTCACCTACATCCCACCTACCACTCTCTTGGTTTTTATAAATATCCTCTTTTGGCTCAGAGAAAGGCAAGCCAACCAAAAGCTAAGTGAAGAGCTACGCCAAAGCCAAGAAAGGGCCAAGCCAAGTCCTCTAAGAGAGAAAGAGAGGAAGGAAGAGAAGAAAACAGAGATTTTCTTGTAAATGTCTACCGGCATATTCATAGATTATGTGTTTTGAAAAGGGGGTCGCCTACAGAAGTTGTCGGTGAATTTTAGATTTTAGGTTTAATTTAAATATATATATATATATATATATATATATATATATATATATATATAATTTAGAAAGTAGCATTTAATTTTTGAAAATATGAGACTAAACTGATCTCATGTTCTTAATGGTTTAAATAAACGAGCATCCCATCACAAGTGACATATCTATTCCAAAGAGAAGGCATATCACTTGAAAATGAAGCTCGATTAAATAAACTAGTAATTTTAAGACATCTGTTTGGTCTGCGAACCAATTTTATAAGCCAGCAAGTTCCCCTTCTTAATATAAAGGAATTAAGGAGGGTTTATATTATCTAGGTTCTTAAAGTTCCCTATAAGGGCATTTGTCGGCATATTTTTAGGTTATGTGTTTTGAAAAGGGGTCGCCTACAGAAGTTGTTGGCGAATTTTATTTTAAATTAAATTTATTTTATATATAGTTTTAAATAATTCAGAAAGTAGCATTTGAATTTGAAAATAATTTTATGTTTGAAAATTTTAAGATATAAAATCAAACCGATCTCACATCCCAAATAGTTTATATAAACGAGTATCGCATCGCAAACCGTATATCTATCCCGAGGAATAGACACACCGTTTGATGACGGGGCTCAATTAAATAAATTATAAGATTTGTGACATCTGTTTGGTCTGCGAACCAATTTTATAAGCCGACAAGTTCCCCTGATTAAGCAGGGTTTATATTACCTGGGTTCTAAAAGTTCCCTATAAGGGCAAGCCCCTATAGTTAATTACATCTTAAATGACGGGAATCATTTAAGAAAACTCTCGATAATGATAAGTGGTTTTGCTCTCAAGAATTTCAAAGTTTAAGGTTTTCAAACAATTAGACTTTGGAGATTTCAATAGGGAATAGCTCAAATTTGGAACAATTTATTCTTAAGAGTCCAAAAGAAGAGAAGTAGGGGATGTCATAAACCCGAAGTGAACTTCGGTGACTTCCCAACTATCCTATGGTTTGGCTTCAATTTGAGAATTTGTTTAATATTTCAATCCTACCAATTTTAGTTAATTAGGACTTATATTAATATGACATAATCATACAAACAGCCTCGAAGATGTGAGGGTTTATGTCGTACCAAACGACCACCTCGGAGTCCTAAGAGCAGTTAGGGCTTAATATACATAACACAATTATGCGAATGTCTAACAAAAAGTTGAGAATTTATATTGCACTAGGCAAATTACCTCGAAATCCTATGGGTTGGTTATTTAAAACAAAGAAATGTTTTGCTAAAGTATACCCAAGTTTTGCTGACGAAGATGGTCGTGCTGCCCACCGTGCTCCAAGCTCCTTGTTGTTCCATAGGTTTGGTTTTAGAAAGTGGTAATCAAGAGATGAGAGAAGTGTTTTGGTTTAGAAAAGTTAAAAATTGAGATGGCTTAGTATTTTAATTAAAACAAATCTTAAAGTTGATTAAGCAGAACCGATTAAGACCCACGGTTACGTCATCCCGGCACCGCTATTTTCATCGGATTAACTTAGTACAAATGAATTTGCTAAACACAACTGAATGAGTTCCACACTTTCATTTAGACCATGGGAAATCTTGTTAGCAACACGTGGGTTACATCATCCGAGGGATTCCCGATCATCCAACGAGACATTTTAATTTTAGTTGTAATTGCAATTTTATTTTTGTTGGTGATTAAATCTTGAGTTGTTTAAACATGTTGGGTTCGATCATTTTCATGCATTTACAAGTACAAAAAAGTAAGACATTTAATAATTGTTAAATGTAAATTGCAATAAAATTAAAAGCGTACCTGGTGAGCACTCCCGTCATTTTCACCTGCACTTAAAATACATGTTAAGGCATTTATATGTTCGCAAGAAATACCTAGGTAAAGCTAAGGGAAGGTTTTGGTTGTCTATCAAAATCCTAATCCTATTACTGGTCAATTTCTATGACGTCTAGGTTCTTATGTTTTATTAAGGATGATTCTCTTCACCAAAGAACAATGAAGTCTCATTGTTCTTTTAAAACATCCCATCAAGTTAGGGATGTGCTCGGAACAGAATTCTTGAACATCTTCCTAAATGTTTTAAGGATTACTTTAAGTTCAGTTAGTTTCATTGTGGTAATAAATCAATCACCCACGTTACTCTTGCTCAGTGAACTAGAATTTTGATTATCCTTATGAGTAAGGTGACATTTCATTTGATGTTTCATTTAAGAGTTATAATAATGAAAGCCTTTAGGGGCAAATCAGTTCATTGAGGAATTTAACCACTCTTAATTTAAAGTTTGAATTAATGGTTTCAAGGTGATTTAATTATAAAATTTTAATTGATTATTTTAAGTTTGGAATAGTGTTCAAGTTTTTATTTTTTTCAATTAAATCTTTATGTTCTAGATGATCTTAATATTTTAGATTAATTTTAATATTTTAAACTCGTTTCAATTTGATTTTCAAATAATTTCAAAATTATTCCAAACATCCTTTAATTTAGTTATAAAATTTCAAAGAATCATTCTCTTCTCTTTTTAATTATTAGTTCCAATCATCATTTAGAGTTCCATTAAATAATATTTGATCAAATTATTATTTAGGGATTCAATTTAAAGAATTAAAATCTTTCTATATTCAAAATCCCTTAACCTTAATAATTCACCTTTAATTAACTTCCAAAGTTTATATGATTTAATTATTAAAGGTTTCTTCTTTAATGTTCAAAGTGATTAATGAGTTTCTACCCTCTAATCTCTTATGTTTCAAACATCCAATAATGACTTAAGATCAAATATTTTACCCCTCCCCTTTGGTTTAGCCTAAATTTTGGTTAGGGTTATAATTCATTAATTACCATTATGCCCTTTAAATTTATTTATCTCATAACTCACCAAATTAAACTCAAATGAACTTGAAATTTTTATTTCACCTTACTCACATGTCTATTAAGACATGAGAGGAGAAAATGTGATTTTTATATTTTTTAATTTAATTTATATAATTGTTTTATTAAAAATATGGGTTTTCAATGAAAAATTCATAACATGATCAAAAGAAACTTTCTGTCCTTAGAAAAATTATGAGAGGTTCCTATTGACTAGAGGATCACTTGTACCAATTTTAGTGATTTTTTGAATTATATTTTATTTATTATAATTATTTCAAATTTTGGAGTATTAATTAATTATAAAATCAAATTAAAGTTGAAAATTGAATTTTATATTTTTCTTAAATCTCTTTGACCTCAAGGAGCTTAGAGAAAAAAAGTTTATATTTTTCTGATTTTTCCTTGAATTTTTAGAATTATTTTAGTGGAAAGGTTCAGAAAATTATTTTTTAACATTAAAAATTACATCAACCCTTTAAAATTCAATATCATTGTTTTGGGAATTAGGAAAAATATTTGGTTGGTTCCCAAATGATTAGGGGACCAAACATAACATTTTTATAAATTTTAATATTTTTGTGATTTTTACAATTTTTTAATTATAAAAATATTCAAAGTAGGGTTAAAAATGAAGATTTTAGAAAATCTCAATTTTTATTTTCTCAGACTCCTCTGATACAAGAGAGACTCTAAACCCAATTTAGTGAATTTTTTAAAAGTATTTTAAGCTTTATGAATTTTTAAAGTTTAAAAGGGGTCATGTTACTTAAAAAATCCATTTAATGGGCTAAATTATTTTTAATTGATTTCAAATTTTTAAGGGGGTTCCTCTGACCCTAGAGATCAGTGGAAAATTAATTCCAAATTATTTTTATTTTCAATTTTCCTTAATTAATTCAATGTTGCTTTTAGGTTAGGTGAGCCATTAGGGTTATCCACAATTTTTTAAGCCACACCATAATTACCCTAAGTTCCTCTGGTTATTAGGCACCTATCCTAATTTTTCTAGAATTTTCCAAACAGAATGCTAATTATTGGAATTAAAATACCAAAGCAAGCATAAATACTTTGAAAATAGATAACTCCATAAAGACATAGCCTCTAGCCTTGAAAAATTCAGGGAATGTTCCCAAGATCAGAGGCTACAAAAGCCCTATGGTCTCATGCCATGGTGAATTGTGTGTGTGAGTGGAGAATTAAAATACTCAGAATAGTATTAAATTAATTAAAAATAAAATACTCAACAAAATAGATCAATTCTTTTTCCACATTGTTCCCCCCTGTTCACTAAGCAAGAGGGTATTTTTAGTTTATTTTTTTGATTTTTCTACAAAAAGATATGAATTTTCAAAGATTCAGGGATTTAAATAATTCAGAAAATCTGGAATTTCCTACTTAACCACGTCGGCGCCAACTCAACCTACGGCGGGTCGAAGCTCTACGTGTCACTTCCTGATTCGGCATCTCCATCTGACTAGGCAGACACGCGGCTCGCGGTTCATGTTCTGTTGCTTCGTACAGCACGATCCTGGAAATCCGTCCGATACACGCCCGATCTGACGGTATCCGTTCATCGTCCCGACTGGTGCTAGCCGAGAGCCGTCCAGCTTCTAACTCTAAGATCGCACTCGATATTTAACCAAATCACATGCTGTTTCGTCCTACATACTCGTCTAAGTAAGGGCTACACATCTATACGGCTAATGAGCACTAAAATTGAATCAAAACAATAAGGAATCACTGGAAGCTCGGGAGTAAGAGGAGTTTCCATACCTTGGTTCAAGAGGTGAAGCCTAGATTAA
Source organism: Papilionanthe hookeriana x Papilionanthe teres (assembly GCA_022702705.1). NCBI lineage: Eukaryota > Viridiplantae > Streptophyta > Magnoliopsida > Asparagales > Orchidaceae > Papilionanthe > Papilionanthe hookeriana x Papilionanthe teres. The sequence goes on along the minus strand of CM040428.1, from coordinate 18,087,137 downwards.
ATGTGCGTGGCACGTTTGTTGGAGCTGGAGAAGCCTACGGATGAAGCCTCTAGTTCTGGTGAAATGCCTGGGTATGACTTCATCCAAGTCCGATTTCAAACCTCGGCCGATAGAACAAATGGCTGGTCTGGATAAGGGGCTTTCACTGGGGAACTTCTTCTCTACCTCTGGTGAAGGTGTGGGAAGAGTTAATTTGTTTCTGTGGAGATTTGGTGAGTTTTCTATTTTTTGGCCTCAGATTGAACTCAAAAATTGAGTTCAACCAGTGGGGAAGAAGGCTGGAAGACAGTGGAGCTGAGCTTCTCTTGGCTGGGAAGAGCTCTGGGAGCAATTGGGAAGGGTTTTGTGAGAAAATTTTCCAACACCCTCTCATGGCCGAGAGGTGTGAATCATATGGCCAGGGCCATAGAGCTGAGTCAGGGCTCAATTGGTGTGTGGATTCCTCTGCTTAGGTGGAGGGCAGTGGAGCTCCAGGGTTTAATTTGGCTGAGGTGGCCAATTGGGTAAGTTTGGGTGTGCTTAGCCAAGTGGTGGCTCTCGGTTTTGACCCCCTCCAGAGATTAGGCCAGCTGGCAAGGACAGGGGAGCTGGCCCCAGGTCAGGTGAGTTAGGTGGCAGGAATTAATGGTGATTAACCAGGTAAGGGGGATTTAGGGTGAGGCAAAAGAGGATTTATCCACTTAAGGGAAGAGATCCCTTAAAATGGGGCACCCTTGTTCCATGGCTCACTTAGCTTGGGCTAGGTTGATCTAGGGCTGTTCCTAGGGTTCAAATGGTGGCTTTGGAAGAGTTGGTTTAGCCACATTTGGTTCAATTTGGTTAGGTTAGGCCATGGGTTCAAATTGGCTCACTTGGGTTTAGTTTGGGTTAACTTGAGTTTGGGTTGGATTTAGATCCAAGTGTCTTGAGCAACATTTTGTAAATGATTTCCATGAAGAGCTTTCATGAAGACATGAAATGGTTTTGAGTTCAATTGAAAGGTCAATTTGATGGGTTGTGGGATTTTGGTTAATTTGGGCAAGGTTAGATCAAGTTGGGCCAAAGTTGGCTTAAGGTGGGGTTTAGACCCAATTAAAAGCTCCAAATGGTTTAGGGGAATGTATTGAAGAGTTCCCAACATCAATTGGGAAGAAATTTTAAGGTTAGGCCAATCAATTTGGTAGATTTAGGGCATGGATTCAAGTTAGGCCAAAATGGGATAATCTTGATTTCCAAATAGGTTTAGGTTAAGCTTAGGCTCAAATTGGGGAAATTTAAGGTTTCATGGGTTTCATGGAGTGTCATGGAAGGTTTAGGATTGAAATTTGGGGAGAAATGATTGACATTAGGTTAATTGGGGAATTTTGGATTAATTGGGCAAAATTGGGGATTTGGATTTCAAATGGAATTGAACTCAAATGTGAATCAATTTGGGACTTAGATTTGGTTTATATTGGTAATGGGGATGTTGAATTAAAGTTTAGAATTTAAATTGATCAAAATTGGGGTCAAATGGGTTGATTAGGTTTGACATTAGGTCCATTTAGGTTAAAAATGGGTCAAATTGGGGATTTTGATAAAAGTGGGCTATTTTGGCAAAATTGGCTTATGGTGTAGTTGAACAAAATCAAATTGGGAATATTTGGGATTTTGTAGAATTTTATTAGAATTTTTGGAATTTTTGGATTTTTGGGCAAAAAAGAGTATTTTAGGGTATTTCGAGGTTATTTGGAGAGTATTGGGGTATTTTGGTGGATTTAAGAGGTGGGAATTGTTTCAATATGATTTTCAGGATTTTTGGGAATTTTGGATAATTTTTGGGAAATTTTGGAAGGTTTGGTGGTTGTAGGGGTAATTTAGGTAATTTTGGGTAAGTTTGAAGGCCCGATGTCAAAACCAGAAATTTTGGCAAAAGTGAAATTTGGGTATGGTTGAGGGAGTGGAATAGCTTAGAGTGAGCCATGGACCAATAAATGTCCATTTTGAACATCTCACGGGTTGTTCCTAACCCTATTAGCCAAGGAGCGAGTGGTTTGGACTTAGCTACATGAGTGCTCCCATGAACCAGGGGTCAAGATTGGGTAGTGATGGTTCAGGGTTTAGGATAGGTGTGAAAGTGTAGTGCGTGCTAGCCAGACCTCACCAGGACCAGGCCACCCAGGGTTATCCTATGGCTTGAACATCCTATAGGAATTCATCTTTGTCTTCCCACATATTGGTCTTAACTTTCCATGTGATTTGGAGGTTGATGACCATCTATGTAGGATTCTAAAGAAAATCAAGATTTGGTTTGAATTTCTAAATGGTGGGTTCCATCTCTAGTCTTCTAGGATAGTCAAGGAGAAATCCTATGGCTAGATCCCAAGCACTAAAAGGAAAGTAAAGACCTCACCAAAAATGAGGTCAACAAATGGACCCCTAATAGGTGTGGGGTGCTAACCAACCACACCATGCGTATTGGCGTTGACCGAAGAGATCAACAAAACCAACACAGACGTCTAAGTGTCACACTCAGAACAACGCGTAGAAAATTTCTGCTGGGGAGTATCAGGTAAATCTCCAAGACTGAAGATTCCAGAACTCTCGCTAGGGAAAGAGGAGGTGAATTTCAAATCACAAGATTTCAAGTGATTGGATTTTTTAGATTGGTTTCACTTTTTTTTTATTTCAAGTATTAATTTTGAGTTTGACTCTTGACTTAATTAGATTTTTGATTGAAATTAAAATTTGATTTAAGATTGATTTCAGGATTGATTCCGAGGAAATTCTGGATTTGAAATGAGAATTGGAACCTAGGTTCCAACCTCGGGATTCTGAAAGAGAACTGGAATTTAGGCTCCAGCCTTGGGATTCAAAATGAGAGCTGGAATTTAGGCTCCAACCTTAGAATTTGAAGAGAGAACTAGAATTTAGGCTCTAGCCTCAAGAAGAGAGTTGGAAGTTAGGTACCAGTCTCGGGAGAGATTCGGAATTTAGGTATCGACCTCGAAAAGGATGAGAATCAGAATTTAGGTACTGATCTTGAAAGGAATGAGAATAAGAATTTAGGTACTGATCTCGAAAAGAGAACTGGAATTTAGGTACCAATCTCGGGAGAGAGTCGGAATTTAGGTACCGACCTCGAGAAAGATGAGAATCAGAATTTAGGTACTGATCTCGGAAATGAGGACTAGGATTTAGGTACCAACCTTGAAGGTTGACGATTGATTTGTGAAGATTTCGATGTTTAGAAGTGTAGTAGAAGATTAGAATGGGACATGAAAGTGTTTCACATCCCGAAAGATTTAATTAAAGGTTGATTTTTGGCGAAGGATGTGAATCCATGCCATCAGAACCAAACCGAGAATCTCGTGGTTCTGTGTCAGCAGACTCAGCGACCTTCTCAAAAGAGGGAAGAAATCATAGTGAATCGAAAGGGCTTCAGAACGACGAAAAAGTTTAGAAGTTTGAAGTTCAAGTTTGAGTCTTCTGTAGGGAAGAATCAACTCGAAAGAGGGTTCAAAGGAGTTTCAGATGGATTTCAATTTGAAGAAGAATCGAAAGATTCGAAACGGAGGATTCAGATCGGAATTCAGCTTGAGATTTAGATTTGCTTCGTTTATTTTAGTGATTCGATTTCATTTTTGTTCAATTAGAGTTCAAGTTAATTTGAAGTTCGTCTTGGTATTCAGATTTTTAAAAGAGTTTTCATTTATTTTCAAATCGTTCTTCATTCAAAGTTCATTCAACTTAGTGGCGTTTCCCAGTTAAATTTGCACACAAGAAGTGAAGGTAAAACACGACATGGTCGTTTTCATTCCAATTTGCTGAAAATACATCATACAGCTTGATCCAAAACATGATGATATTTTCCTTGAAAATTAAGCATCTCATACAATCCTTATAAATCCAAAAATGGACTGTGTAAGATTTTTGCAGGTTTCTCCCAAACGCATATGTCAAAATCCATGTATGAATAATGAGACACATGGGAAATAACATCACCTTCCAAGCCATCATTGGCAAGAAATGTCGTTTGGATGTGCATCGGAGGTGTGCTATTTTCCACGTAGCTCACAGCTCATAGGGCCGAAGGCTCTCTAACTCTGGATCCGACTGAAAGTGGAAAGGCATTTTGCTATCATCCATCCTCCTGAAAGTGACTAAGATCCGCTGAAAAGGTACATCCGGGATGCAGTGCTTTGCTATGTATGCTCTATTTTCTTTTAACACCAGAATGGAAATTACCGTTAAAGATATCTCCACTGGCCCTCGGAACTCTCCGAGGCCTGCTATCCGGAGGTCTGATCTGAACATGATGTTGCATTGGTTGACGAAAGACACTGTGTAGAAGGGTCTGACAAAGTCATGATGATCTATGTGTGCGCATGCAATCGCCTTCTTTGTATATGTCGATGATGCAGCTTGTTGGGTATGCAATCCGGCGGTAGCACCCTCCATGTCACCATCCTCTTCACTATCTTCTTGATGATTCCTGGCATCGGATCCACCTCACTGCGATGGAGTATCCCTGGTGGATTTCCTTTCCTATCCTCGGTGAAGTTGTAACAACACCCGCACTGGATTGTGACTCTTCCCTTTCCTTTCATCCATCTTCGGGATTCTGAGTAGGTCTTCTCTCTTAAACGACTGGCTCGGCCCATTTTCTGAAGCTCAAGGACGCACTCCACAATCTGCTGCTACTTGTAGTCTGAAAACACATCCGTATGTAGCTCAAGGCCCTCCAGGATATTGATCCTCTTGCCTTGAATTCTTTCAAAATATTCAAAGGTCTTCTTTTCAACTTTCTGCAATTTCTCCAGGTCGTATTCTGAAATTACCTGAAATCGTCAGGGACTGGTAACGTACTGTGGGATGTACGGTTCAACCCCAGCACGCTCTCCTATGTGCTTCACCTCCTCGGGGATAGTCTCTGTCAAGATATCCTTCGGGTTGCTTTCACAACGATGTTCATCAGAACTGGTGCATCTGTCTGGCGTTGTGGTGCTGATTTTGTTTCTGATCTCTTCGGAATTTCTTTCAACTTCTCTGCTGTTCTTGGAGTTGATTTCTTCTTTTCTGGTTCCTGCCAAACCGGCTTCTTAGAAGTGCTTGCATTGACTGTAGCAACCGTCGCCTTATGTTGGTCCGCCGCTAGCTAGCTCAGCATCCTGTGAATGCAGCGGTTCTTGTTTCTTCACTGTGTAGGAGTGAGAGTAGCTCTCCTTATTCCTTGAACCTCTGTGGGCACGGCGCTGACAAGCCTACCCTCTGTTGTAGTAACCATGGACTTAACTTTCTTATCCTCTCCTGTTACATGAGCGATGTTCACTTTCCTTTTCCTGTCAGTAGACTGCTGACTCGAGCCACCTAATTTTACCACTGTCTGACTGCGGAACTCATCCCAGTGAATCAGGATCCAATCGGCCTCCTCATATTGTAAGCCGGCAGGTGTGAAATCAGAGTCAATCTCAATCACGGCCCCATCCTTCATCTTCTTCTCATCGAGTGCTAGACTCACGCCATTCTTGAAGTTTAGAACTAACCGCCCGTTCGACATTTCCCTTCGAAAGACAAGGAAAGGATCAGGGGCTGTACTAAAACAAGAACAATAAGAAAAAAAATCCGTTCATTAATGAAATAGTTTTATTACTTTATTTCTTTTGAGTTTTATTAAGACAGGGAAAGGTAAGGGACAAACGGAAATGAAATTGATTTAGAAGGAAATGTCAAAATTTCATTATTATGATAATTTCTTTCACATATTTTCTTTTTATCATAAAAATTTGTTCATCATTATATTTAAATTTTGGGTTCGGACCCAGTCACAAGTAATCACTCTGCCCGTGCTCCTAGGGGTGGGACCCCATCCTTCGGAACATCAGGTTGCGTAATACTTCTTCAAATATTGTCCATTGATTGGAAGCATAGATCGTTCTCCACGACAATTCACAAGTTGGTAGGAACCTCCTGAGTAGACTGTCTCGACCACGAACGGCCCCTCCCAAGTTAGTTCAAATTTACCTCCTATCTTGCGGTGTGCAAGAATAGGTCTCTTGAGAACTAGAACCAAGTCACCGACTTTAAAAGTTCTCGGGCGGACCAGTTTATCGTGGGCCTGGATCATCTTAACTTGATACAATTCCAAATTCTGCTATGTTGAAAGGGGTTTCCCTTCCAAGCTTTCCAATTCTTCTAGTCGTAGTTTGGTGTTTTCTTTTGCAGTTGTTGACCTCATTTTTGGTGAGGTCTTTTCTCTCCTTAGTGCTTAGGATCTAGCCATAGAACTTCTCCTTGACTATCCTAGAGGACTAGAAATGGAACCCACCACTTAGAAATTCAGACACCTCTTAACTCTTCTTGAACCCCACAAATGACCATAAACCTCCAAACCCCTTTGGAAGGTTGAAAGTCAAGTGTGGAGGTGCAGGGATGAGTTCCTATAGGATGGTCAAGCCTTAGGACAACCCTGGGTGGCCTGCTCCTGGTGAGGGCAAGCTTTCACACACCACACTCTCGCACACATTCCAAATCTTAAAACCATATTTACTCAATTTGACTCCCTGACTCATGCAGGTAACCCATATGGATGGACTTTAACTCCTAAGCCCCTAGCTAAGAGGGTTAGGAACAACATATTGAATGCCTAGAATGAGTCCTCTCATGGATCTTGTGAGCTTAATATGGCTTCATATCTCAACCAAAATGGTTTCATTTCACTCATATTTACTCAATCTTCATTTTTCCAAAATTTCAATTTTTGACCCCCGAGGCCCTAAACCCATCAAAACCTACCAAATGCCTTTGAAATTGCCCAAAATTTGCAAAATTGCCTAAATTACCCAAAATCCCTCAAAATCAATCCTAAATATTCTCCATCACTCAAATTGATCATCCATGGCCAAATATACCAAAATTTCCAAAATACCCCCCAATAATCTCCAAATACCCAAAATACCCTTTTAACCCAAAAAATCAAAAAATTCCAATAATTCTCAGAAAATTCCAGAAAATCCTAAATTTTCCCAATTTCATTTTGTTCAACTACACTATAGGCTAATTTTGTCAATTTAGCCCACTTCTACCAAAATTCCCAATTTGACCTTTTTTAACTTAAGTGGACCCAATGTCCAACCAAATCACTTCAATTGACCTCAATGTTGATCCAATTCAATTCTGAACCTCAATTAAATATCCCCAATATCAATTTAAACCAAATCCAAACCCAATTTGATCAACATGTGGATCCAATTTCAATTTGAAGCTTAAAACCCAATTTTGGCCCATGACCCAAACTTAGCCCAAACCAACCCAACTCAACTCCAATTAGCCCCAAATCTTTTCTAAAACCATCCCAACATCCCCACAAACCAAGCACTAACTTTATTTGCCCCAAATTTGAACCCAAACTTCACCCAAGCTTAACTTAAGCCAAAATTCCCTAATTTGGCCTAAGCCAATCATGAACCCAAATAGGCCCAAATCTCAAAACCAAGACCCAAACAAAATTGAAAACTCTTTGTTACACCTCCATAAACATTTTACAACATTAATTTTAAATCAAAACCAAAATTAGCCCAACCTTAACCCAAGTTAGCCCAATTTGACCCACGTTGACCCTATTATTAAAGAGACCCATATTAAACCCTTTTCAACTCCAAATTACCCCAATTTTGTTCCAAACAATTCATGACACATTCCTAAACTAAATGCAACATTTATTTGACAATCTTTTACAAAATTTTCATCCAAAAGTTCATTTTGAAACATTAAAGCTCACTTCCATAAGACATTTGGAAGCCCTTTTTTACTAAATTTGAAAAAGCCCAAATCTATTCCAAGGCCCATATGACAATCTCCTCTTCATCCATTTAATCAAAACCACCCCTAAGTTTCAAATTCATCATCAAATTATTCCAAATCAAGCATCTTGACAATTTTCACAAAAAATCCAAAATATTTCAAACTCCCTTTCATGAAAGCTCCCAAGCCAAAGGTGAGTCATGGAGGAGCCAAATGTGAGCCATAAAGCTTTGCCCCAAGCCATATGTTAGCCATGAGGGTCATGCTCACCTCACCATACCATCTTGGGGAGAAGGGTGAACCACTTTCCACCTCTCTTAGTAAAGCCTTTTAACACTTTTATGTCACACCCTTACCCATGCTTATCCTAATCACCTTGGATGGGGACTTCTACACCTAAAGGGAGCTATCCTAATTGATCTCCCATCAGCCCAAATCAAGCCTTGGTGAGTGAACCAAGCCCAAATCATGAATTAACCCAAATTGACCCAAAAATGGACCTTACACCCATACCACTTAAACCCATGCCTTTACACATGGCATAACCCAATTGATTGCACCAAGATCAAGCTGAATCAAGTGAGTTTTTCTCAGCCAAAAAACCTTGGTGAATGAACCAAGCCAACCCCCATGATCACCCATAAGCTCCTCTATTTAAACTCACCTCTCATGGCCAAAAGAGAAGAGATGAAGAATTACCTTGAGGAGACTCTGCCAAATTGTTCTCAAAGCTTCTCCAAGCACTCCTAAGCTCAATCAAACCATTTCCAATTGAGGCCTCACCTCTTGGACCAAGGTATCAAAATTTTTCTCCTTAAACCAATGTTATTTTAGTTTTCTTTAAATATTCACATGCTTTAAGTATATCATCACCGTATAGATGTGTGCTACTCGATTAGATGATCATTTTAAAAAAAATTCATTCAATTTCGTTGAGAATCGAGGGAGATATTAAGGTTTGAAGGTGGACGGTTTTGGGTGAATAACAGTTGGAGAGAGGAGCAGCAGCCGTCTGATCAGGTGTGTATCGAACGGACGGCCCTGATGCAGTCGGACGGAGCTTCATCCATGAACAGGCTGCCAAACAGAGCCACGCCAACCAGTAGCAGCGCGACACGTGTCCTTTGAGCAGGAAAATGGATTTTTGACTTATTTTTGACACAAAACTTAAAAAAATCATAACTTTGCCTAGAAAACTCTAAAAAATAAAATAAAAATATCCTCTTGCTCACTGAAACGAGGAGAATAATTTGAAAGTAATTTCATATTTATTTGATGCATATTTTTTTTAATTAATTAAATAGTGTTTTCAATCTTTCAATTCTTCATGTATGTAGGAGCTTCACCATAACTTGAAATTTTGGTATGTTATTCTGTGCATAATGGTGGATCTTTCCTGATTTTTCCAAAGTCATGAAAGATCTCCATGATGAGATATCTATTTTTCAATTTTATGCATCAGTTTTGCTATAATAATTATAAAAATTATCATTTTGCTTAGAAAAATCTAGAAAAATTAGGGTTTGTTTTCTTTGACCAGAGGTATAACAAAAAATTATCTCATAATTTATTTCAAACAAAAAAACTCTAATTTGGCCAAAACCTTAAAATTTAATTTTAATTAATTAGGAGTAACCACACATCAAAATCATATGAAATAAAGTCTCCACTGTCACTTAGGATCAGGGAAACTTCACATAAACATTTCAAATAAATTGGAATTAATTTAACTCATCAAATGAATTAATTAAGGGACATGACCATTATTCACATTAAAAAAATTCATAAAACCCCAAATACATTTCAAAAATTCACCAAATTAATTTTGGGAGTTCTCTGTGATCAGAGGAGTTCAAGAAAAATAAAATTGTATTTTTCATAAAAATTTGATTTTTAATTATTTTTTAAATATTTAATAATTAAAAATTATAAAAAATCAAAAAATGTAAAAATTCACCAAAATACCACATTTGGTCTCCTAATCACTTGGGAACCATCAAAATATTTTCCTAAGTCTCTAAGCTAAGATATTAATTTTTAAAGACCTAGGATAATTTTTAACATTTAAAAAATGAATTTTCTTAACCTTCGACTAAAATAATTCTAATAAATCAAAGAAAAAATAAAAAAAATAAAAAATTTGTTTCTCTTGATTCCTTGACTATAGAGAGATTTTCTAAAAATATAAAATTAATTTTTCCACCTTTATAATATTTTAAAATGAATTTATACTCCAGAACATAATATAATTCTAATAATTAAATTAAAACTCAAAAAATCCCCTACTTTGGTCCAAATGGTCCTCTGGTCAAGGGTCACTTCCAGTAAAAATTTCAAAGTCATAGGTTTTTCCTTGGTCAAGTTATTGATTTTTCATTGAAAACTACATTTTTGCATTAAAATAAATATATAAATTAAATTAAATTCAGAAAAATTACATCTTCTCCTCTGATATTTTATTAACCCATGAGTAAGGTGACATAAAAATTTCAAAGTCATTTGAGTTATATTTAATGAATTATGAAGTGAATAAGCCTAAGGGACAAAATGATAATTATTGAAATTTAGCCTTAACTAATATTTAGGCTTAATTATGGATAGTAGGTAATAAACGATCCTAATTAATCTCCTTAGATGATTGAAACATAGGGAGTTAAAGGGTAGGAACCCATTTTATCACTTTTCTAACATAAACAAAATAATTATAATTTCTTAAATTATTGAAAATTTGAAGTTAATTAAAAAAGAATGTATTAAGTGAAGGGTTTTAATCTTGGAAGATATTAATTTATTAATCTTAACCCCTAATTAATGATAGAAATCAAATATCACTTAATATTAATTTAGTAACTCATTAATGAAAACTAAGATGAATTAAATAATCAAATTAAAATAATTTCTAAGATAAATTAAATAACCAAATTAAAAAAATTTCTAAGATAATTTAATAAAAAAATAATTTTAAATAATATAATTAATTAAATTAAAAATAATTTTTTAAAGACGTGATTAATTCAAAACAATTTAAATTAAATATAATTAAATTAAAGCAAATTTAAAATAATTTAATCAACTTTAAATCAAAATTAAATTAATGCAACTAAATTAAAATCAACTTCAAATCAACACAATTAAATTAAATATAACTAAAATTAAAGTTAAAACAATTTTAAAATAACTAAGCAACTTTTGAAATGACATAATCAAATTGAAATAACATAAGAAAATCAAAATCAAACTAAAATATTATAATTAATTTGAAATAGTCTTAAAACATCAACCCAACTTTAGACAAATTAGCTAAATGCGTTAATGAACTAATTTGCCCCTAAAGGCTTTCACCCACACAATTCTTAAGTGAATGTCACCTCACTTAAGGGATAATCAAAATATCTAAATTCACTAAGCAAAAGTCAAGACTCAACTAAACCCCGGATGATCAATTCATTCGAATGATAAAATTTGGACTCAAAATAATCCCAAAAGTGTTTAGGAAGATGTTCAGGGCTTAAACCCCCGAGCACTTCCCCAACCTAATGGGGTGTTTTAAAAGAACAATTGAACTTCATTATTCTTTGATGAAGAAAATCATCCTTAAAGAACAACTAGGATTTCAACCTAAACGTCATAGGACTTGATAGACAACTAGTATTTCAATCTAGAGGTCATAGGACTTTGTGAGCAACTAGGGTCTGAACTTAAACATCATAGGGTTGGTAGATGATCAGAATCTTCCCCTAGCCCAACCTAGGTGCTCTTCCTTAAATATTAAATATCCTAACATGCATTTTAAGTGCGGCCGGGAATGACGAGAAGACCCACCAGGTACGCTTTTATTTTATTGCAATTTATTTACCTGCACTGTACTTTACTTCTCTTGCATGTTAAACAAAAATGCCACCCTGCATGAAAACTGAAACTTTTAGGATAGCCACAAAACTGAAACCTAAAACAAATTAAAATCAACACAAGATAAAATTCACTGCCACAACATTCAAAAGATAAAACAACTCAAAATTTAATCACAAATAGAACAACAAAACTATAACTACAACTAAATTAAAACGTCTCGTTGGATGATCGGGAATACCTCGGATGATGTAACCTACGTGTTGCTAACGGGATTTCCCACAGTCTAAATGAAAGTGTGGAACTCATTCAGTTGAGTTTAGCAAATTCATTTGGACTAAGTGAATCCGATAAAAATAACGGTGTCGGAATGATGGAACCGTGGGATCTTAACCGATCTTCGTTATAATCAACTTTAAGATTCCCCTAATAAAACACTAAGATATTTGAACCTTAAAACTCTTCTAAACCGAAACACTTCTCTCATCTCCTGATTTTCACTTTCTAAAACTAAACCTCTGCAACGACAAGGAGTTTGGAGCACAGTGGGCAGCACGGCCATCATCGTCAGCAAAACTGGAATCTACATCAGCTAAACCTTTCTTAGAATTAAATAACCAATCCATAAGATTTTGAGATAGTTTGCCTAGTGCAACATAAATCCTCAACTTTCTGTTAGGCATTTGTGTAATGCAAATTAAGCCCTAACCGGTCTTAGGATTCTGAGGTAGTCGTTTGGTATGCATAAACCCTCACAACTTCGAGGTTATTTGTGTGATTATATCATACAAATATAAGTCCTAATTAATTAAAATTGGCAGGATTAAAAAATTAAATAAACTCTCAAATTGAAGCCAAACAATAGGATAGTTTAGGAAGTTGCCAAGATTCCTCTTGGATCCTCAACTTCTCCTACTTCTCTTCCTTTGGATTCCTAAAATAAACTGTTCCAAGTTTGAGTTATTCCCTATTGAAATCTCTAAAGTCCAATTTGTTTGAAACCTTAAACTTTGAAATTCTTGAGAGTAAAACCACTGATCATTATCGAGAGTTTTCTTAAGTGTTTTCGGACATTTAAGATGTAATTAACTATAGGGGCTTGCCCTTATAGGGAACTTTAAGAACCCAGGTAATATAAACCTTGCTTAATTCCTTTATATTAAGCAGGGGAATTTGTCGGCTTATAAAATTGGTTCGCAGATCAAATGGATGTCACAAATCTTCTAGTTTATTTAATTGAGCCCCATCATCAAGTAGTGTGTCTATTCTTCGGGAGAGATACACGGTTTGTGATGTGGTGCTCGTTTATATAAATTATTTGAGATGTGAGATCGGTTTGATTTCATATCTTAAAATTTTTAAACTTAAAGTTATTTTCAAAATCAAATGCTTCTTTCTAAAACTATATATAAATATTTAAATTAAATTTAAAATTTGCCGACAACTTCTGTAGGCGACCCCTTTTCAAAATACATAACCTAAAAATAAGTCGTACAACAGTGATCTTGTTCGTGACTGCGATTCTGAGAGACAGAAGCTGAACCTCTAAGCGTAAAACGGCCTCGGACCCGTACACTAAAGCGTAAGGCATAGACTGAGTAGGAGTTCTGAAAGTTGTTCTGTAGGCCCATAAAGCTTCTAATAACTTCTCGTGCAAATTTCTCTTGTTATCGTCCAAAGTTTTCTTTAAGATCTGAACGAGAGTTTTATTAAAAACCTCGGCCAAGACGTTTGCTCTCGAGTATTAGATCGTCGAATAGCGCCAATCTAATCCATGCCTTCTGACGAAATTGTTGATCTTCGTGCTTCTGAATGCTGACCCGTTGTCTGAGATAATTCTGTATGGTACCCCGAAACGGTAGACGACTTAATTCTTGAAGAACTGTAACACGTGGTGTGCTTTCACTTCTCTGAGCAGTACTTCTTTTGCCCACTTCGAAAAGTAATCTGTAGCTGCAAGAATAAAGTGATGTCCTCTTGAACAAGGTGGTTCTGTTGGACCCACGATGTCCGTGCCACAACACTTAAACGACCACGACGCGATTGTCGGATGTAGCACATTTGGAGGTTGATGTAGAACCACTCCATGCACTTGGCACTGCTGACAACTTTTGGTAACTTTCATGCAGTTTGTCATCATCAAGGGTTAGTAGTAAACTAGTCTTTTAATTCTTAATTTCATCTTCAGACCCGACTGATGAGCACCACAAAGTCTTGAGTGAACTTCTTTAACAATTTCACGAGCCTCAGACCCACTCAGGCACCTTAGCCACATCTGGTCAAAAGACCTTCTGTATGACGTATTGTTTATTAATGCGTATCATAGAGTTCTTTTCTTGATTTGATGGGCTAATGACCTATCGTCCGGTAGGTTTCCTTTTTGTAGGTAGTCTACGAGTGGTTGACGTCAATCTTCTGTAGTTTCAGCCACTGTTGCAACTACTTCTTCTTTTTCTGATTTGTGTATTGCATCCATGTCGAGCTACGATAGGACTTGTCGTCGCTGAACTGACATTTCAACGGACTCATCCTGCAAGCAGGCAAATTCTTTTATAAGGCGGGCTAGCGCGTTTGCAAGGGCGTTTTCTCTTATGGGAATCTAGTAGATTGTTACATTTGGAATCTGTTCCAACAACTTCATTGCATATTGAAAGTACTACTCGAGTCTTGGTTTCAGAATTATGTACTGTCCTGCGACCTGCTGTATGATCAACTGAGAATCTCCGTAGATGTTGATATCTATTATACCCATCTGAATGATCAATTCTTGTCCGGTTACAAGGGCTTCATATTCTGCTTCATTGTTCGTACATGGTTCTGTTAAATGGTAGGAGTACCTTAACATTCCTCGCTCCGGTGTTATAAATATTAGTCCGATTCCTGCCTTACTGGGCACTATCGTTTGCAATTATTTGTCTCATTATGCTGAGAACGCTCCGTCAAAGTACAGTTCCCAATGTCGATCATCGAGGTCTTCTAAGCTCATTATCTGATCGTCTGGCAAGTCGTCGTTGAGAGGCGATTCTGCTGGTAAAGGGTGTACTGCAAGGAAGTCTGCTAGGACTTGTCCCTTTACGGCATAAAGAGGAACGAAAGTTATATCGAATTGCAATAGTATCATCGACCACCTGGCAAGTCTACCAGAGAGTGTCGGTCAGGTCATCAAATATTGCAACGGATTAAACTTCAAAATAAGGTTGACCCTATGAGAAAGCATGTAGTGCCTGAGCTTTTGAGCTGTAAAGACCAGGGCCAAACAATGCTTCTCAATCGAAGGATACTTTACTTTCGTCTAAATTAGACAACGACTTAAGTAGTAGAGAGCGCTTTCTTTACCCTTGTCATTGACCTGGGCCAGCAGGGCTCCGAGGGAGTCGTCTAAAGCAGCGGTATAAAGTATCAATGCTCAACCCGAGACTGGGGCTGCTAAGACAGGAGGTGTCATTAAATATCATTTGATGCCATCGAAGGCATGTTGACATTTGGAGTCCCAAGTAAACTTGGCATCCTTCTTAACCATAGCAGAAAAAGGCTGACACCAGCTTGACAAATTCGAAATAAAGCGTCGAAGATATGTCAACTTCCCTTGAAAGGATCGTAGTTGTTTTAAGGTTTTGGGAGGCGGCATTTTTAAGATAGCTTTAATCTTCTCCGGATCGATTTCAATTCTTCGATGTCGAACAACAAATCCTAAGAATTTCCCAGAGGTGACGCTGAAGGTGCATTTCAAGGTATTCATATTAAGGTTAAATTATCTCAATCGCTCAAAAACAATTCTCAAATCATACAGGTGATCTTCCTTCTGTTTGCTTTTGATGACCACATCATCCTCGTAGCACTCAACTTTGTTGTGAATGAGATCATCAAAAATCCTTGTCATTGCTCTTTGGTAAGTTGCTCTTGCGTTCTTCAATCCAAAAGGCATTACTGTGTAGCAGTACACTCTGATTGGCGTTCTGAAAGCTATGAGCTTTTCATCTTCTGGTGCCATCTTTATCTGGTTGTATCCTGACGATCCATCCATAAAAGAGAAAATTTCATGTGTCGAAGCGATGTCGATCATCAATTCTGGAATTGGTAGTGGGAACTCATCCTTTGGGCATGATTTGTTCAAATCTCTGAAATCCACGCAGATTCTGATTTAACCATTCTTTTTTCTGACTGGTACCACATTTGTTAACCAAGTTGGTTATTTTTCTTCACAGATAAATTTAGCGTATATTAGCTTCTTAAGTTCAGCTATTACTTGTTGTTCGATTTCTAGACGCATTCTTCTCGGAGCTTGTCTGACTGGAACGACGGTGTGATCCACTCCTAGCTTGTGAACTGCAACCTCTGGAGCTAATCCCGACATTTCATCGTAACTCCAAGCAAAACAGTCCTTGAATTCCATTAATAGCTTGATCATGTTTTGGGAGTCTTCTTTGTTGAGTAAGGAGCTAACAAAGGTCGGTCTAGGCTCTTCGCTAGTACCTAAGTTAACTTCCATTAACTCGTCGATTATAGATTTAATTTCTTCTTCAAATTCTGGCGGAGCATCTCCAATTGGTAGATCTTCAAGATTATCTGAAGCTTCCAAGCAATATTCATTATATTCGCAAGTAACAACTAAGCAAAATTCTGAATAATCAGCTGGCGCTACTGTGCCGAATCTGAGACCATGCTTTGATTTGGGAAGTCGACTGGTATCACACCATGACTTTTCAAAGCGTTGTGATTGACCTTTCGTCCATTGTTTAGGTAAGACATCACGTTGTATCAAATTTTTAACACAGGGAGAATACCACTCAAAAGGTAATTCCATTAATTCGGATGAAGCAACATCTTCAAATTTTACATAATTTTCAATTTTGGAAAAAGAAGCACCACGGTAGAACTTGATCGGCTTAGCACCACCACCATGTACTTCCTTGACCATCATACCCTCGAACTTATTAAGATAGATCGGGGTCAGGGTCATAGTATGTACACAGTGGTTAATCTTCTCGTACATTGCTCTGTATTCTTCATTCTTTTCGTCTTCGAGAGAGATCTTGAACTGGGGTTTCCTTTGACTTATCTTCATTACTTCCTTCTCGGTTCCTTCTTCTTCAGAACTGTTCTCCCAATCAACATTGATGATCAGCTTATTCTGTTCAACTGTTCCACCATTTCTTCCTCGACCTCGTCCTCGGCCTCGACCTTGGGTGCGAGTTCTGGAGAAACATTCACCACCTCGCCGTAAGGGAGTGGTGAGTAACTGTTAAACTAGAACCTCAGGTTCTCCGTCGTCTCAAACTTCTTTTGCTTTGTTTCGTATGGTATTTCTGGAGAAAATTGTTTTCTTCGGAGGTGTGTAGTAGGTTTCATCTTCATGAATTCCGATTTCGTGTACGGAGAACGGTTGGAAGTCACCTTTGATACACTGTTCTTCCCCTCCTTCATAATATTTTATGCACTCGTGCAGAGACGACGGTACCATCTGGTTTTCATGGATCCGCGGCCGACCAAGTAGAGCGTTAAACGATGTCTCAGAATCAATTATATGAAATTTTGCGGTTGTCCTTGCCAAATCACTGATTCTCATTGATAGTGTTATCAATTCAAGGGCTCTTTCTCCTTTTTGATGGAAATCTCTTAGTAACATTTTGTCTGCTTCGAGATCACAGGCATCAATCTCCAAATATGCTAACGTCTGAAGGTTCATTATGTTGATTGATGCTCCCGGATCAACTAACACCCTGGAGAGCGTGAACTTCCCAATAGTAACTGAGATGTACAACAGTCGATTGTGATCGGTTGTTCCAACTACAAGATCATTGTCTGTGAAAGTAACACCGTGCTGTTCATTCAACGAGCAAACCTCGTCTAAGGAACTGTCAGCCATTTAAACTAAACAAATTTATGGATCAAGTAAGGCCTTGACTAGAGTTTCCCTCATCTCCTTTGACTGGATCAGAGCATCGTAGATGCTCAGTTTGGCTGGCAGCTTCCTAAGATGGGCTAGCACGTTATAGTTCACTTTATTACCAGGTTCTTCAATTTCCTCCCGAATGGGCAATTCTTCCTTGGGGTTGGCTCTTCCTGAGCAATCACCTACTTTCCTTTATCCTTTGGTCCCACTCTCGGGGGTAGAACTTTTCCACTTCTTAAGTTGACTTCTGTTATTTCTTCTGAATTTACCGGTGTCTCCTCTTGAATCAAAACGACTGGCTCTTCTGGAGTTGTTTCAGAATCTGATAATTCTAATTATATCGTGATCAGAGCTCCTCAGAATTCACAAATAGACTCGTCGCTTCTTGAGCTTTTGTAGCCATTATTGTGAACGCCTTCTCCTCCATCGTGGTCGTCGAGGCTTCGTATGATTTGAGAATCGTTAATCATATCAAAATCGAGATTCGGGTTAGGATGGTTGTCGTTAGTTACGTAATCATTAGAAACAGTCAAAACGTAGCCAACACCATAACTCTTATCATTATAATATCCTGCTGGGGCGGACAAATAATCATACAGAGTCAGAGATCCGAGGGATTTCCCCTCGAATCTGAAACAACCATCCTAGGAAAAGCAGCCCCTAGTCTACCCTTCGAAACCTCAGTCTTTTCTTCTTCCACGATCTTCTCCTCCTTCTGGGGCGGCTCTTCAATCGCAAGAGATAGTGCCGGCTTGGCAGGTATCAAACTCTAAACTGAAGCGCGCACCGAAGCGGTCTGGATGCGATCCAAAATCTTCTTCGAGGACTTCTTCCAAACTGTATTCCATCCATTGTTGGTTGTGTATGGTTCTATCGAAACAATAAGATCCGTTGCAATGACATTAACGGAACCTCCTTTTTGGGGCTCCTTTATGTATTCTTTCGGGATAGTTATGTTTCCTTGTCGTAGGTTATTCTCGAGCAAATTCTTGAAAGTGAAGCAATCTTCTATCTTATATCCGAGCATCTTATGGTAGGGGCAGTAATTCGGATGATCCATCTTATCGACTTCCTCTAGCCTCCTGGGCTCTGGTAGTTGAAAGTCAGGCGTCTATATCAAACTTCAAAAAATTTTGGCTACTGCTTCAGTCTTGAAGGGGTATTCTTTATTCAAAAGCTCCTTCATGGCCTATGGCGGACGAGGCAGCCGTTGATCATGCTGCAGTGATTGATAGCTCAGTCGAGGCTGTTGATAGCCCTGCTGAGTCCGTTGCGGTGGTTGATAATTTGGCTGTGGCCGCTCTGGCTGTATTTACACTAGTTGTTTACCCTTATCCACTGCCGCGACGACTCTGGATTTCTTCTCGAATGCTTTCATTGGCTTATGCTTCTCGTTTTTATCGACGAAACTCAGTTGTTTCGCTTCCTCCTGCAAGCTCCCGGCCTTGCTAAGCAACTTCCTGAAAGTCTTAATTGTGATTTTTTTAAGGAGAAGTGTTATCACGTCGTGAATGCTCTTCAGCAAGATACCAACTGCATGTTGTTCCTGAAGTTGTGGTTCACACTTCATGCTTAAGTTCCTCCATCGAAGTATGTAATCCACCAAGGTTTTGTTCGGTTTCTGTTGCTCCACCACTAGATCACCAATAGTGATGTGGTGCCGGGCCCCAGCAAACCGTTTAACGAAAAGGTTCTCTAATTCTGAGAAAGTCTTGACCGAACCGTTTAATAATTCTGCGTACCAATCGAAGGCGATCCCTGACAAGCTGCTGACGAACTGACGAAAAAGTAAAGCATCGCTCCCACCAGCATTGCAGCAACTAGCACGAAAATGTGCGACATGGTGCTAGGAGTTTCTCGTACCATCGAAGGTCTTAAATAGAGGTGGTATGAAGCCCTTTAGGTATTGAACTGCATCAAACTCTTCAGGGTAAGGTCTACCCGTCTGAATAGATGCTCCACTCTTAGACTGGGCTAAGGCTTCTCGCACCAGCTGTTCTACCATATTCTTAATATCCTTTTCAGGAATCACGCTTTGCGCTGAATCCTTCTTTGGTTGCTCATCTCTGTTGACGGATGTAATTTCCTTTCCTCCATCGGCAATGTGAATGATCTCCGGAGGTGTTTCTTTCTGGGATTGAGGCTGACTCTTGATTGTGGCTAAGGCAGCTGCCATCTCCTACCTCTTCTTCTCCATTCGATAAATCGTATCGTCCTTTTCTCGAAGATGTAACTTCATTGCCTCTAGATTGTCTTCTTCCGAAGCTCACGAAGCTCCCTGTAGAGCTGATGACGCTCAGGTCTCAACCACATTGATCTCAACAAACTCTTCATCCATTAACTCTGACGAATCCACTTCATTTCTCAATTCTTCTCTTCTTTATCATGCCAACCGTTGGATGTCAGTTCTTAGCTTTCCTAAGGCATCCTCAAGTGGTCTTTTCCAAACGGTCTCGCGGTTGTCGGGGGACGACTGTTGAACTTCATCTTCAAGAGTCTCTTTCAGAGCTGCGGCACTCTCTTCAGATTCGGGCTTTCTAACCAGACTTCTCATCCCAGAGTGTTCTGTTGGTATCGGTTCAGCAATAATAGGTCGCCACACCATCCTTCTTGCAGTAGAAGGCCTAGGACCAGATGGTATGTCGGCTGTGCGTCGGTAGGTGGTGTGTTCCCTAATATGGTGACCTGATACAACGACAGGCGAACTTCTTTCGCTAGATCATGCTTTCTTCCTTGGCCTTTCTATGGCAGTGACGCGGTCTACTCGTGGTCCGAGGCGGGATCTAACTGGCGTTTGTCCCATTCTTCTCAGGATCTCTGACACAGGACATCCCTCCTTCCTTGCTAACTTCTCCATTACTGCTTGCAATCTAGTGAGCGGCGTAGTCTTGATCTTCTTCTTCTTGCAGTCACTGTAGTATGCAGGTAGAGGTAACGCAACGGCGATCCTTCTAGCATCCTCTTCATCAGATGCAGCAGAGAGGGGGTGGAACCTACTCCCTTCTAACAATGGTGAAATCTCAGGCAGTTCTTCTTCTTCTTCTTCAGGAATCTCCTCAATAAATGCAGCTTCAGCAGTCTTGGTCTTTCTGATCCTGGCAATCTTTCTGCTCCTATTCCTCCTTTGTGTCTGGGTTAAGGGTGCAAATCTTGAACTGGACCCTATCTCGAACACAGACGGTATTGCAGCAAAGTCTGAACCCTCTACGGTAACAGGCTCATCACTGAGTTGGACCGCTTTTCCTTTCAATTTGGCGAGAGCCGGGGAGGGTGCAGTGATGACCAGACCGGTGGGGGTAGAGATGACAGTCCTAGGGTAGCAGCTAACCTCCTATGAACAGCGGTATTCATTTTAACTGTGACCCTTTGCAGAGGGGGAAATTCTTGGGTCGACTTCAGGTTGAACTCAATTATGGGTTCAATGGTTTCCGGTACCTTGGCCATTAGTGCGAAGAGAGTGACATAGGTGAACTTAATGTCCGTACTGTCAAATCCTTATCCAAAATGGATGATCTCATCGTCAGGCAGCTCGTCCTTACTAATCGCCAAGTCTAGTTCATTGGTGAAGGAGAAAATTAGCTTCGGTGCAGACATCTTCTGCAGGGTAGATTCTGAACGTCAGTTCTAAATCATGCTTCCTTTTGTCACAACAAAAACTTTCCAAGACGAACAAAGAATTTCTCCAGAAAAAGAGTCTGAACACATTTTCACTTATCTTCTCATTTTCTTTAGAAGGTATTTTAAATTTTGTCTTATTCGTGTATTTGTAATTTTTTTTTAAAAAAAAGGTTTGTTTATTAAGAGGTTCGTTCATTAAAAGGTTAAACAATTAAGGGAGGAAGGGTACAAAAAAGGCAAGAGATCCAATCCAAAACTAGAAAGGAAGAGAAAGTCTCGCAAGACTTCTCAACCCGAGGGACCGCTCCTAAGCTAACACCTCTTGGGGTTATACCCCACCTCTAAGAGGTAGAATGATTCCGGAACCTCTTTGTTTAGGGGTGTCTAAACAGTGGCTCCAAAATCCAAGAAGAGTTGAACATACCTGTTCAAGATAGAAATGAACAAGATATGTCAACGGAAAAGTGGTAGTTTGATCCACTAAGGGCATGGACGTACTACCGATTTATGAAAGCAAAACCATCTGATCAAGATGGAGAAAGGAACTCTTCCCCAACGGAGTCGCCAGAAGCTGTCGGCATATTTTTAGGTTATGTGTTTTGAAAAGGGGTCGCCTACAGAAGTTGTTGGCGAATTTTATTTTAAATTAAATTTATTGTATATATAGTTTTAAATAATTTGGAAAGTAGCATTTAATTTTGAAAATAATTTTAAGTTTGAAGAATTTAAGATATGAAATCAAACCGATCTCACATCCCAAATAGTTTATATAAACAAGTACCGCATCGCAAACCGTATATCTATTCCGAGGAATAAACACACTGTTTGATGATGGGGCTCAATTAAATAAACTAGAAGATTTGTGACATCCGTTTGGTTTGCGAACCAATTTTATAAGCGGACAAGTTCCCCTGCTTAATATAAAGAAATTAAACAAGGTTTATATTACTTGGGTTCTTAAAGTTCCCTATAAGGGCAAGCCCCTATAGTTAATTACATCTTAAATGACGGGAATCATTTAAGAAAACTCTCGATAATGATCACTGGTTTTTCTCTCAAGAATTTCAAATTTTAAGGTTTTCAAACAATTGGACTTTGGAGATTTCAATAGGGAATAGCTCAAATTTGGAACAATTTATTCCTAAGAGTCCAAAGGAAGAGAAGTAGGGGATGTCACGGACCGAGTGAACTTCGGTGACTTCACGACTATCCTATGGTTTGGCTTCAATTTGAGAATTTGTTTAATGTTTCAATCCTGCCAATTTTAGTTAATTAGGACTTATATTAATATGACATAATCATACAAACAGCCTTGAAGATGTGAGGGTTTATGTCATACCAAAAGACTACCTCGGAGTCCTAAGACAGGTTAGGGCTTAATTTGCATAACAAAATTATGCAAATACCTAACGAAAAGTTAAGGATTTATATTACACTAGACAAATTACCTTGAAATCCTAGGGGTTGGTTATTTAAAACTAAGAAAGGTTTTGTTGAAGTAGACCCAAGTTTTGCTGACTAAGATGGTCGTGCTGCCCACGGTGCTCCAAGCTCCTTGTTGTTGCAGAGGTTTGGTTATAGAAAGTGGCAATCAAGAGATGAAAAAAGTGTTCTGGTTTAGAAAAGTTAAAAATTGAGATGGCTTAGTAATTTAATTAAAACAAATCTTAAAGTTGATTAAGCAAAACCGATTAAGATCTCACGATTCCGTCATCCCGGCACCGCTATTTTCATCGGATTCACTTAGTCCAAATGAATTTGCTAAACTCACCTGAATGGGTTTCACACTTTCATTTAAACCGTGGGAAATCTCGTTAGCAACACGTGGGTTACATCATCCGAGGGATTCCCGATCATCCAACGAGACGTTTTAATTTTAGTTGTAATTGTAATTTTATTTTTGTTGGTGATTAAATCTTGAGTTGTTTAAACATGTTGGGTTCGATCATTTTCATGCATTTACAAGTACAGAAAAGTAAGACATTTAATAAATTGTTAAATGTAAATTGCAATAAACTTAAAAGAGTACATGGTGAGCACTCCCGTCATTTTCACCTGCACTTAAAATACATGTTAAGGCATTTATATGTTCGCAAGAAATACCTAGGTATAGCTAAGGTAAGGTTCTGGTTGTCTACCAAAATTCTAATCCTATTGCTAGTCAATTTCTATGACATCTAGGTTCTTATGTTTTATTAAGGATGATTCTCTTCACCAAAGAACAATGAAGTCTCAGTGTTCTTTTAAAACATCCCATCAAGTTAGGGAAGTGCTCGGAACTGAATTCTTGAACATCTTCCTAAATGTTTTAGGGATTACTTTAAGTTCAGTTAGTTTCATTGTGGTGATGAATCAATCACCCAGGTTACTCTTGCTCAGTGAACTAGGATTTTGACTATCCTTATGAGTAAGGCGACATTTCATTTGATGTTTCATTTAAGAGTTATAATAAAGAAAGCCTTTAGGGGCAAATCAGTTCATTGAGGAATTTAACCACATTTAATTTAAAGTTTGAATTAATGGTTTCAAGGTGATTTAATTATAAAATTTTAATTGATTATTTTAAGTTTGGAATAGTGTTCAAGTTTTTTTTTTCAATTAAATCTTTATTTTTAGATGATCTTAATATTTTAGATTAATTTTAATATTTTAAACTCGTTTCAATTTGATTTTCAAATAATTTCAAATTTAGTCCAAATATCCTTTAATTTAGTTATAAAATTTATATCCTTTAATTTAGTTATAAATTTTAATTATTAGTTCCAATCATCATTTAGAGTTCCATTAAATAATATTTGATCAAATTATTGTTTAGGGATTCAATTTAAAGAATTAAAAAATTTTCTATATTCAAAATCCCGTAACATTAATAATTCACCTTTAATTAACTTCCAAAGTTTATATGATTTAATTAATAAAGGTTTCTTCTTTAATGTTCAAAGTGATTAATGAGTTTCTACCCTTTAATCTCTTATGTTTCAATCATCCAGTAATGACTTAAGATCAAATATTTTACCCCTCCCCTTTGGTTTAGCCTAAATTTTGGTTAGGGTTAAAATTCCTTAATTATCATTATGCCCTTTTAATCTTATTTATCTCATAACTCACCAAATTAAGCTCAAATGAACATGAAATTTTTATGTCACCTTATTCACATGTCTATTACGACATGAGAGGAGAAAATGTGATTTTTTTTATTTTTTTAATTTAATTTTAATAATCGTTTTAATAAAAATACGGGTTTTCAATGAAAAATTTATAACATGATCAAAAGAAAGTTTTTGTCCTTAGAAAAATTATGAGAGGTTCCTATTTACCAGAGGATCACTTAGACCAACATTGGTGATTTTTTGAATTATATTTTATTTATTATAATTATTTCAAGTTTTGGAGTATTAGTTAATTATAAATCAAATTAACGTTGAAAATTAGGTTTTATATTTTTCTTAAATCTCCTGGCCTCAAGGAGCTTAAAGATAAAAAATTTATATTTTTCTGATTTTTCCTTGAATTTTTAGAATTATTTTAGTGGAAAGGTTAAGAAAATCATTGTTTAACATTAAAAATTACGTCAAGCTTTTAAAATTCAATATCTTTGTTTTGGGACTTAGGAAAAATATTTGCTTGGTTCCTAAGTGATTAGGGGACCAAACATAACATTTTTATAAATTTTATTATTTTTGTGATTTTTATAATTTTTTAATTATAAAAATATTCAAAGTAGGGTTAAAAATGAAGATTTTAGAAAAATCCCAATTTTAATTTTCTCAGACTCCTCTGATACCAGAGAGACTATAAAACCAATTTAGTGAATTTTTTAAAAGTATTTTAAGCTTTATGAATTTTTAAACTTCAAAAGTGGTCATGTTACTTAAAAAATCCATTTAATGGGTTAAATTATTTTTAATTGATTTCAATCTTTTTAAGGGGGTCCCTCCGACCCTAGAGATCAGTGGACAATTAATTTCAAATTATTTTGATTTTTAATTTGCCTTAATTAATTCAATGTTGGTTTTAGGTTAGGTGAGCCATTAGGGTTATCCACAATTTTTTAAGCCACACCATACTTACCCTAAGTTCCTATGGTCATTAGGAACCTATCCTAATTTTTCTAGAATTTTCCAAACAAGATGATAATTATTGGAAATAAAATACCAAAGCAAGCATAAATACTTTGAAAATAGATAACTCCATAAAGACATAGCCTCTAGACTTGAAAAATTCAGGGAATGTTCCCAAGATCAGAGGCTACAAAAGCCCTATGGTCTCATGCCATGGTGAATTGTGTGTGTGAGTGGAGAATTAAAATACTCATAACAGTATTAAATTAATTAAAAATAAAATACTCAACAAAATAGATCAATTCTTTTTCCACATTGTTCCCCTTGTTCATAAAGCAAGAGGGTATTTTTAGTTTGTTTTTTTGATTTTTCTACACAAAGATATGAATTTTCAAAGATTCAGGGATTTAAATAAATCAGAAAATCTGGAATTTCCTACTTAACCACGTCGGCGCCAACTCAACCTACGGCGGGTCGAAGCTCCACGCGTCGTCTCCTGATTCGGCGCCGCCATCTGACTTGACAGCCACGCGGCCCACTGTTCATGTTCTGTTGCTCCGTACAGCGTGATCCTAGTCGTTTGTCCGATACACGCTTATCTGACGGTATCCGTTCATCGTCCCGACTGGTGCGAGCCGAGAGTCGTCCAGCTTCTAACCCTAAGATCTCACTCGATACTTAACCAAATCACATGTGGTTTCGTCCTACATGCTCGTCTAAGCAAGGGCTACACATCTATACGGCTAATGCACACTGAAATTGAATCAAAACAAATAATGAATCGCTGGAAGCTCGGGAGCGAGAGGAGTTTCTATACCTTGGTTCAAGAGGTGAAGCCTCGATTAAATGTGCTTGGCACGTTCGTTGGAGCTGGAGAAGCCTACGGATGAAGCCTCTGGTCCTGGTGAAATGTCTGGGTATGACTTCATCCATGTCCGATATCAAACCTTGGCCGATAGAACAAATGGCTGGTCTGGTGAGGGGGCTTTCACTGGGGAACTTCTTCTCTACCTCTGGTGAAGTTGTGGGAAGAGTTAATTTGGTTTCTATGGAGATTTGGTCAGTTTCCTATTTTTTGGCTTGAGATTGAACTCAAAATTGGTTTCTGTGGAGATTTGGTCAGTTTCCTGTTTTTTGGTCTGAGATTGAACTCAAAAATTGAGTTCAACCAGTGGGAAGAAGGCTGGAAGACAGTGGAGTTGAGCTTCTCTTGTCTAGGAGGAGCTCTGGGAGCAATTGGGAAGGGTTTTGTGAGAAAATTTTCCAACACCCTCTCATGGCCGAGAGGTGTGAATCATATGACCAGGGCCATAGGGCTGAGTCAGGGCTCAATCGGTGGGTGGATTCCTCTGCTTAGGTGGAGGTCAGTGGAGCTCCAGGGGTTTTAATCTGGCTGAGGTAGCTAATTGGGTAAGTTTGGGTGTGCTTAGTCAAGTGGTGGCTCTCAGTTTTGCCCCCTCCAGTGACTAGGCCGGCCGACAAGGACAGGGGAGCTGGCCCGAGGTCAGGTGAGTCAGGTGGCAGGGTTTAATGGTGATTAACCAGGTAAGGGGGATTTGGGGTGAGGCAAAAGAGGATTTATCCACTTAAGGGAAGAGATCCCTTAAAATGGGGGACCCTTGGTCCATGGCTCACTTAGCTTGGGCTAGGTGGATCTAGGGTGGTTCCTAGGGTTTAAATGGTGGCTGTGGAAGAGTTGGTTTAGCCACATTTGGTTCAATTTGGTTAGGTTAGGCTATGGGTTCAAATTGGCTCACTTGGGTTTAGGATGGGCTAACTTGAGTTTGGGTTGGATTTAGGTCCAAGTGTCTTGAGCAACATTGTGTAAATGATTGCCATGAAGAACTTTCATAAAGACATGAAATGGTTTTGAGTTCAATTGAAAGGTCAATTTAATGGGTTTTGGGATTTTGGTTAAATTGGGCAAGGTTGGATCAAGTTGGCTTAAGGTGGGTTTTAGGCCCAATTGAAAGGTCCAAATGGTTTAATGGAATGTATTGAAGAGATCCCATAATCAATTGGGAAGAAATTTTAAGGTTAGGCCAATCAATTTGGTAGATTTAGGGCATAGATTCAAGTTAGGCCAAAATGAGATAATCTTGATTTCCAAATAGGTTTAGATTAATATTAGGCTCAAATTGTGGCAATTGAAGGTTGGATGGGTTTCATGGGAGTTCCATGGAAGGTTTAGGATTGAAATTTGGGGAGAAATGATTGACATTAGGTTAATTGGGGAATTTTGGATTAATTGGGCAAAATTGGGGATTTGGATTTCAAATAGAATTGAACTCAAATGTGAATCAATTTTGGACTTGGATTCAGTTTAAATTGGTAATGGGGATGTTGAATTAAAGTTTAGAATTGAAATTGATCAAAATTGGGGTCAAATGGATTGATTAGGTTTGAAATTAGGTCCATTTAGGTTAAAAATGGGTCAAATTAGGGATTTTGATAAAAGTGGGTTATTTTGGCAAAATTGGCGTATGGTGTTGTTGAACAAAATAAAATTGGGAATATTTGAGATTTTCTAGAATTTTATGGGAATTTTTGAATTTTTTGGATTTTTGGGCAAAAAAGAGTATTTTAGGGTATTTAGAGGTTATTTGGAGAGTATTGGGATATTTTGGTGGATTTAAGAGGTGGGAATTGTTTCAAAATGATTTTTAAAATTTTTGGAAATTTTGTATAATTTTTGGAAAATTTTGGAAGGTTTGGTGGTTGTAGGGGGTAATTTAGGTAATTTTGGATAAGTTTGAGAGCCCGATGTCAAAACTAGAAATTTTGGCAAAAGTGAAATTTGGGTATGGTTGAGGGAGTGGAATAGCTTAGAGTGAGCCATGGACCAATAAATCTCTATTTTGAACATGTCACGGGTTGTTCCTAACCCTCTTAGCCAAGGAGCTAGGGGTTTGGACTTAGCTACATGAGTGCTCCCATGAACCAGGGGAGATTGGGTAGGGATGGTCCAGGGTTTAGGATTGGTGTGAAAGTGTAGTGCATGCTAGCCAGACCTCACCAGGACCAGGCCACCCAGGGTTATCCTAAGGCTTGAACATCCTATAGGAATTCATCTTTATCTTCCCACACATTGGTCTTAACCTTCCAAGTGATTTGGAGGTTGATGACCATCTATGTAGGATTCTAAAGAGAATCAAGATTTGGTTTGAATTTCTAAATGGTGGGTTCCATCTCTAGTCTTCTAGGATAGTCAAGCAGAAATCCTATGGCTAGATCCTAAGCACTAAAAGGAAAGAAAAGACCTCACTAAAAATGAGGTCAACAAGGGCAAGCCCCCATAGTTAATTACATCCTAAATGTCTGAAGACACTTAAGAAAATTCTTGATAAAGATCAGTGGTTTTGCTTTCAAGAATTTCAAAGTTTAAGCATTCAAAGGATTCGATTTTAGAATTTCAAAAGGGATTGGATCAAATTTGGAACATTTTATTTTGTGAATCCAATGGAAGAAAAGTAGGGGATGCCATAGATCCGAGGAGAACCTCGGTGACTTCCCAACTATCCTATTTGTTTGGCTTTATTTTGATAGGATTATTTAATTTTGCAATCCTGCCAATTTTAATTAATTAGGACTTATACTCGTATGACATGATCATACAAATAGCCTTGAAGATGTGAGGGTTTATGCCATATCTGATGACAACCTCGGAATCCTAAGGTGAGTTAGGGCTTAATTTACATAACATTCAAATGCCTAAAAAAAATGAGGGTTTATGTTGCGCTAAGCAAACTACCTTGAAGTCCTATAGATAGTTATTTAATTTCTAAGGAATGGTTAAGTTGATGAAGACTTTTTTGCTGTTGAAGATGGTCGTGCTACCCACCGCACTTGCTCCGAGCTCCTTGTTATTGTAGAGGGTTTTGTTTAAAGAAGTGACAATCAGGGGATGAGAGAAGTGTCATGGTTTAGAGGTTGAGTTTCAAATTCAATGTCTTAAGTTTTATTAAGGGAAATCATAAAGTTGATTAAGCGGAACCGCTTAAGATCCTACGGTTCCATTATCCCGGCACCACTATTTTCATCAAATTCACTTAGTCCAAATGAATTTGCTAAATTCAACTGAATGAGTTCCACACTTTCATTTAGACCGTGGGAAATCTTGTTAACAACACGTGGGTTACATCATCCGAGGGATTCCCGATCATCCAACGAGACGTTTTAATTTTAGTTACAATTACAGGATTTTTTTGTTGGTGATTAAATTTTTAAGTTATTTAAATGTGTTGGGTTTGATCATTTTCATAAATAAAACATTTAATAAATTACAGAATGTAAATTGCAATAAACTTAAATGTGTACCTAAAGAGTCTTCTTGTTTCTACCAAGTGCAACTCAAAATACATGTTAGGGCATATATATATATATATTTGCAACAAACACCTAGGTCAAGCTTAAGAGAGGGTTCAGATCATTTACCAACCCTATGATGTCTAGGTTCATACCCTAGTTGCTCACCAAGTCCTATGACGTCTAGGTTGAAATCCTAGTTGTCTATTAAGTCCTATGACGTCTAGGTTGAAATCCTAATTGTTTTTAAGGATGATTTTCTTCATCAAAGAACAATGAAGTTCAATTGTTCTTTTAAAACACCCCACTAGGTTGGGGAAGTGCTCGGGGACTTAAGCCCTGAACATCTTCCTAAACACTTTTGGGGTTATTTTGAGTCCAAATGAATTTCATCATTTAGTTGAACTGATCATCCGGGGTTTAATTGAGTCTTGACTCTTGCTCAGTGAATTTAGATGTTTTAATTTTCTTATGAGAGAGGTGACATGTCACTTGACATTTCATCTAGAAGTTATTAAATGAAAGTCTTTAAGGCTAGCTTGGTCCATTAAACAACCCAACCGGTTGGATTAATAGTTTCTTTAAGGTGATTTAATTTAATTCTTAAAGTTTTCTAAATCAGTTATAGTAATGTTTTTAAAGGTTTTTAAATTGATTGTCACATTTTAAGATATTTCAATGTTTTAATTAATTGATTATCTAACTTAATTGATTATTTAATTGATTGATTACTTAATTTAATTGACTATCTAATTAATTGATTATTTAATTTAAGATATTTTAATTTATTTATTTTTTTATTGAAAAAGTTATTTAAGTGTTTTAAGTTATTATTCTTTATTTAATTAGAGATATTATTTTAATGTTTTAAATTATTATATTTTTTTAAACGAAATTATTCAAATATCTTAAATTATTTTTAATTGACTAAAGAAATATATATATATATATATATATATATATATATATATATATATATATATATATATATATATATATATATATATATATATATATATAAATTAATTTTGACATTTCAAATTATTATTATTTTTTTAATTCACTTATTTTAAAATTATTTCAATTAATTTCAAGTTAAATGTCTATGTTTAAGATTATTACTTATTATTACTTTATCATTATTTCTCTTTAATCACTTTAGATTAATTGGATTATTTCATTTTAAGCTTTGTTAAGAGTTAAATAGATTTAATTAAATCATTGGTTAGAGGTTTAGATTAAGGAATGGACATCTTCCTATATCATACCCATAACCCTATCATTAATACTCGATTAATCTTCCAAATCTTAAGAATTTTAAGTAATTAGTATTTCCTTTTGATATTGATGGTGATTAGTAAGTTCCTACCACTTCATTCCCTAAGTTTCAATCATCCAAGTAAACAATTAAGATCAAATGTTTCCTCTTTACCCTTGATTAAGCCTAAATGTTAATTAGGGTTAAGGTTCCTTAATTACCCTTATGCCCTATTAGACTTAATCACCCCATAACTTACTAAATTAAATCCCAGTGACTATGAAATTTTTATGTAACCTCTTTCATATGACAATTAAGAGATCAGAGGAGAAAAGGTAATTTTCTGTTTTTTATTTTATTTTTAGAATTATTTTTAATGGAAATTTAGGGTTTTGAAAGGAAATTCAATAACCCAATGAATATTAACTATCTATCCTTAAGAAACTTATGGTAGGTTCCCACTGATTAGAGGATCACTTGGAACAATTTTGGTGCTTTTTTAAATTTTAATTTAATTATAATAATTATTTTATGTTTTAGAGTGTTAATTAAATATAAAATATTTTAAAAGTATAAAATTAAATTTTATATTTTTTAAAAATCTCTCTGAGGTCAGGAAACCCAGAGAAGAAAATTTTACATTTTTTTATTTTTATTTCGTTTATTAGAATTATTTTAGTGCAAGTTTAAGAAAATTCATTTTTTAAATGTTAAAAATTATCCTAGGCTTTTAAAAATTAATATCTTAACCTAGAGATTTAGGAAAAATATTTTGATGGTTCCCAAGTGATTTGGAGACTAAATGTGACATTTTAGTGAATTTTTATATTTTTGTGATTTTTTCTATTTTTAATTATTAAATATTTAAAAATTATTAAAAATCAAATTTTTATGAAAAATACAATTTTATTTTTCTTAGACTCCTCTGATTACATAGAACTCCTAAAATTAATTTGGTGAATTTTTGAAATGTATTTTGGGTTTTATGGATTTTTTAATGTGCAAAATGGCTATGTTACTGAGGAAATTCATTTAATGGGTCAAATTAATCCCAATTGAATTGAATTTTTTATGTGAGGTTCCTCTGGCCCTAAGTGATAGTGGACGATTGATTTCGAGTTATTTTGATTTTTAGTTTTCCATAAATAATTCAAAGTTGATTTTAGGTTAAGTAATCAATTAGGTTTATATTTAACATTTCAGCTCACTAAATAATTTTCCTAAGTTTCTCTTGTCATAGGGAACCTACCCTAATTTTCCAAGAATTTTCCAATAAATATGCTAATTATTGGAATTAAAATACCAAAACAGACATAAAAACTTGAAAAATATATATCTTGCCATAGGGACCTTCTCTGACTTAGTGAATAATACATCCTAAGCTCATGTCATGGTGAATTGTCTAAGTGAATGCAGAATTGAAAGCTTGAAAACACAAGAAAAATCATTAAAAATAAAATATACATTAAATTAACAAAATTTTATTTCCACATTACTCTCCTCTGTTCCCTGAGCAAGAGAGAATTTTTCTTTTAATTTTTGGATTTTTTTACACAAAGTTATGCATTTTTTAAGTTCAGGGTAATTAAATAAATAAAAAAATCCTGATTTTCTCACTTAACCCAGTCAGCGCTGACTGGATCCTCGGACCCGTCGAAGTGCCACGCGCCGCTTCGCTATTCGGTGCCACCATCCACGTCAGCCGCCATGCGTCCTGTTATATATGAACCATTTGCTCGACCGGTGCGATTCCAACCCTCCATTCATCACACACGCGATCCGACGGCCCTCGTTCATCTTCCTCAACTGGTGTGAGACAATGACCGCACGCCTTTTAGGGTTAATTTCTCCCTCGATTCTCAATGGATTTTCATGAAATTTGTTTCTACACCTAGATCTAACCTAGCTCTACACATCCATACGGTTGATCAAGCATTAATTTCATGTTTTCTTTATGAAGTCCCAAACCGAGCTCGGTTTATGTGTTTTTGATTCATTACCTCAATCCAAGAGGGGTGGCTCGATTGGATGCTTGTCTCACGTTCGTTGGGGTCTGGTGAAGCTTCTGTAAGCAGCACTCGAGCTCCCTTTGAGGTTGGTTTAGAAATCCTCCAAAGGGTGGACGGCTTGAGGTGGAAGTCCACTGTGGAAGCTCTGGAGATGGGGGTTTCTCTAGAAAACTTCTTCTCTACCTCTGGTGAAGGTGTGGGAATAGTTGATTTGATTTCTATTGATTTTTAGTGGATGTCCTGTTTCCAGCCTGAGATTGAGCTCAAAAATTGGGCTCGGGCAGAGGGAATTAGGGTTAGATTTCAGTGGAGCTGGTCTTCTCTGGGCTCAAAGAAGAGTTTTAGTCACTTGGATGGAGGTTTTGTGAGACTTAATTTCAGCCAAACTTTTTGGCTTTGGAGGTGAGGAGTTTAAATAAGAGGGGCCAAGGCTGAGCTCAGGGGAATTTAGGGCTTGGAATCAACTGCCTAGGTCAAGGGAAGAAGAGCCTTAGTGGCCATTGGGGTTGGGACAACTTAGCAAGGCAAAATTTGAATTTTTTGGCTCACATGGAGCTCTCGGCCATGGGGTTTTCCGGCGAGCCAGGTGGCTGACCGGCAGGCATAAGTCACCATCTGACTCAGTGGGGTCAGGGTTTGGAGTTGGTGAGTTCAATTGGGTAATGCCATGAGTAAAGGGTTTGATTTAAGTGGAATGGGGGAAGTGGCTCTTTTGGGCTCAATTTGGTCAAGTCATGCAAATGGGCTTGGTGCACCTCCCCAAGGCTTGATTTGGGCTGAAGTGAATCATTTGGTTCAGCTGACTTTAGGTGGTGAGGTCCCTATCCATGATGAGGTGGCTAATCATGGTTTAGAGTGTGACATTAGAGTGGTTAAAAACTTTTTTAAGGAGGTTGGAAAGTGGTCACTCCATTTGCCATTAATGGTTTGGTGACATGGAAAAGGCCCTCATGGCTTCATGTGGCTCAAGCATGGCTTGTCATTTAGCTTGGAACAAAGTTCTATGGCTCACATTTGGCTTGGGAGCTTGCATGAGAATGGATTTATGACTTTTGGGTGATTTGATGGAAAAATGTCATGAGGTTATTTGTGGTTGATTAAAATGATGAATTTGGAACTTTAGGGAATCATTTTAATCAAACACATGATGAGGAGAATGACATGTGGGCTTTAGAACAATTTTTTTTTTTTTGGCTTTTTTCAAATTAATGAAATGGGCTTTTAAAAATGCTTAAGGGATGGACCTCCAACATGCATGAAGGGTATTTTTTTTTTAATTTTCGAAATTGATTATGCCATGACCAAAAGGGATTGAAATTTATTGAAATTGGATTAGGACAAGTTGAAATTTGATTTAAAATTGATTTGGGAATTTTCATGGGTCATGGGGTTCCATTTTGAGAAGATTTGGGCTTTTGGGCTAACATTGGGCTTTTTGGTCAAATGGGTTTAGGTTTGGCCCAAAGTGAATTCAAGTCTCCATTAAATGTTAAATAAGGTCCAAAATAATGTTAGGAAAGGTTTCAAACAAAATTTGGGTGAAAAGTTTGGATTTTGAACAATCAATTTGAAACTTTTAGCTATGTGACAATTTTAGGCTTAAATTGGGACTTTGGTCAAAAATGGGAATTTGAGTGAAACTTTTGTCAAAATTTGGATCAAATAAATGTTGAGTTTGGTAGGAATGTGTTATGAAGAGTCTGGAATAAATTTTGAAGTGATTTGGAGTTGAATTGGATTTAATTTGGGTATTTCAAGTGTATGGTCAAATTAGATCAAATTGGGTTAAGTTGGGCTAAGGCTGAGCCAATGTTGGGCTAGATGAAAAATTAATGTTGCAAAATGTTTATGGGGATGTGACAAAGATTTTTCAACATTGGTTGGGTAGAAATTTAAGGATTTAGGTATGTTTGGGTTCATGGACAATTTAGGGAAAACTTGGGAATTTTGGTTTGAGTAAGGTTTGGGTAAAGCTTGGGTTCAAATTTGGGGCAAATGTAATGTTGAGTTTTGTTTATAGGGATGTTAGGAAGATTTTGGAATTTACTTTGGAGAAAATTGAGGGGTTTTGGGTTTTTTTGGGTAGTTTGAATCATGAAGGTTAATTTGGGAAACTTGGATTTTTTGGGTTTGGATAATTTTAGAAAAAAAGCTTGGGATCAAATTGGGGTCAAATTAACAAATATTTTGGTTTGTGGGAGTGTTATGAAGGTTTGGAATTTTATTTGGAGAACATTGTAATCAATTTGGTTGACATTGGGTTCAATTGAGTTATGTTTGGGTTTTAAGGGCAAATTTGGAATTTTTGATCAAATTAGATTAAATTGACAAAATTGGGGTATGTGGTAGTTGAAGAAAATGATGTGAAGAATATTTTGGAGTTTTTGAGATTTTTTGGGATTTTTTTGAGATTTTCAAAATTTTTAGCTATGAAGGGCATTTTGGTAATTTTGGGGGTATTTTGGGAATTTTGAAAATTTTGTCATATTTGGGTAATTTTGGTCAAATTGGATGGCAGGGAATAACCTATAATGATTTTGAAGGGATTTTGGGAAATTTGGGTAATTTTGGGATTTTGGGCCATTTTCAAGGGTAATTAGGTAATTTGGTAGGTTTAAAGCCCCAAGGGTCAAAAATTGAAATTTTGGAAAAATGAAGATTAGTTCAAGGTGAGTAACATGGAATCATTCTGGTTGAGCCATGAGGCCATCTTAAGCTCACAAGAGCCATGAGAGGACTCCCTTTAGGCACTCCATATGTTGTTCCTAACCCTCTTAGCCAAGGACTAGGGGTTGAGGTCCATCCATATGAGTCTCCTAAAAGAGTCAGGAGGCTAGGTTAAGTGTAAGTGATTTCAGGGTTCAGGCATGTGCAACAATGTGGTGTGTGCAAGCTGGACCTCACCAAGACCAGGCCACCCAGGGTTGTCCTAAGGCTTGACCATCTTATAGGAACTCATCCTTATCTTCCTACACATTGGTCCGAACCTTCCAAGTAATTTGGAGGCTGATGACCATCCATGTAGGATTCTAAAGAGACTTTAGATTTGGTTGGATTTCTAAGTGGTGGGTTCCATCTCTAGTCCTCTAGGATATTCAAATAGGAATCCTATAGCTAGATCCTGAGCACTAAGAGGAAAAGAAGGACCTCACCAAAAATGAGGTCAACAATGTTGAGGCACTCTACGATGTAATTGACACGCCTAAAATATATATGCTTTTTGCTATATCATTTTACTCATTTTTAATGATATTACACTTTAAAGGAAGGTATTTTGTATTTTTTTTGGTTTTATGTACAAGAAATGGTGATTGGAGCAAAAGGAAACAAAAACGGTGCAATTTGGAGCAAAAACGAGCAAGAAATGAAATTCTGCCCTGACACCTTTCGATAAGTCTTTTGATGTTAAATATCTTTTACACTTCTTGCATATTTTTGAATGAGATTACACTTTAAAGAAAGGTTGTTTTTATGTTTATTTTGTAGGGCTATCAGTTACGAACGCAACGCAACTGAAACGGGGCAAATCGGAGCTAAAACGGAGCCAAACGGTGGAGCTGCGCAGGAATCTCGCCGACGGCGGCCTCGAGCCCGCCGACGGCGGGATTTTCCCGAGAAGGCCAAAATATGACCGAAAGGCTCACCGACAGCGCCCTCGAGCCCGCCGACGACGAGCCTTAGCAGTTAGCCCATGTTCTAGAAGCCCGCCGACGGCGAGAACGAGCCCGCCGACGGCGAGAAGGTCGGTTCAAGCACAGATTCATCGAATCTGGACGCCTTTTGAAGAAGTGCTTAAGAAACCATTGGGAATTTTTCTACCTCTTTAAAATATAGGCGAATTTATGTTAGAAATGATGAGAGAAATAGAGAAAAAAAAGTAGAGAAAAACTTTGAGGAATGTTTAGGATTCTTAGATTAAGAGTAGAAATGTAGATTTCTACCCTTTTGGAGAGATTGGAGAGGAGATTTTGAGAGAATTTGTAAGGGATTTCACTAGCATTGCATGGATCGCTGGGAGACTTTATGGGAGAGATCTTCGTCTTTCTTTTAAGGGGAAAAAGCTAAGTATTGTTCTTCATTATCTTATAATTTTGTAAACATTTATTTAGTGGATTTGCTTTGGTTACATGAAGTTTCCGTTGTGTTTTCTTCGCGCTTTGTGACGTATCTCTCTTACTTTTTCTTCTTCTTTGGAAATAACGGCATGAGAAGATTATGCCATTATTTTCATTTTACTTTTCTTTTGTAATGAGTAGAAATCATGTTTAGGATTTTGTGATGCACAGTAGAAGTGAATTTAATTATAAATGTTATGGTTTTTACTTGCACTTCATTTACATTGCAATAAGGGCCCATTGTAGTGTTAAAATTCGTTGTAATTGCATCGACCCGAAAGGGCGGTGTAATTCTCAACAAAGTGAAACCACATTCAAATTCCATGGATGGTGAAGTTCATGGGGATTGAATGTAAATAAATAGAGAAATAATATTAATCGGGCGTAGAATTGGAGATTTTAGAGTGACAGGCTAAAATCCTCAATTCGGTCCTATCATTTAGGTGCTGAAGCGGAGATGTTAGCCCTCAGGCGAGGGGAACGTGGGAGCTCCGAAGTGAGAGTCGGTATCCTCCCAGCCTAGCCATGGATTCAGTAACCGAGCATAGGATTAGTCAATATTCTTTATGCCTGGACCAAAGGGTAAAGAATAGGATTGCTCCTATTTGGCACATACAATATTTAATGCATCTCAATCCTATACATTATCTATTTCATTACATAAGAATAGTAGTTTTTAATATCTCAAAATTCTCCAAACCAATTCATCCAAAAAGAGTTATATTTAGAATTGTTATTTGCACTTAGTTGTAGTTACTATCTTTACATTTAACACTTACATTTAGGAGTAGTTGCTAGATAAAAAACAATTTTAATCGACATTCCAAACTAAGGACTATTAGTAGTAGACTAGAATTTGACTAAAGACCTCTTACTTCACTTCCTCGTGGGATCGATACTGGAATTTTTAAAGGAAACTCTATATTACTTGAAGCGATACATATACTTGCGTAGTACCCCTAGTGTGTAAAATATTTTCTAATTTTTATATCAATTAAGATTTTTCACACTAACCGCTATTTATAAATCGGGTCAAGTTTTTTGCCATCTTTTGGAAGTTAATTTACTGTGTAATTGCGGGTCGGGTCAAGTTTTTGGCACCGTTGCCGGGGAAGCTTCGGTGAGAACTTTAGGAGAATTTTAGTTGAAATAATTAGGCTTAGACTTGGAAAACTGTAGTGCCGTAAAAGCTAATTTTGTGTGAAAAGTGTTTTTATATGAAAAAGTGTTGTGAAAAAAAAATTGTTTATATGAAAAATAAGGTGTTTGTGAAAATGTTTTGTTGTGTTAAATGTATTTCATCTGTTATTTGTTTAATTGTTAATGTATTGTTTGTTGTGTTACGTATGCGAAACAAAGGATCTGCAGGATTTGTACCTTATGATCCCGAGTTTGAAAAAAATAAAAAAATAAAAATACAGAAAGGACTCGAAAAACTAGAAATGGAAATGGAAAACTTTCAAGATAATAACTTAGAAAATCATCATAATTCATTGAGGGATTACATAAATCCTACGACAGATGAAATTCACTTAAGTATCCAAAACCCTGTCGTAGAAGCTGACTCATTTGAAATAAATCCTGAGATTATCCAACTGGTGCAAAACAATCAGTTTGGGGGAACTCCTTTGGAGGATCCTTATTTACACTTATCAAATTTTCTATAACTTTGTGCTACATTTTGTTATAACGGTATGTCAGATGATGCTGTTAGACTAAGGCTTTTTCCTTTCTCACTAAGGGATAAGGCTAAAATATGGTTATATTCATTAGCACCTGGCTCTTTTAAAAATTGGGAGGAGTTAACTCAGAAATTCCTAGCTAAGTATTTTTCACCTTCAAGGACTACTAAACTTAGAAACGATATTATCTCATTTTGTCAGTATGAAGGAGAATCAATATACGAAGTTTGTGAAAGATTTAAGGAACTCCTATGAAAGTGTCCACACCATGCTCTGCCCGATTGGTTAATCATTCAAACTTTTTACAATGGGTTAGTAGGATCCCTTAGGTCTATTATTGATGCTGCCGCTGGTGGATCATTAATGTCAAAATCATTTAGTGAAGAGTATGCATTAATTGAAAAAATAGCTACAAATGAATTTTAATGGCCCTCTGCAAGGGTAAATCATAAAAATGTAGCTAGTATTCATGATACGGATACGATTACAATTCTTTCATCTCAGATTGCTGCAATATCAAGGAAGTTGGACCAATTTGGAATGAACCAACCTCAATTTACTCCTGTAAGTGAGGAAAGTTCATTAGGGCCTATAATTGATTCTAAATTATCATATGAGACTTTAAATACCATAAACAACCCGTACTCTAACTTTTACAACCCAGATTGGGAGAACCATCCTAAATTTAACTGGAATCATACTACTAATGGTGGAAACCTAAAATGGGAAAATAATCATGCAAATCATAATGGAAGTTGGAATAATCAGGGGAACAAAAACTATAGACCTTCATATCCACCAGACTCTAACAATGATAAAAAATTTGAGGATAAGAAAATGTCTATGGAAGAAGTAGTATTACAAATGGGAAACCAGTTGCAAAGTCAAAATGCTACGATTAGAAACATAGAGAATCAACTGGGACAAATTGCTAATTCACTTAGCAATAGACACCAAGGAACACTTCCTAGCAACATTGAGATCAACCCTAAAGAGAACACTAATGAACCAATAGAAGCTGTCCAATTAAAATTTGGAAGAGTATAGAGGATGTGGTTCGAAAAGAGAAAGATGTTGTGAGAGAAACAAAGGAAACTAAAAGACCTGAAGAACATGTTTCTAAGGATCTGGAAAAATTAATATCTCCAACTAAAATCAGTTTGGAAAAACTACTACCTCCATTTCCTCAAAGACTTAGACAGCATGAGTTGGATAAAAATTTTTCAAAGTTCATGAAAGTACTTAAGAAGTGAACGATAAATATTCCTTTCACTGAAGCTTTGGAACAGAAGCCAAGTTATGCAAAGTTTATAAAGGATATATTAAACAAGAAAAGGAAATTTGGGGATTATGAGACAGTTGCACTAAGTGAGGAGTGCAGTGCCATACTTCAGAAAAATTTTCCTCAAAAACTTAAAGATCCTTGTAGCTTTACAATTCCTTGTGCAATGGGAGAAAAATTATGTGGAAAAGCTTTATGTGATTTAGGAGTGAGCATTAATGTGATGCCTCTATCTATATTTAGAAGGTTAGGTTTAGTCGATATTTCTCCCACTACCGTAACCCTTCGTTAGTCGATCGATCTATCATTTATCCAAAAAGAGTTATAGAAGATGTGCTTGTTAAAGTGGATAAATTTATCTTTCCTTTGGACTTTATTGTATCAGATATGGAGGAAGATAAACAAATTTCAATTATTTTAGGGAGACCTTTCCTTGTTACTGGACAAGCTATGATAGATGTGCAAAAAGGAAAGTTGACTATGAATATTAATGACCATGAAGTTACTTTTGATGTATTAAAGACTATGAAATATCCAACTGAGAGAAAAGATGATGATTTTTTTTATGGATGAAATTGATTATCTAAGTAAAGAACATTTCCAAGAAAGTTTTGAGAGTAAGTTAAAAGATGAGATTGAAATAGATTTTCATGATGAGTCAAAAACGTTATTTAAAGAAGTCTGTATGTACGTTCAGGAGAGGTGTGAAATAATGGACGATACCAAAAATAGTAAAATTTTAATTTCATTTGTTGAAAAATCTCATAAACTTAAGATGGATGTACCCCATACAATTTTAAAGCCTATCTATTTAGAGAGTTTATCTACGCAACCAGTCTTTATATCTTCAGATGCGACTCAATCATAAGAAAAACCTGAATTAAATGATGAACAAGATAAAATTATTGAACTAGGACTTGGAAGAGAATTTGAGGATAAATTTCAAAATAACTTTGAGTTGAGAAAAGAGGATAAGGATATTGGAAGACCATTGGAAGAAATTCCTAGAGAATTAGAAAAACCTATTTCCTCAACTAAGATAGATCCTCAATCATTTAATAATTATAAAGGGGAAGAATTGGAAGATAACTTGAATCATAAGAGTGACATAGAAGAATTTGATCCAGAATCTGAATTATCTAGAGAGAATCTAATCCAAAATTTGGGAGATCTTGAATTATCTTATACAGATCCATTTCTTATAAATTTCAAGGATGATATTAATATGCGGATTGAGAAAATCAATAGAAGAATATTGGATCTAGAAAGAAATAAGAGGAATAATGATATAAATTCATCTAAAAATGAAGAGATAAAAGAAAAATTAAAATTTGAGGATTTTATAGGAATCCCTGGATCTGAAAATGATTGGGCGATTGATCAAGGATTACTTAATTGGAATTTTGATCCAGGTGGAATCATTTGTCGGGCTAATGACGTTAAACCAAGTGCTTTATGGGAGGCAACCCATGGTTATCAATGTGCTTTGATTTAGTGTGCTTTAGAATCATGATTGTTAGTGTCGTATGGTGTTTGCATTAGAGTGGATTAAACTGATGTTTATGTGTCATTATGAATTGATCAGTTTGATTGATGATTGGTAGATGTTTGGATTATTAGTAGTTTGATTTG
Organism: Papilionanthe hookeriana x Papilionanthe teres; assembly: GCA_022702705.1. Lineage (NCBI taxonomy): Eukaryota > Viridiplantae > Streptophyta > Magnoliopsida > Asparagales > Orchidaceae > Papilionanthe > Papilionanthe hookeriana x Papilionanthe teres. The sequence goes on along the minus strand of CM040428.1, from coordinate 18,045,672 downwards.
ATCTTTGTGTGTCATGAGGGAGGTGATTCCTTAACTTCTTACTGTGGTTAGACTTTTATGTTCTCTTATAGTAGTTGGATTGACGAGTTCACTACAACTTGTGTCTCACCCGGACTTGAGTTTTACAAGAGATACCATGAATTTAAATAGAAACATATTTATCTCAATTTTGATACTTCTTTTCTCTAACTTTACTTTCATTAGGTAGGAGTCGCGAACCTATTTGATGAACACCATATGGATGATCTTACACTGTCTTTATAACTGTTAGAGGTGCTTAATTATAAGGATTAGGTGATGCCTGAGATTGGTGCCTAGGAGCCAATATATCAGGGGTAATCTTATCCTTGGGATTATAATCTATAAAATCATTTAAAAAAAAGTACCTAATATATTAGTGTAGTGATTCCGTTAGAAATTGGAAGTAAATCAATGTGATGTGATGAGTTAATGGAAGAATTGACCTCATTTATCATATGTGTGTTTATGTTTGTGTTACAACTTTATTTAGGTCTTGAAGAACATTTTTATATTCCCATGTTGATACATGCTATGCTAGTTAGACTTTGGTTTAGTTAATTTCATTCTGGCATGATTAGTTTAGATTTATTTTCTGTTGCATATTGTTCTATCATAATGAATACTTGTAAATCGATTTGATAGATATTTGTGGTTGATAGAATTTCTAAGTTGTTTTTCTTCCTGCTTATATTTTCTGTACTGAATGTTATATATGTTAAAAATTAAGTTTGGGGGTAGGAAGAAAACTAAAATTTTAATGTGAAAATACTTCCTTTTAGTGTAATTTTATTACAAGCATGTTTTAGGTTAGCTTTACTTTCTCCTACAGTCTTTCTATCCTGATTATGCATGATATGAATTTGATAGGATGTTGTAGTAGTAAGTATATTCAACCTTTACTTTTTATTCCTGCTATATTTTATGGAATTAGTTGCAAAATATTTTAAAATTTAAGTTTGGGGGGAAGAAAATTATTAACTCTTATTTGTTCTCAATTATTATATTTTCAAAAATTATTAGCATAACTTCTGGCAATTGAACCTCGCTTGAGATAACTAAAACTTTTTATTTTAGTTGAATATTACGGAAGGATTGGATGAAAGTTTTTATTAATAAAAGTTAATTTTATAAGGATAAGATATTTGGTATGAAAGAATTTGATTATAGTTAACTATTTAAAGTAAAGAAAACTATATTTTTGAAATGTTAAGAGACTTAAAGTATTGTGTGTTAAGAAGAGATTGTGACTTTATGATGAATAATAAGGCTCATAACTAATTATAAAGTAAGGATGTATTTCAAGTTTGAACTTTAGAAAGAGGAGAGTGAAGTTCAAAATCATTACAGGCTCTCCAGATATAGTAATCCTCATTAAAAAAAGAGAAAAAAAAGAGAAAAAAAAAGAGAGTAAAAAAAAATTGGGATTGAAAAAGATCCCGAAAAAAAAAAGAAAGAAAAATATTTATGAGGAGAAGCTTGAGGAGATGTCTAATAAAAAATTAGCTTCACTTGAGTCACCCTAAAGGGAGAACTTGATTTCATTTCTGAATTTATATTTAAAGTATTGGCCTACATTCTGATGAAATTTACATGAACTCCTTTTTCACATAATCTTTCAAGGCATTCTTAATGTGATAAATTATGGTTTATCTTGAAATAAATAGAAGATTAGAACCCTTAGACTTGATTGCTGAATATTCTTATACCTGTAGCGTTAACCTGAGGTACTGAATTTCTTTCCAAAAGTCTAACCAATATATTCTTTTGAATGAAAAATTTTAGTGTATTACAGGTGAAAAGTACATTGCCCTGAGTTATATTTTTATGTAGTAAAAGTGTTACTTGAGGACAAGTAACAGTTAAGTTTGGGGGATTTTGACACGCCTAAAATATATATGCTTTTTTCTATATCATTTAACTCATTTTTAATGATATTACACTTTAAAGGAAGGTATTTTGTATGTTTATTGGTTTTAGGTACAAGAAATAGTGATTGGAGCAAAAGAAAACAAAAAGGGTGCAATTTGGAGCAAAAACGAGCAAGAAATGAAATTCTTCCCTGACACCTTTCGATAAGTCTTTTGATGTTAAATCTCTTTTACACTTCCTGCATATTTTTGAATAAGATTACACTTTAAAGAAAGGTTGTTTTTATGTTTATTTTGTAGGTCTATCAGTTACGAATGCAACGCAATTGAAACGGGACGAATCGGAGCTAAAACGGAGCTAAACGAACGGTGGAGCTGCGCAGGAATCTCGCCGACGGCGGCCTTGAGCCCGTCGACGGCGGAATTTTTCCGAGAAGGCCAAAATATGACCGAAAGGCTTGCCGACAGCGCCCTCAAGCTCGCCGACGGCGAGCCTTAGCAGTTAGCCCATGTTCTAGAAGCCCGCCGACGGCGAGAAGGTCGGTTCAAGCACAAATTCATCGAATCTGGACGTCTTTTGAAGAGGTTCTTAAGCAACCTTTGGGAATTTTTTTACCTTTAAAATATAGGCAAATTTATGTTAGAAATGAGGAGAGAAATAGAGGAAAAAAAGTGGATAAAAACTTTGAGGAATGTTTAGGATTCTTAGATTAAGAGTAGAAATGTAGATTTCTACCCTTTTGGAGAGATTGGAGAGGAGATTTTGAGAGAATTTGTAAGGGATTTTGCTAGCATTGCATGGATTACCGGGAGACTTTATGGGAGAGATCTTCATCTTTCTTTCAAGGGGAAAAAGCTAAGTATTGTTCTTCATTATCTTATAATTTTGTAAACATTTATTTAGTGGATTTGCTTTGGTTACATGAAGTCTTCGTTGTGTTTTATTCATGCTTTGTGACGTATCTCTCTTACTTTTTCTTCTTCTTTGGAAATAGCGGCATGAGAAGATTATGTCATTATTTTCATTTTACTTTTCTTTTGTAATGAGTAGAAATCATGTTTAGGATTTTGTGATGCACGATAGAAGTGAATTTAATTATAAATGTGATGGTTTCTACTTGCACTTCATTTACATTGCAATAAGGGCCCATTGTAGCGTTAAAAATCGTTGTAATTGCATCGATCCGAAAGGGCGGTGTAATTCTCAACAGAGTGAAACCACATTCAAATTCCATGGATGGTGAAGTTCATGGGGATTGAATGCAGATAAATAGGGAAATAATATTAATCAGGCGTAGAATTGGAGATTTTAGAGTGACAGGCTAAAATCCTCAATTCGGTCCTATCGTTTGGGTACTGAAACGAAGATGTTAGCCCTCAGGTGAGGGGAACATGGGAGCTCCAAAGTGAGAGTCGGTATCCTCCCAGCTTATCCACGGATTCAGTAACCAAGCATAGGATTAGTCAATGTTCTTTATGCCTGGACCAAAGGGTAAAGAATAGGATTGCTCCTATTTGGCACATACAATATTTAATGCATCCAATCTTATACATTATCTATTTCATTACATAATAATAGTAGTTTTTAATATCTCAAAATTCTTCAAACCGATTCATCCAAAAAGAGTTATATTTAGAATTGTTATTTGCACTTAGTTGTAGTTATTATCTTTACATTTAACACTTGCATTTAGGAGTAGTTGCTTGATAAAACACAATTTTAATCGACATTCCAAACTAAGGACTATTAGTAGTAGACTAGAATTTGACTGAAGACCTCTTACTTCACTTCCTCGTGGGATCGATACTGGGGTTTTTAAAGAAAACTCTATATTACTTAAAGCGATACGTATACTTGCGTAGTACCCCTAGTGTGTAAAATATTTTCTAAATTTTATATCATTTAATATTTTTCACACTAGCCGCTATTTATAAATCGGGTCAAGTTGTTGGCCATCTTTTGGAAGTTAATTTACTGCGTAATTGCAGGTCGGGTCAGTAATTCCTCGAAGAAATAAAATCATCTGTAGCTCCATGGATGTAGGCAAATTTATCGAACCACGTAAATCTGTGTGTCTCTCTGGTGTTTATTTTTTTGTGTACAATTTTTTCGTTCCATTTTTGCTTTATTATCATCATTTTTCACAACAACTGGTATCAGTGTCATGGTTCGAGGTTAAAAGAAAAAAGATGGGCAGAGACAAAGTGATGACATCGGGGATCGAGAAGTTTAATGGCACAGATTTTTCTTACTGAAGGATGCAGATAGAGAACTACCTCTATGGGAAGAAACTTCATCTTTTGTTACTAGAAAAGCGACCGGAAAAGATTGACGAGGCGGAATGGAATTTTTGTAGGATCGAAAGGTTCTGGGGGTTATACGATTAACCTTGTTGAGATCGGTTAACCAAGTCATCAAGGAGATGACTACTACAGATCTCATGGCAGCTTTATCAGGTATGTATGAAAAGCCATCGACGAATAACAAGGTGCACTTGATGAAAAAGTTATTCAACTTGAAGATGACAATAGGTGTGTATGTTACTCAACACCTGAATGATTTCAACACTATCACAAATCAATTGTCGTTTGTTGAAATTGATTTTAATGATGAGATACTTGTGTCGATACTGTTGGCTTCATTGCCAAATAGTTGGGAAGCCATGAGGATGACAGTTAGCAGTTCTGCAGGTAAATCTAAACTGAAATATGATGATATTCATGATTTGATCTTGGCTGAAGAGGTGCGCGATAAAGATTTTGGCGAGACATCGGGTTCTAGTTCGGTACTAATTGGAGATCACAAGACAAGAGCTTAAAAAGAGGAAGATCAAAATCAAAGTCTTATCAGCAGATAACTTACTGGAATTGTGGCAAGCTTAGCCACATAACAAGGAACTGCAGGAATCCTAAGAAGAAGAAAAATGATGGTGCTAATGTTATAACTGAAGAAATACAAGATGTGTTATTGCTGGTAGTTCACAGCTCTGTTGATGACTGGATATTGGATTCAGGAGCTACCTTCCATGCATCTTCCCACTGGAAGTTGATGCGAAATAATCTTCTAGGCGACTTTTAGAAGGTACATAAGGCTGATGGAAAAGCTCTAGACGTGGTGGGGATGGGATACGTTAATATTGCACTCCCTAATAAGAGCGAATGGACTTTGTAAGAGGTCAGACACGTTCCTGAGTTGAAGAATAACCTCATCTCGGTTGGGCAGTTCAATGAGGGTGTTCATTTGGTAGTGTTCTCAGATAGCACCTGGAAGGTTACCAGATGAGCATTAGTATTGGCTCAGGGTAAGAAAACCGATACACTATATATGACTACCGATTTACTCAACATTGTTGCTAGTGCAGTTGCAGAGAGCACGAGAAATCTGCGGTATTGCAGGCTTGGACACATGAGTCAGAGGTGCATTATAGGGAAGCAGAAGAAGGTCAATTTCTTAAAAAGTGTCATAGCGCCAAAGGCAGGAAAACCAGACCTTGTACAGACAAGTGGTGAAGAACCACATAGCTATGAAGAAACCTTGCAAGATGAAAATTCGAGAAAGTGGGAGCTGGCCAAGATGGAGGAGATGGATTCCTTGCTAGGGAATCAGACTTGGGAGCAGGCAGAACTTCCACCAAGGAAGAAGACATTGCACAAGAAGTGGGTGTACCGGATGAAGACTGCGCTTGATGGCAGTAAAAGGTACAAGACTGGACTTGTTGAAAAAGCCTTTCAGCAGGGGCAAGATAGTGCTCATGCAGTGTGAGTCGTAAGCAGATACAAGAGTAACCCAGGAAAGAGCTTGGTGTTACAAGGCTACGTTGACGGTGATATGTCAACTGAGGGTGTTACTTGTGAGAAGTTGATGTCGTGCTCGACTTCAGCTGGTCTTCTGGCATAAAGACAAAGGCTTTGAGTTGCAGTGCTGGAAGATATCGTGTTTGAGGAAAAGGCTAGTACAATTGGTAGATGATGCAGCCAGTAGGTGATGCAGTCTGTGTCCCAGTCTCCAAGTGGGTGAATTGTTAGGTAATGTGGAGACCCGGTCTACATTAATTATATTCCTAATTAAGAATCTCACCTACCGCTCACCTACCTTCCTACCTACCGCTCACCTACCACACACCTACCTCCCACCTACCACACACCTACCTCCCACCTACCATTCTCTTGGTTTCTAAAAATAGTCTCTTTTGGCTTAGAAAAAGCCAAACCAACCAAAAGCCAAGCCTACCAAAAGCCAAGTAAAGAGCTAAGCCAAAGCTAAGAAGGAGCCAAGCCAACTCCTCTACGAGAGAAAGAGAGAAAGAGAGAAAGAGAGGAAGGTAGAGAAGAAAATAGAGATTTTCTTGTAAACGATGAGGCGCTTGATGGTGTAATTCCTCGAAGAAATAAGATCCTCTGCAGTTCCATGGAAGTAGGCAAATTTGCCAAACCACGTAAATCTGTGTGTCGCTCTGGTGTTTGTTTTTCTGTGTGCAATATTCTCGTTCCATTTTTTCTTTATTGTTCTCTTTTTTCACAACAACTGGTATCAGAGCCGTTGTTCGAGGCTGAAAGAAAAATGGCGGGCGGAGACGAAGTGATGACATCAGGGATCGAGAAGTTCAATGGCACAGATTTTGCTTACTGGAGGATGCAAATAGAAAACTACCTCTATGGGAAGAAACTACATCATCCGTTACTAGGAAAGCGACCGGAAAAGATGGATGAGGCGGAATGGAATCTGTTGGATTGACAGGTTCTGGGGGTTATACGATTAACCCCAAGATCGGTTGCCCACAAAGTCACAAGGAGAGGGCTAATGCAGATCTCATGGCAGCTTTATCAGGTATGTATGAAAAGCCATCGGTGAATAATAATGTGCACTTGATGAAAAACTTATTCAATTTGAAGATGGCGGAAGGTGTGTCTGTTACTCAACACCAGAATGATTTCAACACTATCACAAATCAAATTTTGTCTATTGAAATTGATTTTGATGATGAGAGACATGCGCTGATTATGTTGGCTTCATTGCCAAATAGCTGGGAAGCCATGAGAGTGACAGTTAGCAGTTTTACAGGTAAATCTAAATTGAAATATGATGATATTCGTGATTTGATTTTTGGCTAAAGAGGTACACAGGAAAGATTCTGGTGAGACCTCGGGTTCATGTTTGGCACTGATTATTGATTCCAAAGGGAAATCACAAAACAAGAGCTCAAACAAAGGAAGATTAAAATCAAAGTCTTATCAGCAGGGAACTTGCTGGAATTGTGGCAAGGTTGACCACATAAAAAGGAACTGCAGAAATCCTAAGAAGAAGAAAAATGATGGCACTGATGTTGTAACTGAAGAAATATAGGATGCACTATTGCTGGTAGTTCACAGCTCTGTTGATGACTGGATACTGAATTCAGGGGCTTCCTTCCATGTATCTTCCCACCGAAAGTTAATATGAAATTATATTGTTGGCGACTTTTGGAAGGTATATATTGCTGATGGAAAAGCTCTGGATGTGGTGGAGATGGGAGACGTTGATATTGCACTCTCTAACAAGAATAAATGGACTTTGCAAAAGGTCAGACATGTTCCCTAAGTTGAAGAAAAACCTCATCTCTGTTGGGCAGCTCAATAGAGGTGGTTATTTGGTAGTGTTCTCAGATAGCACCTGGAAGGTTACTAAAGGAGCATTAGTACTGGCTCGGGGTAAGAAAACTGACACACTATATATGACTACTGATTTACTCAACACTGTTGCTACTATAGTTGCAGAGAGCATGAGAAATCTATGACATTACAGGCTTGGGCACATGAATCATATGTGCATTATAGGGAAGCAGAAGAAGGTCAATTTCTTGAAAATTGGTAGAGCGCCAAAGGCGGGAAAACTGGACCTTGTACCGACAAGGTGGAGAACCACAGAACTACGAAGAAATCTTGCAAGATGAAAATTCGAGCAAGTGGGAGTTGGCCAAGAAAGAGGAGATGGATTTCTTGCCAGGGAATCAGACTTGGGAGTAGGTAGAACTTCCACCAATGAAGAAGGCATTGTACAATAAGTGGATGTACCGGGTGAAGATTGCGTTTGATGGCAGTAAGAGGTACAAGGCTGGACTTGTTGAAAAGGGCTTTCAGCAGGGGCAGGATAGTGCTCATGCAGTGGGAGTCGTAAGCAGATACAAGAGTAACCTAGAAAAGAGCTTGGTGGTACAAGGTTACTTTAACAGTGATATGTCAACTGAGGGTGTCACTAGTGAGAAGCTGAAGTTGTGCTCGACTTCAGCTAGTCTTCTAGCATGAAGATAGGGGCTTTGAGTTTCAGGGGTGGAGGATATCATGTTTGAAGAAAAGGTCGATACAGTTGGTAGATGATGCTTTCAGTAGGTGATGCAGTCAGTGTCCTAGTCTCCAAGTAGGAGAATTGTAAGGTAATGTGGAGACCCAGTCCACATTAATTATATTCCTAATTAAGAATCTCACCTACCGCTCACCTACCATATCCCACTTACCGCTCACCTACCACATCCCACTTACTGCTCACCTACCTCCCACCTACCACTCTCTTGGTTTCTATAAATAGCCTCTTTTGGCTTAGAGAAAGCCAAGCCAACCAAAAGCTAAGTGTAGAGCCAAGCCAAAGCCAAGCTAGGGTCAAGCCAAGTCCTCTAAAAGAGAAAGAGAGGAAGAGAGAAAGATAGGAAGGGAGAGAATAAAATAGAGATTTTCTTGTAAATGTCGAGGTGCTCGATAGTTTAATTCATCAAAGAAATAAAATCCTCTACAGCTCTGTGGACGTAGGCAAATTTGTCGAACCACGTAAATCTGTGTCGCTCTTGTGTTTATTTTTCTGTGTGCAATTTTCTTGTTCCATTTTTGTTTTATTGTCGTCGTGTTTTACAACAAAGTTTTCAGTGTAACTTCTTTGATCATCAATAATATTATGAAGTATGGGAGTTCTTAGGTTACCAACATGGTAGAGAAGATTATCATAATACCTAACCCTACTTGGTTAAGTGGTTGCCATGTTCATCTTGTATTCTTAGAATAATATTAGTTCTTCTTTTATATTTAATGCATGCATGAAAATAGTGCAAATTTTTATCCCCATCAATAAAGTGGATGATGTGTAGAAAAGATCACTTGAATTACTTTATGTTTTACACATATTTTTGGATGAAATTGCACCATAAAGAAATGTATTTTTCATTTTTTTCTTACAAGTAAAGTAGGTATTGGATCTCGAGCAATATGGAGAAGACTTAAAGAAATATGGAGCAAACTTGGAGCAATGTGAAGGATACTTGGAGCAAATGAATTTATAGGAGACTTGCGGCAACCGAGAGGTAGGCGCTAATGCACCAGCCCCATGGGCGCCAAGGTACCCCTCTTGAATTATGCACACATAGAGCCTAACGCCTTGGCGCCAGTAACTACTAGAAGAAGTTTTGAGTAGGTTCTATGCAGGTCGTGGGGAGTTCTTTGTCCGACTAAGAAATGTTTAGAGGCAAGTTCGAGAAATCTATTTAGTTTTATATGTAAGGGGGTTGTTGTTGCTTGCTTAAGGATTGAGTAGGATGGGCTTTAGTGAGTTATTTGATGAGGAAGTGAGTTGTCTTATTTTAAAGTTCCTCCCCTTAGCTTTTCACTTTATAATTGGTTATATTGGCCACTTTGGATTTTAGTATGGGATTACTATTTATAGTTGTACCAATATTTATTTAACTTTTGAGGTTTCTATGGGTATGAGGCTATTTTCCTTTCTACCTGAAGTATTTCCATTATTTTTTCTAGTTTTCTTATGTTGAGTAGAAAGAATTGGTTGGCCATACGGATTGGGAGGCTGTTCTAGAAATTGTTTTGGTTATTGTGAAACTGGATTTTTTGGGATTTTCCCTCGGTTTAGGGGACTCTGCCCCTATCTCAGTGAAGTCATGTCGAAAGCTTTCCTCTTCCTAAAATAATTGTCTCTGTATGTATGCGGGATTGTTGGAGTTTCTTTTTCCTGCTGCTAGTTGCTCTATTTTTTAACTACTGCTAGGGGTTGTTTTAGTAAGCGAAATTCTGGCTTTAGTTGTGGGTATGATGGAATCTATCCCCTTCTTGCTAAGGTCTTTCTACTGAAATTTTCGGGTTTCTTTTACAATGATGGGGAGGCTTTGTTGGCTCTTCAGACCTAGGTTTCTTTTCTTGTTGCTATAGTGTTCTGTATGGGGGTTATTTTTTCCATACTTTCATGAGGATGTGCTTGAGGATTTACTCCTCTTCAAGCTGTTTTTAAATTGTTGTATGTGGATTTTGAAAGCTAGCTCTGCCAAGCCTACTGGTGGTTATGGATGATTTACTTGTTGCCTTTTCTCTTTTAGCTGCTTTGATAAAGTTGTATTTATGGGTATTCCTCCACCTTCTCATTTTAAACTTGTTCCGAACTGGTTATGTTCCCTAGATTTTATGCTTTGTTTGGTTATGTTGGACATGTTCCATTCCTCTTCCCTTCTCAACATTAGAACACGTCTCTCTGGAAGGTTTATAGGTGCTCTTCCATGGTAACTTCTCTAAAACGCTCTGTTAGGCTTTGTGGATTATTGAGCTATGCTGCTGCTACCTGCCCCCTTTATTTGGTTTTCCTTTTCAACTGCATGGTTGAGATCGTTGTGTGGCTTGTCCGTTATGTTGGCCATCTGCTGTTCCTGCTTTGGTGGATGCCCTTGTGTTGTTTTCTTTCTACTGTATACCTATTGCTGTTTTATTTGCTTATACTGGCTAGATTTTATTAAAACTGCTTCTGACCCTCCTTCTGGAGTATGGTTTCCCTGTGTAGTTTTTTGTTATATGTTAGGAAATGGGTTCCATTTTTATGTAGTAGTGCTGAGATCTCTCCTACTCCTCATGACGAATGCATATCTTGGTGTTGCATCTCAACATTGCTTAAATTGGGGTTGTCCAAACTGACTGTGTTGATGAATTTTCCTTGGTAAAATCGTTAGCTCTCTTTTGTGTTCCTTATATCTCGTTGCCATGTTTACTGCTGCAGATACTTTGGACATGCTGGAGCTACATAAGGTATATTTTTTGGAGAAATATTCTCTTTATTGGGTATACTTCTAATCACTTTCGAGATTTTTTTTTGTGTGAGCCTTAGGGGTGTGTTTTATGTATTTTTTATCCTTTTTAGTGCATTCCACCCACCTAAAGCCTGTATTTCCAAATGTGAGCAACAAAATTACCTATAAGTTTCCTTTAAATTTTTTTTTTTTTTTTTGTGAAACTTAGGGGTGTGTTTTATGTATTTTTTATCCTTTTTAGTGCATTCCTCCCACCTAAAGCCTGTATTTCCAAATGTGAGCAACAAAATTGCCTACAAGTTTCCTTTAAAAAAAGAAGAAAAAAAAAATATATATATATATATATATATATATATATATATATATATATATATATATATATATATATATATATATATATATGATAATACCATGGAAGAGAGAGAAGCTCCTGATTTTTAGGAGAATTCTTGAGGCGATTTTCAAATCCTCTCGAGCTTTGAAAATCTTTCTCATTGTTCATTCTTGTTTTTGCTCGATTTTCTATTGATTTGAAGATTTTCTCGTGGTTTTCTTCTTCCCGGGCATTTGTTTTTCAAATCCTGGATTTGATTTTCGGTTTTCAATCAATCTTTTGTCGTGTTGCCGAGTTCTTGATTCCTGGTTTTCTCGTCATTGTTCTTGGAGGGTTTCCCGATTTCCTGATGGCCGAATTGATTAATGGCAAGGCTACTTTTCTTGAAATTGCTTGGTAAAGGAATTTCGACCAGCAAGATAAACTTACTTTTCCTCAATGTTACCATGACACGGCTGCAGTGGAAAGGTGATTGTCAATTCATCAAACAAGTGGTTAAAAAGGGAGGGAAACCAGCCCTTATTTTCTCCGATTCTGAATTGACATCTTTGGTGGATGTCCAAAAATTCACACTAATTGGTAAGTTTCAATATGGCCATCCAAAAATGGATAATATTAGAAGGATCTTTGATGGGCTGAAATTGATAGGGGCTTGGAAAGTTGGTTTATTTGATGGTAGGCATATTATGATTCACCTTTCTAAAGAAGAAGATTATGCTAATCTTTTTTCCAGAAAATTTATCATGATGGAAGGTAGATATATGAAAATCTTGAAATGGTCCCCTAAATTTGATCCAAATCAAGAAGCCCCAATTATTCCTATTTGGTATAGGCTTCCCAATTTAAAACTTCATTTTTTCAATCATCAAGTGATTTATGCTATTGGGACTGCTATAGGGAGACCATTAAAATTGGATATGTCCACATTTAATCTTTCTAGGCCTTCCTTAGCCGAATTCTTGTAGAAAGAGACATTACTCTACCCGATATTGATGAAATTTGGCTTGGCTCTCCTCATAATGGGTATTGGCAACCTATAGTTGTGGAACAAAAACCTACATATTGCTACCATTGTAGAATGTTTGGTCATTCTAAAGAAGGTCGTTTTAGATTGAAACCGAACTTAAACTCGTTAATAATAAAAATGTTAATTCTTCTACTTTGGTTAAGGATGGATCTTTGCTCGAAGGACCTTTAACGTACTGGAAAACGCATTCCAAAAGCTACTGGTAATATAAGTTCCGAGATTATTGATATCGTTAATGTTATCGTTTCCGGTTATCAAACTTCAATACCCGTTATGGAAGTTGTCGTTGGTTCTCAAGATCCTTTTCATATTCGAATTCGAGTCTACCATATTGATAGAAAGTTCTATTATGAATTCCAATATTTCGAGAATCCATCGATTTACTCGTTGATGTTCAATCGTAGTTACCAATTGCTCGTTTTCATTTCCAATAAGTCCGACATATTGATTGAAAATTCCGTTATTAATTCTAATATAAGTTCTCATTGGATTTCTTCATCTATTTTGCTCGTCTGCTATTTCTTCGATTTACCTGTTGATCCGACAATGGCTTCGGTAGAGATGTTAATTCGATATTGGTTTAGTAAATAAGGGTTCCACTTCTCATTCCGATATTAATTTGATTATCGATGCTCAGGGATTGGAATCAAATTTAGCCAATGAAATTTATGTTGATGATGATAGAAATAATTACTTATCCAAAGAAGTGATACCTCCAGCAATGCTATATCCAGTTTTTAATATTAAACCACAAGAGATTCCTGATATTCCTGCTAATATGGCTATTGTCAATAATGAACTAAATGAGGATCGGGTAGTGAAAAGAAGCAAGAAGAAAAATCGTTGATCATATTTCGCTGAGAATATTATTCCTTCCAGTCTACCGCATCTTCCTTCTCTAGATTGACTAGGGAGGTAGATCTACCCATCATGCTTAATTTTCTCTCGTTGGAATATTGGGGGAGTGGCAAACCTTGGCTCCCTTAATAGATTGTTAAGAATAAACAGGGTTAATAAGTGTTGGATGGTGGTTCTTCTTGAGCCAATGGTTAAGTCTAATTATGACTGATTTACTAAAAAGTTCCCGGGATACAACTTTGTTTACAATTCTTCCAATAAAATTTGGGTTTTTTATAGGAAAGAATTAAAGATTGATATTCGGTAGATCATTCTCAGCTTTTGCATGTTCATTTTGAGATTGATTCTTTTAAAGGTTATTCTTCTTTTGTCTATGCTCGCTTCAACTAAAGTGGATAGAGAGGATCTCTCGGTCCCATTTGCATATGATTGGTCAAACTATCAATGAGGACTTGGATGGTTGGAGGTGATTCAACCGTATTGCTCATCCTAGTGAGAAGAAGGGAAGCAGAAATCCTAATCTGAATGACTTGCTATTTTTTTCTGATTCTATTAAAAATGCTGGGCTGTTTGACATTGGTCTTGAAGGTTCTTCTTTTACTTGGAGGAGGGGTAATATTTATGAAAGATTGGATAGAGTTCTTGTTAATAAGCCATGGTTTGATTTATTTCCTATCTCTAAAGTTCAGCACCTTGTTAGGTCGGGGTCCGATCATTCTCCTCTCCTTATTAAGCTTCGTCGTTGCAAATATTGTTCATAAAACCCGCTTCGGATATTTGAATGTATGGTCTTCTCATCCTAATTGCAGGCAGATTATTGAGTCTAACTGGAATATTCCTATGGATTTCTTAAATGCTAATCCTCTCATTCAGCTTTTGCGATACTCGGAAAAAGCTTTCTAAGGCTTTAACTAACTCGGAATCGGAGTGATTTTGGCAATATTAATTCCAATATAAAAGCCGTCTGAAGAATTAGTTTCCAAAACTGAACAAGCTGTTGAAAATGGCTTCTGTTCTGATCATGACTTATTCATTGCCAATGGAAAATTAAACACTGCCATTCTTCAGGAGGAACTGTTTCTCCAACAAAAAGCTTCAGCCAATCATTTTCTTCATGGAGATAGAAACTCTAGATTTTTTCATGCTCGTTATTAAATATAGAAGATCTATTAATTCTATCTTAAAGATTAATTCTTCTACTAAAGGATGGATTTATGATTCACAAGTCATTGCTCGAAGATGTCTGTTCTCTATTTCCGTAACTGCTTTCTCGCTCACCCAGCTTACCTCTTCATCTATTTCGTTCGCTTATTGCAATGTAACATGTTTAAAGGAGATGCTGCTCAGCTTAACAAATCCTCCTACGGAAAATGAAGTTTTCTACGTTATTAATTCTCCGGATAGCAACAAAACGAGCAGGGCTCGATGGATATTCTTCCGATTTCTATAGAAAGTTTTGGAGTATTATTAAGCATATGGTGATGGTCTGCTATCATTGCTTTCTTTCGGGGTTCGATTTGCCTAAATATTTTGCTTCCTCTACTATCATCCTTATCCCTAAAGATAAATTTAAAAACAGACTGGAAGGATTTTAGGCCCATATGTATTACTTCCACCTTTTCTAAGATCATTAGTAAGGTTCTAGTGGACAAGTCGCAACCTTATCTATTGGATTTAATCTCCGAAAACCAATCCGCCTTCATTAAATGGAGATGTATTAGTGACAATATTCTTCTTGCTCAGGAGTTGCTTCGTCGATATTGATAAGCCATGTAGAGGTTCCAATATTATTCTTAAGCTAGATCTCTCCAAAGCTTTTGATTCAATCAATTGGTCTTTCATCACCGATGTACTAGCCGCTCAGAGGTTTCAACTCGATTTTTGCTCTTTAATCTCTAGATGGTCGGAGAACAACTATTATAGTGTTCGATCAATGGATGTACTCATGGTTTCTTTCAAGTCGGCAGGGGGATTAAACAAGGAGATCCATTATCTCCTTATATTTTCATCTTGGCTTTTGACTACCTCTCTAAATTATTAAATCGAGTTCATATGGCTAATCCTTATGTCCAATATCAGCATAGATCTAACATTTTGGTTAGTCACCCGGCTTATGCGGATGATGTAATTGTCTTTTGCAATGGGAGTAAACAATCTATTAAATGCATTATGAGAACTCTTTCCAGCTTTTGAATGCATTTCGGAATGGGATTTAATAAAGCCAAATGTTCTTTTCTAGCTAGTTCTTTGATGAAGGCACATATAAAAAATTGGATATTGGATTATACTTGGTTATAAAGAGGCCGTTTATCCTCTTGTTTATTTGGGCTTTCCTTTGTCCAAAGGAAGAAGAAGATTATCTCATTTTGATGATGTGGTTACCAAAATTTGTTCTAAAATTCAATGCTCGGTCAAATTCTTTTCTTTCTAATGGTGGAAGAATTACTCTTTTGAAGAGTATATTAACTTCTTTCCCTTTGTATATTCTCCAAATGGTTAATATGAAGAGAAGCTCTCAAAAACTGCTATCAGTTATTTTCAACAAATTCTTATGGGAAGGCCAGCATAAACAAATGCATTGGACAAGCCGGGATAAACTATGTAAACCATTTGCTCGTGGTGGTCTTGGATTTAAAAGCTTTAAACATCTTAGTTTCTCATTCTTTTGTAAACAATGGATTCACTTCGGATCAAAGTCTTCACTCGGTCTCTATTTCTTCATGGGAAATATTGCAGAACATCCCATCCCTCTCGAGTTCAAGCTAAATTGGGAGATTCCAAAAGCTCGGAAAAGACTTTTAAAAGTAAGAGAATTTGCTTGAATGCACTCTTTATTTGGGATATTGGTGATGGTCAAGTGGACTTTTGGCTTGATAATTGGTTATTTAATGACCACTCGTATAAGCAAGGAGTTACTTCTTCTAATCGAAAGTTTCGATTTCCGGTCTAATTCCAATCGGGATGAAGCTAAACCGAAACCCGTCGTTAATATTGATTTGGTGAATAAAATTAAGTCTATACCTTTACAATCTAATGTTAAGGACAGACTGATTACCAAGAATCCATCTACTCAAAGTCTCTCCAAGTTCATTTATCTTACTAGTAATAATTGAACTGCTAATGATTGGGGAAAGAAAATATGGAATAAATACATAACTCCTTCGTGTCATTTTTTCGTTGGAAGCTTTTCGAGAATTTTTTGCCAACCGATGATATTTTGAAGTTAAAGGGTATTCGGGGGCCTTCTATGTGTCCTTTTTGTCTCTCTAGTGAAGAATCCATTTCTCATTTATTTATCGGTTGCAATGCTATACGGGAGGTATGGAAGACTCGTTCTTAATCAAAGGGGATTGTCTCATAGATATTGTTGTTGGACCAAGCTTGTTGATTGCTGGCAAGATTGGAAGATGACAACTCGAATTCTATATCCCCCTAATTATATTTTGGTTCACTTGGATGATTAGAAATGAGATTATGCATAATAATATGGTTTTTTCACCAAAGTTATCATAAAAAACTTCTTGAATTTTCTTCTTAAGATGACGAGCTTCTTTGAATTTAATGAATAAGCCTTCGCAATCAAATTCCAATTGATCTTTTGGAGAACTCCTAAATACCCTTGGGTTAAAATCAATACCGATGGAAGTTATATACATTCCACTGCTCGTTAATAGTTCCAATGCTCGGTATTGGGGCCTTATGCGAAAACTACAAGGGGTCTTGCTTATGGTTTATCTCTCGCTCCAATTTCGCCATTAATGCATTAGAATCCGAAGCTATAGCTGTTTTCCGGAGTCTAAAGATAGCTATTCCGAATCATAAAGGCCCAATTCATGTGGAGATGGATTCATTAGTTTTACTGAATATTCTTCTACATAAATCAGCTACTCCTTGGTATCTTCAAATTTGGATCAATAAAATTTCTTTATTGGTATCTAATCTATCTATAGTTTGGAGTCACATTCATAGAGAGGGAAATCGACCGACTAATTGGCTTGCTACTAGAGGCGGTTCTTCTAAGGACATTTTATGCTTTTCTTCTTTGGATCTTAAATCTTCTATTTTTAGGGAGTTTAGAATTCTATTACATGGGGATCCGCTTTCCTTTCCTCATATCGAGTGTACTAGATTTTCTTGATTAATATTTTTTTCTTTTCTGCTATATATATATATATATATATATATATATATGTATATATATATATGTATATAATAACACATACATACACATATATCATACCAAAAATACTTATATTAACATTACACATGTACACGAATATATATATATATATATATATATATATATATATATATATGTATATGTATATATATATATATATATATATATATATATATATATATATATATATATATATATTGGAGAAAAGGAGCAACCACAGGCTCCCTACATGTTAAGAATTAACATCCAGCTTTACAACTCAGCCTAAATCAAACAAAACAAAAAATGGCCGCTATAAGACAAGCAACCGCAAGACTCGCTCCATCAAACCGAGCGGAGCCAAAACCCCATACGAGTGTAGCCGATATAAATCGAAGGTAGAGTTGTGGAACTTCAATAAATTAGATATCCACCACTCTGAAATGGGGGGCCTTAATTCGATCAGCTTCAATAAGATAAGATAGCTGAGGAGGGGTATCCGATGAGATAATAACTTTCTGGGAGTAAAGAGCCCTCTTAGCAAGCCAATTAGCCGGCTCGTTGCCTTCTCTATAAATAAAATTGAAATTAATATTAATCTGCCGAGCTAGTGTCTTGATTCCGGTGATCCGAGCTGGCATGGTGCCACGGTGGGTGAAGGTTATTCGAGCATGTACCGAATAAGTAGAGAGAGTCACATTCCACAACAAGATCTCTCCAATGCCAAGAAGTGGCCAGGCTGAGAGCCCAGAAAACTGCAGTTAATTCAGATTCCAGGGCATCAGTAACAACAATTGGAGTATGGAAGAAACTAATACATTGACCATCCCAGTCCCTGAAAAGACCCCCACAACCAGATCCCTGATCAGAGAATGCCCCATCAGTGTTAACTTTAATAATTGGATAGGTTGGAGCTTTCCAGTATATTAACATGATTTTAGACTGCTTTGGATAGTCTTGCTGAGGAGTATTGAAAATATTATGATACTTCTTCAGAAGGATGAGCTTGCTTAAGTATGAGTGGCAATTTCCCACCACAGTTAGGACATTACACCCTTTGTCTTCATATTTTACACTATTTCTGTGCATCCATATAAACCAAGCAAGGATGAAAGGGATGTCACCCACTTTAGCTTTATGCCATGACAACCAGCATGTAGATAACTCCTGCCACTCAAGAGTGAGTGTATTGATCTTCATAAACATAAGAACCTCCTTCCACACCTCCTGTGAGAAGCTGCAGCTAAAGAATAAGTGCTGAATAGTTTCAGCATTAGCCCCACATAAGTAACACTTTGATGTCCCTCTAAGCCCCTTGAGTTTGAGAATATCATCAGTTGGAAGGAGGTTGTGAAAAGTCCTCCAAATAAAGAAGGACATGGAGGGTGTCAAATACTTGTTCCAGATTTTCCTACCCCAATTGAGTGATGGCCAGTTGAAGATGTTTAGGTAGATGTGTTTGGTGAGACTGTGGAGCTTACCCTTTTGCCAAATGATTCTATCAGGTTTAGAAGTATCAATAGGAATGGAGGCCACTTGAAGAGCTGAAGACTCAGTGAGCAGCTCCTGAAGCTTAGTGGGTGACCAATGCAGATTGTCCCAGCAGCTGGCTACTGGAAACTGCTGTTTAATAATATGAGGGAGGGCATTCTTCATCTCAGGAGGGCACCAGTTATCTTGCCAAAAGAGCACTTTCCCATTCCCAAGTTCCCAATAATAAAGGGATTCAAGCAAGGTCTCTATTCAGGAGCATATGTTTCCATATCCTGGAGATTCCAGGTTTGATTTGAACCAAATTGGGGTGGCTATCTTTACAATATTTTCCTTTCATAAAGATAGCCCACAAGGAATTTTGTCTGTCCGAATTGAATCCAAAGTTTACGTAAATTAACTTTCTGCAGGTGGTGTAATCCCTCGAATCCCAATCCACCAGCCTCAATAGGTTTAGCAAGTTTCGCCGACTAGCCCAGGTGCATCCGCTTTCTTTGACGAGACCATAAGAATCCGTTAAAGATTCTTTCAATTTGGATTCTAGAGCTCTTCTTCATACAGAGTCATTTGAAGGACATAATTTGGGAATGTTGTTAGTATACTCGTGCAGCAATGTAACTCTACCACCGAAGATAGGAAAGAATTTGCCCGGTTAGATAACCGGGTATTGAGTTTACCTATAATTTCCACAAAGTGTAGTCTGTTTGGATCCGCCCATAATAAGCATCACCCCCAAATATTTCAATGGAAGAGTAGCTTTAGAGAAACCGGTGTAATTAGTAATCCAATGAGACAAATCGCATTAATCCGCTTGGGAAAAACCGACTCACACTTAGCATTGTTGAAATGCGGACCTGAAACAAGTTGGAAATGTTTCGAGCAATTGATAACTTTTTGACGACAATCTTTGAGGCCCCGGAAAAAATCATTAGATCATCGGCATATAAAAGGTGAGAAATAATCACATCCGACCGTGGTGGTAAGCTGGCATATTGAAAAGGGAAACACCGAGCCTCGATTAGCTCGGAAAGATAATCCATAACAATGATGAAGATGGAAGGGGATAGTGGATCTCCCTATTTCAGCCCTGCGGTAGCTTGGAACCCACCCCAACTGCGGCCATTAATCAGAATAGAGTGGTTATTAAATTTCAGCCATCTCTTTATCAGCATACAGAACTCAGGAGTGAAACCCCTTATGTGTAATACCTGGAGAATGAAATTCCAATCCAATGTATCATATGCTTTCTTAATGTCCAGCTTGTATATTAGATTGCCCCCCCTACAGGTTTTGTCAAGATCAAGCATTAACTCTTGAGCAAGAAGGGCATTATCAGCAATTGATCTTCCTTTAACAAAAGCAGATTGGTGAGGACTAATAATCTTGTTTAGATGTGGCTGTAATCTCCCAACAATCACTTTGCTAATCATTTTACTGATGTCAGTAGTGAGACTTATTGGTCTGTAATGGTTCCAAGATTTTGGTGCAGTGGTTTTGGGGATAAGCACAGTGGTAGATGAGTGGAAGTACTGTGGGAGATCAAT
The DNA here is from genome assembly GCA_022702705.1 of Papilionanthe hookeriana x Papilionanthe teres. Lineage (NCBI taxonomy): Eukaryota > Viridiplantae > Streptophyta > Magnoliopsida > Asparagales > Orchidaceae > Papilionanthe > Papilionanthe hookeriana x Papilionanthe teres. Next base: position 18,025,326 of record CM040428.1, on the reverse strand, counting down.
ACCTTTAAAAAAGCCTTGGATAGCAACGAGATACCTCATTTTTACAAATTACCCGAGGTTTTCTTATAAAAATCGCATTATACCCATCGAGGCCGGTAGCCTTAGAACCGTCGATGGATCGTAAGGCCATCCATATTTCATCTTGTGAAGGGATATCGGTGAGCTTAAGGGTGTTGGTATAATGGTAGACATCATTAAACAAGTTGTCGTCAATATGATTACTTGAGCGAGTGTTGGAAAGTCGACGGCTTTTGAAAATATTTGACGACATTGTTAGCAATATCGGTGCCATCCCCGAGCAATGTCCCCTGATCAGTCATGATAGAAAGGATGGCATTACACTTCCTTTTATACTTGATACATGCATGATAATACTTAGTGTTCCTATCTCCCTCCTTAAATTTGTTTATGGAAGCTTTATGTCTTAGTATTTGGTCTTGCCAGTTTAGATAAGTAAGCAACTTCTCTTGAGCAGTGACAAAGTCTTTAAACTTATTCTCATCCCCTTGAGCTTCAAGTTCAGCATTGTTAACTTCCATTTCAGCCTTTATGACCCCCTGAAACACATCACCAATAGTCTCCCAGTTCCACTTTCTCAATGCTTTGGCCAGCTGTATTTGTAGGTTTTGAAGTTTAATAAAAGGATTAGAGCTGGAGCTACCTCTCCAGTTATCCTGAATAATAGTATTAAATTTAGGATGACTGGACCAGAAACTCATATATCTAAATGGTGGAGGAGTGTTATGGGTTTTAGGTGTGGAGATGGTGATAAGAAGTGGTTTATGATCGAACCAGCAAAGTTAAGATGGGTGATGGTAGTGTTTAGGAAATTTTGATGCCATGAGTCATTAGCCGAAAGCGATCCAATCTCTCCCAAATTGCACCTCTCCTCCAAGTAAATTGGGCTGCCCGAAATCCCGGATCAAATAAACTCGCCTTGTTGATCCTGTCATTAAATTCGGTAAGCATATTCGGTTTGGAACTCTTCCTCCCGGCTTTTCGAAGTTGAAGCAATACAATTGAAGTCACCTCCCACAATCCAAGCTGAGTGTCTCCACCTTACTTATTTCAATAATCTCATTCCAAAGGTTTGTTCTATCAGTCTTGGTGCAACCAGACATAAACAAAAGTGGCGAGCAAAATTCAAACCATCTAATGCGAAATGGAAGTGAACAAGCTGTGGATGATCGAACTCGAACGGACCGGAAAAGCTCTTTTACTGCAGATTAACCATATTTTATTGGTGGAGTTAGCAAAAAAAGTGCATCCAGGGAATTTGGAGAGTATTTTGTCTTGCTTTTTGTATACCATAGGTTCCAAAATGGTCATACACCAGAGTTGGTGTTTCTTATAGAGGTGAATTAGTCTTTTGATAGAATGGGGGTGTGCCACCCCCCTAATATTCCAACACAGACAATTGATCATCAGGGGGTTTGGGATTTGGTGATGAGTGGTTAGAAATAGATCTAGAACGTGTCCTGACTCTTCCCCTTGAGGAGTCCCTTGAGGAGTCCCTAGAGGAGCCTCTGGGGTTTTTATTATCAGGTATCTCCAGTTCTTGAACTGCAAAATTCTGAAGATCATTGGACAATTTTTTCTTTTTCTTTGATTTTTGTATTTTCCATGCTGATTCCATTGTCCTTTGCTCCTTATCTAGGTGTGACTGAGGTAGATTAACAGGTCTAGGATGAATTTCATTCTCCCCCAATGGTTCTAGTGAGCCCAACTCTTCACCTTGGATATGAATCACATCATTAGAAGTATCTGGCAGTGACACCATGTCACCTGAAATCCCCTGAGGTGCTGAAGTTTCAACCTGATTCATCTCTGATGCTTGAAGTTCCACTACTTTCTCTTTAGTTGGTTTCTTAGAAGGTGGCTTGAGCCTATAGCATTTCTCCTTTAAATGGCCAAACATCCTGCAGTGCTGGCAATATACAGGCTTATTTTCTAAGACAACCTCTTGTCAGAACCCCTCTCCATCATCTGAAGTGGTAATCCATATTTTGTCTATCTCTGGTAGAGAAACATCTCTTTCAACCAGAACTTTTCTTGCTGCTGCTGGGTTGCCCATGTCATGTGTTGGGGAATCAACTCTCAGAGGTGTTCCCAATGCCCTACTTATCTGAAATATAGCATGTGTATGGTATAACTGGATTGGTAGATTTGGGAGAGTAAACCATAAAGGTTTCAAAGGAGGCTCTTTAGCTGGATCAAATCCTGGGTACCATTTAATTAGCTTCATGGAGGAGTTTACAATTTGCATCTCATGTAAACCCAACACTCTTGCATAATCTTCCTCCTTAGAAAGCCTAATGAGCAGGTGCCTACCATCCATCACCCCTAGCTTCCACTGACCCACCAACTAAAAGTTCTCAAAATACCTCCTGACCAACTCCATTTTGGGATGTCCAAACTGGAATTGTCCAACAATGGTAAATTTAATAGCATCTTCCAGGGTATTCATTTCCTGTGAGGTGAACAAAATTGCTGTTCGACCATCTTTAGAACCCAGGGGTCTAACCAAAGGGCATTCTGCTCTTCCAGCAGCAGCATCATATTGGATTTGAGGGAATGTCAGGTGTTCCACTGATTTTGGTAAAATGCCTTTACTGAGAGCAGAGGCATAAGTTGGGGGGTCTTTGTAGGTACTAGAACTAGCCATAACCAGTTCTAAGAGATGATATTAAAAAGAGACAGCAAGAGTCACCAGCCACCAAACCAATGGAACAGTAACACAATTCAAAAAGAAGTAGCCCGGGAAGCTTCTTATCAAAACTTTGTTCACCAAAACCGACACCTCAGAGGAAAGTCACCACTCACCAGCCCACCAAGGTACCACACCACCACAGGAAGCCTTCAGAAGACACCAGCCGCCGCCCAGTCAGGGCCATTACAGCCCAAACCCTAGCAGAGCCAGGGTAGCCGCCACCATGAAGACCTATATATATATATATATATATATATATATATATATATATATATATATATATATATATATGTATATGTATATCTAAATTTACAAAATAAAATGGTGGCTAGGTTACCCTCTGGCGATCTATGGGCGATTTCCGGCTACTAATTTTCTCCTCGCATTTGACTGGTGTTATTGACAATGGTATTCCATGGTTTTTTCGTGCTAACATCGCCGATAACATGTGGTTTTTTGGTTGGTGTTATATGAGTAGTTTTTTGCATTTATTGTGGTGTTATTGACGAATTTATTGTCGCGCACACTGCCTTCAATTGAGTGATGTTATCCTTGGTTGTATTCTTAATGTTACCACTGGTGTTGTCGGTATTTTTGTGTATTTTGGGGTGCATTTTGGTTGTATTGAAGTTTCTCGGGCTTATGTGTTTGAATTCTTCTTCTCAGTTATTGTTCCATTAGTTTCTATGGCTTCTACTCCTCAACCCTCAAATGCATCTGCTTTAAACCTTAGGAAGGCTTCTTATCTTGATATAGTTGGAATGGAGGTTAGATTTTTGGGGTATGTGGATAATCTAGTCTTTCCTCAGGTTTATCATGATTCATTTGAAGGTAAGGGGGACTGTAACCTCATGAAGAAGGCTAGTAGGAAGAGTGACAAACCAGCTTTAATTTTCTCTGATGCTGAAGTTTCGAACCTGGCTAAAAGAGCAAATTTACTCTCATTGGGAAGCTTTAGCTAAGACATCCTAAAATGAAAATTATTAGAATGGTTTTTGAAGATTTTAAACTAGTGAGAGAATGGAAGGTATGTCTCTTTGATCGGAGACATGTGATGATACAATTGTCAAAAGAAAAGGGCTATGCCAGAATATTTTCCAAGAAGTATCTTAAAATTGATGGGAGATACATGAAATTGCTCAAGTGATCTCCTAAATTTGATCCTAGCTAAGAACCACCTATAGTTCCAATGTAGTTTAAACTACTTGGCCTAAAGTTGCACTACTTTAATTATTAAGTCCTCTATTTTATTGGATTTGCACTAGGGAGACCTATTAAACTGAACGCACCCACCTTAAACCTTTCAAGGCTTTCTACTGCAGAGATTCTTATAGAGAGATACATCACCCTCCCTGATATGGAAGAAATATGGCTTGATATTGCCCAAATGGGTATTGGCAACAAATTATTACATAACAAAAACTCTACTAGTGTAATTACTATAGAATGTTTGGGCACACACCAGATAAATGTTTCAGGCTTCATTCAGACTTGAGACCCAACCTTCATGCGCATTTGGATTCTCCAATTTCTACTGTTGTTTACTCTAATGAAGTAACTATGGAGGGTGGTGCTCATGTCCCTCTACCTGAGGTGACTGGAGAACCTCCAAACCCAACATAGAAACATAGAAAAGTTGGTGTCATTGATGTACAAATAGAGAGAATGATTGTTGTATATGGATTTATGAGCGAAGAAGAGTTATTGGCTTTTGAAGGTGATACTTCTATTTTTCTTAACACTAACAATATCACCCAAGTGGAAGAAACTGTTGTTGAAATAGAAAATCTTCCAGAAATATTGAATGAAACTTTGACTCGTAAGTCTTTTACTCACCACCAGTTCATCAGGAACTTCCCAATGCTATTGAGGAAGTTCTTCCTCAGATAATTTATTACTCGATAGTCAATACTCCTGAGAAGCCTCAAATCACAATTAACCTTCTGGAGGAGTGCAGACACTCCTTAACAGAAGACTATCATTACAAAAAAACACAAGAAAAAGAAGAGGTCAAATTGAGCTAAAACACATTTCTGAAGAGAATATTACAACGTTTGGAGGTTCTTCTTATAATCAATGGGCTTCTTCACTCTCTAGGATCACTAAAATGGGAAAATCCTCTCATCATGATTAATATTATCAGTTGGAATGCTGGTGTTATTGCTAACACTGGATCCCTTAATAGACTACTGCAACTAAACTTGGTGCACAAATTTTGGGTCATCTCTCTTTTGTAAACTATGGTTCATAAGAATCAACAAATTATTATCAAGGAATTTCCTGCTTTCCAATGCTATGCAAAAACTTCTAATAAAATCTGACTACTTTGCAGAAAGGAGATCATAATCATTGACTTGATTGACAACCCACAATTGATTCACATATCTTTCGACTTGGAACAACTGTAGGGTTATGTTACTTTCATTTTTGCAGGATGCTCTAGCGAAAACAAGGAGGAACTATGGTCTAATTTTATTTCCATAAGCAAAAGTATGCATGAAAATTGGATTACGGGTGGGGACTTTAACAATATAGCTAAACCAAGTGAGAAAATAGGTGGTAGAACTCCTGGCATACAAAGAATGCTGACATTTTCTACCAACATCAATTCTGATGGTTTGTTTGACTTGGGTTACCAAGGTACCACCTTCACTTGCAGAAGAAGGAAGATCTCAGAAAGGTTAGATAGATTTCCAGATAATAAATGCTAGATGGACACTCTCACACATATTTTAAATACCTTCCAAGGACTGGTTCTAATCACACTCCATTAATTCTTAGCATTTCACCTACTAGTAGAAGTACAATAAATTTTTTTAGGTACTTAAATGTATGGGTTGAGCATAAAGATTTTCTGACCTTAGTTAATAGGGTATGGAGCTCTGAATTGCCTGATTCTTTTGAAAGGCTAGCTTACAAACTATGAAAACTTCAAAAAATTTTGGCAAAAGAACACAAAAAACTGGAACTGGGAATGTTTTGGAAACTTACAATAGCTAGTCCACCAAGCTAAATTGGAAGTATCTAAAGTAGACAAAGATTGGCTCAATGGCAATGCAACAAAACTGAATTTTCTGGAGGCCGATAACCAACTTCTGAAGGCAATTCACATGGAAGAGCAATTTCTAAGACAAAAGGTAGATGTGGACAAGATAGTGTATGGGGGACAGAAACTCCAAATATTTTTCAAGCCACGATCAAATACAACAAAAATATTAATGCTATTTTGAAGATTAATGTTCAACAAGAGCACATGCTGACTGATCCTACTCTGATTGCACAAAATGTTGTATACTTCTTCACTTATTTGGTAAAATTCCACCCCGTCTTTGGAACTTTCTTTGCAACATGAAGAGCTCAGAATAACATCTTTAATCTTACCACGTCCTAGATGAAGCTGAAAATAAGATTGGCTTTAGATAGTATTGATGGTCAACATGGGATATTGTTAAAGCTGATGTCATTACTACAACACAAAGCTTCTTCCGAGGAAATAATTTTCCCAAATACTTCACTATTACAAAAATGGTGTTAAAACCTAAGAATTATAAAAAATAAATTTGGAGTGATTTTAGACCCATCAGCTTTACAAACACACTAACCAAAATCGTCAGCAATGTTATGGTGGGAAGATTATAGTCTCATTTGGATACACTGATCTCGATAAACCAATCAACCTTTGTGCAAGGTAGAAGCATTCAAGGAAATATTCTGCTGGCTCAAGAATTAGTACTGGACTTGGAAAAATAGTGTAGAGGCGGCATTCTAATCATAAAGTTCGACCTCAAAAAAACCTATGACACCATTACCTAGGATTTTACATTTCAAATTTTGGCAGCTGAGGGATTTAATGTGGACTTCTTTGCTTTTATTAAAAGGTGGCTCTCCAATACCCACTATAAGATTTTGATTAATGGTGAATTTCATGGCTTATTCAAAAATGGTAGGGGCATTAAGCATGGAGCCCCTCTTTTCCCCACCATCATCATCTTGGCTTTTGACTATCTCTCTAGGATGCTGACTCAAGCCCAAATACCAGCATAAATCTAATTGGGTGGTGAGCCACCTGGCCCATGTTGATGATGTTATAACATTCACTAATGGCAGTAGATGGACTGTGAAAAAAACCATGAAGATGCTCAATAATTTCCAAGAAATGGCCGGTATGGCCTTTAATAAGGAGAAATGTCAAATTCCCCGCTTAATTTTAGCAAAATGAGAAATACTACTAAAAGGTGGATCAAACACTTCGCTAGCTCTAAATAGGTTGAGCTTCCACTACAATAACTAGGAATACAACTTTTTAAAGGGAAAAGAAAATCGACACAATATGGTGAGGTGATCAATAAGGTAACTACATAGATTAATTGTTGGTCTAGCTCTTTCCGGTCTAATTCTTAAAATCATCCTAACATCTTTTTCCACGTACTCTCTTCAAATGGTGAAAATGAAGAAAAGCACACAAAAAACACTAGAAACTTCTTTCAACAAGTTTCTTTAGTAAGGGGAACACAAATAGATGCTTTGGGCTAATTGGACTAAATTATGCAAATCTCTTGACATTGGTGGCTTGGGGTTCAGAAATTTTCAACATATGAGCCGGGTTTTCTATTGTAAGTTATGGATTAAATTCAGAGCACAAGATTCCCTATGGGTTTATGTGGTTAAAATACTGCGGAAACTCTCACCCAGCTAAAGTCTAACCTAAACCTGTTGATTCTAAACTTTAGAAACAGCTACTCAAAATCAAATCCCAAGCTAAAGAATTTTACATGTAGGAAGTGGGAAAAGGTTATTTAAATTTCTGATTAGATAAGTGGTTGGTAGATGGTCAAATTACTTCTCTCTAAAACATAGATATATCCTCTCTTCAAAAGAATTCTGAATTATGGGTTGGAGATCATTGGAACAAATATCTACTCCAGAGATTTGTCCCCAAGGAGACTCTTTATCATATTAGTTGTACTTATTCCTTCCAAAAAAGATAGGACTTTTACAAAGAATCCAGGTATCAAATCACTTAAACAATTCATCTTTAGATCAATATTCAGACGTTAGACTATAACCTGGTGCCAGCTCAACTAGGTTAAGATACTATCACCTTCCATATCTATTTTTTGTTGGAAGTTATTCAATAAATTTTTGGCAACTGATGATATATTGAACCTGAAATATTTAAGAGGTGCCTCCAAATGTTACTTGTGTGATATGGTGAAAGAAGACTTAGATAGTATATTTAGATTCTGCTGGCTCTTTAGAGAAGTGTGGGCATTAACTTTACAACACCCGAAGCTAAATAATCCTTTCAACTAGATTACTTGGATGAAGGCTAGAAGGATTGGAAAGAATAGAAACTGCAATATATTGCTCTTGTTATGGATTGGTTCCTTTGGATGGCTAGAAATAATGTTATGTAGGATAATATATCTCCTTCATTCTAGTGCTTAAAAAAATGTCTTGCCTATGTTAGTAAGGCCCAGAATATTTACAAGCACAAGTTACCAACACTGGGTCTATTGGGCATAAGACTCAACTGGTACAAAGAATTGTTTGGAGGAAACCACAACCTCCTTAGGTTAATCTAAACACTGATGGCAGCGACAACTCATCCCCTGCTAGCTTTGGGGGAATATGCAGAGACCACAATGGACACTGTCTATGGTTCTTCCAAGCTCCAATGGCTGCTAGAGATGCTTAGAGATTGAAGCTACAGCTATCTACTGGGCCTTAAAGCTGACTATCTAATTCCATCACAAGTATATACATGTAGAATCTGATGCCCAACATCTAATTTTGATCCTCAAGCAGCAAACCACTACACCTTAGTAACTTCTCTATTGAGTTAAAAAGTTTTGGAACCTCTCTTATTCAATTCAGGTCATTTGTAGGTATGTTCCTAGGGAAGGAAATCAACCTGCTAATAGGATTGCCAAATCTGGTAGAACTTGCAATATCATCTCCTATAATGTTCTTCCTCCCCCTTTTTTGAAAATTTTGATTAATGGAGACTCAAGTGAGCTCCCTTATTTTTCAGCAAAAGAATATATATATATATATATATATATATATATATATATATATATATATATATCTGTGTGTGTGTGTGTGTGCACACACGTGTATAATGGCGTCTTCCTCGCCGTCTCTTGGCTCTGCTAGGGTTTCGCCTCATGGCGAACCCTAGCAACCGTTACCGCATTCGCATCGACCTCTGCTTCTCTCGTCGCTTCCGTCGTTCTTCACTGCCGACGGAAGACGCGAGCTTCGCAGTGCTCGAACATCCCGGGTAGCGTGAGCCTCTGGTCTTCATCGTCGTTTCTTGCCGTCAGAATGACGCAAGCTTCGCGTGCGTCCCGGGTCGCAGAGGAGGACGTCGATGTGATCATTGCTTCTTCACGACAGAACCAAACGAGTCTACCTACGTGACGCTCGGGAACTGTGGTTCTTTGATGGAGGAGGTCACTGTGACCGCCTGTTACAGTAGCTGTCTCTTTTGACTGCTACTGTTGGACCTTGTGCTTCATTGCTGCACCGTTCTGCTGACTCATGTTTGATTCAGACTGCTGATTTTCCATAACGTGGTGATGCGATGCGACTTTATATATGCTTTAAAATACAAGAATTTGATACAACTTTTTAGAATATTTAATTCCTGGTAAATGGTTTTAAAAACTTGATGTGCGAGGTTTAATTTTATAATTAGATTTTATTATTGTAAAAGTCACAATTTTAAACGCAAGTATACGTATCATTCAAGTAATACAGGGCTCTAGTGGAGTCCTGGTTATCGATCCCACATGGATAGTGAACTTATAAAAAGTAAGAAATATAAGTAATATTTTGGAATTTTAAAAAGCAATATATATATATATATATATATATATATATATATATATATATATATATATATATATATATATACATATTCAAATTTAATTTGCTAACAATTTTTACTAAAAGCAAGTAAGCAGTAAGCAGTAATTAAAATTTAATGCAAGTATAAAAACGATTTTCTCCTTTTTCAACTAATCCAAGAATTATAAAGTAATTATCTTTTGTAGGGAATTAAGATTATGGTATTGTGCCAAATAGAAGCATTCCTATCATTTACCCTTTGATCAAGGTGCAAAGAACATTGACTAATCTATAGATAGACTCATGTTGTTTTATTAGTAGAATGGGTTAATCTAGGCTCACATTACTAGATGTCCAAGGGTGACTATGGTCGGCCCTACCAGTGACCCGTTACCTTTCTATAAACCAAATTATTAGAATTTAGTCTGTCACTCTAAAAACTAATTAATTTTACGCCCAATAAATATTATCTTCCTATTTATTTACACTTCATCTTAAATAATCTGCGTATAGCCTGCGATTACCTAAGGATTCATGTGATATCTACTAGTAAATAATTTATCTCCGGATAGGTCTCAAAATTCTTCAACAAGTTTTAACAAATTAAATGGCCAATTTTAAAAGTAAACTAAGATCAGGTATTAATATCATCACAATGTTTTAAAATATTTTATATTTAATTTTCCTACAAAATTTAATTAATTTATAATCTTTTCATAGTTGAAAGGAGAAAGATAATTAACTACTCAGAACACATTGAAATAACACAACACAACATACTTATAAAACATTGAAGCAAAGTACAAATACTTATCTGAAGTGTTTCTTCAAGTGATCCGCTGACTTCTACTGACTCCAATGTAATGATGAAAGACTCCAACAGCAATAACACACAATAAACACTCAAAATAAACTCACTAGCTACAAAATAAAGTGGCACCCTAAGTATGGAAGAGACTAAATAAAACTAGAGATGAGAGAAAAGATGCTAAAATGGGTATGTGTACTAAGAGGGGGGCTTTTGGTGCGATTTTCTCTGTAGAATGGGCTCCTATTTATAGAGCTCTGATTTTGACCAGGGGTTGCTTAAGTCACCTCTTCAAAATTCGTCCAAAGTCAATGTATCTTCTAGAAGGTAACTGTCGCGTCTAGGAGCCGGGATCTGGCGCCTAGGGGCCGGACTCCGTGACCAGGTCTTTCGCACCTCTTCACTTTGTGTCGCACCTCTTCGCGATCCAGACTGTTTCCTTATGTCCAAATACATTGTATCACATGTCCTATATATTAGGAGTAACTTCCAGTCTTCTAGAAGCTCCAATAACCGCTTAACACCGTCAAAATAACTGCCCAAAGTCATCAAAAAAACTTGACAGCGTCTGTATCGAACTAGCGCTTAGGCGCCGGATTCTGGCGCCTAGGCACCAAGCCAATAATTCCAAAATTTTGCTCCATAAGCTCCATTTTTTCTCTTTTTTACAAATTTTTCTTTCTTTTTCTTTCTTGGACTCTTTTTAAATCATCTACATCCAAAAACATAAAAATACCTTTCATTAAAGCATAACATCCTTAAGAATTGAATCATAAATAAGGCATAAAAATGGGTATTTTTAGGTAGATCAAATTCCCCCAAACTTAAATGTTACTTATCCTCAAGTAACCCTTTTAATTACATAAAATAGATAACAATTGGAATGAAGTAAAAATATTTAAGATTCCTTGTAAGTTTTGGTTTTATAAATGCTTTAGCAAATCATTAACCAAATTTCACTAATTAAGTTTAATTTCAAGAATTTAAGAATATTTAACTACCAAATCATAAGACTTCCAATTTTTCATTTATTTCAAGAATAATTGTAGTTTAGCATATCAAGGTCTCATAGAATATTTAAAAGAAAAATATTTTCATGAAATATTTTTCTAGTAAAAACATATGTACATAGAAATTAAGTTAAAAATGTAATCAGTTTTCTTCTTATAAGATAATTCAAGTGAAGCCAATTTTTGATTAGGCATTTCCTCAAGCTTCTCCTCACTTTTTTTTTAAGTGAGGATTACTATTTTTGGATAGCCTGTTAATGATTTTGAACTTCACTATCCTTAACTTATTGTCAAAAACATACATTCTTACTTAATGAATATGACATTAATAATTTATTATTTTTCAAAACTTATTTTAATCTTTTCTTTTTCAAGCAATAATCTTGATTCCTTAGTATTTCAAAAATACAATTCTCTTTACTATAAAAAGAAAATTTTTGATCTTATTATTCTTAAGCTAAATAATTATATTCTTAAAATCAACCAAAATTTTTGAAGTTTTAGTTAAGTTTACTAAATTATTTATAAATTCAAAAATTTAGGTAATCTTAAACAGATTTTTCATTTCATAAGTTATGTTAATATATTTTTAAAGAAAGTATTAGTTCTTTTAGGACAAATAATATTTAAATTTGATATATGTTTTCCCTTCCCCCAAACTTCAACTTTAGTATAAATATGAATCATGAAATTTTCTAAAGCATGAGAGAAAGATATAAACAGGAATTAATCTAAGTACAATAGTGATGTAGTAAGGAAAAATTAACTTCTACTTCTACACATGCTTCAATATGAATATAACAGAAATGATTAAGCATAAATAGAAAAGTTTTGCAGAGCAAGAGTTAATTTCTAAAAAAAATCTTTTTTTTATTTTTTTTTGAACATGCAAATTTATTAACTATTCATGAACACTAAACAGTAGGCTGAAACAAAAATAAGCTTTTATAGAAATTCATTCACATTTCAGTCTTAAACACACATCAGATAATCTAAAAACTATTTTAACATAAAAAGTTAACATAAACATTAACAAATAACATCACAATAAACAGCACAAGAAATAAGAAAGCACACAAAAAATAGAATCAACAATCTCTGGACATAAGTCAAGCTACTAATCACTGTTTGTAGATTCATAATCGTCATCACCAAAAGAAAACTTCATATCCTTAGGATCAACATATGGTGAAAACCTGGGACAAGTAGGGAACTGAACATCGTGCTCACCCTTCAGAAATCTCACTAAAGACTCTGAATACTCAGCATCGTAATCACTCTTTCTTTGTGTATACTCAGAAAGATGATCAATCTTCTTATCTATCGTATCTACTATATAGTGAGTTAAGAATAACTCATGTTTTTGATCTATAAACTGATCATGCATGGTTTCCCAAAAAGTAGATGATGGCTCAGCATAAGTAGATGGTCTAGAAGTAGAAGCTCTACCTGAAGTAGGTAATGAACTAGAAGGTGCAGTAGAACTCTTACCTCGCAGTCGATCATAAATGCCGACGCTTTCTCTTCCTATAGGCTTTGTCAACTTGAGCTTTTTCTCAGAAAGCTCAGCAACTACTCCAGCACTTTGACATGGAGAATAGATCAGACATGCAAAACCAAGTCCAATAGAAGTGTTAGAACGAGCAGTAGCCTCTACAAAATCATAAATAATGCTCCTTACATCAATAAACTTCCTCTCTTGAATGCAGTAGTTGAGAATAGCTCTATATTTGGTAACTTCACTCAAATGATTTGATGGAAAGAGACAAACAGAAATAAAGTAGTGTCATGCCTTTGAAACACCATTAAGTTTAGAAGATGAAAAATTTACCCTTTTTACGTTCTGAATCTTCCAGGCTCCAGTGCTATCAGTCAGGTAGGCAATGATCATATCCAAATCTCCCTCAGATGGAGATAATCCTAAGTAATAACACTCTATGTTTGGCGACAGGCCATAGAAAATATTGATTCGTTCAGGAGTGAATCCTACTCCAACTCCTCGAACGAAAATCTCGTATTCTTCCGCATCCACGAAATTAGCATAAAACTCTCTAACAACCGGGATAACGACAACAATAGTGAAATAGCAGAATCGTTGCCAGTTAAGCGCAACGATTGTCTCCTCAATTCTTCCTCTAGGATTATAAAAACTTCGCTCCAAGATAAATTTCCGAGTCGTAGCAAAATTATTGTATCGGAAGTGTGCAACAGTAGTGACAAACTTGCTACGACAAAAAATTTCTCGTTCCTTTCCTCGCTTAGATTTGAGTGCCATCTAAACGTGAAAATAAAAACATGAAATAAATTCAACGGATCTAGAAAAATAAACTAATTTAAGCTTTTTAAACTTGAAAAAGTTTAAAAATTTATGGATTTAACCATAAAAAATCAAAATTTTGCTCAAAAAATTTTTTTTTATAGTGAGAGCAAAATCCATGGTGAAAATCAAAAATAATGAGTTTAGAATGTAGATCTGACCTCGAGACGAAGAAATCGGGTGATTTCAAGCTCAAAAACTTGAAAATCCGGCTTTAAATGGGATCTCTAGGTGGTATTTTCGTGAAAAACAATGGAGAAGGAAGCTTAGGCGTCAAAAACAGCGTGGGAAGTTTTAAGAAGATGAGTTTTCGGGTTCAGGTCTATTGACCTCATTTTTTATGAGGTCTTTTCTCTTCTCTCTCCTTAGTACTTAGGATCTAGCCTTAGACTTTCTCCTTGACTATCTTAGAGGACTAGAAATGGGACCCATCACTTAGAAATTTAAACACTTCATGGCTCTCTTTAAACCCCACATGTTTGATTGTAAACTCCCAGGCCACTTGGAGGGTTAAGACCAATATGTGGAGGTTTAAAGGATGAGTTTTTTATAGGACTCTTTGGCCTTAGGAGTACCCTGGTCTTGTCTGGTGAGGGTAAGCTTGCACACACCACACTCTCACACACATTCCAAACCCTAAAACTACCCTTAACCAATTTGACTCCCTGACTCATGTAGGTAATTCATATGGATGGGCCTCAACCCCTAAACCCCTAAACCCCTGGTTAAGAGGGTTAGGAACAACATATTGAGTGTCTAAGATGAGTCCTCTCATGGCTCTTGTGAGCTTAATATGACTTCATGGCTCAATCAAAATGATTTCATTTCACTCACACTTGATCAACCTTCATTTGTCCAAAATTCCAATTTTTGACCCCCGAGACCCTAAACCCACCAAGTCTATCAAATGCCCTTGAAATTGCCCAAAATTTGCAAAATTACATAAATTACCCAAAATTACTCAAAACCAATCCTAAACATTTTCCCCCACTCAAATCGATCATCCATGACCAAATACACCAAATTTTCAAAAACACCCCCCCCCCCAATACCCTCCAAATACCCAAAATACCCTTTTAACCCAAAAATTCAAAAAATTCAGAAAATTCCCAAAAAATTCCAGAAAATCCCAAATATTTCCAATTTCATTTTGTTCAACGACACTATAAGCCAATTTTGTCAATTTAGCCCACATCTATCAAAACCCCCGATTTGACCTATTTTTAACCTAAGTAGACCCAATGTCCCACCAAACCAACCCAATTGACCTCAATTTTGATCCAATTCAATTCTAAACTTCAATTCAATATCCCCAATATAAATTTAGACCAAACCCAAACCCAATTTCATCAACATGTGGATCCAATTTCAATTTGAATCTTAAAGCCCAATTTTAGCCCATGACCTAAACTTATCCCAAACCAACCCAACTCAACTCCAATTAACCCCAAATCTTTTCCTAAACCTTCCTAAAATCCCCACAAACAAAACACTAACATGATTTGCCCCAAATTTGAAACCAAACTCTACCCAAACTAACACAAACCAAAAATCCCCAATTTGGCCTAAATCCATCATAAACCCAAATGACCCCAAATCCAAAAATCAAAGCCCAACCAAAGTTGAAAACTCTTTGTCACACCCCCATAAATATTTTTCAACATTAATTTTACATCAAACCCAACATTGGCCCAACCTCGACCCAAGTTAGACCAATTTGTTCCACTTTAGCCTCATTACCAAAAAGCCTAAATTGAACCTAATTCAACTCAAAATCACCCCAAACTTGTTTCAAACTACGCATGACGCATTCTTAAACCAATCCCAACATTTATTTAACACAACCCCTCACCAATTTTCATCCATCAATTTATTTTAAAACCTAAAAGCCCACTTCCTTAAACCATTTTAAAAGCCCATCCAAAATGATTTCAAAAAGCCCAAAATTGGCTCCAAAGCCCACATGACAATTTCTTCTCATCATACCTTTAATTGATATCATCCCTAAGTTCTAAATCAATCATCAAATAAATCCAAATCAAGCCTCATGCCAATTTCTCCTAAATCCATCAAAAATGCCAAAACCCATTTCTATGAAAGTAAGCCAACCTTTTCCCAAGCCATGAGCAAGCCAAATGAAGCCATTCACAAGCCATATGAAGCCATGAGAGCTTTGCCACCTCACCAAGCCATTAATGGCAAGAAGAGGGGGCTCTTTCTTAAACCTTCATTAAGAATTTTTAACCTCATCCATGCTACACTCTAAACTAAGATTAGCCACATCACCATGGATAGGGACCTCACCACCTTCTCTTGGCTGACCCAACTGATTTCTTTCAGCCCAAAATCAAGCCTTGGTGGGTGCACCAAACCCAAATGCATGAGTTGACCAAAATGAGCCCAAAATGAGCTTCCCCCCATGCCATTTAAATCAAATCCTTTACACATGTCAAACCCCAATTGATTGCACCAACTTCCAGCCCTGATCCCACTGAGTCAGATGGTAACCCATGCCTGGCCGACCAGCCACCACAGCCGCCGGAAAACACCAGGCCGAGAGCACCTATTTGATTCAAAAATTCAAATTGAATTAGCTGAGCTGTCCCATGGCCAATGGTCACTGCAGCTGTTCTTCCCTTGCCCTGAACAGCTGATCCAAGCCTTCAAACCCCATGGGAAGCCCTCCAGCCATGTCTATTTAAACTCACCACCCTCTCGGCCAAACGAGGTGTTGAACCAAACCTTACCAAAACTCTGCCAAAATCACTCCAGACCCTTCTCCAAACACAGAGCACTTGAGCCACACTGAAATCTAGCCCTAATTCCCTCTAGCCGAGCTCAATTTCTCAGCTCAAAATCAACCCAAAAAACGGGACACTTCACCACAGTGAGTCAATCCTCAAATTGATTGACCCTACACCTTCACAAGACCAAGAGAAGAAGTTCCCCAGCAAAAGCCGCCTCTCTAGGCCAGCCATTTCTTCTATCGGCCAAGCTTTGAAATCGAGCTTGGTGGAAGTCAGGTATAAAAAATTCACCAGGGCCAGAGGCTTCGGCCCTAGGCTCCTCCAGCTCCAACGAACGTGCCGAGCACATTCAGTCGAGGCTTCACCTCCTGAACCAAGGTATGGGGACTTCTCCTTAACCCGAGCTTCCAGCGATCCATCATTTAATTTGAGTCGATTTCGATGCATGTTAGCCGTATGGATGTGTAGCTCTAGGCTAGACGAACATCTAGGAGAAACCGCTTGCGATTTGGTTAACTATAGCTCGAGATCTTAACGTTTTAGTGTGGACGGCTCTCGGGGCACACCAGTCGGAGATGATGACCAGTACCGTTGGATCGCACGTGTATCGGATGGACGGTCCAGATTGCGTTGGACGAATAGATGGATCGAGACCGCGGGACTCGTGGCTGCTGACTCAGGTGGCGGCGTCGAATAGAAGCGCACCGCATGGTCTTTCGGAGCTGCCGATGTTGACGCGGCGCTGACTGGGTTAAGTTGATAAATAGGATTTTTTTCTATTTGTTTAATTACCTGAAACTTTAAAATTGCATATCTTCGCATAGAAAAATCACAAAAATGAAATAAAAATACCCTCTTGCTCAGTGAACATAGGAGAATAATGTGGAAAAAGAATTAAGTTATTTTGATGAGTATTTTATTTTTAATTAATTATTTACTGATTTCAATATTTTAATTCTCCATGCATTTACACAATTCACCATGGCATGAGACCATAAGGCTTTTGTAGCCTATGTTCTTGGGAATATTGCCTGAATTTTCCAAGGCCAGAGGCCATCTCTATGACAAGTTATTGATTTTTCAAGTTTAAGTGTCTATTTTGGCATTTTAATTTCAATAATTAGCATGTTGTTCAATAAATCCTAGAAAAATTAGGAGAGGTGTCTTATGACCAGGGAACCTTAAGAAAAATATATTTTGAGTTAACTCATTAAAAATAACCCTAATTGGCCTAAACATTCAAAACTGAATTTTAATTAAATAGGGCTAACCACACATCAAAACAACTTGAAAACAATTCTCTACTGATCTTTAGGGTCAGCGGAGTCTCACATAAAAATTTGAAATCAATTGGAAATAACTTAACCCACTAAATGAATTAATTAAGTCACATAACCAAAATTAAACTTTAAAAATTCACAACTCCCAAAGTAAATTTCAAAAATTCACCAAATTGATTTTGGGACTTCTCTGATATCAGAGGAGTCTAAAGAAATTAAGATTAGAATTTTTTAAAAATCTTCATTTTTCACCATAGTTTAATATTTTAATAATAAAAAATAATAAAAATCACAAAATATTAAAAATCATAAAAATATTATATTTTGCCTCCTAATCACTTAGGAACAAACCAAATATTTTTCTTAAGTCTCTAGGTTAAGATATTGGATTTTAAAGGCTTAAGGCAATTTTTAATATTAAAAAATGAATTTCCCTACATTTTCACTAAATTAATTCTAATAAATCAAAAACAATCAACAAAAAATATACAATTTGCTTCTCTAAACTCCTTGAGGTCAGAGAGATTTATGAAAAATATAAAATCTATTTTTTAACTTTAATTTTATTTTATAATTAATTAACACTCCAAAAATTAAAATAATTATAATAAATAAAATATAATTCAAAAAATCGCCAAAATTGGTCTAAATGGTCCTCTCGGTCAGTAGAAACACCCCATAATTTTCCTAAGGACAGAAACCTTACCTTGGTCATGTTGTTGAATTTTTATTGCCCATATTTTTCATAAAAATAAATATATAAATTAAATTAAATTCAGAAAAATCACATTTTCTCCTCTAATGTCTTAATTGACATGTGAGTGAAGTGACATGAAAATTTTAAGTTCAATTGAGCTTAATTTGATGAGTTATGAAATGAACATGCTTAAAAGGACATAAAGGTAATTAAAGAATTTTAACCCTAATTAATATTTAGGTTTAATCAAGGGGAGGGTAAAATATTTGATTTTAAAATTTTCATTAGATGACTGAAACCTAGGGAATTAAGAGGTAGAAACCCATTAATCATCTTGAAAATATTTAAATTAAATTTTAATTAATTAAACAATTTGAATTTTGGAAGAATAAGTTAAAATTTGGATTATTAAGATTATGGGTATAATTTAAGAAGATATCAATTCTTTAATTTAAAACCCCTAAATGAATCACTTTAATAATATTCAATTCTTAATAAAACTCAAAAATGATAATTGAAATTATTAATTAAATAATTAAAAGGAAAATAAACCTTAATTAAATTAAAAGCTTAAAACATTATGTGATTTGATAATCAAATTGAAATAAATTTAAAAACATTAAAATTAATTTGAAATTACTTAAAAAAAACAAATTTAGAAAAAATTTGAAACATTAAAGTAAAACAACCTTAAGACAATTCATAATTAGAAAACATAAAAAAATTAAACCAATTAAAATTGACCTAAAGTGTTACAATTAAGTCAAATTAAATTTAAATCATTAAAAGTTTAATTAAATTGAATAATATAAACACCCCTTTCAAATCAAACAATTTAAAACACTTAAGAGAAAATCAACTTGGATTTTGAAACTAAATTAAATCATCCTAAATCATCAATTCAACTTTAATCAAAGCGGTTAAATTCTTTAACAAACTGATTTGCCCCTTAAAGGCTTTCATTATCATAACTCTTAAATGAAGCATTAAATGAAATGTCACCTTACTCATAAGGATAATCAAACATCCTAATTCACTGAGCAAGAGTAACCTGGATGAGTGATTCATCACTACAATGAAACTAACTGAACTTAAAGTAATCCTTAAAATATTTAGGAAGATGTTCAGAATTTAATTTCGAGCACTTCTCTAACTTGATGGGATGTTTTAAAAGAACAGTGAGACTTCATTGTTCTTTGGTGAAGAAAATCATCCTTAATAAAACAAAAGAACCTAGACATCATAGGAAATGACTAGAAATAGGATTAAAATTTTGGTAGACAACCAGAACCTTCCCTTAGTCTTACCTAGGTATTTGCTCTGACATTTGTTTCAAGTGCAGGTGAAAATGACAAGAATGCTCACCAGGTATGCATTTAAGTTTATTGCAATTTACATCAAACGATTTATTAAATGTCTTACTTTCCTGTACTTAAAAATACATGAAAATGATCGAACCCAGCATGTTTAAACAACTCAAAATTTAATCACAAACAGAATAACAAAACTACAACTACAACTAAATTAAAACATCTCGTTGGATAATCGGGAATACCTCGGATGATGTAACCTACGTGTTGCTAACGGGATTTCCCACGGTCTAAATGAAATTGTGGAACTCATTTAGTTGAGTTTAGCAAATTCATCTGGACTAAGTGAATCTGATGAAAATAACGGTGCCGGGATGACGGAACCGTGGGATCTTAATTGGTTCTGTTTAACCAACTTTAAGATTTGTTTTAATAAAACACTAAAATATTTGGACTTTAAGACTCTTCTAAACCGAAACACTTCTCTCATCTCTTGATTGTCATCTTCTAAAACTAAACCTCTGCAACAACAAGGAGCTTGGAGCATAGTGGTCAGCACGGCCATCGTCGTCAGTAAAACTGGAATCTACATCAGCAAAATCTTTCCTAGTTTTAAATAACCAAGCCATAGGATTTCGAGGTTGTTTGCTTAGTGCGGCATAAATCCTCAACTCTTCGTTAGGCATTTGCATAATCATATTATGCAAATTAAGCCATAACCAGTCTTAGGACTCTGAGGTAGTTGTTTGGTATGACATAAACCCTCACATCTTCGAGGCTATTTGTGTGATTATGTCATACAAATATAAGTCCTAGGTAATTAAAATTGGCAGGATTGAAACATTAAATAATATTCTTAAATTGAAGCCAAACAATAGGATAGTTTGGGAAGTTGCCAAGATTCCTCTTGGATCCTCAACTTCTCCTACCTTTCCTCCTTTGGATTCCTAAAATAAACTGTTCCAAGTTTGAGCTATTCCCTGTTGAAATCTCCAAAGTCCAAATTCTTTGAAAACTTAAACTTTGAAATTTTTGAGAGCAAAACCACTGATCATTATCGAGAGTTTTCTTAAGTGATTCCCGTCACTTAGGATGTAATTAACTATAGGGGCTTGCCCTTATAGGGAATTTTACGAACTCAGGTAATATAAACTATGCTTAATTCATTTATATTAAGAAGGGGAACTTGTCGGCTTATAAAATTGGTTCGCAGACCAAACGGATGTCACAAATCTTCTAGTTTATTTAATCGAGCCCCATCATCAAGCATGTGTCTATTCTTCAAGGTAGATACACGGTTTGTGGTGTGTGTGCTCGTTTATATAAACTATTTGGGATGTGAGATCTGTTTGATTTCATATCTTAAAATAATTTTAAACTTAAAGTTATTTTCAAAATCAAATGTTTCTTTCTAAAACTATATATATATATATATATATATATATATATATATATATTTAAATTAAATTTAAAATTTGCCGACAACTTCTGTAGGCGACCCCCTTTTCAAAACACACAACCTAAAAATATGCCGACAACTTCTGGCGACTCCGCTGGGGAATAATTCATCTCTCCATTTTGATCAGATGGTTATGCTTTCATAAATCGGCAACGAGTCCATACCCCTAGTGGATCAAACTACAATTCTTTCTGTTGACATACCACGTTCATTTCTGTTTTGAACGGGTATAATCAACTCTTTTTGGATTTTGGAGCCACTGTTTAGACACCCCTAAACAGAGAGGTTCCGAAATCCTTTTGCCTCTTTCTGAGGTGGGGTGAACCCCCAATAGGTGTTAGCATAGGAGCGGTCCTTCGAGTTGAGAAGTCTTACGAGACTTTCTCTTCCTTTCTAATTTTAAATCAAATCCTTTACTTTTTCTATAACCTCCCTGCATTAATCATTTTGTTCCTAACAAACAAATCCTCTAATAAGCAACCTTTTAATAAGCGAATTCTTTTAAATCGCAAATACATTAAGATAAACTAAAAAGTGTTCGGACTCTTTCTTTTCCGTCCTAAGTTTTGCGACAAAAGGAAGCATAATTTAGGACTGACGTTCGGAATTTACCCTGCAGAAAATGACTGCAGCAAAGTTAATTTTCTCCTTCACCAATGGAATGGGCTTCGCCGTCTATAAGGATGAAACTGCCCGACAATGGAATCATCCGTTTTGGACAAGGGTTCGACAATACAGATATTAAGTTTGTTGACGTTACTCTTTTCGCACTAATGGATAAAGTGTCAGAAACTGAGAAACCCATGATTGAGTTCAACCTGAAATCGACTCAAGAATTCCCTCCCCTGCAAAGGGTTCCAGCTGAAAGAAGTACCACTGTTCGTAGGAGGACTGTGATCTCTACCCCCACCGGTCTGGTCATCTCTACACCTGCCTCGGCTCCCGCCAAATGGAAGGGAAAGGGAGTCAAAATTTATGATGAGCCTGCTACCGTTGAGGGTACAGATTTTGCTGCAATACCGTCTGTTTTCAAAATCGGGTCCAGTTCGAAGTTTACACCCCTGACTCGGACTCAGAGAAGAAATAGGAGCAGAAAGATCGTCAGGATCGAGATGGCTAAGGCTGCTGAAGTTGCTTTTCTGGAAGAGATTCCTGATGAAGAGGAAGAACTGCCTAAGTATTCACCCCTGTTGGAAGGAAGTAGGTTTTACCTTCTCTCTGCTGCATCGGATGAGGAAGATGTCCGGAGGATCACCACTGCCTTACCCCGACCTGCATACTATAGTGACTGTAAGAAGAAGAGGGCCAAGACTACACCTCTTACTCGACTGCGAGACGTAGTAGAGAAACTAGCTAAGAAGGAAGGATACCCCGTATCAGAGATCTTAAGAAGAATGGGACGAGTGCGAGTCAAATCCCGCCTTGGACCTCGAGTGAACCTTGTCACTGCCCCAGGGAGGCCAAGAAAGAAAGTGCGAGCTAGTTCGCCTGTTGTCGTATCGGGACACCACATTAGGGAGGACACCACCTACCGACGCACAGCCGACAGACCATCTGGTCCTAGGCCTTCTACTGCGAGAAGGATGGTGTGGCGACCTATTATTGCTGAACCGATACAAGTACAATTTTCTAGAAAGAAGAGTCTCGTCAGAAAGCCAGAATCTGAAGAAAGTGCTACTGCATTAAAGGAAAATCCTGAAAAAGAAGTCCAACAATCATCACTTGACAACCGTGAAATCGTTTGGAAGAGGCCACTAGAGGATGCCATAGGCAAGCTAAGAATGGACATCCGACGGTTGGCAAAGGAAAGAGGAGAAAAATTGGAAACTGAAGTAGATTCATCAGAATTTATGGATGAAGAGTACGCCGAGATTAATATGGTCGAGACCCGAGCATCGGCGAGCTTCACAAGGCGCTCCGTCGGCCTCGTAAAGGGAGGAACCGGAAGTGATGAGAGCACAACTTCGAGAAAAGGATGATACAATTTCCCAGATGGCAAAAAGGATGGAAGACATGGCTGCCGCCTTAGCCACTCTCCAGAGTTAGCTGCAACCTCAAAAGGAAACACCCCCAGAAATTATTTACATCGCGGACGGAGGAAAGGAAATCACATCTGTTAACGGGGATGAACAACCGAAGAAAGATTCTACGCAAAGCATGATTCCCGAAAAGGATATCAAAAACATGGTAGAACAGCAGGTGAGAGAAGCCTTAGCCCAGTCTAAGAGTGGAACATCTATTTAGACAGGTAGACCTTACCCTGAAGAATTTGATGCGGTCCAATACCCAAAAGGCTTCGTACCACCTTTGTTCAAGACTTTCGACAGTACGGGAAACCCCGATAGCATGTCGCACATTTTCATGCTAGTTGTTGCAATGCCGGTGGGAGCGGTGCTTTACTCTTTCGACAGTTCGTCAGCAGTTTATCAGGGGTTGTCTTCGACTGGTATGCAGAATTGCCAAATGGCTCAGTTAAGACCTTTTCAGAGTTAGAAAACCTCTTCGTTAAGTGGTTTGCCGGAGCTCGGCACCACATCACTATCTGTGATTTAGTGGTGGAGCAACAGAAACCAAACGAAACTCTAGTGGATTACATACTTCGATGGAGAAACTTAAGAATGAAGTGTGAACCACAACTTCAAGTACAGCATGTGATCGTTATTTTGCTGAAAAGTATCCATGGCCCGATAGCACTTCTCCTTAAAGGATTTACAATCAAGACTTTCGAGAAGTTGCTTAGCAAGGCCGGGAGCTTGCAGGAAGAAGCAAAATAGCTAAGTTTCATGGACAAGACCGATAAGCAAAAGACTGTAAAAGCATCTGAAAAGAAATCTGAAATCGTCGCGGCAGTGGATAAAGGCAAACGACCAGGTGCAGATACTGGCGCAGGCAACGACAGCTCTAGTTATCAACCACCACAACGGGTTTATCAGCAACCTCAACATAACTACCAACAGCCTCGACCGAGCTATCAGTCACCTCAGCATTATAAGCAACTGCCTCGTCCATCGCGTACCCTGAAAGAACTTCTAAATAGGGAATATCCATTCAAAACGGAAGCAGTAGCGAAGATACTCCGCAGTTTAATGAAGACACCAGATTTTCAGCTACCAGAGCCTAAGAGGCCAGAAGAAGTGAACAAGAAAGATCATCTAAACTATTGCCCTTACCACCGGATGCTCAGGCACAAGATAGAGGATTGTATCACTTTCAAGAGTTGGCTTGACTATAATCTCCGGAAAGGGAACATAACGATCCCGAAGGAATACAAGAAGGAGCCCCAAAAAGGAGGTTTAGTCAATGTTATTTCAACGGATCATATTATTCCGATAGACCCTCACACGACCAACGATGGATGGAGTACCGTCTGGACAAAGTCTTCGAAGAAAATTTTGGATCACATCCAGAACGCTTCGATGCGCGCTTCAACCCAAAGGTTGAAACCTGCCGAGCCAGCACTATCACTTGTGATTGAAGAACAGCCCCAAAAGGAGGAAAAGATCGTAGAAGAAAAGAAAACCGGGGCTCCAAAGGGTAGACTAAGGGCTGCTTATCCTAGGATGATTGTTTCCGATTTGGGGGAGAAATCTCTCGGACCTCTGACTCTGTATGATTATTTGCTCGCCCCGGCGGGATCTTATAATGATAAGAGTTTTGGTGTTGGCTACGTTTTGACTGTTTCTAACGATTACGTAACTAACGACAATCAACCTAATCCGGATCTCGATTCCGATATAAATAACGATTCTCAAATCATACTGAACCTCGATGACCACGACGAAGGAGAAGACACTCACAAAGATGGCTACGAAAGCTCAACGAGCAACGAGTCCATTTGTGAATTTCGAGGAGCTCCAATCACGATAGAATTAGAGTCATCATATTCAGAAGCGACTCTAGAAGAGCCAGTCATTCTGATTCAAAAGGAGACACCGGCAGATTCACCACCAGATTCAGAACAAGTAACTGAAGTCAACCTAAGAAGCGGAAAAGTTCTACCTCCAAGAATGGGTCCAAAGGATAATGGAAAGCAGGTGGTTGCTCAGGAAGAGGCAACCCCAGCAGAGGAATTGCCTGTTCGGGAAGAAACTGAAGAACATGGTAATAAGGTGGATTATAACGTGCTAGCCCATCTTAGGAAGCTACCGACCAAGCCGAGCATCTACGACACTGCGATCCCGTCAAAGGAGATGAGGAAACTCTGATCAAGGCTTTACTTGATCCAGAAATCTGCTTAGCTCAAATGGTCGGTAATTCCTTAGACGAGGTTTGCTCATTAAAAGAACAGTGAGGTGTTACCTTCACAGACAATGATCTACTACTGGGAACAGCTGATCACAATCGACCGTTGTATATTTCAGTCACTATCGGAAAGTTCACGCTCTCCAGGGTGTTGGTTGATCCGGGAGCATCAATCAACATAATGAATCTTCGGACGCTAGCATCTTTGGAAATTGATGCTCACGACCTCGAAGCAGACAAGATGTTATTAAGAGGCTTCAATCAAAAAGGAGAAAGAGCTCTGGGATCGATTACACTATTAATGAAGACCGGTGATTTGGCAAAGACAATCGCAAAATTCCATATAATTGATTCCAAGACATCATTCAACGCTCTCCTGGGTCGGCCATGGATCCATGAGAACCAGATGGTAACGTCGTCTCTGTGTCAGTGCATAAAGTATTATGAAGGAGGAGAGCAGTGTATCGAAGGTAACCTGCAACCGTTCTCCGTACACGAAATCGGAATTCATGAAGATGCAGATTACTACGCACCTCCGAAGAAAACTATCTTCTCCAGAAACACCATACCAAATGAAGCAAAAGAAGTTCAAGATGACGAAGAACCTGAAATTCTAGTCCAACAGTTACTCACCACTCCCTTACGGCGAGATGGTGAAGGTTTCTCCAGAACTCGCACCCGAGGTCGAGGCCGGGGACGGGGTCGTGGAAGAAACGGTGGAACAGTTAGATAGAAGAAACCAGTCATCAACGTTGATTGGGAGAATAGTTCTGAAGAAGAAGAAATTAAGAAAGAAGCAGCGGCTATAAGTCAAAAGAAACCACAGTTCAATATCTCTCTCAAAAATGAAAAGAACGAAGAATACAAATCAATGTACGAGAAGATTAATCACTATGTGCATACTATGTCCCTGACCCCGATCTATCCTAATAAGGTCGAGGGTATGATGGTCAAGGAGGTACATGGTGGTGGTGCTAAACCAATCAAATTCGACCGTGGTGCTTCTTCTTCCAAAACTGAAAATGATGTACAATTTGAAGATGTTACTTCTTCTGAATTAATGGAACTACCTTTTGAGAGGTATTCTCCCTGTGTTCAAAATTTAATTCAACATGGTGTCTTACCTTGACGATGGACAAAAAGTCAATCACAACACTTTAAAAAATTATGGAATAATGCCAGTCGGCCTTCCAATTCAAATCACGGTCTTGGATTCGGCACAGTAGGATCAGTTGATGATATGGGATTTTGCTTGGTTGTCACTTGCGAGCCTAATGAAGACTGCTTGGAAACTTCAGATAATCTTGAAGATCTACCAATTGGAGATGCTCCACCAGAATTTGAGGAAGAAATTAAATCTACAATAGACGAGTTAATGAAAGTTAACTTAGGTACTAGCAAAGAGCCTAGGCCGACCTTTGCTAGCTCCTTACTCAATAAAGAAGACTCCGAAAACATGATCAAGCTACTGATGGAATTTAAGGACTGTTTCACTTGGAGTTATGATAAAATGCCAGGATTAGCTCCAGAAGTCGCAGTTCACAAACTAGAAGTGGATCCCACTGTCGTTCCAGTCAGGCAAGCTCCCAGAAGAATGCGTCTAGAGATTGAACAACAAGTAATAGCTGAAGTTAAGAAGCTAATAGATGCTAAATTAGTCCGTGAAGAACAATATCCGACTTGGTTAGCCAATGTGGTACCAGTCAGAAAGAAGAATGGACAGATCAGAATCTGCGTAGATTTCAGAGATTTGAACAAGGCATGTCCAAAGGATGAATTTTCTCTACCAATTCTAGAACTGATGATCGACATCGCTTCGACACGTGAAATATTCTCTTTTATGGATGGATCATCAGGATACAACCAGATAAAGATTGCACCAGAAGATGAAAAGCTCACAGCCTTCAGAACGCCAATCGGAGTATACTGCTACACAGTGATGTCTTTCGGACTGAAGAATGCAGGAGCAACATACCAAAGAGTAATGACGAGAATTTTTGATGATCTCATTCACAACCAAGTCGAGTGCTACCTGGATGATGTGGTCATCAAGAGCAAACTGAAAGAAGATCACATGTATGATTTGAGAATTGTTTTCGAGCGATTAAGACAATATAACCTTAAGATGAATCCCCTGAAATGCGCTTTTGGCATCACCTCTGGGAAATTCTTAGGATTTGTTGTCCGACATCGTGGAATTGAAATCGATCCGGAGAAGATTAAGGCTATCTTAGAAATGCCACCTCCCAAAACCTTGAAACAACTACGATCCTTTCAAGGAAAATTGGCATATCTTCGACGCTTTATATCGAATTTGTCAGGTAAGTGTCAGCCCTTCTCGGCATTAGTTAAAAAGGACGCCAAATTCGTTTGGGAAGAGAAATGCTAGCGAGCCTTCGAGGACATTAAGCAGTATTTAATGAAACCTCCTGTCTTAGCAGCCCCAGTCTCGGGTAGACCGTTAATACTTTATACCGCGGCTTTAGACGACTCTCTCAGAGCCCTGCTAGCTCAGGTTAAAGACGAGGGAAAAGAAAACGCTCTCTACTACTATAGTCGTCGTTTAATTCCGACGGAAGTAAAGTATCCTCTTATTGAGAAACATTGTTTGGCCCTGATCTTCGCTGCTCAAAAGCTCAGGCACTACATGCTTTCTCATAAAGTCAACCTTATTTCGAAGTTTAATCCGTTGCAATATTTGATGACCCGACCGACGCTTTTCGGCAGACTTGCGAGGTGGTCAATGATACTATTGCAATTCGATATAACCTTTGTTCTGCTTCGTGCCGTAAAGGGACAAGTCCTAGCAGACTTCCTCGAAGCACACCCTTTACCGACAGAGTCGCCTCTCAACAACGACTTGCCTGACGAGCAGATAATGAGCCTTGTTGACCTCATTTTACAATGAGTCAATAACCTTATGACCTAAAAAGTTAACTTTGGTCAAATTGGTCAAACCAGACCTAGTGACCAACCCTGTTGACCCCATAGGTCACCCTTATGACCTAAAAAGTCAACATTGGTCAAAATGGTCAAACCAGACCTAGTGACCAACCCTGTTGACCCCATAGGTCAACCTGTTGACCTAAAAAGTCAACTTTGGTCAAATTGGTCAAACCAGACCCAATGACCTACACTGTTGAACCCATAGGTCAACCCTTTGACCTAAAAAGTCAACTTTGGTCAAATTTGTCAAATCAGACCTAATGACCTACACTGTTGACCCCATAGGTCAACCTTTTGACCTAAAAAGTCAACTTTGGTCAAACCAGACCTAACGACCTACCTCGTTGACCCCATAGGTCACCCTTTCGACCTAAAAGTCAACTTTGGTCAAATCGGTCAAACCGGACCTAATGACCTACCCTGTTGACCCCATAGTCACCCTTTTCGACCTAAAAAGTCAACTTTGGTCAAATTGGTCAAACTGCACCTGATGATCTACATCGTTGACCCCATAGGTCAACCTTTCGACTTAAAAAGTCAACTTTGGTCAAATTGGTCAAATCAGACATAATGACCTACACTGTTGACCCCATAGGTCAACCTTTTGACCTAAAAGGTCAACTTTGGTCAAATTGGTCAGACCATACCCAATGACCAGTCCTGTTGACCCATAAATCAACCTTTTCACCCACTGACACATTTAAAACACCACAATGATAAAATCACAAGAATTGGACATCTTAAAATCAATTTGATCAATTTGGCTGACTTCGGTCAACCCAAGTCAAAATCGGTCAACACCTATTTATTTTGATTAAAATAGATAAAAATGAAATAAAAATAACAAAATTAATCAAATAATTAATTTCAAATTTATTTTAATTAATTAAAATGATTAATGATTTAATTTTCAAAATTTTAATTAAATGACATAATTAATTAAAATGAAAATTAAATTAAAATCATAAAATAACAAAAATGACAAAAATAATCAATTGATTAATTTGAAATTATTTTCAATTAATAAATTGATTAATAAAATAATTTCCACCAATTTTAGTTAATAAAATAATTAATTAAAATGGGAATTAAAGAAGAAATGAAATAACTTTTAGCCTCTTCATAATTAATTAGGCTAAACCATCTTAAAGGCTTATTTAACACTTAATTAAGCCCATCTTAAGACCCATTACCCATGGCTTAACATCCATGGTTATGCATGGGGTGAGGTGTCACCACCTCCTTCACCCTAAGCACCATCTTTCCTCAAGGTGGTCGGCCAACACAAGGCCATCTTCCCCACCTCCCAAGCCACGCAATGGGAGGAAAACCACACATGAAACCCCCCCCCCCCTCACCATGGTTAAAGGTAATGATGAAGGCTAGGCATATGTGTCACCATTTGCCAAGCCTAAGAAGTGAGGTGTAAGCTTCTTAAGAGAGGTATAGGCGACCTCACCATTCACCTCCCACAATAGCCAATGGACAAGAGACAAAGAGATGAAACTCATCATGGCAAACTTAGGGAGAAACATCCAAGCCTATCTTCAGCCAATTGATCACCCAAAAGGTTGAAAGAAGAGGTAAGTAATCCCCTAGAACAGCCTAAGCCAAGCCAACACCATCCCCTTGCTATAAATAGGCCCCATGGCCGAAACTAGAAAGGAGGAGAAAAATATTTAGGGAGGTCCATAGGCCGCTCAAACCCTCTTGCTCCCAACACAAAACTTCTTCCTAAGAGCTTCCATAATCTTTTAGGATCAATCCCAAGCCATAGTTCAACTCATTTGAGCCAATTTGACCAATTTTCAAAAACGGTCAAATTAGGCACTTTTTCCAAATTCCTCCCTAAGCCCGACTTCTGAAACAAATTGTCGCAACGAATTATCTTCTATCGGGTCCTAGAAGGCAACCATAAAGTCTGATCTAGCTTGATTTGCTTGTGGCCAACGTATGGAATTTATCTTTGCAAAATAAATCGTATTTTTGCTAAATTATGTGCCATACTGGTTCAAAAGTGTATCATCACCGTATGGATAGATACCTCTCATCCAGATGAGAATTTAAAAAAAAATCACTCAATTTCGTCAAGACATGAGTGAGATATTAATATTTGAAGTTTAAGGGCCATGGAATTTTCTGGAATTAAATCCGAATTTCCTCAGTCGTCCGATCCCGCGCTTCGCGGATCAATAGCCCAGATCCCGCCGTATGGTGCCCGCTGTCCGCCCGTTGCACGGGATCTTCCCGCCCGTTCGATGCGTCCGAGGACGACGGCGAGAAGCTTTGGCGGCGCCAAATAAAAAAAAAAGAAAAATTCTTTTTTTAACCCTTCAAACTTCAAAAATTCATATCTTTTTAACCGAGAGGACATAAAAATAAAATAAAAATACCTCCGGAAAGCTCTTGAAGAGAAGAAAATTATGAGACCAAAATCATAATTTTATTCTCAGTATTTAATTTTTAATTAACTAAATACTCTCTGGAGTATTTTAATTATTAAAAATTATTTACGAATCAAAAAATGAAACTTTGAGGCATTTATCTTTATGTTCTTAGGGACCTTCCATAATTTTTCTAAGGACAGAAAACATGTCTATGATACTTTTCTTGAATTTTCAAGTTTCTTTGTAATTATTTCAAATAATAATTATAAAATTTTGAAAATTAAGAAAATAAAAATATAAATGACTAGGAATGATAGAGCACATGCACAATGACCCTAGGAAAAATATTTCTAAGTCATAGAAACAATCTTGAATGACATTTGAAAATTTAGGGTTAAAATCATTTATTAATTAAATAATTTTGATCCTAAAATGACCCTTTATAAAATTGAACTATTTTCATCAACAATCTAAGTTTGAAAATGGTTCTAGCTTCATGATAAAGCTAATAATAAACCTCACTTCGAGTCTAAAATGACAAGATTAGATTCAATTAAGGCTTAAAATGACATTTAAACCCATTAAACCTTACCTAAATTAGGTTTAATAAAAATTAAACTTCTTTAATTAAGTTTAAAGACATAATAAACTTAATTAACCCATTAAACCTTACCTAAATTAGGTTTAATAAAAATTAAACTTCTTTAATTAAGTTTAAGGATATACTAAACTTAATTAATCAATTAAACCTTACCTAAATTAGGTTTAATAAAAATCAAACCTTTTTAATTAAGTTTATGGACACACTAAACTTAATTAACCCATTAAACCTTACTTAAATTAGGTTTAATAAAAATTAAACTTATTTAATTAAGTTTAAAGACACACTAAACTTAATTAACCCATTAAACCTTACCTAAATTAGGTTTAATAAAAAAATCAAACTTTTTTTAATTAAGTTTAAGGACACATTAAACTTAATTAACCTATTAGACCTTACCTAAATTAGGTTTAATAAAAATTAAACTCTTTTTAATTAAGTTTAAGGACATATTAAACTTAATTAACACAAAACCAAACACCCTTTAATTAGGTTTAAAGACATATTAAACTTAATTAATCAAAACTAAATTCCCTTTAATTAGGTTTAAAGACATATTAAACTTAATTAATCAAAACTAAATTCCCTTAACTAGGTTTAAAGACATACTAAACTTAATTAACCTCCTTAAACTAAGGTTTAATCAAACCTAAACCCTAATTAGGTCTAACCCTTAGACCTAATTAAACCATTAAGCCTTAACTAATTAAGGTTTAATCAAACCTAAACCCTAATTAGGTCTAACCCTTAGACCTAATTAAACCATTAAGCCTTAACTAACTAAGGTTTAATCAAACCTAAACCCTAATTGTGTCTAACCCTTAGACTCTAATTAAACCATTAAGCCTTAACTAACTAAGGTTTAATCAAACCTAAACTCTAATTGAGTCTAACCCTTGAACCTAATTAAACCATTAAGCCTTAACTAATTAAGGTTTAATCAAACCTAAACCCTAATTAGGTCTAACCCTTGCACCTAATTAAACCATTAAGTCTTAACTAACTAAGGTTTAATCAAACCTAAACCCTAATAGGTCTAACCCTTGCACCTAATTAAACCATTAAGCCTTAACTAACTAAGGTTTAATCAAACTTAAATTATAATTGTGTCTAACCCTGTAACCTAATTAAACTATTAAATTTTAACTAACTAAGGTTTAATCAACATAAACCTCGATTAAGTCTAATTTATTAGACCTAATTAAACTATTAAGTCTTAATTAAATAAGACTTAATCAAACAAACCTAAACCAAACTTAAGTCTAACCTATATTAGACTTAAGTCAAACCATACTTAGGTTCAACCTGACATGAACCTAAGTCTAACTTAAACCTAACTTAAGTCTAACCTACATTAAACTTAAGTCAAATCATACTTAGGTTCAACACAACATGAACCCAAGTTCAACCTATACTTAGGTTCAACCCCAAATTGAACTTAAGTCAAACATCAAACCTTAGGTTCAACCTGACATGAACCTAAGTCTAACTTAAACCTAACCTAACCTGAGTCCAACCTAACTTGAACTCAAGTTAACATGAACCTTAGGTTCAACCCCCATTGAACCTAACCTAAACCTAACCTAACTTGAGTCCAACCTAACTTGAACTCAAGTTAACCTAAATTTTAGGTTCAACCCACATCAACCTAACCTAAACCTAACCTAACCCGAGTTCAACCTAACTCGAACCCAAGTTAACCTAAACCTTAGGTTCAACCCACATTGAACCTAACCTAAACCTAACCTAACCTGAGTCCAACCTAACTTGAACTCAAGTTAAACTGAACCTTAGGTTCAACCCACATTGAACCTAACCTAAACCTAACCTAACTTGAGTCCAACCTAACTTCAACTCAAGTTAACCTAAACTTTAGGTTCAACCCTCATTGAACCTAACCTAAACCTAACCTAACTTGAGTCCAACCTAACTTGAACCCAAGTTAACTTAAACCTTAGGTTCAACCCACATTGAACCTAACCTAAACCTAACCTAACTTGAGTCCAACCTAACTTGAACTCAAGTTAAACTAAACCTTGGGTTCAACCCACATTGAACCTAACCTAAACCTAACCGAACTTCGAGTCCAACCTAACTCGAACTCAAGTTAACCTAAACCCTAGGTTCAACCCACGTTGAACCTAACTTAAACCTAACCTAACTCGAGTCCAACCTAACTCAACTCAAGTTAACCTAAACCTTAAGTTCAACCCACATCGAACCTAACTTAAACCTAATCTAACTCGAGCCCAACCAAACTCGAACTCAAGTTAACCTAAATTTTAGGTTCAACCCACACCGAACCTAACTTAACTTCGAAACCTTAGGTTCAACCCACACCGAACCTAACTTAACTTGAAACCTTAGGTTCAACCCATATTGAACCTAACTTAAACTGAACTAAACTTGAGTTCAACCTAACTAGAACCTAACTTAATCCAAGTAAAACCTTAACTTAAGTTTAATCCATATTGAACATAAGTCGACCTTAAGTCTAGGTTCAACCTGAATTGAACCTAACTTAACCTAAACTCAAACCTTAACTTAAAGTTCAACCCATATTGAACTTAAGTTGACCTTAAGTCTAGGTTCATCCTGACTTGAACCTAACTTAACCTAAACTCAAAACCTTAACTTAAGTTCAATTCATATTGAACTTAAGTTGACCTTAAGTCTAGGATCAACCTGACTTGAACCTAACTTAACCTAAACTCAAAACTTAACTTAAGTTCAACCCATATTGAACTTAAGTCGACCTTAAGTTTAGATTCAACCCTAACTTGAACTTAAGTCAAACATCAAACCTTAGGTTCAACCTGACATGAACCTAAGTCTAACCTAAACCAACTTAAGTCTAGCCTATAATAGACTTAAACCATACTTAGGTTCAACCTTACATAAACCTAAGTCTAACTTAAACCTAACTTAAGTCTAACCCATATTAGACTTAAGTCAAACCATAATTAGGTTCAATCTGACATGAACCTAAGTCTAACCTAAACCAACTCAAGTCCAGCCCATATTAGACTTAAGTCAAACCATACATAGGTTCAACCTGACATGAACCTAAGTTTAACACAAACCTAACTTAAGTCTAACCCATATTAGACTTAAGTCAAATCATTCTTAGGTTTAACATGACATGAACCTAAGTCTAACCTAAACCTAACTTAAGTTCAACTCATATTGAAACCTTAGGTTCAACTGACAGTGAACCTAACTCAACTTAGCTTGACATAAACCTTAGGTTCAACAAACATGAACCTAATCTTAACCTAACTTAAGTTCAACCTACATCAAACTTAAGTCCAAACCTAAACCATAGGTTCAACTCAACTTGAACCTAAACCAAAACCTAACTTATGTTCAACCTACATTGAACTTAAATCCAAATCTAAACCTTAGGTTCAACTAACAATGAACCTAACTCTACTAAACTGAACATAAACCTTAGGTTCAACCCAAATTGAATCTAAATCGACATAAACCTTAGATTCAACCCAAATTGAATCTAAATCAACATAAACCTTAGGTTCAACCCAAATTGAATCTAAATCGACATAAACCTTAGGTTCAACCCAAATTGAATCTAAATCAACATAAACCTTAGATTCATCCCAAATTGAATCTAAATCGACATAAACCTTAGATTCAACCCAAATTGAATCTAAATCGACATAAACCTTAGATTCAACCCAAATTGAATCTAAATCGACATAAACCTTAGGTTCAACCCAAATTGAATCTAAATCGACATAAACCTTAGGTTCAACCCGAATTGAATCTAAATCGACATAAACCTTAGATTCAACCCGAATTGAATCTAAATCGACATAAACCTTAGATTCAACCCGAATTGAATCTAAATCGACATAAACCTTAGATTCAACCCAAATTGAATCTAAATCGACATAAACCTTAGATTCAACCCAAATTGAATCTAAATCGACATAAACCTTAGATTCAATCCAAATTGAAATCGACATAAACCTTAGGTTCAACCCAAATTGAATCTAAATCGACATAAACCTTAGGTTCAATCCAAATTGAATCTAAATCGACATAAACCTTAGGTTCAATCCAAATTGAATCTAAATCGACATAAACCTTAGGTTCAACCCAAATTGAATCTAAATCGACATAAACCTTAGGTTCAACCCAAATTGAATCTAAATCGACATAAACCTTAAGTTCAACCCAAAATGAACCTAAATCGACATAAACCTTAGATTCAACCCAAATTGAATCTAAATCGACATAAACCTTAGGTTCAATCCAAATTGAATCTAAATCGACATAAACCTTAGGTTCAACCCAAATTGAACCTAAATCGATATAAACCTTAGATTCAACTCAAATTGAACCTAAATCGACATAAATCTTAGGTTCAACCCAAATTGAACTTAAATCGACAAAATTGAACTCAAATCGACATAATCAACATAAATTCGACATTTCAAACATAATCGACATAAATTTGACATTACAAACAATTAATCGACATAATCGACATAAATTCGACATTTCAAACATAACTGACATAAAATCGACATTCTAAACCAAAATCGACATAAATTTGACATTCCAAACAATTAATCGACATAATCGACATAAATTCGACATTTCAAACATAACTGACATAAAATCGACATTTTAAACCAAATCGACATAAATTCGATATTTTAAACAATTAATCGACATAATCAACATAAATTTGACATTCCAAACATAAATTGACATAATCAACATAAATTTGACATTCTAAACAATTAATCGACAAAACCGAACATTTAATCGACAAAACCGACATAAATTTGACATTCCAAACGTTTAATTGACAAAATCGACATAAATTCGACATTTCAAACGAATATCGACATAATCGACATAAATTCGACATTTCAAACGAATATCGACATAATCGACATAAATTCGACATTTCAAACCAAGATCGACTATAAATTCGACATTTCAAACCAAAATCGACATAACCGACATAAATTTGACATTTCAAACCAAATTCAATAAAAACCGACATTAAATGACATTAACCGACATTTTGAACCAAACTCAATAGAACTCAACATAAATTGATATAATTCGACATAAATCGATATGATCGAACTTAACACGACATGAATTAACATAGTTCTTAAGTTCGACCTGTATCGAATATAACTTAACATATGACATCATAATTCTTAAAGTTCAACCCACGTTGAACTTAACTCGACATAAAATTAAACTGAAATTGACATAAAATCCAAAATCAAATCCAAATCGATATAAAATCCAAAATCCGACCCAAATCAATATTCAAGACAAATCAAAATTTAAACATAAATTGACATAAATCTAAACCGACATCTCAACCACTTTTGGACATCGAACAACTCCGGATCAACGATACGATTTGACCGAGTAATCTAAATATCTTGATATGACATTGTTTCTAACTTTGTTTTCCTTGCAGGATGAAGACATGAAGTTTCGTTTAGATTTTCTTTGCATGTTATAGGGTGTGCTAACTCTGTTTTGCAGGACGTCAACTACGGAACATTAACGACAAAACCAGGACTTTTAGGATAACCACAAAACCTAAACTTTCTACAAACAACAAAGCAAAAATGACATGACAACACAGACAACTGGACTATTAGGTTAGCCATGAAATCTGAAATAAAATGACAAAATCATTAATCGACATGACGTCAACATACAATGACATTTCTATACCACAACAAAATGATGACATGACATTAAACCAAAACAAGAAAATGACAATATGACATGACAAAATAAAATTGAGATGACCACAAAACCAAAACTTAAAACAAAAGAAAATCATAAACAAGATAACAAAAATAAATAAATAATGATATCTTCTTGACATCATAGAAGATATCTCATGACATAATAACGACATCTTCTTATAGGAGATAAAATATCTCATGACAAATCGAGATATTAATGACGACATCTTATGACATTATGACATCGCATTAAGACATGACATAAAATAACATGACATTACGACATCACATTATGACATGACACGACATACAAACTACGACATCTCGACATATCACATGACATGAAACCAAAACAACAAAATAAAACATGACAAAGCCACGACATCCACCCAACATAAATAAAACTTTCTGGTAGTATCGATTCTTCAGAAACGCACTGCTACAACAACACTTACACTTTTTCGAGGATAAATGTTAACCTTAATCGGGAGTTTTCCTAGGCAATATTAATTGCTCAGGATGTAATTAATTACAGGAGCTTGCTCCTATAGGAGATTAAAGAACTCAGGATAGGTATTTTACCTACAAGACCTCTCTGGTTATCCAAGATCTTCAAGTGATCTTCTTATATAAAAAACTTCAGTAATTACACAATCTGAAGACTTTTTCTATGAGATTATCATTTGTTCTCTTTTTCTCTCAATCTCTATCATGATTCATCCTTCTTCAAATTCTCCAAAGACTTCTGACAATAAGTCTAAGTAGAACAAGAATTAGGGTAATGGATAGAGAAAGAGAGTGGCGACTCCTTGACATCAACATGATACAGGAATTGACGGCGACGACATGCGATCCAAATATATTTCGATCGCCATCAAAGAGTGGCGACTCCGCTGGGGACATTCTCTCTCCCCATCTTTGGTTAATCAATTTGTCCTCATGACTATGACAATTTGTCTTTTGAAAGACTACATAATCCTTTCTTTAGTTCTATATCTTACTTGATCTCGAGTAAAATAGAACTAATACCTCTTCAATTCAAAGATTTGTTCACGACAAACAAATTCTAGAGTCTTACATTTCCATAATCGACAGACCAAAATGACATAAAAGACATACAAAAACAACATGTGTTCCCTCCCTTCACACCTAGGTACGGAGTGTTCATCGATTCTGTTGTCAGACAGGTCGATATTACCATTTTGAATAAGTTCAGGCAAATACTTTCTCAGCCAAACATGTTCAGTTTATCTGGCTTGGTGGTTATGCTTTTTATAGCCTCTTAACCATTTCCCTAGGTTATGCCTTTATGGCCTCTGAACCTATTCTTCATGTTTATGCTTTTTACAGCCTCTAAACCATTCCCTTAGGTTATGCCCTTATGGCCTCTGAACCTATTCTTCGCGGTTATGCTTTTTACAGCCTCTGAACCGCTCCCCTAGGTTATGCTTTTTATGGCCTATGAACCTATTCTTCATGGTTATGCTTTTCACGAACCTTCGAACCACTCCTCCGGTTGATCTTTTTCTTACCCTCGAGGTTCGATTTGTCAATCTACCAAAGACTCTAAAAATCAAAATCATTAATCAAATTTTGGGAAGACGATCACTTTTGGATGAATTTCATCAAGGGCTTGCCTTAGGACAGCTTTGCAGAAAGAAAGAAATCGACTGAAGCGAAAATCTGATCTATGTTTAGTCTAGTTCTAGGACTAGTCAACTAGCATGTCCTTTGTGGAAAAAATGAAAATTGATCTGTGATGAGGAATGAAATTTGAAATCTTTGGATTTAATATCTTTGGAAATATTCTTCTCATTCACCTATTGATAAAAAGACAACTCAGAAAGGAAGAATCCAAGACAAAAAAAAATCTGACATTTTGACAAGAAAATTATGATTTCAAGGGAAAGTGAAATTAATGCCCCAATAATCGGGCCCTTTATCTTAAATTTTCGGACCGGGTCCTAAATGAAAAATAAAATATTGTGATCAAAATGCAAGTAATCGACTAAAGATGTCACGAGCCTCTTAATCTTCTGCCATGTGATTGGGTCCTGACTTATGAATGAGTTATAATATCTCAGAATTCGTCTTAAGAAATATTTGAGAATTATTAATTAGGGGAGTTTGGACATTCAAAACCCTTAAAACATGATCTACCAGATATAGTAATTCTCTGAGAAGAAGCTTGAGGTGAGTAGCAAATCAAAAATTGTTTTTGAGTTCAGGCATTCAAAATCATTAAGTGTGCCCTACCAAAAAAAAAAAGAAAAAAAGAAAAAAAGATGTTTCTGAAAAGAAACTTGAGGTGGGCACAAAATCAAAAATTAGTGTCTCAATTCAAACATTCAAAATCTTTAACATGCTCCACCAGATATAGTAAATCCCTGAGAAGAAACTTGAGGTGAGCATAAAATTAAAAATTGGTGTTCAAATTCTCCCCTAATTGATAAATCTTGAAAAACGTCTTAAGAAAATTCTTCCAATATTATATTCAGGAAAGAATTAAGTTATCTCGTCTGTTGGTTGACTATTAATTGATTCAGACATATCTTTAGAAGATAAAAGATATTTTGATCACATTTTCGAAAAATTCCTAAGACCCAGAAAGAAAGAACTAAGGTAAATGGCTTTATTATTGGAGATTAATGGAAATTATACTCTAAAGTCATAATTTTCCAAAGATCCAACCCCAATCCCAATTTGGAAATGTTAAAGTGATTTTTGAAGGACAATTTGAATGATATTTATAGAATTGGTGATTAATGGAAGCTTTATGAACCTACATGAACAACATCATTTGCTCTATAGAACGGGCCCTAAGTTGTGCTTCCACTTGAAGTGCAATGATCTTACCTATAAATGACATCCGCG
The DNA here is from genome assembly GCA_022702705.1 of Papilionanthe hookeriana x Papilionanthe teres. Lineage (NCBI taxonomy): Eukaryota > Viridiplantae > Streptophyta > Magnoliopsida > Asparagales > Orchidaceae > Papilionanthe > Papilionanthe hookeriana x Papilionanthe teres. The sequence goes on along the minus strand of CM040428.1, from coordinate 17,985,330 downwards.
GACGAAATAACAAAAAATATGAAATTACAGCTCGGAGAACTTGGAAGCTTGGAAGACTAGCAAGCATTGTACGAGCCCATGATAAATTGGTTCACCCTAGGACACTCAGATCAGAGATTTGGATTTAGGACTTCAAACACCTATCCTCATGGGAGGGCCCATATGTTTGTTAAGAAGACACATTTGGGGAAATCCTGCCAGTTGGTAGACTATCAAGAAGACATAATACACTCAATCAATGGGAAGTATTTGAAAAAGAGGCGACATAAAAAAAAATGAATGACTAGTTTTGTAAACTGGGAAACAAATAACCAAAACCGACAAATTGACATTGACATTTCTAAGAGATAGTGTAAGTCCTCCTTATATGGAAGATGGCATCTACTCTCTTTCTCGCTATTGGATATAAGACCATCATGACATTGGCTTTCCTTTAGCAATCTTTATTTGGATATGATATAAGTCTTATATGCATTCCTATTCCAAAACCGACATATCCACATTGACGTTTCTAAGAGATAGTGTAAGACCTCCTTATATGGAAGATGACATCTACTCTCTTTCTCGCTATTGGATGTAAGACCATCAGACATTGGCTTTCCTTTAACAACCTTTCTTTGGATAGGATATAAATCTCAAACGCATTCCTATTCCAAAATCGATGTTTTGACATCGAAACTTTTTAGAGAAAATCGAATATGACATTTGTTCTCTTTCCTCAATCGTCTACAATACATCGACAATTCCAAAAATGCTAAAATAAGGATTTTGAATTAAAAATGAAAAACAACTTGTGATGATTAATATCTTTCGACCTGTATGAGTCAAAACCCCAGCGGACATTCCCACCAAAAATATTAATGAGTTCGCCACTCTATCCGGTTATTGGATATAAGTCCTTTCCTGATACGGAAATCACGACTTTCCTCTAACCAAATCTTGACATTGACATTTTGAGGAAAATAGAAAATGACATCTATTTTCTCTCTTCGGTTATTGGATATAAGTCCTTTCCTGATATGGAAATCATGACTTTCCTCTAACCAAATCTTGACATTGACATTTTTTAGAAATAGAAAATGACATCTATTTTCTCTATTCGGTTATTGGATATAAGTCCTTTCCTGATATGGGAATCACGACCTTCCTCTAACCAAATCTTGACATTGACATTTTGAGGAAAATAGAAAATGACATCTATTTTCTCTCTCCGGTTATTGGATGTAAGTCATTTCCTTACACGGAAATCATGACTTTCCTCTAACCAAATCTTGACATTGACATTTTTGAGAAATAGAAAATGACATCTATTTTCTCTCTTCGGTTATTGGATATAAGTCCTTTCCTGATATGGGAATCACGACTTTCCTCTAACCAAATCTTGACATTGACATTTTGAGGAAAATAGAAAATGACATCTATTTTCTCTCTCCGGTTATTGGATGTAAGTCATTTCCTTACACGGAAATCATGGCTTTCCTCTAACCAAATCTTGACATTGACATTTTTGAGAAATAGAAAATGACATCTATTTTCTATCTTCGGTTATTGGATATAAGTCCTTTCCTGATATGGGAATCACGACTTTCCTCTAACCAAATCTTGACATTGACATTTTGAGGAAAATAAAAAATGACTTCTATCTTCTCTCTCCGGTTATTGGATGTAAGTCATTTCCTTACACGGAAATCATGGCTTTCCTCTAACCAAATCTTGACATTGACATTTTGAGAAATAGAAAATGACATCTATTTTCTCTCCGGTTATTGGATATAAGTCCTTTCCTAATACGGAAATCACGACTTTCCTCTAACCAAATCTTGACATTGACATTTTTGAGGAAAATAGAAAATGACATTTATTTTCTCTCTTCGGTTATTGGATGAAAGTCATGTCCTGATATGGAAATCACGACTTTCCTCTAACCAAATCTTGACATTGACATTTTGAGAAATAGAAAATGACATCTATTTACTCTCCGGTTATTGGATTAAGTCCTTTCCTGATACGGAAATCACGACTTTCCTCTAACCAAATATTGACATTGACATTCTGGAAAATAGAAAATGACATTTATTTTCTCTCACCGGTTATTGGATATAAGTCCCTTCCTGATACGGAAGTCACGGCTTTCCTCTAAGCAAATATTGACATTGACATTTTGCAAAATAGAAAATGACATTTATTTTCTCTCTCCGGTTATTGGATATAAGTCCCTTCCTGATACGGAAATCACGACTTTCCTCTAACCAAATCTTGACATTGACATTTTGAGAAATAGAAAATGACATATATTTTCTCTCCAGTTATTGGATATAAGTCCTTTCCTGATACGGAAATCACGACTTTCCTCTAACCAAATCTTGACATTGACATTCTGGAAAATAGAAAATGACATCTATTTTCTCTCTTCGGTTATTGGATATAAGTCCTTTCCTAATATGGAAATCACGACTTTCCTCTAACCAAATCTTGACATCGACATTTTGAGGAAAATAGAAAATGACATCTATTTTCTCTCTTCGGTTATTGGATATAAGTTCTTTCCCGACGCGGAAATTACGACTTTCCTTTAACCAAATCTTGACATCGACATTTTGAGGAAAATAGAAAATGACATCTATTTTCTCTCTCCGGTTATTGGATATAAGTCCCTTCCTGATACGGAAGTCACGGCTTTCCTCTAAGCAAATATTGACATTGACATTCTGGAAAATAGAAAATGACATCTATTTTCTCTCTCCAGTTATTGGATATAAGTCCCTTCCTGATACGGAAGTCACGGCTTTCCTCTAACTAAATATTGACATTGACATTCTGGAAAATAGAAAATGACATCTATTTTCTCTCTTCGGTTATTCGATATAAGTTCTTTCCTGATGCGGAAATTACGACTTTTTTTTAACCAAATCTTGACATCGACATTTTGAGGAAAATAGAAAATGACATCTATTTTCTCTCTTCGGTTATTGGATATAGTTCTTTCCTAATGCGGAAATTACGACTTTCCTTTAACCAAATCTTGACATCGACATTTTGAGGAAAATAGAAAATGACATTTGTTTTCTCTCTCCGGTTATTGGATATAAGTCCCTTTCTGATACGGAAGTCACGGCTTTCCTCTAACCAAATATTGACATTGACATTCTAGAAAATAGAAAATGACATCTATTTTCTCTCTCCGGTTATTGGATATAAGTCCCTTCCTGATACGGAAGTCACGACTTTCCTCTAACCAAATATTGACATTGACATTCTGAAAAATAGAAAATGACATCTATTTTCTCTCTTCGATTATTGAATATAAGTCCCATCCTGACACGGAAGTCATGACTTTCCTTTAACCTAAAAAAAAATCAACATTGACATTTTGAGAAATAGAAAATGACATCCATTTTCTCCCTCCTGTTATAGGATATACATCCTTTCCCGACACAGAAATCACGGCATTCCTTTAGCAAAATATCGACATCGACATTTTGAAAAATGAAATACGACATCCATTTTTCCTCCCAAGAAATCTCTTTTCAAATACAAGAAGAAAATCTCTTCTTAGAACCGACATAAAAGACATCTGACATCCTCTGGGAGCGATATGACATCCCCTCTTTCCCTGACTATTATGAGACATCTCTTACACCACTTCGGTCAACGCCATTATGTGCAGAATACTTATATAGTATTCTACACATATTGGGGGCCCTTTTGTTGACCTCATTTTACAATGAGTCAATAACCTTATGACATAAAAAGTCAACTTTGGTCAAATTGGTCAAACCAGACCTAGTGACCAACCCTGTTGACCCCATAGGTCACCCTTATGACCTAAAAAGTCAACATTGGTCAAATTGGTCAAACCAGACCCAGTGACCAACCCTGTTGACCCCATAGGTCACCCTTATGACCTAAAAAGTCAACTTTGGTCAAATTGGTCAAACCAGACCCAATGACCTACACTATTGACCCCATAGGTCAACCCTTTGACCTAAAAAGTCAACTTTGGTCAAATTGGTCAAATCGGACCTAATGACCTACACTGTTGACCCCATAGTCAACCTTTCGACCTAAAAAGTCAACTTTGGTCAAATTGGTCAAACCGCACCTAATGACCTACCCCGTTGATCCCATAGTCACCCTTTTGACCTAAAAAGTCAACTTTGGTCAAATTGGTCAAACTGCACCTCATAACCTACCCCGTTGACCCCATAGTCACCATTTTGACCTAAAAAGTCAACTTTGGTCAAATTGGTCAAACCAGATCTGATGACCTACACTGTTGACCCCATAGGTCAACCTTTTGACCTAAAAAGTCAACTTTGGTCAAATTGGTCAAATCAGACCTAATGACCTACACTGTTGACCCCATAGGTCAACCTTTTGACCTTAAAAGTCAACTTCGTCAAATTAGTCGGACCGCACCTAATGACTGATCCTGTTGACCCATAAATCAACCTTTTCACCCACTCGACACATTTAAAACACCACAATGACAAAATCACAAGAATTGGACATCTTAAAATCAATTTGATCAATTTGGTCGACTTTGGTCAACCCAAGTCAAAATTGGTCAACACCTATCTATTTTGATTAAAATAGATAAAAATGAAATAAAAATAACAAAATTAATCAAATAATTAATTTCAAAATTATTTTGATTAATTAAAATGATTAATGATTTAATTTTCAAAATTTTAATTAAATGACATAATTAATTAAAATGAAAATTAAATTAAAATCATAAAATAACAAAAATGACAAAAATAATCAATTGATTAATTTGAAATTATTTTCAATTAATAAATTGATTAATAAAATAATTTCCACCAATTTTAGTTAATAAAATAATTAATTAAAATGGGAATTAAAGAAGAAATGAAATAACTTTTAGCCTCTTCATAATTAATTAGGCTAAACCATCTTAAAGGCTTATTTAACACTTAATTAAGCCCATCTTAAGGCCCATTACCCATGGCTTAACATCCATGGTTATGCATGGGGTGAGGTGTCACCACCTCCTTCACCCTAAGCACCATCTTTCCTCAAGGTGGCCGGCCAACACAAGGCCATCTTCCCCACCTCCCAAGCCACCCAACGGGAGGAAAACCACACATGAAACCCCCCTCACCATGGTTAAAGGTAATGATGAAGGCTAGGCATATGTGTCACCATTTGCCAAGCCTAAGAAGTGAGGTGTAAGCTTCTTAAGAGAGGTATAGGAAGCTCACCATTCACCTCCCACAATAGCCAATGGACAAGAGACAAAGAGATGAAACTCATCATGACAAACTTAGGGAGAAACATCCAAGCCTATCTTCAGCCAATTGATCACCCAATAGGCTGAAAGAAGAGGTAAGTAATCCCCTAGAACAGCCTAAGCCAAGCCAACACCATCCCCTTGCTATAAATAGGCCCCATGGCCGAAACTAGAAAGGAGGAGAAAAATATTTAGGGAGGTCCATAGGCTGCTCAAACCCTCTTGCTCCCAACACAAAACTTCTTCATAAGAGCTTCCATAATCTTTTAGGATCAATCCCAAGCCATAGTTTCAACCCATTTGAGCCAATTTGACCAATTTGCAAAAACAGCCCAAATTAGGCACTTTTTCCAAATTCCTCCCTAAACCAGACTTCTAGAACAAATTGCTGCAGCAATTATCTTTTATTGGGGTCCTAGAAGGCAACCATAAAGTCTGATCTAGCTTGATTTGCTTGTGGCCAAGGTATGGAATTTATCTTTGCAAAATAAATCGTATTTTTGATAAATCATGTGCCATACTGGTTCAAAAGTGTATCATCACCGTATGGATAGATACCTCTCATCTAGATGAGAATTTTAAAAAAATAATCACTCAATTTCGTCAAGAAATGAGTGAGATATTAACATTTGAAGTTTAAGGGCCATGGAATTTTCTGGAATTAAATCCGAATTTCCTCAGCTGTCCGATCCCGCGCTTCGCGTATCAACGGCCCAGATCCCGCCGTATAGTACCCGATGTCCGCCTGTTGCACGGGATCTTCCCTCCCGTTCGACGCGTCCGAGGACACGTGTCGACGGCGGGAAGCTTTGGCGGCGCCAAATAAAAAAAAAGAAAAATTCTTTTTTTAACCCTTCAAACTTCAAAAATTCATATCTTTTTAACCAGAGGTCATAAAAATAAAATAAAAATACCTCCGGAAAGCTCTTGAAGAGAAGAAAATTATGAAACCAAAATTATAATTTTATTCTCAGTATTTAATTTTAAATTAATTAAATACTCTCTGGAGTATTTTAATTATTAAAAATTATTTACAAATCAAAAAATTATGAAACTTCGAGGCATTTATCTTTATATTCTTAGGGACCTTCCATAATTTTTCTAAGGACAGTAAAACATGCTCTATGATACTTTTCTTGAATTTTCAAGTTTCTTTGTAATTATTTCAAATAATAATTATAAAAATTTGAAAATTAAGAAAATAAAAATATAAATGACTAGGAATGATAGGGCAATAGTACAATGACCCTAAGAAAAATATTTCTAAGTCATAGAAACAATCTTGAATGACATTTGGAAATTTAGGGTTAAAATCATTTATTAATTAAATAATTTTGATCCTAAAATGACCCTTTATAAAATTGAACTATTTTCATCAACAATCTAAGCTCGAAAATGGTTCTACACTTATGATAAAGCTAATAATAAACCTCACTCGAGTCTAAAATGACAAGATTAGATTCAAGTAAGGTTTAAAATGACATTTAAACCCATTAAACCTTACCTAAATTAGGTTTAATAAAAATTAAACTTCTTTAATTAAGTTTAAAGACATAATAAACTTAATTAACCCATTAAACCTTACCTAAATTAGGTTTAATAAAAATTAAACTTCTTTAATTAAGTTTAAGGATATACTAAACTTAATTAATCAATTAAACCTTACCTAAATTAGGTTTAATAAAAATCAAACCTTTTTAATTAAGTTTAAGGACACACTAAACTTAATTAACCCATTAAACCTTACTTAAATTAGGTTTAATAAAAATTAAACTTATTTAATTAAGTTTAAAGACACACTAAACTTAATTAACCCATTAAACCTTACCTAAATTAGAGTTTAATAAAAAAAATCAAACTTTTTTAATTAAGTTTAAGGACACATTAAACTTAATTAACCTATTGAATCTACCTAAATTAGGTTTAATAAAAATTAAACTCTTTTTAATTAAGTTTAAGGACATATTAAACTTAATTAACACAAAACCAAACACCCTTTAATTAGGTTTAAAGACATATTAAACTTAATTAATCAAAACTAAATTCCCTTTAATTAGGTTTAAAGACATATTAAACTTAATTAATCAAAACTAAATTCCCTTAATTAGGTTTAAAGACTTACTAAACTTAATTAACCTCCTTAAACTAAGGATTAATCAAACTTAAACCCTAATTAAGTCTAACCCTGAACCTAATTAAACCATTAAGCCTTAACTAATTAAGGTTTAATCAAACCTAAACCCTAATTAGGTCTAACCCTGGACCTAATTAAACCATTAAGCCTTAACTAACTAAGGTTTAATCAAACCTAAACCCTAATTGTGTCTAACCCTTAGACTCTAATTAAACCATTAAGCCTTAACTAACTAAGGTTTAATCAAACTCTAAACCCCTAACTCAGGTCTAACCCTTAGCACCTAATTAAACCATTAAGCCTTAACTAACTAAGGTTTAATCAAACCTAAACCCTAATTGAGTCTAACCCTTAGACCTAATTAAACCATTAAGCCTTAACTAACTAAGGTTTAATCAAACCTAAACCCTAATTAGGTCTAACCCTTAAACCTAATTAAACCATTAAGCCTTAACTAACTAAGGTTTAATCAAACTTAAATTCTAATTAGGTCTAACCCTTAGACCTAATTAAACTATTAAACTTTAACTAACTAAGGTTTAATCAACATAAACCTCGATTAAGTCTAATTTATTAGACCTAATTAAACTATTAAGTCTTAATTAAATAAGACTTAATCAAACAAACCTAAACCAAACTTAAGTCTAACCGATATTAGACTTAAGTCAAACCATACTTAGGTTCAACCTGACTTGAACCTAAGTCTAACCTAAACCTAACTTAAGTCTAAACTACATTAGACTTAAGTCAAATCATACTTAGGTTCAACACAACATGAACCCAAGTTCAACCTATACTTAGGTTCAACCCCAAATTGAACTTAAGTCAAACATCAAACCTTAGGTTCAACTCGACATGAACCTAAGTCTAACTTAAACCTAACCTAACTCGAGTCCAACCTAACTTGAACTCAAGTTAACCTAAACCTTAGGTTCAACCCATATCGAACCTAACCTAACTCGAGTCCAACCTAACTCGAACCCAAGTTAACCTAAACCTAGGTTCAACCCACATGAACCTAACTCTAAACCTAACATAACTCGAGTCCAACCTAACTTCAACCCAAGTTAACATCAAACCTTAGGTTCAACCCACATCGAACCTAACTCTAAACCTAACCTAACCTGAGTCCAACCTAACTTGAACTCAAGTTAACCTAAATTTTAGGTTCAACCCACATTGAACCTAACCTAAACCTAACCTAACTTGAGTCCAACCTAACTTGAACCCAAGTTAACCGAAACCTTAGGTTCAACCCACATTGAACCTAACCTAAACCTAACCTAACTTAAGTCCAACCTAACTTGAACTCAAGTTAACCTAAACCTTAGGTTCAACCCACATTGAACCTAACCTAAACCTAACCGAACTTGAGTCCAACCTAACTTGAACTCAAGTTAGCCTAAACCTTAGGTTCAACCCACGTTGAACCTAACTTAAACCTAACCTAACTTGAGTCCAACCTAACTTGAATCCAAGTTAACCTAAACCTTAGGTTCAACCCATATCGAACCTAACCTAACTCGACTCCAACCCATTCGAACTCAAGTTAACCTAAATCTTAGGTTCAACCCACATCGAACCTAACTTAAACCCAATCTAACTCGAGCCCAACCTAACTCGAACTCAAGTTAACCTAAATTTTAGGTTCAACCCACACCGAACCTAACTTAACTTGAAACCTTAGGTTCAACCCACACCGAACCTAACTTAACTTGAAACCTTAGGTACAACCCATATTGAACCTAACTTAAACTGAACTAAACTTGAGTTCAACCTAACTTAATCCAAGTAAAACCTTAACTTAAGTTTAATCCATATTGAACTTAAGTCGACCTTAAGTCTAGGTTCAACCTGAATTGAACCTAACTTAACCTAAACTCAAACCTTAACTTAAAGTTCAACCCATATTGAACTTAAGTTGACCTTAAGTCTAGGTTCATCCTGACTTGAACCTAACTTAACATAAACTCAAAATCTTAACTTAAGTTCAACCCATATTGAACTTAAGTTGACCTTAAGTCTAGGATCAACCTGACTTGAACCTAACTTAACCTAAACTCAAAACTTAACTTAAGTTTAACCCATATTGAACTTAAGTCGACCTTAAGTTTAGATTCAACCCTAACTTGAACTTAAGTCAAACATCAAACCTTAGGTTCAACCTGACATGAACCTAAGTCTAACCTAAACCAACTTAAGTCTAGCCCATATTAGACTTAAACCATACTTAGGTTCAACCTTACATAAACCTAAGTCTAACTTAAACCTAACTTAAGTCTAACCCATATTAAACTTAAGTCAAACCATAATTAGGTTCAACCTGACATGAACCTAAGTCTAACCTAAACCAACTCAAGTCCAAGCCCATATTAGACTTAAGTCAAACCATACATAGGTTCAACCTGACATGAACCTAAGTTTAACATAAACCTAACTTAAGTCTAACCCATATTAGACTTAAGTCAAATCATACTTAGGTTTAACATGACATGAACCTAAGTCTAACCTAAACCTAACTTAAGTTCAACTCATATTGAAACCTTAGGTTCAACTGACAGTGAACCTAACTCAACTTAGCTTGACATAAACCTTAGGTTCAACTTACATGAACCTAATCTTAACCTAACTTAAGTTCAACCTACATCAAACTTAAGTCCAAACCTAAACCTTAGGTTCAACTCAACTTGAACCTAAACCAAAACCTAACTTATGTTCAACCTACATTGAACTTAAATCCAAATCTAAACCTTAGGTTCAACTAACAATGAACCTAACCCTACTAAACTGAACATAAACCTTAGGTTCAACCCAAATTGAATCTAGGTTCAACTAACAATGAACCTAACTCTACTAAACTGAACATAAACCTTAGGTTCAACCCAAATTGAATCTAAATCGACATAAACCTTAGATTCAACCCAAATTGAATCTAAATCGACATAAACCTTAGATTCAATCCAAATTGAATCTAAATCGACATAAACCCTAGGTTCAAACCTTAGATTGAACTCAAATTGAACCTAAATCGACATAAATCTTAGGTTCAACCCAAATTGAATCTAAATCGACATAAATCTTAGATTCAACCCAAATTAAGTCTAAATCGACGTAAACCTTAGGTTCAATCCAAATTGAATCTAAATCGACATAAACCTTAGGTTCAATCCAAATTCAATCTAAATCGACATAAACCTTAGGTTCAACCCAAATTGAACCTAATCCTTAGGTTCAACCCAAATTGAACCTATATCGACATAAACCTTAGGTTCAATCCAAATTGAACCTATATCGACATAAACCTTAGGTTCAATCCAAATTGAATCTAAATCGACATAAACCTTAGGTTCAACCCAATTCGAATCTAAATCGACATAAACCTTAGGTTCAACCCAAATCGAATCTAAATCGACATAAACCTTAGGTTCAACCCAAATCGAATCTAAATCGACATAAACCTTAGGTTCAACCCAAATTGAATCTAAATCGACATAAACCTTAGGTTCAACCCAAATTGAATCTAAATCGACATAAACCTTAGGTTCAACCCAAATTGAATCTAAATCGACATAAACCTTAGGTTCAACCCAAATCGAATCTAAATCGACATAAACCTTAGGTTCAACCCAAATTGAATCTAAATCGACATAAACCTTAGATTCAACCCAAATTGAATCTAAATCGACATAAACCTTAGGTTCAACCCAAATTGAATCTAAATCTACATAAACCTTAGGTTCAATCCAAATTGAACCTAAATCTACATAAACCTTAGGTTCAACCCAAATTGAACCTAAATCTACATAAACCTTAGGTTCAACCCAAATTGAACCTAAATCGATATAAACCTTAGATTCAACTCAAATTGAACCTAAATCGACATAAATCTTAGGTTCAACCCAAATTGAACCTAAATCGACATAAACCTTAGATTCAACCCAAATTGAATCTAAATCGACATAAACCTTAGGTTCAATCCAAATTGAATCTAAATCGATATAAACCTTAGATTCAACTCAAATTAAACCTAAATCGACATAAATCTTAGGTTCAACCCAAATTGAACTTAAATCGACAAAATTGAACTCAAATCGACATAATCAACATAAATTTGACATTTCAAACATAATCGACATAAATTTGACATTACAAACAATTAATCGACATAATCAACATAAATTCGACATTTCAAACATAACTGACATAAAATCGACATTCTAAACCAAAATTGACATAAATTTGACATTCCAAACAATTAATCGACATAATCGACATAAATTCGACATTTCAAACATAACTGACATAAAATCGACATTTTAAACCAAATCGACATAAATTCGATATTTTAAACAATTAATCGACACAATTAACATAAATTTGACATTTCAAACATAAATCGACATATTCAACATAAATTTGACATTCTAAACAATTAATCGACAAAACCGAACATTTAATCGACAAAACCGACATAAATTTGACATTCCAAACGTTTAATTGACAAAATCGATATAAATTCGACATTTCAAACGAATATCGACATAATCGACATAAATTCGACATTTCAAACCAAGATCGACATAATCGACATAAATTCAACATTTCAAACCAAAATCGACATAACCGACATAAATTTGACATTTCAAACCAAATTCAATAAAAACCGACATTAAATGACATTAACCGACATTTTGAACCAAACTCAATAGAACTCAACATAAATTGAAATAATTCGACATAAATCGATATGATCGAACTTAACACGACATGAATTGACATAGTTTTTAAGTTCGACCTGTATCGAATTTAACTTAACATATGACATCATAATTCTTAAAGCTCGACCCACGTTTAACTTAACTCAACATAAAATTAAACTGAAATTGACATAAAATCCAAAATCAAATCCAAATCGATATAAAATCCAAAATCCAACCCAAATCAATATTCAAGACAAATCAAAATTTAAACATAAATCGACATAAATCTAAACCGACATCTCAACCACTTTTGGACATCGACAACTCGGATCAACAGACACTTCGACTGCGTAATCTAAATATCTTGATATGACATCGTTTCTAACTTTGTAATCCTCGCAGGATGAAGACATGAAGTTTCGTTTAGATTTTATTCGTACGTTATAGGATGTGTGCTAACTCGTTTTGCGATGACGTCAACGACGGAACATTAACGACAAAACCAGGACTTTTAGGATAGCCACAAAACCTAAACTTTCTACAAACAACAAAGCAAAAATGACATGACAACTACGTACAACTTGACTATTAGAGTTAGCCATGAAATCCGAAATAAAACGACAAAATCATTAATCGACACGACATCAACATACAACGACATTTCTATACCACAACAAAATGATGACATGACATTAAACCAAAATAAGAAAATGACAATATGATACGACAAAATAAAATTGAGATGACCACAAAACCAAAACTTAAAACAAAAGGAAATCATAAACAAGATAACAAAAATAAATAAATAATGATATCTTCTTGACATCATAGAAGATATCTCATGACATAATAACGACATCTTCTATACAAATAAATCATAAGTCTCATGTATTTGACATAGAAAATGTAACTTTTTGAAGATAAAATACATGAATATGAAGATAAAATACATGCTTCATAAAATATTTGATGGAGAAATTTGAAAATTAACATGTTAACATGAGAATAACATAAGAAATATAAAAAGTGCACGGTAACTTTCAAAACAAACAAATGACATGGATCAAACATAAACAATTAAAAATATTCTCGGAAGATTTCTAAAATCTAAAGTGAATTTAGAGCACAAATCCTGCCTCATGAAAGATAATATATATGTGAAATTTTAAGGATCCATAATGAATTTTAAAATTCATGTAATAACAAGCAATAAAAACTGAAAATTACATGACGAAAGTTTGAACTAATAGAAAACGTATTATACATTGTTTTGATGGACATTGTTTTGATGGATGATATCTTTGGTTTAATTTGTTCATTATTGTTGGATCCTTGTCCCTTACAAATTGAAGAGGGATTAATGGAGGGCTTGATTATTTTGGTTTAGATAGGGAGAATAGAGGAGGGAGAGGAGGAATCAATATGAGGAGAAGTGGGGAGTTAGCTCATGGTTTTGGGGAGATAATGGTGTAAAATTTGGAGGAAAAATGAGTTGAGGAAGTGGAGGGCCAAGATTTAGTGAGAAGTTAGAGATTTAGAATGGAAGGCTAGTGTTGAGCTCAATTTTGAGGTCTTTCTTTCCCTCTCCCCAGAGCCTAAAATCTAGCCTTAGGATTTCCTGTAATGACTAGACTAGACCTACACCATTTAGAAATTCAAGTTATTTCTTTGAAGATCCATATGGATGGTTTCAAATCTTAAACATTCGATTGAGTCAATTAAAAGCCGACATGTCGAAACTCAGATTGAATTCTCATAGCGTTTGAAAGACAGGTGAACCCTTCGACACGTACGACATTTGAATTGCCACTGTGAGCGGTCTACTTGATTGTGGTTGACGCTTATGCGAGGACCAATCAACGATATACTCGTTAAACGGCTCTGATCGGACCAAAATAACTTCATTTCTCGTGATGCACGGGAGTTAGAGTTAATTTGGCGCGATCGTCGGTGAATTTTTACGGGTGACTACTAATGATCAATCAGACAGCGTCGGTTCGTCTGGGATGTCGATTTTAGCTAGGATGGATACCTATTTTGATAGGGTTTTGAATTGATTCGAATTTTGCGTAAATCGACAAATTCGAGTAAAATAATAATATTAGAATAATAAAAATAAAGATTTTTAATTAAAAAAATTCACACACACCTTTCACGCGTTTTTCATTCGACCCCTCTCCCATTCGAAACCCTAGCCGAGCCAACCCTAGCTTTCTTCTGCGATGAATATGTTCTGTTCTCGAAGCTTCTTCCTCCCTCTTCTCTTCTGTCGTCCGGCTCGTCCGGTAACCTTCCTCCTTGACAGCTCTAACCAACTCTCGTCATCGAGGTTGACTGTCGGCCACTTCTTGTAACTAATTTTCCCGCCTAAATGCATATGGTAACCTTCCTTATTAAGCTTGCTTGATTTCTTTCCCATCATGGCGTTCTCCTCACCATCCCGATTCTCACCACCGGTAAGAATTTCCCCTCTTGCCGGCTATAAATACCCCATTTGAAGAAGATTTTGGTGGTTGGGTTTTTTTTTTTGTGGGAACGATTCTTCTTTGGATTTCCGGTTCGAGGCTTTCCCTCTTTTAGTCATTTTAAGGTTTTCAACAAGCATTTTGGGTAAGGATTCTGCTTCTATATTTACTTCTTTATGCGGTTTAAATGTGAATTACTTTGTGCTATAGGCAATATTCTTTCCTTATTCTTGAGGTTTATATCCTTTGAAATTGAATTTGTTTATGATTTTGAATTGATTCGTAGTTTGAAGTGGGGAATATATGAGCATTGTTTCCTGGAATTTTAGGATGGTTAAATTCATACTGTATTAAAAATGGTGAAAATTTTGGTTCGGCTATGTGGGTCGAGCTTTACTGTCATAGATTCATGGAATTTCCTTGATTCTGCTTCACTGTTGGAATACATTATAGCTGCAATATAATGCGGTTAGGCATGGATTCTCTTGCTAAAAGATATTCTGCTTACATTTTTTTACTGGTCCTCTGGATTTTGCATCTGATGTGAGCCTTACATTCCTTTGGTAAAATATTAGATTGCAGCTCGCTCTCTCTAATATGATGAAACATAGAAGTAATTTAGTTCATATAATCAGACTCAATAGATCATGGTGGAAGTGCTTCCACGCATTTCTTCAATTCCACTATGCTTTCTTGATAATATTTGATTTCGGCACTATGAAATGGAAGGAGTTCAAAATTTTTATGGGGATGTTCATCTTTATTCTGTTGAATCCGCATTTGTAAGATTTATTTCTTGGTGATCAAAATGTGAGTATTTAATGCTATGTTTCAATATCTGTTGAATAAGGATTTAGTCACTAGATGTTGGAAGTATTTAAGATGTATGTGCATTATATTTTTCCTGCTCTAAAATCTGTTTCATTCATTTAGAACAATTCTAATTAAAGTATCTCAATCTAATTTATAAATACAATTATACATTCTTGTATCTATGACATGAGATTAGTTCTTCATAATAACAAGTTTGTTTAAAGCACACATGGGGTTAAATTTTTTTTACTTGGAGGAATGATTCCCTGCTAACAGTTAAAATGTACAAGGTAACTTGATTTGATAAATGCGGAAAGAAGGAAGAGTACAATCTAAACAAAAATTTGAATATCGGCCCCGTATTTTAGAATCGATGTTTGATTAAGAAATAAAGAACCTCAAATGCTCTTATTAGGGTTGGCTCTAAATTCGAATTAAATTTAAAAAAAAAAAAAAAAAAAAAAAACTTACATAGAACTCGTTATTCTACATCAAACTTATACACATTGCACAAAATTCTTAAATATTTATATATGGGACACTTCAGTTCCAATATCTATATGCAATCACACCCGGTTCTTATATAATTACATTTCTAATATCTAAATTTGGTTTTTGTCTTACTTTTATATTACTCACCTTGTTTATATTTCACAATTCATATATATAATTGTATACCTGACATTCAAATTACATGTATGTGTTTACAGATTCAACAACCACACTTTAGTTGTTACATACATATCACTCAACTATCATATATATTTACATTTCCGATAACCAATATTCATTCTTTATATTGACCCACAAATGTTACTTCTTATCCACACTTTAAAGGAATGATGAAAGGTCCGTGCCGTGAATGTAAATACATAAGAACAGAGTAGTATACATGTAAATCTGTCATTGAAATTTCTTTTTTAATAGCTGCACGCAAGAAGCTGTCTAAACGGGGATTCCACTAACCTGCTTATATTCAATTGTTGGATTCAATTTTTTTTTTTTTACTACCGGATTCATTTTTTTTTATTCGCTGAATTCACTCTTTGTTTGCTAGAATTAAGCTGGATGGTTTCTTTTGTCAAGTATACGCTCTTAAACAAGTTAATTGTGCATTTATATCATCATCCTTTTGGCTAGATATGTCTTATATATAAAGCTATGGTTTAAGCTTATCCCCTAATCTTTAAGTATGCCTGCATTTTGTCCTCATGATAAGTTACATATACTTGAAGCTGAATCTTTTAATTGATTTGTTTCTATAAATCATTATTTATGGAGCTGTTTTTATGCGTGGCTCATAGATTCTACAAGGCTGATTTCAATTCAGGCTTAATATTTGGGAAATAAGATTGGCAAGAACTGTAACTTTGGCTATTACCATTTAATTCAATTTTAGACAATTTGTGCTATCTTCTATGGCGAACCTGGTAATATGAGTACATAAAACTTTTGAGACACTTGTATATAGAAGATATGATGATTTACTTGGATACACTTAAAGTTTGGACTTAATACTTTGAAAGTTTAAACGTTATGCATGTAACTGTATTGGAATTGAGTGGTACATATGTAAATCTCACATTTCCAGAGTAGCAGCAATTTATGAGGATATTTACATACATACCACTCAATTTTGGAGGATACATACAATTTATGAGGATATTTACATACATACCACTCAATTTTTATGTATTTACATATATAACACCTAAACTTCAATTTTCACATTCCTGCCACTCCACTAATGTATGAATACATTTTTTTTCTTAAATTAGAGTTGCAGCTTTTAGTTGTGCCATGAACAGATTTGAGGAATAAATGCGGAAGTAAAATCTTGGTGCTGAATATGTAAATACAGAGTTGGATCATATGTACCTTATCCATTTATGTTTTAATGATAATTAAGCCTTTTAAGTGTTTGTTCATATTTAAGTTGCATTAATTCATCTGTAACTCCACTTTATGTCGAATATTGCTGAATAATTATTTTACTTTTGGAAGATTTACATACATACCACCCAGCTGCCATAGATTTACATATCTAACATCAAAATTTTTCTTTTCTACATGTGTAATTACATGAAAATTAGGTGGTATGTTTGTAAATCTTCCTTCCCAAGCAACCAATCAGATTCGATTTCGGAGATTTCTTTGTTTTGTTCTCTTGAGGCTGAATTTTCACAACTTTAGGAGTCCTTTGCTTTAAATTACTGAAGCCAGGTTTTGAAACTACTTTGCTTCGGTTTGTTGAAGCTGAACTTTCAAACTTTAAAATTTTGGGATGTTTTCTTTGCTTTAGATTGAAACTTGGCATTTGGGGGTCTTCTTTATTTTGGCTTGTTGTAGCTGAACTTTGGGATTTTAAAATCTTAGAGATGCTTTGCTTTGATTGGCTGAAACTGAAATATGAAATTTTGGGCAATGTGTTTTGCTTTGATTTGCTGAAGCCGAAACATAGAATTCTATAAGTTTTCTTTGTTTTAGTCTGCTGAAACCGAAATGTGGAAATTTGTTTTTTTTTTTATTTTTTTTTTTTTTTGCTTTAACCCACTGAAGCAAAAATTTCTGAAAATTCGGAGTTGTCTGTAGTTTGGTTTCCTGAAACTGTATGTTAGAATTTTTGGGTTTTCCTTTGTTTTAACTCACTGAAACAGAGCCTTGGAAATTTGGAAGTTGTCATAATGGTGGCTTGCATGAGGCCGAATCCTGAAAACTCAATGATCTCCTTTACTTAAATTAGTTGAAATGATAACTTGGAAATACGTTAATATTCTTTATTTTGGATTTTAGCCTCTTCTTTAGCTGAATAATAAAGTTTCATTTGTTTGTGATGCCATATGGAATTTCAAATTGGGTTTATAAGTTGAAAATTATGGGTAAAGACAATGATGCAAAGAATCACCCTCAACTTTTCTTTATAACTGAAATTATGAAATCAATATTCGATTAGTAAGATGTCATTTCCACCGTTTTGAGTCGCCGGTAATTCCAACCCTCCCTTAAAAGGTTTGTGAACCGATAACAGATACTACACATTAGATACTACATATAGATACACTATACATTTAGTTCATAAGCAGATACTACTTATAAGTTCACTCATTAATTAAGTGATAGGGTATAGAATTGACCGATTTTAGGGGATGATTTGTTGGTGACTTCTAATTAATATTGATAGATAGACATCGATATTTTAAGTTGCCCGTGGGATAACAAAATAGAGAGAGAAAGGAAGTATAGTTTGAGTCTATCTCCAAGTTGAATTCTTATACCCCATTTTGATTTTTCATATGCTTATTACCTAACTTTTATGGAAACATACATTTTTCAAGGCTTTCGTAGATAAATTGCAAATGTTTATCAAATCCATTTATATTATGCAAGTGTAATTTGTTTTGAAGCATCAACATAATTAATCAGGTATGCCTTAGTCCTTTATTTTCAGTACTATACAAACTTTATTTCTTTTTAGTATTTTACTGCACAGCATTTTTTTTTTTTTTTTTTGTACAGTCTTTATTTCATTTACTGTTTTTTACTATATCGCTCTTTCCTTTTGGTTACTATATTTCACTACATTTTCTTTTGCTATTGCACTGTACAGTACAACCATACTTTAAGCTACTGCTTTTCTAGCATATTTATACAACACCTTAGGACAATAAGTGTAGAATGTATGCTGTGGATTGAACGCTACAACAAATAACTTTTCATTTCAACACCTTCCAAAATTCTGTAATAAAATATTTTCAAAGCCACAAATAATATTTCAAACCTCAATAACTAATAATAAAATATATTCTTCCATTCTATCTCCCCTCTTCTCGGAACGAGGCAACAGTGCGTTTAAGTGATGATTTATCTCTAAGCAGCGATCGAGACAACAATAGAAAGCAGCAGGAGGAACTTCAACTATACTCTTGTAGACTTGAATAACACACCCATAGAACGCCGAGGTTGTTCGTCTAGTACGACGTAAATCCTCACATTATCTTTGAGGGCTTCGTACGATTGTATGTTATACGATATAAGTCCAAAACCCTTTTTAGGATTCCGAGGTTGTCGTTCGGTATGACATAAATCATCTTATTTTTCGGGTTATTTGCATGTCATGCAAACTCATATATCTAAATAATTTATAGGACTGAAACATCAAATAATTTCTTTTTCAAAGATGTAAAGCCAAATCATATGTTAGTTTGAGATGTCACTGAAGCTTTTTCAGTATCTTCGACATTTCCTTTTATTCACTCTTTTGGATTATGAAAATAATTGTTCTACATTGAGTCTTTCCCACTTGACCTTCCCATAAGCAATCGTGGAAACTTAAACTTTGAATTCTTGAAGACGAAACTCCGATTTTAATCGAGAGTTTTCTTAGGTGACTTCGGTTGTCTAAGATGTAATTAACTATAGGGGTTTGCCTCTATAGAAAATTAATAACCCAGATTAATCTATACCCTATCTAATCTGTGTATTAAGTAAGGGAATTTGTGGGCTATAAAATTTGCAGACCAAAATAGAATAATTTTTTTTAAGTTTAAACAGTTAAGCCTACCAATAAGTGAAACATTCATCTTTCGAGATGACCTATCATTTATGGTATGATGCTTAGCTATTTAAACTATTAGATATATGAAGTCTATCCGGTCTCGTTATTTTCTAAAATAAAAGAATACTATTTTCACAAAATTAAAATTACATTATATATATTAAATTTAAATTTAAATTTTTATATTAAAAAGATAAATTTTATTTTATTTTAAAAGGTAAAAATGGTCGACAGCTAGGATTTAGCATAAAATGGAAGAGAGAGAGGAGGCCACGATTTGGCTGATGTGGAACAATGAGAATGGAGTTTGTATATTACTGACATATCAAAAGGAGAGTGGCCAGATGGGAGGAGGAATGGGAGCTTCTATTAAAAGGATATTCTTGTAATTTTGGCTAAGGCGAGGGAGTATTTTGGTAAATTGGCAACGGTAGTTATGATAGTTATGAAAAATTAAAATTAAATGTTGTTTGAAAGAGGAAAATACAAAGAATCCAAATATTCAAACCATTTCAGAAAAAGAATTTCCTATCTCAAGATATAAGCATTAAAAGTAGCTTGATAGTTGGAAAATGTGAGTACAAGTTTGTCGACAGTTGGTTATGGCCAAAAATTGACTTAGCCTTCTTTGAAAAAGAAAAATACAATAAATTTAATGGTTGAAGTGGTTTTTGCTAATCCAAGCTCAATGAGAAGATCTGTCTGATCGATCTAAGTTTGTTCAAACCATTAAGAGAGAGAAAACACTGTCGTTGCCGGTCCCAAGCCCAGATGTAAAAAGTAGAGGGTTGCGTTAGGTAGTCAACGGCCAGCGTAAAACTTGTCGGAAAAAAAAATCATGAAGAGGCCTTAGATGGTTTGGTCACATTAAACGTCGACCACCTGATGATCCGATTAGGAGAGTAGATGTTTTAAATACAACTTATGTTAAGAAAGGCAGAGTAAACCTAGGAAAACTTGGGCTTATTGCATAAAAAATGATCTTAATTTATTAGAATTAAACGAAAATTTGACACTAAATAGGACGCAATGGAGAAAAAGGATTTATGTAGCCCACCCTACTTAGTGGGATTAAGGCTTTGTTGTTGTTGTTGTTGTTGTATTTGTCCAAATTATGTATGTTAGAATTTAGAACAAATTTTGTGTAATTCTAGGGTTGACTTGAAAGTCATTTTAAGGGAGTTATGGTCAAATTATCATTTTATTTTTGAAATTATCATTTTTTTCTCTCCAATTATCACCATCTCAAAAGGTACCTATACAAATGTTAGATTTGAGCTCGGAGGGACTCATTTGAAAGTTTTCAATGATATGAATGCAATGGAGAAATTCATTCTAAAAAATAATGCCTCGTTAAAAAAATATTTTATGTAGGACCATTTTTCATTTATGGAAACCCTAAGTGCACAATTCTACATAATTAAGGCATCAAATGACGATCAAACTGATTTTGATGATTTTCATTTATGAATATGAAGATCATCCAACTCACAAAATATAATTGGAATCATTTGTTTAACCTGTAAAAGAGAACAAAATTTTCGTCATGTATGAAAATTTTACTTGAAGAATTTTACATTAAAGTTTTTTCAAACAATTCTAAAATTCGTTTGCATGGTGTTTATGAATGATAATAAGCCTCATAAAACTTTCTAAACGAGGTCTTGTGTCTTAAAATAATATCGGGAGAGAAAACAATAATCTTAAGGTTTTGGTGATTAAAGGTTTTTTACGGTAACGTTTAAAACTAGTAAGAACCGATTATGTTTAAATGTACTTTTGATTTCTTTTTATTTTTATCTAGTTAAAAATTCAATTTTCTAGGATTTGCACAAGAGCACGCTCAAGTAAAATCCCGTAAAGTTTAAGCAAGAAAATTTGTGTTGACCAAAAGTGAGGCCAATAATGTAGTGACTTAATTTAATTATTATTAAAAGTCAACCATTTTTTTTGGAAAGTTGAGCCCAAATGACAATATACGCAATTCGAAGCAGCGACCTCATGATTAAAAACTATACCCTCAACCACAATGTCACAGGCATGCGCGCATTACCCCTCAACTTAGTACCCACTCTTAAAAAAAATTGTTCATTAATTGTATTGTCATACACAACCTAAAATGAAAAGCGAATAGACTGAGGAAACACTTACTACATAAATATCTTGCTCATTAATTAATTGAATTCATTATACCTTATAATAAAATAAAAATAACAAAGTATTATAAACCCGGACATTCATTAAGCATAATCATCCTTATCATCATTACATTATTGTTTTCAACTACTTTGAATCAGTTATTTATTTTACCTTTTACTTAGTTCATTAAGGGTTGCGATATATTTTAAAGAAATTATTCACAAATTAGTTTAAAAATTATTAATCCTATAATCTATAGCATATCCTTCTTTTTCTAATCATCCATTACTAATTTTAGCTCGCTTGCTTTTCTACCTTTAACTATACATATGTAAATCACCCAATCGTTTATCTTAACTATATAATAGAGCCAATATACTTGAGATTTTGCTTTATATAATAACAAGACATTGTTAATATCATGCCACTAAACTAATCTTTCATATACTCAATATCTCTTATCATACCACAAGATATTGTTAGGGTAATATCTCTTATAAACTTATTCTCACCAAAATGCTCTTCTTACTACACTTCTCCACAATAAAGATCATTAAATAAAATTGAAGTGTTTTGTTGTTGTTGTTGTTGTCGTCGTCGTTGTTGTTGTTTTATTATAATCTTCAATACATTTCTTAAAGAGTTAAAAGAAATTAACAATAAAGACAGCTTTAAAGTACATCACTCAAATTTCAAAAAAAAAAATTTAAATAACAGTGCTGCACCTGTTCGGACCTGCAAAGTAGATGAGATAGCAGAAAAACAGGACCAATATAAGGAAAAAGTTATTGATAACCCTAAAATCTAATGTCTAAAAAAATCTTATTCATATTGTCAACATTTGTCATAATTTGACTGATAATGTTATGTCTTCATTATATTCACTGTGATAGAACAAAAATTGAGGAATACATAATCTGCTAAGTATGACTTACATACCGCACCTCCATTAACAAGTCTCTATTGAAGGTTTATTAGCATGGAGCAAGTTGTTAGGGAATAATCAAATATATAAATAACAGTGACTATTTTCCACAATTTTTGCCATTCACGTTGAACATTTTATGTTCGAAATACTTTCAAATTAGTTTAAACTTTTAAAATTGATGCAATGAACAACAAAAGTAGTAAAGAGAATCGCACAGCTTCATGAAGGAAAATTAGATGGGAAAAACAACTTGGAGGAGAGTAAAATTCACCAGTTCAGAAAGTAATAAAGGAGAAATTTTCAAATTTGGTATGCTAATAGGATCAATGGTGAGCTCCGAGATTGTGCCTATTAGCTCAAGCTCTCCGTTATCACAACAAAACAAATAAAAGAATTTTCTGCACCACATATTTGAAAATTAATTGAATTCATAACAGTTCAGTGCGTTCCTTAACTGTTTTAAAATGTTGTCATATGCCCAAATATAGTCTAAGACTATAAAATGAAACTTTATTTATATACCACTGAATTCCTATGTATTTACTTATCTAACAACCAAATTTTTATTTTTATATTAATGAAACTTTATTTATGCATGAGAAGATGTATTTTCACAATTTAAGGGTTAAGATAGTGGTACTTTTGTTGTGATATAAAAGATTTGAGTGGTATAAATGTGAAAAGTAAAGTTTGTGTTAGATAATGTAAATACATAGGTATTGGGGGGCATGTATGTAAATGCCCCATCTTAAAAATGCTTTTCAGCAACCTAATCTATTGTCTAAATACAAAAAATAGCAACAAGTTGAATGAAAGAACAATTTTTTAGGATCCACGATACTGGGATATAAAAAATATATCAAATGAGAAATATGTTTCAAGTCATACCTCCAGTCTCAGCACATCTGCTCTTAAAAGACTGTGAGCTATTGGCAATTAGGAAGCACGAAGATCTTGCAATCCTTTCTTCACAACTTGCATTGTGTAGGAAATGAACTTCAAAATAGTGCCTTTTCTGCCACAGCTCCAACAACTCCTTGGGCTATCTTCAATTTTAGAGTATCGCCCAAGTAGCAGGCATCGCTTCCTTTCGTTATAGTTTCAAGAGAGCCCATGCCTCTATATTTCTTAACTTGGTGACCACTCTGATGAAAAATATTTCAGACAGAATTACTAAGAAGAGACTAGTCGAGGGTAAAGATTAGCTAAGCATTTGATTGCCACAGAAGAGGCTTTCCCCATTGCATCACATGGGAAGAGGTTCGGAACTTGTATATATCAAGTTGCCTGATATTATAATCGATTTAAATGATAATTTCCTAAGTAAATACTCAGATGTCCATTTAAATGTGCAAAAAAAAACTAATAATATGTTCTGCCATTTTTTATGCATGCTGAACATATACTAATCAAATTGCGTTTATATCATAAGAAATGCCAAGAGGTTATGTAATTCAGCGATGCAACACAAGTGCATTTCTCCAATGATTGTTGTTGACCTCCTTTTTGGTTAACAAACATTCATTTGACTTTACACACACCCCACCCTACTCTTGGAATGGTGCTGTCACGCCTAATCCGGGCATAGACACACCCAAAAGCTCCTAAATGTGGTCACATTGAGTTCAAGCGTATCCATGCCCAATTGTATATGGGCGTGGGCATGCCTAGCTTGAGCATAGTCATGCCTGGATTTCCCTGTGCGTGGTCATGCCAGGTTCATGGAGGGTACTCCCTGATGTTCCCGGGTGTGGCCACGTTTGACGCTTGCGCAGTCACATCTCGTGCCATGCCAGTGATCTGTGGTATTCGTCCTCAGATCCGGGGACGAATCAACGCGATGGTTCCACTGGAATGATCGTGGACATCAATCCACCACCCTAATCGACGGTCACAGGGGCAACTGCCGCTGCCTATGGAGCCTATAAATAGGTGCCTCAATATTGTCTCTGTGAGACTTCAAAACATCGCCACTGCCTTCAGTCTCTAGTGCAGAGAAGAGGAAGAAAGGAGTCCAAGTCTCCATTGATCCACCGCTTCTTGCCTCCTATCTGGTAAGCCTCTTCCTCTCTTATTTTATATTTCTTTATCACTTTATGTTAATGTAGGACTAGGTTATACCAAATGAATAGCCTAGGATTGAGCTTGGGTTTGGGTTCGTCCTAGGTCGACTGGAACCTAACCTAACCCAAACCCAACCCAAACCTGATGTGACCTAGCCGTAACCTGGCCTAACCCGACCCTAACCCGACATGACCCAACCCTAACCCGACCTAACCCAACCCTAACCTGACATTTGAAAGTTAGTGAAGTCCCATGCCTCATAATTTTAGTGGAGGTACTCAAGTTAACGCCCTTATCTTATGAACTGAGCATCCTTTTAAAATTTATTCATGTGAATTTTTTTTTCTTCAAATTTTGTGTTTTGTTTTATTATCGTATGTTTGCTATATTATGAAAAATTTTTATTTTGCTTTGAAAATTTCGGAGGATTTTGTTTAGAAGTTTTAAGGGTAGGATTTTAACTTGCTTGGAATAATTTGGATTCAAATAGGAATGAAGTGTAGGACCTGGTCCAAGATTGAAAGGGGTTAACTTCGCTTCTAATTCGCTTTGATATACCACACCTAAACAACCACACCTATTAGGGGTCCACCCCACTTTAGGTTTTGAAGAGTCTGGAACCTCCCTGTTTAAGGATAATTAAACAGAAGGTTCTAAGACCCAAAAAAGAGTTGATTATACCTGCCCAAGGAAGAAATGAGCAAGGTATGCCAAAAGAAGAAAGGTAGTGTGGCCCACAAGGGACTTGGACACACTACCGATGTTTGAAGATAAAACCACCTGATCAAAGATGGAGAGAGGAACCAGTCCCCGGCGGAGTCGCCAGAATTTGTCAGCCGAATTTGTTTTTTTAAATAAATTTAGATTTGAAAATAGTTTTAATATATATGTAAGTGATTTTAAGAAAATAATATTTTGATTTTGAAAATAGATGAGACCAAACGGGTGTCACATATATGATAGTTTAAATGGTTGAGCGCAATACCACAAGTAATACACTATACCAAATGATAGACATACCACTTGATAGTACGCTTAGCCACCTAAACTAAGAAGTTTTGTGACATCTATTTGATTTGCGAAATTTTTTGTGAGGCCGACAAGTTCTCCTACCTAATATAAGGATTAGATAAGTTTTATTTTACACTGGTTTAATCTCACTATACGTGAGTTCTCATAGTTCATTACATCCTAAATGACCGAAATCACCTTAGAAAACTATCGATTAAGATCAGTAGTTTTGTCTTCAAGATTTTAAAAGTTTAAATTTTCATGATTGGACACAGGAAAGTCAAATGGGAGTGGCTCAAGTAGGAACAATTATTTCAAGAATCCAAAGAAAAAAAAAGTTGGGGAAACCATAGACCCGAGGAAAACCCCGGTGACTTCCCATCTAACTTATTATTTGACTTTATATCTTTGAAATTATATTAATTAAAGTTTAATACTGCAATTTATTTCAGAATTTAAGACTTGCATTCGCACGATATCTGATCGTGCAAACAGCCTAGGAGTGTTTACACCGTACCATACGACAACCTCGGAATCCTAAAAGCGTTAGGACTTGTATTGCACAACATGATTGTGCAAAAACCTAAATGACAAGGAGAGGATTTACGCTGCACTAGGCAAACTACCTCGAAATTCTATAGGTCGTTATTTAAACTAAAGAAAGATTTTAGTTGTCGTAGACCCGTTCTACTGCTTGCAGATCGTCATCCATCGTCTGTTGCATCGCCGATGTGTTACCCACGAGAACTTACTTTAGTAGCAGTTTTAAATTGTGTTTTATATGTGAGCGTGTATTATTTTTAAATTTGTGATTTGTTATTGTGCATCTTCTAAACCAGACTATATCCTAAATGTTTTATTTTTTATAGTGATCCACCCTAGGTAAACCAACTATGGTTCTCTATCCTAAAAGTCTTGTGGTTAATTTAAAGCATGCATAATGCTATATAAAAAAAAATACACTAACATGAATCAATAGAATGTATACTAATTGAAAACAGTAAAATGTAGGCTAACAGGAAGCAATAGAATATGCAGTAAGAAAACAGGAAAATAAAGTGCAGCACTACACTATGAATATAATAAATTTTAGGTACATGGATTGCTTGTTATTGTTGTACCTGTGAATGGAGCTAACACAACAGGTAAAAGTAAAAGAATTTAGCTAGCAAGACAAACATGTATTTATGTATAAAAGACTGAATGACAAAGTAGTGCACAGGAAGGCTAAGAAAAACTGAAAATAACCCACGGAGACTTGAAACAACTTCTAAGAAAAATCTAGGAAGGCTGTACTGTGGACTAGGTAGGATGGCTCCCACCTAATGTGTGCTCATAAAATCTAGGAAGACTGCACTGTGGACTAGGTAGGATGGCTCTCACCTAATGTGTGGTCTTAAAATCTAGGAAGGCTACACTGTGGACTAGGTAGAGAGGTCTCACCTAAGGTGTGCTTCTAGAAACTAGGAAACCTACACTGTGATTTGTGCTTGAAATGATTTAAGGTATTCTACACTTGATTAAGGGTTTTTACAAACTACTCAAATGTTTCATAAGTACTTCCCAATCAAATCAAAAATTCTCATTTTTGACTCAACTGTTAAAAAAAAAACAAAACTAAATAAGCGAAGAAGGTCGACCTACCCAAACAAAATCAGCAAAAACCAGGAGTGAAACTGCAGGTGATTCGACCTAAATACGTTTAAATTCTTTTTTTTAAAAAAATAATAATAATAATTAAATCCAAAAATATCATGTAAATCAGACTCGAAATGAATATTTGAAGTTTTCAAGACAACAAGAATTTAACAATTTGAAATGACATAAAAGTAATAATTTGGGACTTTCAAATCTTAAAAGAAGACCCTAATGTAACAATTCAAATAAACTCTTAAAGACTTTCAAATTTTTAAGCAAAATCAAAATCGTCGTAATAAAACATTATCACATTTCAAATTTTCCAAAAAGTACGTGAAAAGCTTCAAATTTTACATATGTAAAGCAACAGGACATTTGTAAACTTTCCAAAATTTTCAAAATAAAATGCTTAGAGCTTTCAAACTTTGCAAATATAAAACTTTCCCATCATTTAAAACTTTTCAAAAAAGAATATGAAAAACTTTACATAAGGAGTTAGAAATGTAAACACAAAAAAATATGAAAAACTTCACATAAGGTGTTAGAAATGTAAACGCATAAGGGTTGAGTGTTATGCATACAAATCGATATTTTAATTCTTTAAAGAAGTGACAAATGTGTCTTGAAATCAGCATTTGAAACCTCCTAAAGAAACAAGCATACAACCCAAAAGACACATTGAAAACTTTTCCAAAAATAGCATATGTTTTCCGCTTTAAAAGAGGGACTTGAACATCACCCAAAAAGAAAGCATACGACCTCACAAAAAGTGTTTAAGACTTGTTTTAAAATAGTGAATATAGCAAGCCCAAAACAACAAGTTTACAAGATTTAAGTTCATATCTTTAAAGGTCCATTTGGAATAGCCAAAACAGCTCAAGTTTAAGGTGTCAAATATTGACTTGGAAGATGTTAAAACATCAAGTATAAGAAAATCAGAACACCCACTGAAGCCTTTCTACATCCTTTTAAGTATTTATGCATGTGACAAATAATATATGTTCATCTATTTGGAATGTCAAAAGGTTTCATA
The DNA here is from genome assembly GCA_022702705.1 of Papilionanthe hookeriana x Papilionanthe teres. NCBI lineage: Eukaryota > Viridiplantae > Streptophyta > Magnoliopsida > Asparagales > Orchidaceae > Papilionanthe > Papilionanthe hookeriana x Papilionanthe teres. The sequence continues at coordinate 17,956,596 of CM040428.1, read as the reverse complement.
CCAAGCCAGAAGTGTCACCCTCTTCATGTTTTCATAAAATAGAAACATACTTTCTCATGAGTAGAGTAAGATACATGCAAAGGACTCAAAAAAAGAAAGAAAACGTCAGCATGTTCCTAAAGTTTAAAGTGTATGCAAGACTGTCGGCCGCCGAAATGTTGAGCGCGTCTTTGTGAGATTTTAATTTAATGTATATATATTGATTTTTGAAAGTAAAATTTTAAATTTTAAAATATGAGAATGAGAGTGGACGGATCTCATTCGTTTAGCGAGTTGAATGAACGAAGCGTAATATCGCAAGTAACGCACCTATTCCGAAGAATGATACCCTATTCGACGATATCGCTCGATCAAATAAACTACATAATTCACGATATCCGTTCTGTCACGCGAACCTTATGTGATCGACAAATTCCCTATTTAATACAAAAAGAATTAAATATGGATTATATTATCTCGGTCTTTAAAGCTCACTATAAGTGCAGCTCTCATAGTTAATTACCCCTCAAACGACCGAAGTCACCCGAGAGAACTCTCGATTTAGATCGGGGTTTCTATCTTCACGAATCGAGGTAGAGTTTTCAACGAAGTGTGATAGTAGGAAATCCAATAGGTGAAAGCGCGCAATGAGGAACAGCTATTTCCAGAAGTCGAAGGAAAGAGAGGTAGGGGACGTCACAGATCTCGAGGAGAATCTCGATGACTTCCCAGACTATCCTATGGTTGGGCTTTAAATTTTGGAAATGAGTTTATTTTAGTTTCAATCCTGTCAATTAATTTTAGGGATTACATTTACATGATCACCTGATTATGCAAATAACCTGAAAAGTAGGAGGATTTACGTCGTATCAGACGACGACCTCGGAATCCTAAGCGAGTTAGGGCATTATATTGCATGACAGAGGGCGGTGCAAAGCTTCAAAAGAACAAGTGAGGGTTTATGTCGCGACTAGCGGACTACCTACGTCGAGTCACATTGTTATTTAAACCAGGAATTGGTTTCATTGATGTCAACACACGTATTGCTATTGAAGATGGCCGTCATTGCCTACCGTGCTCCTAGCTCCAAGTCGTAAGAAGATCGCAACTTATGTTTAAAGTTTAAGTTAAAATGGACATGCAAGTTGTTTTATTTCATTTTTATTATCGCTGTTATTGCAAGAGTGAGTGCATGTACAATGATGACGAGGAGTAAGTAGATAAGAAAGCATGCAAAACAAGCTAGAAACATGCTTATAGTGAATATGCTTATGCTAAACAGGAGTAAGCATGAAGAAAAGTAAAGCATGCTTACTGCAGTATATACTGCCGAAAAAGTAAAACATGCTATACTTAGCAGGAGCGCAGTACTTAGAAAAGTAAAACATGCTTACGCAAGAAAGGAAAGAAGTAGAAAAATCGTCGCAAGTGTACCGTAGGCGATGATTACCGCGGTGTATCGTTACTCGTTTATCGTTTTCATTTTTTTTATCGTTTTCCCGCAGAAAAGACATTAGTGCAAAAAAAGAACAAGAGTAAACGTAGTAGGAAAGACCTAAGTGAGTAGGGGTACTACCGTGCGTGCACAGTAAGCAAAGTGTGAAAACCCGACGGTAAAACAAAAGAAAGACGACAAGAGAGCAAAGAAAATCGTGAAAGAAAACAATGAAAATCAAGAAAGAAAGAAAAGGGCTTCCGTGGAAAACTTCGAATAAAACCACGAACGAAAAACAAAACAAAGTCGTAGCGAAAACCGCAAAAGCACCAAAAGAAACTCACAGATGTCCCGCTAAACTCACGGCGAACCGTAGGAAAGCCATGGGGCATCTGAAAAAAGACCCATAAGCACGGTGGTGTTAAGGACTCAGAGCTGTGCTATATGTCCCACCTGTAGGCTCGACTACTGGACCGACTTTCTGCAGAGCGCAGCTCTAACCCGACTCGAGTAGCTGACCGTGACCTTAGTAAATTTTCACACATTTCATTTTAGGTTTGCATGCAAGTAAAAGCTATAGGTAAGTAGGTCGTGTCGTGATGGTAATTTTGTATTTTTCAAATGTATGTATTTTGTTTTGAAATATTTTTCGATCCATGGTCGATTACCCTAATGAGACTAGTGACTACTAACATATTTAGACATCGGCAGATAGAAACCCCAAGGATGGCGAATAAGTGTCGTGAGTTCCCGCTCTACCTCTCCAGAGTCTCCGAGTCGAGCGATACCATTCTATGATTCTCTCGTAACCTTCCATATGCAAGATTATCGTTGTCCCCACCGCACTTACGACTGGCTGATGGCCCCACATATAGCCTAAAGGTTATATGTGCACACTTACACGTCCCCGTAAGTGCGGGCGCTGAGCGTAAAACAAGGAGAAAACTAAGGACGAGGGAACAAGGAAAGAAAGAGGGAAAGCGGCCCACCTAACACAATTTTCGTAAAAAGAGGTGAATCGTTTTCCAATGACAGTCAAAACAAGTAAGTCACCCTGAACTCCCGACCGTCCTCACACAACCTAAAAAAAAGGACCTAAGGCACGTCGGCACTCTCGAAGAGGATGAGGACTAGACCCCTAGGGAACACACCCCTTTCCCCAAACGACAGCTGTAAAAGCATGAAAACAGACATAAAGGATACTGACCAAGCCCCTGGACTCTGGACCACTGCTCGGGATTCCTCCGAATATCGGATTCAAATCACAAAGCCTACTAGAATCAGAACCTCTTCTTTTACAAATTTGAAAATCAACGACATATCATACTAGAATTGTAACCTCTTCAATGCTACAGAATCGGGCCCAAACAAATATTGGAACCTGGATCAAATATATCATCAATAACATCCCAAGTGAATGCCACAATTTAAGCCATATAACATCGTAATCAAGCCCAGAAACATATGTCCAAACACCACTAAAGAATGGGTCCAACACAAGGAACTTGAGCCCTCCAAAAAGGCCAAAACCGAGAAGTAACAAGAGGGAAACCAGCCCAGCAGGTGGAGCAAACCGAGAGGCAACAAACCACAAACAAACTTCAAAGAATGGGTAAACCGAGAGGCAACAAGCCACAAAAACGCAGCCCAGCAGGGGGGCAAATCCAACTTCAAATTAAAACAGGGGGAACAGCAAGATTAACGGAAAGCCGAGCCACACGAGGCTAAAACGAAATCCCGAATTAAGCTTAAAACAAAGAATACAGCAGGACTCGACAAAACCGAGCCATATGAGGCTAAAAACCAATTCCAGCCTACGCTTAAATCCAAATTTAACGTAAAGCTGAAGCAAGTTCTTCTTAAGAGCTCAATTAAAATGAAACACATACATATTTTTAAAAGCTCAACTACCATGTGCTTGCAAGCAAGAATAAGCATAGAATGAGCATAAAAACTTTTCAAATTAGTTAATCATGCTTTCATGAAGGGCTAGCACAAGGCTTCTCGACGAATATAGAACCTTCCCAATATCAAAATAAAATCCTCCTTAGCATGCCCTTTGGTAAAGAAGAAATAAAAGGAACGGGAAATGAGCTCCACATGCATGCAAAACTTAATAAATCCTTCCATGCTTCATGCCAAGCCAAAGTAAGCAAGGAGCTTTATAATATTCATCCTAACATGCTTGCAAGAGGAGCCAACTTTGCCTCAAGATCATGCTTCCAATATACCAAAAATAAAAGACAAGTACATGCTTTGAGTAAGAACCCACATAGAATCCTTTTTTCAACCACCCTTTCTAGCATGCATTCTTGAAACAAATGAAGCTTAAGGCATTGGAACTAAACCCTCCACATGGTTCACATGAGAACAAGTATAGAATCTTTTCCAAATCCATCTAAGCATGCGCTCTTAAGCCAAAGAAGACTTAAGACATTAAAACTAAGCTTTCCCAACCTACTAAAAGATTTCACAACATGGTCTTATAAAGGGCTAGGCTACAAGGGGCCCAAGAAAATCAAGCCTCCACATTTATATAAAAGAAGCAAAAGGAGAATAAGTAACTTACCATCCCAACCAAATTTACCACATGCTTGCAAGACCCAAATGAGTTCTCCAATTTTTCATGCTAGATAAGCCCAAATGTAAAACCACAATTTTTTTATTTTGAACTTCACCTTAAGCATAAATGGAGAAATAAGATAGTAACATGTTGATCTTTCACCATTTTAAGCAAATAATCAAATCCAACTTTAAAACATGCTCACATTTAAATCTCTATCCTGCTTAAGTAGTAGATTTCCCCAAATGAAACTATAATAGCAAGCTAGCATGCCACTAAAGAGGGGGGGAGCAAGAAATTATCATTTGTGCAGCTAAATTAATCAATCCATGGCATGTAAACAACCAGCCTAAGCATCAAACAGGAAGAGCCGAACCAACAGCAAGGTTACGGGTACCTGGGGCCAAACCGAGAATGAGAGAGGAGTAGAGGGGAGTTACCAGGAAGTCAAGACAAAAGCTCAGGAAACAATCCAACAGCACCTCCCCCTCCTTCACAAGAAATTCGGGTCAGCCCTAAATCTCACCTCAAACGGGGTGTTTATAGGCAAAAGAGAAAGGAAACGGGGGAAGATTTCCCGGGCGCGTGCGGCTCGAAGAACCGAGCAGGGCCGGACACGGCCCATACGAGCGGCTCGAGAAGTCGACGCTTAGAAGGATAGGATAAGGGATGGGCACCTGATGCCGCGAAGGAAATGAGGGAGAGAGAGGGAGGCTCGGTCGGCGTGTGAGTAGGAGAGCGGGAGAGCTAGACCGAGCCGGAGAAATGGGGAAGGATTTAGGGCTCAGTTTAGTTAATAGGTTTAAATATATATATATATATATATATATATATATATATATATATATATATATATATATATATATATATATATATTATTAATTTTATTAAAAAAACACGCCCAAAATCGCAATTTCCACTCCGACGGGCGATCGTCGCAAATCAAATATCAATTTTAGCGAGAACGACGTTCCGTGACGCAACGGCGCGAGTCCGTTTCGTCATCCGAGAGTTGTTCGGACAACCTCGTCGACGGTCGCGTCGAAAGCGCGTCGAGTCCGGCGTTTTCGAAGTTCGACTCGACGTCGCTCGTCCCGACATCCCGGCTTCAATCTTGATCCGCCGCGAGGTGGTTGAAAGCGTCGAGCGCCGTGGTTCGACGAATTTTGCTCGGTGGTGCGGTGAAACGTGCACAAGGCCGTCCGAGCGTCCGGTGGTCCCATAGGAACTCGATTTGGATCTCCTAACGTCAATTCCAACCTGCTATGAGAGAGGTACGGAATTTCGTCCGGGATTCCAAAAGAGTAAAGAGGTGGTTTTGAACGTTCTAAAACGAGGTGGGTCCACTGCTAGGAATCTAAGATCGTCGGGGAAGCTCCTAAAGCTAGAACCCTAAATCCTATGAGGAAAACTAAACCTCGACAAAAGTGAGGTCAACAAAGACAAGGTTCTAGCTCATGCAAGAGTACTTGCTTCACGAGGTAAACACACACTTTAGCCAGTCCTAAAAGTTCATCCTATTGCTTTCAAAAGAGCAAAGCATTAACCATGGATTAGGAAAGAAAACCAACAATCATTCATGAGTAAAGAAGGTTACCTCCTGTTATAGACTAAAAGAAACTCAAGAACAAAAGCCAGACAAAATCCAACATCACTTTCACTTACGAAGCTCAAAATGAACTCAAGCAATGGAGAACCAACAGAACCTCAACCAACCCCAAACACCTCTTCGATAGGGGATGTTATAGCCAAGGGGAAGAAAGTTCACCTCCACCTTTTAAGTTTTCACAATATAAATACCTAAAAGTTTCATATTTTCACTATTTAAGCACCTAAGATTCTCCAATCTTGACAAATAAGATAATGAAATTTTAGGATTTTGAAAACATAAGCATGAATAATTTCTCCTTTCTTTTTTTTTAGTTAAACAGGAGCAAAAGAAATAAATCAGCAATCTCAAATTTATAATGTCAGCATAAGTATTGTAGTCCAAAATAATTTTGTATTTCTACTTTAAAATTTGATTCTTCATTTCATGTATATTTGATGCTCAAAGAAATAAAAAGTCACAGGAATCCCTGTAGTCAAACAGCAACAAAAAATTCAAGCTTATCAAGTAAACATGCAGAAATACCGAACAAACAAGCATGAATACCCGACAAATGAGCAGAAACACCGAGCTAAGGCAGCAGGAATGTCGAGAAGGAGCGCAGAAGTGTCGAGCAAATTTGGCAGAACCCCTCTTCCAAGCTTTTTCAACAACCTAAAACCCTCCCCCAGCCAAGAATTTTATAGGCAAAGGCAGCATTTAGTTCCACCTACCAGCCGACAAATAAGGCGATGGGAGAAGCAGAGTCGCATGGGGAAGAGGAATAGTTCGGCCACGAGGCATTCACGCGAGTGGGGAGCCGGTCGCTCTAGCAGATCTCGAGGAGACGAGCCGCGAGCAGGAGAAAGGAAGCAATCAGGCTCGTTGGGGGGACGAGACGCGATCCAGGAGAGTTGAGCAAGCCTCGGGTGCGGCCGATCGAGAGGGAGAGAAGCGAGCGGGCTAAGCTGGCTCACGAGAGAGTAAGGAAGGCGAGGGTTATGCGAATGAGGGATGGGAATGACTGGGTGCATGAGTTTGGTATAATTAGGGCTTTATTCATCTTCTTTTTTTTAATTATTATTAATTTTATATTATTTTAATATTATAATCTATTAATTCACGCACTTTTGCTCATGCACGAAGTCATACCAAAATGGATGTCTCTCCTAGGAAAAATCAAAGTTCTGGACGCAACGGCGCAGTCCGTTTCGTCATTCGGGATCATTTGACAAATTTTTCGATTTTCGTGCCAAATTTTAAATAATAATTAGAGCAATTTTTCGTGTGACGAACCCAAACAATATGGGTGTCCTTCCCAGCTAAAATGGATGTTTCGGATGCAACGGCGCAATCTGTTTCGTCATCCGGGGTTGTTCGGACAAATTTATCGATTTGCGTGCGCGAATGTACGAAGTCATAAAGGGTGCCCGAAGCTTTTAAACCCTACGGGAACACTCTTTGGGCTCCATAAGCTGGTCCTTAGCCCTTGCAACTAAAAGTTAAATACTTGGAACCACTCATATGAGGCTTCACAAAAAGAGCTAGGAGGTGGCTTGAGTTTTCTACAAGGGAGGGCCTCATCACTAATCCTCTAGGATGGTCAAATAGAAGAGTCCTGAAGCTAGATCCTAGGCTCTAGGAGAAGAATTAGACCTCATCGAAAATGAGGTCAACAAGGACAAGAACATACAAAACAAACCTGCCCACTAAGACTAGAAGGAATACCCTGACATGACGTAACCCATGATTATGGATAAAAAAATCCCAAACAGCCTCAAAACCAAGGTAACCTCTATATGTGATGATCATGGCGCTTGAGATGGATTTATGGTTATGAGGTTGGTTATAGTTAAAGGATATCAACATGCATAGGACGATAGAAAGTCAATGATATTCTGATCGGGGACATTATTCCCATAGTCTAAGTTAGTCCACTAATTAGGATTCCTTATATATTATGGAGTTTCACTTTCATCTAGAAATCCCACTCAACGACTCTATCCCCTAGTCTAGGCGCTTCATCTACTTATGTCAGTCAAACCTAATATTCTTAAATCCTCTTGTAATCATACCTGAGAATTCAAAACGCATTATCAATATTTCTTAAACTCTTTTGACCGATATCCTTTGGGTAAACCTACTTCCCTGGAAGGTGAAATCCCTTTGCTTGGGCCTTTTCATGACACATTATCATCGAATTGCAAGTCTCATCCTTTTTGAGCTTAATTCTTCCAATTTTGGATCTTTCCTCCAATGCTTTAACTTTGAAAGGCCAACCTTTTGATCTGAGTGGCATAAATCATTATATTGATCAAAAGCTTTTTTTAGGGCTCACAATACTAATGATATAATTAACTAAGAGAGTTGCACTTATAGGCACTCGTAATATAAGGTAAAGAAACCCTTAATTCGTAGACATCCGAAGTTTTTCATCATTTGGATGATCAGATACATTTTAAGATGGTATTTTCTTCCTCGAGAAGTTATATTATTCTTTAAATGACAAGTCCGGACATTTAAATAGAAGTCTTATAAAATTTCTATAGTGTGTGGTGACACAAAAATCCCCCATCATTTGCTTTACTCCAATGGACTTGTTATTTCATACTAATGTTGCTATTTTGGTTCGAGTATTTTCCTATTTCAGTCAGATTACATTAGGGATCAGCTTTAAGCCCATATCTTTATGCTTTAGTTTTGGATGCTTTTATGGGACATTTATAAGAGGATGTAACTTGGTGTATGTTTTCACTAATGATATCCTTCTTATAGATACGACTAGAGGAGTTCATTGAACACTTGAATGATGGAGGTCGACGTTAGAGTCTAAAGGCCTTCATTTGAGTAATCTAAAACTGAATATATGGAATGTAATTTTAGTAGTTGTAGATCTAGTGGTAGAGCTGTAACAATGGTGCTCAAATCATTAAAAGGTATTGACATTTTGGATATCTCGGGTTTATTGTTCAAAGTGATAGTGATATATATGGGGATGTTATTATTAGAATTCAAGTTCGATGGTTGAAGTGGAGGAATGCATCGGGCCTATTGTGTGATAGAAAATTACTGCTTAAACTTGAAGGAAAATTTTATAACATGCTGGCGAGACCTACAATGCTTTATGGCACAAAATGTTGCCCTTTAAAACAGAAACATAAAACCAAGTTAAGTTTTGTTGGGATGAGAATGCTTGAATGAGTAGCACGACATTTAGAGACAAAAGGTGAAATGAATGTATCCGTGAAAGGATTAGTGTAGCTCCATAAATATATAAGATTGGAGAGAGTCATCTTAGATGTTTGTTCACGATAAACGGTGAGCACTTCATGATTCTATTAGAGAGCAGATGTTTTAGATTCACTTATGTTAAGAATGGTAGATGAAGACCTAAAAAGAATTGGGCATGCTATATAAAAATAATTTTAATTTATTATAATTAAAAGAAAATATGACACTCCAAAGGACATAATGGAGAAAAAGGATTCATGTAACCGACTTTGCTTAGTGGGATAAAGGCTCGTTGTTATTGTATTCAAGTATCTTGATACTTAATGGTCTGTTTTGTTTAAAAGAATTAAAAAAGAGGCATTGAAACCGAAACAAAAATGTAAATGGCAAGAATGTAATTTGAAATTAACTTTCACCTATTTGTATGGTTGAGGAGAAAAGTGTATCAGTAGAAAAGTGTATTTATTCATATTTACAAGTGTAAGAAAGAGAACAAAGAAAAAATATCTCAATTACCATATTAAAATCTTAGCACAAGATGATATAAATAAATATATGGTCAGGATCCATAAATCACTCTTTATCTGATGGTGATGGTTCCCCCTCCTTTTCTAGGGTTACTAGAAAAGGTAAACCTCCCCAGTATGATTAATATAGTATTTTTGAATTCAGTGGAATTGCAGATCCTTCTTCCCTTGATAGACTCAAATATCTAGTTAGGATCCATAATCTGTGGGTTTTGTTATGTTAAACCTTTTGTGCATAGTAACAAAGTTCAAAATGTGAAGCATTTAAAAAAATATAATTTTCCTGCTAGTTCCAACAATAAGATTTGGATTTTTGGATGAAAGAACTTACTTTACATGTGATGTTAGAAAATCCTCAGTTTTCTCCATGTGCAATATGAAATGGAACTATTTAAGGGATGGGCCGACTTTGTTTATTCAAATTCCAGTCACGCATCTAGATTGGAACTATAGAGCAAATTAACTGCTCTGGGAGAAAGTATGAATGATAACTGGATTGGGGTTGGGGAGGGAGGGGGTGTGGAATTTTAATATCATTACTTGAAATTCATAAAAAAAAGGAAAAGGGTTGTTGCTCATAATTTTATCTCTATTTTTAATAAGGCTATTAGAGATGTTGGTTTGTTTGATCTTAGTTTCATTGGTCCTATATACACATGGAAGATAGGCAGCATCTTTGAAAGATTAGAAAGTTTTTGCTAATCAACAGTGGCTTTCTAATTTCCATATGTCAAATGTTTATCATCTACCATGCTCTGGATCGGATCACAGGCCTCTTCTCTTAAACATATCCTTTATGGGAAAACCTACATTTTCTCTTTTTAGATTTCTCAATAGTTGGATAAACAACAAAGAATTCATGAGTTTTGTAATTAGTCGGAACACTAAGGTGGAGGTTACTACATGGCATAAATTATGGAAATTACATAAAGCTTTAAAACTCTAGAATTGGGAGGTGTTTGAAGATCTCCATGCTAATGTGAGTAAGGCTGAAAAGGAAGTTTACAGATTGGAGAATATTGACATATGCAATCACAATGTGAATAACGAGCTAATTGCTGCCCATAACAACTATCTCAAAGCTGTGAAATGGGAAGAAGATTTCTTAAAACAACTGGTCAGGCTCACTTCACTGTGTGGAAACATCAAACGTAGAAGAAGAATAAAGTCTATACTGAGAATAAAATGGCTGATGGCTTACTGATCAAGATGATATCTGTAAAAGTGGTGTGGGGTAATTTGAAAAACTTTTTAGCAGTATGGAGAATCATGGTAATATTAATCTAGAATTGTGGGATGAATACAGAGATTATATTAGCTCTTTGAACCTCACTAACATTCCCTCTGAATCTGAAATTTGGGAGGCCTTAAACACTATAGATGGTAATAAGGCTGCAGAGTCCGATGAGTATACGAATGACATCTACAAATCATGTTGGCAGGTGATTAAATAAGAGGTAATGGCTGCGATACAATGTCATTTTAGGGGTGAACCTATGAGTCAATATTTCTTCACTTCCACTGTTGTTTTACTTTAATGCTATACTGAAGGGCTGTGAACGGAAGAAAAGAGATTGTGTCATTCAACAAGTTCTTTGAAGGAAGCCCTCCTCCCCTTGGTTTAAAATTAACATTAACACAGATGGTAGTTGGAAAGAATCCTATCCCAGTGCGGGTGGTGATTTCAGAAATGAAGATGGAAAGTGTTTATGCTTCTTTTACTCCACTTGTGTTGCTATTAGTGCCTCGGATGCTGAAGCTTGGGCAGTTCTTTTAGCTAATAAAATTTAATTAAATTTTAAATGGAACTTTCGTCATGTTGAGTTGGATTCTTTGGCATTAACTAACATCTTGCAGGGTATTAAAACTTCAGAGTGGAACATTTTGATTTGTGTTAAATGCATCTTTTCTCTTGTTAAAATTTTGAATGTCATGTGGGGCTACATACCTAGAGAGGGAAATCTTCCTGCCAACTTGCTTGCCAAGATCGGGTCTAATACTGACTAAACATTTGTGCATGTCGTACCTCCTACTCAATTAGAACTGCAACTAAATGGGGAAAATTTGGATCTTCCCTACTTCAGATATAAATCTTCTAAACTTTTTTGCATTCTATGGGTATACATGTATTTTGGAGATTTACTTGTGTTGAGTTGTAATTGGGTGTGGATCCTTAAGTTTTCTTTTGAGTGGAGTTGCATTTTGTGATTTTGGATTTTAGTAGGATTCACCCCCAATAATTGTAATCTCATTTTTGGTAGCAATAAAATTACATAAGTGTTTCTTTACTATATATATATATATATATATATATATATATATATATATATATATATATATATATATAAATTTATTTATTTATAAAGATTGGTTGACGAGCGGAACCTCCAACCAACCCTTCGAGCTCGCAATCCCGTTAAGTTTCGGATTGGACCCCATGAGCCAACCAATTCGAGTACCACATTCATATAGTGGACAACATACCTGAAGGGGATTCAAACCCCCGACCTAAAAAGACTTACACCGATGAGCGGATGTTCTACCAACGAGCTGAGGACGCAGCTCATATATATGTATGTATGTATGTATGTATGTATGTATATATAGATATATATATATATATATATATATATATATATATATATATAATAAAAGATAGATCGCAAAGTGTGCTTGCGCTCCAACAAAGCAAGCCTCGAACCCGGGACCCAAGGAGCATTACACATTCTGCGTGCCAAAGAGCCAATCGGTTCACACACACACAAATATATATATATATATATATATATATATATATATATATATATATATATATATATATAATATATAATATGTGTGTAGCGCGCGCGCGCATTACAAAATAATAATAAAAAAGGGGAAAAATCGAAAAAAAAAACGCATATTGATTTCATATATGCCAAGATATTCCACGTGTAAAAGTCACCCCATACATTTGTTGGCCTTTAAAAGGTTGATAGTTAAAGATTATAAGAAAATCAAGAAGATCAAATAAGAACTAAAATAAAAACTAAAATCAATAACCACAAAAACTACAACCAACTCTCTAGTTGACTTCCCGTAATAATTGTATGCAATAGTAGATTACCTAGGAAAATCAAGCTTCCTAATAAGAAAATCTATTAGAAATGGCAGCCTAAAACATGTTCATGTAGTTTTAATCAAATCTAAACATTTAATGATCTATTTGTTTGCACTAGGATAGTATTTTGTTTAAAACAATAGCTTAAGTAACAAAAACACATTATTCAACAATGACTCAGGAAGAAAGCAATATTTGTAGCAGTTTATAAAAAAAAAAAGATGGTGATACAAGTTTTAAAGGACTGCTGAGTGAAAAAACAAATGTTTATGATTAGTTTAAATTTTGAATATTGAATTTCAAGATTTTCAAATTTTCAATTTGGTTAAACCAGTAATTGAGCTGCAGTCTGTATTTACAGGTATATTATGTTTTCCCATTCTAAGGTTATATATATATCATCCTCATAAGTTGGGCTGCTTATTTTTTTGTATTCTACCATATTGCATAGTGATAAATAGGAACAAACATGATAAACCTAACATTTGCACAGTGAAATTGATGCAATAAAATACAAAAAATTTCTCTCATAACCATTCCGCAAAATGTTACCTCGAAATGCCCAGGGGATATGTTCTCAACACTTTGGTGGTCTCATTTATAATTAATATTTGCTCATCAAACGAATCATGCTTTAAGAGTTAGATTTTTGGACGCCTAGTAATCCAATTAGTCCTCCTTCTAATATAATGGAGTTGAATTTTTGTTTGACACCTCATGATCCAATTAATCCTCCTAACCTTGTGAAGTTGGATTTTCGTTGTAGACCTCATTATCCAACTAATCCTCCTCCTAACTTTGTGGGATTGGACTTTTCTTTGGACGACCAGTTATCCAATTAACCTATTCATTGGAGGCTTCATGATCCAATTAATCTTCCTAAAAATTTATATAGTTGGATTTATGGATGCCTCATGATCTAAACAATCCAACTATTTACCTTGATTAAGCAATCAGCCTAAGCTTTACCTCGAGTCTACTACACCCAAGCGCACGCACATATCTAGTCCCAATGTGTCCTCCCGAAGAACCTTTGCACCCATATCTAGTCAAGTCACCTCGATTATTTTGTTTTTACAATGCCTCTTTTGGTTAAAAAAACAATGATCGCTCAGTTGGGGAACATCAACAAGAGCAGCTTCCAAGATTTAGCTTATTTATACTGTGTCAGCTAAAATATTTGAACAATTTGTGGCCGATGTAATCAAGAATCAAATGATTTATTACCAATAATCGTATTGTTTCTCATTGAAGAAATACTTCTGTTTGGAGCCTGTTGACCCAACAAACCGCTCGTCCCAGCTCCTTCTCTCATGCAACAAAGAGCAATGGAAGCCTTTGTCTGCTTCCTTCCCGCGACCCAACAACCAAAGGCGTCGCCTCTGCTTTTTCTTGTCGCTTGATTCGACCGCTCCAGAACAACAAACCGCCTACAAAGGTCTTTGAATATTTGCTTCTCTCCTTCTGCTCACGAAACTGAGCCGCACTCTCTGCCCCTACCTCGCATGCGACCTCAACAACCGAAGCTTGTCTTCCCTTTCATTAATTTCATCTCCATTCTTCAGCTCGGTTTCGAATGTACTTCACCCTTGCCCTAGCCGGAAGCCGAAGCCAGAGTATTTACTCCGTCTCTGCAAGCGACCTTCCTCCACCGCACTGCCCTAAGCTGAAACATCTCTTGTTCTCCCGCTCAAAGGAATTTTTATTCGGTCTGGACCGCGTACGCAGCGCTGCGTCCGGTAGCCATTAAAAACGCGTCACGTCGGCATTTGAAAAAAATAGCTTTTCTATCTCCATTCTGCCGACCCGACCCGACCCGAGATGAAAAGTGACGAAATTTTTGCCGCTTTATTTCCCCGCCAAATCATAAAGTGCATTTTTTATCTCCATTATCTTGTAGATTCCGACATTTAGCGTTTTCAACTCACCTACCTTGTCGTGGAGTCGAGTGAGCGTAAATTTGAAATTTGATTTTAACCTAAAGTCTAAAGAATCGCTATCGTTATAGAAAACTACCGATCAGTCGACATCGAGTTCGAATCTCAAAATATATTGGACGAACAAGATTCTCGACTTAGTTTAGTTAGCGATAGAAGAAATCCTCGGGCTAGTAAATTTAATTGTATGCAATGTTTTATCGGTGTTTCATCGTTTTTAAGTTTTATTAACGTAGATGCTCAGTAGATTCGAAGAACAAAGTCAGTTGATCTTTCTTAAAGAGCATGATATTTTTTTAGTATTATTATGGTTAGTATTCAGTAGTTTCAGGAAAGATATATGTCAAAGCTTTTTTTCAGCGGTACGTGGTGATATTTTAGTAGTTTTGTCGCAGTATTCGATAGTTTCTTAAGAAGAACTTAAGTTGGCTTCGATTTTGCGATCTGAAGGTAGTATTCTAAGTAGTTTGGTGGAGGGTGCGTTCTTTTTATTATATTTATTAAAACACTAGATTAGTACTCTCAAATTACCTAAATAAAACTTAATAAAATTTGTTCTATTTATCGTTTTATTACTGGTAGTATGCCTGTAGTTTCAAAAGAAGTAACGTCGAGTTTTCTTTCATAGTGGGACATGATGGTATTATGGTAATATTATGCGTGTATCGATGTAGTTTGAGAAAAGTATATTTGTTAATTTTTTTTTAACATTACGTAGTGTTAATTTGGGAATTAGATAAAATCGCACAATTATTAAAATTTTAAAATCACAACCAAACTTTAAATTTAATAACATATAATACACTCTAAAAACGATCTGAATATTACTTAGATACTAACCATATTGAGGCATGATTAGGTAGAAAGCTCGTAGATTGGAATATTCCTCGTTTTATTCGTGACAACGCCGGCTAGTATTGGAATATTCCGCGTTTTACTCCAACTCGTCGACACTACGACCCGAACACAACGCCGATATCATCCCAATACAGAGAGATAACTCGCACATCGATCTATCATTGATCTCCATTTACATTGTGAAAATATCGTGAATTTTTTGAGTATGATTCGAAACTCGTTTCGAAAAACGATCCAACGTGTTCGATCTTTTTTTGTAATCGAAAAAAATTTACATACTTACGTAATACTTTAAAAGTTTATAATCAATGAAATAATTTTTAGATAAAATTGCACAATTATTAAAATTTTAAAATCACAACCAAACTTAAATTTAATAACATATAATACACTCTAAAAACGATCGAATATTACTTAGATACAACCGCTATTGAGTGCATGATCAGGTAGAAGCTCGTTGTATTGGAATATTCCTTGTTTTATTCATGGACAACGCCGGTTGTATTGGAATATTCCGCATTTTACTCCAACTCGTCAAGCACTACGACCCGAACACAACGCCGATATCATCCCAATACAACAGAGATAACTCGCACATCGATCTATCATCGATCTCCATTTACATTGTGAAAATATCGTGAATTTTTCGAGTCGTATTCGCAAACTCGTTTCGAAGAAACGATCCAACGTGTTCGATCTTTTTTGTAATCGAAAAAATTTACATACTTACGTAATACTTAAAAGTTTGTAATCAATGAAATAATTTTTAGATAAAATTGCACAATTATTAAAATTTTAAAATCACAACCAAACTTAAATTTAATAACATATAATACACTCTAAAAACGATCTGAATATTACTTAGATACAACCATGCTGATGAGCATGATCGGGTAGAAAGCCGTTGTATTGGAATATTCCTTGTTTTATTCGTGGACAACGCCGATCGTATTGGAATATTCCGCGTTTTACTCCAACTCGTCCGCACTACGACCCGAATACAACGCCGATATCATCCCAAAACACTCGAGATAACTCGCACAAAGATTTATCATTGATCTCCAGCTACATTGTGAAAATATCAAAGAAAATTTACATACTTACGTCGTACTTAAAAGTTTATATCAAAGAAATAAATTTTAGATAAAATCGCACAATTATTAAAATTTTAATATCATTCCAATACACCGTAGATCACTCGCACAACGATTTATCATTGCTCTCGATTGGATCGTGGATATATCGTGGATTTTTTCGAGTTGTATTCAAGCAAACCGTTTCAAGTATCGATCCAACATATCCAGATTTCTTTTGTAATCGAAACGATTTATCGCACTAACGTAATACTTAAAAGTTTACAATAAGGAAATAATATTTAGATAAAATCGCATAATTATCAAAATTTTAATATTACGAATCGGGTAATTCTAATACTCGTATAAGACACTCTCAAAACGATGTGAATATTACTAGGATACAACCACGCTCGTTCATGATTGGAGGTAAAGCGGTTGTATTGGAATATTACTATTTTCGCTATCAGCACAACTCTGAAGAAATCTTAAATATCCTTGCTTGTCGTGCCAATTCATGCCCCAATCTTCAAAGCACTATGTATTTTCCTACCCTTTTGATGAAGCTGTTGCATGAAATTTTTTGCACCTATAAAGAGACCAATATTTTGATTAATTATATCATAGTTACATGATTGAAAGAGGTATGGCAAATTAGAGAACGAAATACTCAGAAACCCTAGAAATTTTAATTTTGGACCGGTAAAAAGTGGTGCATAGTATTCCTCCGGGAAAAGTACTCGACAAGACGTTTCGTTTCCAGATAGTATTTCCAGGCATCGGCGCCGAATTTCAAAAGGCGAAGACAATTTAAAAAAATATTTTTTACCATGAGTTCTTCTTGAAAAACACTGAATATTCCAAAACACCCAGCTTAACATCCGCACTTCTTCTACGTCTGTATTTAAGAAATATTACGAGAGTTTTATAGAAGATCTTATATTCCAATAACCACCAACTCGAACGAATACGACCGTAATCCAACTGGCGATATAATCGCAATACAAGAGTATTAGATACTCCAATTCATTCTTTTTTGTAATCGAGAAAAGTTATATACTTATGTAATACGTAAAAGTTTATATTAAAGAAAATAATAATTACAAACAATTGCATAATTATGAAAATTTTAATATTACAATCTGCGTAAATTTAATATCATCAAATACACTCTAAAAACGATCGAATATTACTTGGATACAACCGAACTCGGTACATGATTGGAACTAAAGCGGTTGTATTGGAATATTCTTCGTATTATTCATTTAAAAACGCCGATTGTATTGAATATTCCGATTTTTAATCCAAATTCATTTGAATATGACCAAAATCCAAAGGGTTGGTTGTAAAATTTTCATATAAATAAAGTTTTAATAATATCGAATTATAATTTTTTAATAAAAATATTAAATATTTATAACTACATCCTTACATTATTATATATATATATATATATATATATATATATATATATATATATATATATAGAATAAGCATAAAAAATGTACTCGTTTTTCTTTATCGAAATTAGTATAATTAATAAAAAATCAATTATTATAAATATTTCATATAAAAATACGAGCTTTTATGGATCTTTTATTCTACATCTTTTATATGCTCTCTGTTTTTATTCAATACGCGTATATAAAAGCATTACCAAAGTATATAACTTTTTTCATTCACAAAACAATACTGATTTCGCGTATTTAACACTGATGTGCTCCGCTTTTATCTCCGTTGGATTTTGGTCGTATTCCGACGAGTTGGATTAAAAATCGGAATATTCAAAGAGAACCGGCGTTTTTCGGGAATAAAATAAGGAATATTCCAATACAACCGCTTTAACTCCACCTACGCCCGAGCGTGGTTGTATCTAAGTAATATTCCCATAGTTTTTAAGCGTGTATTATTTTTTTAAATTTACGCGATAAGTAATATTAAATTTTTTATAATTATGCAATTATTTGTAATTATTATTTTCTTTAATATAAACTTTTACGTATTACATAAGTATATAACTTTTCTCGATTACAAAACAAGATCGAATCGAGTATTTAACTCGTCGTATTCAAATTATATCTCCGTCGTATAACTGTCGTATTCCAACGAAGTAGAAGAAAACGCGAATATTCCAATACAACCTCGTTTTGTTCTACGAATAAAACAAGGAATATTCGAATACAACCGCTTTTACTCCACTTATGCCTGATCATGGTTAGTATCCGAGTGATATTCCTAATGTTTTTAGACTTTATTAACTCGTATTAAAATTATGCAATTAGTAATATTAAAATTTTGATAATAATGCAATTTTTGAAATTATTATTTTCTCTAATATAAAGCTTTTAAAGTATTACATAAATATATAACTTTTTTCATTAACAAAACAACACCGAATATGCTTGAATTATTTATTCGAAACTTTCATCGATACAACTAAAAAATACTACGATATTTCCATAATGCAAAGTAGAGATCTATGATACATCCATCTACGATTTAATCGTGTTGAGTTCCGACTATATCGCCGTTGATACAACTAAAAAATACCACTCTAGCGTCACATCACTAAATACAACCCTAAAATAACATAAGTGATCGTTCGAATACAGACGAGTTAAGTCGAACTCGTTGTATCGTATAGGAGTGCGGAATATCTCTAATACTACCGCTCTGGTTGTATTAGAATATTCCGCGTTTTATTCCAACAACTCGGCGGAACGTTATCGAATATGACCAGTAAAACAACATAGATATTGTTCAAATACGATAAAGTTAAATCGTAAAGATGGACGTATTAGATATCTCCGGTTGTACTTTTGATGTATTCTTGTATTTTCGGAGTTGTATTTTACTCGCACTGTTCAATTTTATTTTTGTTATATTTTTGTATTATTGTCTTTTTATTCTAGAGATTGTATTTTCGCCTTCATACTCGTTAACGACAATATTTGATTTTCAAATAAACCGTAATAAAGATTTTCGACGACGGAATAAACCTGAAAAACACTCTGTAGAGCATTTCACGATTTGATCGTTAAACCTTCATGGGGTAATTTGAATAAACTCGTCAATACAATATACTTGCACAGAAGCAGAAATAAACTACAATACTAACACGTTTAAAGTTCGTATTTCTCCTGCAGTAGCTTGTATTTGAGAAATATTATAAGTTGTTTTATAACTCGTATTTTTTAGCAGAAAACATAACTCCACGATAAAACAAATATTATAAGAAAATAAAACCTAGATGTTACAAAGTAGAACGTAAATATAATTCGCAATACAAACCAAAATGTTATTAAAATCAAACCAAAACATCGCCAACTCCTACATTAAATTAAAACTCGTAGAAAACTTTTACAGTGTCGCTTTCGATGTTACTCGAATAATACTGAATTACAACTTAAATAAAACTCTAATAATACCAAAAACAAAATTCTCTAAATAAAACGAAACTTATAAGACAATAAAACCTAAATTTTACGAATGCGAACGTAAACAATAATTTATATAATCATCTTCAAAATCCATCTTCACTCACTTCTACCCTCATCCAGGAATCTCAAGCACCTCCAGGAATAAAAATCCAACTCATTATCTGCGTCGTCCCTCCGAAAATCAAATTTCGACTCCATGACTCCACGACAAGCAGTAGGTCAGACAAAAACCCTAAATGTCGGCATCCCAAATATAATGGAGACAAAAACGCCTTTTATGATTTGGCGGGAAAATAAAGCAAGAAAATTTCGCAAATTCTGCTCGGTCGGCTCGGGCTCAGCGAATTTAGATAAAAAGCCTTTTTCTTCAAACGTGCCTTGGTGGGGTCCAGAAATCCACGTGGCGCGTTTTTAATGGCTACCGGACGCAGCGCTGCGTACGCTGTCCGGACCGAATAAAAATTCCGCTCAAAGAGCTTATACCAAAAGCCTTGTTAGCTTATAATCGAAAATAGCTAATTTGCTGTTATGTTTCTGAAATAAGCTATTAAGTTATTTAATTTTTGTGTTTTGAAAACAGTTGATTTGCAGTTGTTTGTAAAAAAATAACTGTTTTCGCTCTTCTTTATTGTTAAAATTATTTAAAAATATAAAATTTTATTTTAAAATATAAAATCTTATTTTAAAATATAAAATCTTATTTTAAAATATAAAATATTATTTTAAAATCTATAAGGAATTCATTTATTTTCTTATCTTCAAGAGAATATTTAAATAAAATCATTTCTTATGTATTTACATATATAAACCAATTGCAAAAGAGGCTAATTATACATGAAAGTTACTGATGAGGACAATGAAGGGCTAAAAACATGACCCAAATTATTTTGCAAATCAAACTGTAACTTTTTAATCCACTTATAGAAGATAACCAACTCAGCCAAAATGGAATCCTGTGAATTCAAGGCGGTGTATTTTTTATAATTTATTTGAAGTTAGAAAAATTTCTCTCTGGCAAGTCATCTTATTATCACAAATGGAGCAGTTAACTATGAATAAGATTAAATATCTTACAAGAACAAATTTTTCTTCCAGCATCCCTTCTGACAAATTATAACAAATGTTAGTACCCCCATTTCAAATCCTTCACATATCAAACGTAATCCAACCGAGGGCCAAGAATTTAACTTTTAAGAAAAAGAATCATACAAAAATGGAACTTATTTTGGCTATGATAAAAAATAAGTCTGCTTTTCCTCAAATAAATAAGGTTAGAAAAAGACTGCTCTTGCTCAAATTGAGATTAGATCAAGCCACCCTCTAACTATGCATAAATCAGGTCAAAAAGGGCCATGAAGCAACAAGCAGATCTTAAGCAGAGATCAGGGAGATCAGGTCAACTAAAAATAAAATCGGATTGTTCACAAAATAAATCCAAATTACAATGACCGCAGTGGAAAAGGAAACAGGTTACCACATAAGTATACAAGAAATAATTAAAAATTAGTCAGAAAGCTTTCATCAAGCTGCCATAATTATTCATTAATTACTTGGCCAAGTTCAATTTAAGATGAACGCATACGGAATCTGAAATGGTTAAATTTCTCAAACACCACAAAAAATAAATTATTGAGATTCCTCTAAATACTGACAGATTCATGCCATAAGAACTCTCCCATATCCAGCATCATCGGTAAAGAATTAAATTAAACTGTCGGCAAACATCCTAAGATCTACCAGATCAAATTTAAGTTCTGTCAGCCCATAAACATAGATGCAAAAACTATGTACTTGATGTGAATGAGCAGATAAAAAATAACTAACCATGGAGCGTAGAACTCGACGAGGGCGCCGCAATCCTTGCCCACCTCCGCCTCGAAGTTGGCCTCTGTTAGAACAACAACGTCATCATTGGCGACGGAAGCAGTAGCGAAGAAAGCCAGGGTTAGTGCTGCCAGCCAGATCCGAAAGCCAGGGAGCGATCAAGGAAGATGGTGAACCGAGGGAAGCCGAGAGAGATCGATGAAGATGGCGAGCCCAAGGGAGTCTGGAGGCGAGGGAGAACTTGCGAATCCAAGAGCGAGGGCGATGGAGTTCCGCGGGGCAGCACAAAATGCTTACCTAAACGATGAAGGTGTCGAGGACGATGAATTCCCGGCTCGCGATGCGGTGAATGTAAACGACGAAGGAGACGGCGAGGGCGAGGGAGAGCGGAGGGCACCGGAGGAAAACTTTACCCCCAACGCACGAAACGTGGCCCCGATACTGCTTCGTGCTCATCGAAGAAAAACTTTAAGCGCGTTAGTTGCGATGGAATTAATCCGGCTCCGAAAGTGTTTTTCAAACAGGAAGGTGGCATTTTCATACCGCCGTCACCGCAGCTAATAAGTGGTCCCAAACGCAGCCGTCTATCCCTCCCTACACTACTCCCAGCCTCGCTTGCCTTTCATCTTTGCACAACACTGAAACCAAGCCAAAAATACCCTACCCGAGCCACTTTCCTCACGGCAGAAACAAACACCTCAGTGATATCGCTTCTCTTGCCTCTGCTTACTAAACCGAGCCGCTTCCTCCTACTAACCCGAGCCCAAAGCAAACCACTGAGCCTTTCCTTTCCATTATACTTTTCATTTTCTCTTTTTTATTATTTTTTAGTAATGTTGCGTGTAGTATGAAAAAGGAAAGAAGAAGAAAAAAAATAAAAAAAAAGAATTTTGTTTTGTCGACGATCACCGCTCTGATCCTTTTGTCATCATCAGCAGTGTTGCTTTGCTCAAAATGGTATAAAAATGGAGCACTTATTCTGTCCGGAGTTCGAACGCATCCGGACATAGAGATGCGTCCGGCCTCCAATCACAAAACAGCGGGGGGGAGGCCGCTGAAATTAAAAAAATAATAATATTTTTTTTTATTAGCAGCGGCCCCACCCCCCGCTGATTTTTTTTTGGAATCCGGACGCATCTCTGCGTCCAGACTCCGGACAGAATATTTTAACATAAAAATGAGGCAATAAGGCAATTCTTAAAATTGACATTCAAGGAAGTACGAGTACCTATCTTTGAGAATTAAGTGCATTCGGGCAAACATAGACTCATTTGGAAAATTTTTATAAACTAAGTGTTTTAAAATACCCATCATTGGAAACCCAGAACCCATCTTTGGATGTTACATGTCGTTTAAAGAAAGGTTTGCTTGTGATTTGGCACTTTTTACGGGTATATTGAAAGTCCACTACGTCCTTTAAGACGTGGGTGAAATACATATTTTTGCTCCCCAACAGCAAAGTCTTACAACTGACCAGGGTTTTTAAAAAGCAGTTGGGAAGACCGACAATCTCTCGATATCTTCTAATAGTGGTTGACATTGCCAAATTTTTAGGTCTATTGAGCTTGTAAATAACCAAAAATTTTAGATTTTCAGACTTATCAAATAATTTTAGAATAACAAACAATATGATTTATTTGAATTTTAAAATATTTGGAGATTGGTGGCTTTTTAAAACATTGGCTTTTGAGATTTCAAAAATATTCAAAATGTTGGGCTTTTGAAAGTTAGGCTCTATAAGCTTAAAAATATTTAAAAATCTGAGCTTTAAAATTTAGGATCCTAAAGTCTTAAAAATAATTGAAATTTTAGGCTTTCAAGTATAAGCTCATAGGGTTCAAAAATAATTGAGAGCTAGAGATTTCAAATTTTGAATATCATCACCAATGAATTCGCAATATAATCAGCAAGCGAACAAAAACTTATTTTAATGCCCAAAATGAAATTTTTTAGCCCAAAATTATAAGTTATAAATGATTTCAAAATGTGTTAATTTCAAGAATATTTCTTAAATACAACAATTTTTTGTCTGTGAGAGTTTGTTAAGATTTGTATGAGTGAAAATTCTAATATTCTCAAGTTATGCATGTTTTAGCCCTTACATAAATGAGACAGCTTTGCATAATTTCACAGTTATGCATATGCCTCTCTAAGTAAGTTTCAATTCAAATTCATACCTTAAAAGGTCATCCAAGTAACTTAAATCCTGCAACAACTTTGAAATTATGTAAACATATAAAAATCATAAACCCGCAATAAATCTAGCTAAAATACCAAATGTAATAATGAATAACACAGAAATGATGCGCAGTATAAAGTCAAACTTGCACTGAAATAGTTCATATTTAAAAATCAATTCAATCATGCTGCCTTCTCTATAGGATAGTGTTGTAAGTCTTACTCTACTAACTCGATCCTCCTCCTCACAAGCACTGAAGTTGACGAGTCTAGTAAATTTAATAACATTATCCAAACCATAAATATATGAGTGTACAAATTTTTAAATCACTTAACATAATCCTCCTCCTTGTTGAGATAGGAGTCAACAAAACTAATTTCTAAAGACATCAAAATTAATGAAACTATAAATGAAATTTCCCAGGTGATGGCTGTGTTGAATGAAAATCTCAACTGAATGGTTTAATTTCAAAACAACATTCAATCTAAGTTTTCAAACCAACACTCAAATTAAATAAATCACTTAAGTATTTTAAGCAAATCCCATCCACCCTCCGCAATAGTTTGCTGAGAGTGACAAACTCTAGTCCGACGTCAGCTCACAAAAAATGAATATCATATCAAGTGTATCACAATATTTACAATTAAAAAACTGCATGCAGGTAAAAATGTGGCCCAAGTCCTCTAATTGTGTGATTTAGCCATCAAATGACACCACAAAATAGCTATTATGATGAGATCCCTCTGAATGGGTGGTTGCTGTTAAATGACATCATTATATTACGGTCATAGTCATTTCTACTTTTTTATTTGTGAACCTTAGTGGTACAATTGATTGGCATAAAGCCTTCTGTTAGCTAATGTTAGCTTAAACTAGTTCTTTTAGACCAAAATCCACCCCAGATCTCTAAGGGTCTCTTAAAAGATGTAACCTAAAATTCTTGAAAAGAATCCCCAGTCAGGTTAGGGCAACTACCTCCTCTAACTAAGTAAATCGGTGACCATGACCCAGAATAACTGAACCACTGGATCTTGATCTGGTTCATCATCATTTTTTCAAAGTAATAAAATTTTATAATTTAAATCATATTGTAGCAGCTATAGGTTAAATATTTAATTCTTAATAACTAGTCTTAATCAAGAGACATAATAAACTATAGTAGATTCCGTCTATAGAAACCCGAAAAACCAAGATCAAAAAGTACTGGATGAAATATCTAGGTGATTTCTTATCTACTATTCGACATGCCTTTTAAGAGTTTGACCCTCAAAGCTCTCTCTACACAAATAAAAACAAATGCAGAGTGTCCAGAGTGATCATAATTTTCAAGCACAGATTTCTGGCGACTACGCTGGAAAAGATTTCTCTTTCAATCTTTACCTAGTCATAATTGTAATATAATAGCAACAAGATAATATAATAAATTCAAAATTTGAAGTCTGAAAAATAACCAATATTTATGTTTTTCTGTCTCTACATTTTTGAAAATGTGGGATACAATACTAAATTATTGATCAACTAATCCTCATCTTTCAGTTATGTCGAATGAATCTTAAGAATACTCTCTTCACTGTGAAGTTTCAAAGTGGTGCCAACATCTTTTTGGTCAATGCTCTTGCTGACCTCACTTTTGTGAGGCATCACCTTATCTACTTCATTAATGATCCTAGATAAGGATTATGCCTGTTGGGGATCCTACTAAGCCATGATCTAGTCCCTGAGCCCACTGGTTGAATCAACCTAGATGGTCTGAGGAAGTAGGGAATCCAAACTGACCTGCACAAGTGAGACATACCCTAGGTCACTTAAATCTACAGAAAACCCTAATACTTTTCCTTTAGGGAAAGGATCTACCAACATTGATCCCTAATCTCACTTGATACCCTAAACCCTAAAATCTTGATCAAGCCTTAGAGTGACTCCTTTGAATCCCAAATCCTGGAGACACCATGGATTGATCAAAGCAGCCACGCAAACCATAATTTGGATCAAAATTGATCAAATTGGCCTCCTTACATTGACTAGACCCTGTGGTCAACACATTGACCATGTAGTCTACCTTGGACCCTATGGTCACCATATTGACCAACAAATGGTCAACCCACGGTCAACCCATGGTAAAAGGTCCACCCATGGTCAAATGGTCATCTCTTAGCCACCATAATCTATTTTTGATCATTTGACTCACTCACACTCCTAATTAATTAATTGGTCAATTAATTAATTGGAATAAATTTTGAATCCTTGGGCTTAAGGCTAATATCCAAAACTCCATTTTAAAACCTAAAGCCCAAAGCCTTCACTTGAGGCCCATATCCAAGCTAGAGCCCAGACATGACCCATTCTCTAAGTCACCCATGACCTAATGGAGCACACAATGATATAGGAACCTACCAAGAAACTTACCTATTTATTATATTTGACCTAGTCCAAGTCATAAAGAGGGAATGTTTTCACGGCACCTCTTGAGGTCTCCACCTCAATCTTCTTTAACTAAGGGGATAATGGCCACACCAACTTGGCTATGAGGTCATCACTCACTTCTCCTTCCATGCAATGAATTTGAAAAAAAAAATTCACAGAGAAGTCCAAAACCCTGCCGAATTATAGAAAATTTACTCCTCATCTCTTAAGCAATTGATTCCCAATAGTTTCAGCCTCTGAAATCCATTAGGGAACTCTAATTCTCGAAGACCAAGACAAATTTTCAATTTGAAACAAACCCTATTAAAACTCCAATCCAAGCATCCTAAAAGCTTCCTGAGACGTTAACGACACCTCCTTAATTGAAATCAAGCCACCCTGAGGCTTCTAACCCATTCCAAGCTGAAACAACACCACCATCTCATTAAGAACATAACCTGGATTGATTTCATTATAAATTGGACCAAGGATGAGCTTCACAAGGACCAGTCGATTGTCTCTGTCAAACTCAATTGAGGCTACACCTCTTAAGACTAGGTATGTTCTGTGAACCCTAACTAGGCTCGAGTTTGAACCTTTATGAAGAAAACTATTTCACCAGGCATAAGTAACTATATAGATGTGCTCCTAAACATGATGAAGCTTAGGAACAAAAATTATGAATTTCGGTGAAAAATCCAGAATCATGTGGTTTAAACACGGACGGCTGTCGATTAATCGTCCCTTGGGGACACAGCCGCGATTAAGTCAGACCATGTAATCATCTATACGGAATGCTTTAAACCATGAGACACCTCAGCCACCACGTGTAAAGCCCGCAAATCAAAACCTATCATGTAGCTCTTCGACGACTGATCCATTAAAAAATATACCTATTTTTATGCCTTAATTCTTATCAATTTATAAGGATATTATGCTTTAATGAAAGGTATTTTTGTGTTTTTGGATGTAGGTGATGTAAAAAGGTCCAAAAAAGGAAAAAGTAGCAAAAAGTAGCAAAAATGAGCAAAAATGGAGCAAAGTACAAAAATTATAAAAAAAATATGGCCTAGCGTCTAAGCGTCAGACTCGATACAGAAACTGTCAAGTTTTTGACAACGTTTGGATGGTTATTTTGACGGAGTGAGCGGTTATTGGACATTCTAGAAGACTAGCAGTTGTTCCTTGATAATAGGACATGTGATACATTGCATTTGGAGGCTCCAAAACGGTTTTAATCGCGAAGAGGTGCGAGCCAAAGTGAAGAGGTGCGAAGAACTGGACGCGGTGTCCGGCGCCTAGGCGCAAGACAGACCTTCTAGAAGATTCATTGAATGTGGACATGTTTTGAAGAGGTGCCTCAAGGCAACCCTTGAAGCCTATATAAATAGGAGTCCATTTCTTCAGAAAAACGTGCCCCCCATTGTAACCCCTTTCTCTTAGCCACTTTAGGATCTCTCATCCTTAGAGAGAGAAACAGAGAGAGAAATTTAGGGCCACTTTTATTTTAGTTTAGTGAGTTTATTTTCAAGTTGTTGCATCTGGAGTTCATTACACTGTGGAGTCGCAGGAATCGAAGATTTGTAGAAGGAATATTTCGAGATAAGTATTTTATTTTCGATTCAAAGTTTATTTATTATGTTTCGTTGTTTATATTCAATGTGTTCCGAGTAGTTAGTTTACTTTCTTCCTTCAATTATGAAGAGATAAATAAGATAATATAAGATTCGATGGAGAATCGAAATTCAAAATATTTTCAAAACATTGTGATAATATTAATATCTGATCTTACTTTACTTTTTAAATTGGTCATTTAAATTGTTAAAACCTGTTGAAGAGTTTTGAGACCTAGAAGGAGAAGAACTCTTAACTTGTAAAATGTCACATGAATCCTTGGGTAGTCGAAGGCCATGTGCGGGCTATTCAAGGTGAAGTGCAAATAAATAGGAAGATAAGATTTAAAGGGCGTAGAATTGATAAGTTTTTAGAGTGACGTACTAAATTCTTATAATTTGATTTATAGATAAGGAAAGGGTCACTAGTAGGGCCGACCATAGCCACCCTCGGACATCTAAGTAGTGTGAGTCTCAGATTAACCCATTCTACTAACAATACATCCGGACTCGATCCGTAAATTAGCCAATGTTCTTTGCGCCTCGATCAAAGGGTGAAGAATAGGAATGCTTCTATTCGGCACAATACCATAAATCAAATTCTCCAACGAATATTAAATTATCTTAAAAAT
This sequence comes from Papilionanthe hookeriana x Papilionanthe teres, assembly GCA_022702705.1. Taxonomy (NCBI): domain Eukaryota; kingdom Viridiplantae; phylum Streptophyta; class Magnoliopsida; order Asparagales; family Orchidaceae; genus Papilionanthe; species Papilionanthe hookeriana x Papilionanthe teres. The sequence continues at coordinate 17,928,214 of CM040428.1, read as the reverse complement.
CTTAGATTAATTGAAGGGAAGAAAGTTGTTTGTTTTATATAGTTTTCAAAAAATCATTTTCTTATTATTGTTTTCTTTAACTGCATCTAGTAAATTAAAAGTAATTTATAGTTAGATTAAAATACAAAAAGATTTTTGAAATACAACATTTAAAAATTTATTACCATAATTTTTTTCCCCGTGGGATCGATACTGGGGTCTTTGTTTCAAAGCCCTATATTACTTGAAACGATACGTATACTTGCGTATTACTAAAATACTTTCTAAAATTTTACAACAATTTGATTTTATACACTAGCCGCTATTTTTAAATCGGGTCAAGTTTAGGCCATCTTTTGGAAGCGTATATTATTGCATTATTGCGGGTTGGGTCAAGTTTTTTGGCGCCTTTGCCGGGGAAGAAATAAAAATAGTTATAGATTTTTAAATATTATATTTCCAAAAACATAAAAAAAAATAAATAAAAAATAAAAAATATATATAAGTATAAATATTTTAATCCTTGTTTTATTTTGTTTATGCGAAGATTCGGTTCTGAAGGATTAATACCTTTAGATTCTGAACTAGAAAGAACAATTTGAAAAATTAAAAAGGGAAAATAAATTCAAAAATTTCAAGAAATGACTACTTTAAAAAATCCAATTGAACTTAATGATCAAAATGTTTATAAACCATTAAGGGATTATGCTAACCCTACAGTTGATGAACTTCATAGTAGTATTCAAATACCCACTGTAGATGCTAATTCTTTTGAACTTAAACCGTCTATTATTCAAATAGTGCAAAACAATCAATTTGGTGGAACACCAAATGAGGATCCAAATTTACACCTTGTTAGTTTTTTAGAACTTTGTGCTACCTTTAAATATAAAAATTTTTCTGATGATGCTATTAGACTTAGACTCTTTCCTTTTTCTTTAAGAGATAAAGCAAAGATGTGGTTAAACTCATTAAGAATCGGTTCTATTAAAACATGAGCTGAAATGGCACAAAAATTCCTTGCTAAATATTTTCCTCCTTCTAAAACTCGTTAAATTACGAAATGATATTACTTCGTTTAGTCAATTTGACGGGAGACAATATATGAAACTTGGGAAAGATTTAAAGAACTATTAAGAAAATGTCCTCATCATGCTTTACCTGATTGGTTAATTATTCAAACATTTTATAATGGATTAATTGGATATTTAAAATCAATTATTGATGCTCCTGCTGGAGGTTCTTTAATGTCTAAATCATTTGAAGAAGCTTACACTTTAATCGAAGAAATGGCTAATAACAATTTTCAATAGCCTTCCGAAAGGATAAATCCTAAAAAGATGGCAAGTATTCACGATAATGAAGCCTTTTCTATCTTAGCTTCACAAGTAGCAGCAATGTCTAATAAATTAGATATATTTGCAATTAATATTTCACATAATAACTCTGCTAATATTAAAGATTCTCAAACTGTTGAAACTTTACAAGCTATTGCAAGTAAAAATAATCCTTATTCAAATTATTATAATCCTGGTTGGAAAAATCATCCTAATTTTAACTCGGAATAATTCACAACAACAATAGGGTAATAATCAATCTCATCCCACTCGGAAATTGGAATAATCAAGTTAATCCAAATTATAAACCTCCCGGATTTAATAATTAACGAAAAAGTTATCAATGAAGAATTAATTTTACAAATGAATAATCAATTACAAAATCAAAATACCGTTATTCGTAATATCGAAAATCAAATGGGCAAATTGCTACTTTAATTAATAACGTACTCGTAGGAACACTTCCTAAGTAATGTTGAAATTAATCCAAAGAAAATCGGAAAAGAACATAAACATGTTAAGGCCGTACAACTTAGAAGTGGAAAGGAATTAAAAGAAAGAATGTAGAATGAAATCGAAAAAGAGATCGAGGTCAAGAGATTAAAAAACCTAAAGAAACTCTCTCTCCTAGTCAAGATCGATCGTTATACCCGCTAACGAGGAAGTTGAAAAACCACCACCACCTTTTCCTCAAAGACTTAAACAAGCAGAAACTCGATCATCAATTTTCTAAGTTCTTTGAAATTTTTAAGAAATTTACTATTAACATACCTTTCTGTCAGCTTTGGAACAAATGCCAACTTATGCAAAATTTATGAAGAATATTTTAAGCAAGAAACAAAAATTTGAAGCTTTTGAAATCGTTGCATTAAGTGAAGAATGCAAGGCAATAATTCAAAAGAAATTACCTGAAAAGCTTAAGGATCCTGCAAGTTTCACTATACCCTGTGCTATTGGAGAAAAATTTTGTGGAAAAGCTTTATGTGATTTAGGAGCAAGTATTAATCTCATGCCATTTCTATCTTTCGAAGATTAGATTTATGAGATATTACTCCCACTACTGTAACTCTTCAAGCTAATGTGATAGATCTATCACTTATCCTAAAGGAGTTATAGAGGATGTCCTCGTTAAAGTGGATAAATTTATCTTCCCCGTAGATTTCATCGTACTCGATATGGAAGAAGATAAAGAGATACCTATTATTTTAGGGAGACCTTTTCTAGCTACCGGACGAGCTATGATTGATGTGCAAAAGGGAGAACTAACCATGAGAGTTAATGATCAAGAAATTAAATTCAATGTTCTTAAATCAATGAAGTACCTTGATAAAGAGAAATGTTATCGAATGGACATAATTGATTATTTAATTGAAAAACATTATCAAGAAAAATGTAAAGTCATTTCTGAAGAAAAATTTGAATTTTTAACTGATGAAAATGAAAAAGGAGAAGAAGAAGAGACTCATTTTATTAAAGATAACTGGGAAACTTTAGACATAACTCAAAATGATATACTTTTACCATCAATTAAAAAGCCCCCGAACCGGAATTAAAAATGTTACCTTCACATTTAAAATATGCATTTCTGAAATTGTTAACTTTACCTATTATTATTTCTTCTGAACTAAGTAAAGATCAAGAAGAAAAACTACTAGGTGTGTTAAAGAATTATAAGATAGCTTTTGTTTGGACTATTGCTGATATAAGAGGAATAAGCCCTTCCATTTGTATGCATAGAATTTTAATGGAAGAAAATTTTAAACCTACTATTGAACCGCAAAGAAGATTAAATCCTATCATGAAAGAGGTTGTTAAAAAAGAAATTTTTAAGTGGTTAGATGCTCGGTATTATTTATCCTATTTCGTATAATCAATCGGTAAGTCCTATTCATCGTGTTCCGAAGAAAGTAGGTGTAACTGTCATTGTTAATGATAAAAATGAACTAATTCCTACAAGAGAAGTTACTGGATGTCGAATTTGTATTGACTATAGGAAATTAAATAAAGCCACTAGAAAGGATCATTTTCCTTTACCTTTCTTGGATCAAATGATCGATAAATTAGCTGGACACCCATATTTTTGTTTTCTGGATGGATATTCTGGTTATCATCAATTACTTATTGCTCCTGAGGACCAAGAGAAAACAACATTTACACGTCCTTATGGAACATTTACTTTTAGAAGAATGTCTTTTGGTTTATGTAATGCACCTGCAACTTTTCAAAGATGTATGATGTCAATATTTTGTGATTTGATTGACAAAGGAATTGAAATATTCATGGACGATTTTTTAGTTTTTGGAACTTCTTTTGAATCTTGTTCGAAAAACATAGCCAAAGTTCTGAAAAGATGTGAAGAAACAAACTTAGTTCTTAACTGGAAAAAATGTCAATTCATGGTCACAGAAGGCATTGTACTTGGTCACAAAGTGTCACAAAAAGGGATGGAAGTAGATCAAGCAAAAGTGAAAATTATTGCTGAATTGCAACCACCTACTATCGTTATCGATGCGAGAAGTTTTCTAGGTCATGCTGGATTTTATAGAAGATACATAAAGGATTTTTCTAAAATTGCTAAACCTCTTTGTCATTTATTGGAAAAAGATGCGATATTTGAAATTAACAAAGAATGTTTTAATGCTTTTAATATTCTAAAAGAAAAATTAATAACTGCACCTATCATTGTTGCACCTAATTGGAATAAATCTTTTGAATTAATGTGTGATGCAAGTGATTTTGCAATTAGAGTCGTATTAGGACAAAAATATGAGAAGATTTTCAAAGTTGTATATTATGCTAGTAAAACTCTCACCGAAACACAAAGAAATTACACTACCACCGAGAAGGAACTTCTAGCTATAAGTATATGCCTTTGATAAATTTAGACCTTATCTTCTGGTACTAAATGCATCGTTCATACCGATCATTCTCGCTATTAAATATCTATTACCTAAGAAGGATTCTAAACCTAGACTTATAAGATGGGTTTTACTTCTACAAGAATTTGATTTTCAAATAGTAGATAGAAAAGGAACTGAAAACAAAATTGCTGATCATTTGTCTAGAATTAAAAATGATATTATTTCGGAAGAAAATATAAATGAGAAATTTTCCGATGAATCTTTATATGTTATTCAAGGATGCAAAACACCTCGTATGCCGACATTGTTAACTATATAGTTAGCAATATTTTACCTTATGAATTAGATAACAAATTAATTAAGAAATTTAAATATGATGCTAAATCTTATATTTGGGAAGATCCTCATTTATTTAAAATTGGAAGAGATTCTATAATTCGAAGATGTGTACCTTATGAGGAAACTTTTGTTATTATTCAAAAATGTCATGATTCCGATTTTGGAGGACACTTTGACATAGATAAAACTGCATTTAAAATTTTAAATTCTGGATTTTATTGGCCTACCTTATTTAAAGATGTGAGAAATTATGTGAAAATATGTGATCGATGTCAAAGGATGGGAAATATATCTAGGAAAAATGAAATGCCTTTAAACTATATATTGGAAGTTGAAATTTTTGATATATGGGGTTTAGACTTTATGAGACCATTTGTTCCATCATCTGGAAAAATTTATATTTTATTAGTAATTGATTATGTTTCAAAGTGGATTGAAGCTGTTGCTTTACCAAACTGTGATTCCAAAAGTGTTTCTAAATTCTTTAGGAAAATGATATTTTCAAGATTTGGAATGCCTAAGGTAATTATCACTTATGGTGGAAGTCATTTCAGGAATATAAGAATTCAATCATTACTACAAAAATGTGGAATCAAACATAGAATTGCAACTGCTTATCACCCACAAACAAGTGGAATGGCTGAAGTATCAAACAGAGAAATTAAAAGAATTTTAGAGAAGACTGTTAATCCTAAAATAATTGATTGGGTTGATAGACTTGATTCTGTATTATGGGCTTATAGAACGGCTTATAAGACACCAATCAGAATGTCACCTTACCGGTTAATTTATGGTAAACATTGTCATTTAACTGTAGAACTTAAACATAAAGCTTATTGGGTGATAAAGGAGTTTAATTTTAATTTGAATAAAGCAGGAGAAAAGCGATTATTGTAATTGAATGAGATGGAAGAAATAAGAAATGAATCATATGAAAATGCAAGGATTTATAAAGAGAAAATGAAGATGTTACATGATAAGAAAATTTCAGGAAAAAATTTTTAGCCTGGACAAGAAGTATTACTGTTTAACTCTCGTTTAAAACTTTTTCCTGGAAAATTAAAATCTAAATGGATTGGACCCTATATAGTGGAGAAAGTATACCATTATGGAGCTGTGGATATTAAAGACCCCAAAATAGGAAAAATTTTTAAAGTAAATGGATTAAGATTGAAGCCTTATTTGGGAGATATTAAAATGATTTATAAAGAGGCTTATGAATTGAGTCAACCTCATTAAAGATTTACTTAAGTCAGGCTGACGACGTTAAACCAAGCGCTTTGTGGGAGGCAACCCATAATTATCTTTTGTTATGAGTGTTTTTATGTTTTAATGTAAGGTTATGCCTCGATCTTGACTAATTTTATATTACTTTAGAAAAATTTGATGCTTATAAGTCTTTTTTGACTTAGGCTGAAGATTATTTTGAAGTATGTAAGATTTAGAAATTGGATCACACTATTCTTAATATGAGTAAAAAGGAGATCAAGTTAACCTTCATTATGATTGTTTACAATGTGTGTTATTGAGTCTAGATTACTCTTACCAGTTTAATTTACCTATCTTGGGGAACGAAACTTTGAAATTTGACAATTAGGCGAAACGGAGTTGAACATAGTTCCGGCGCTAGGCGCCAGAATTTGGCACCTAAGCGCCAGAGTCAAACTATGTATCAATAGGTCCGACGCCTAGGCGCTAGATTCGGCGCCTAAGCTCCACGGTTACTGGGTCATGCAAAAACCGAAAATTTTCAGTTTTTCACACGATTTTCACCTTTAAATCAACCCATCTTCTTCCCTAACCATCAAGCAATCAAGGTTACGTCCATTACACTTCATTCTTGAGAGATTTGAGAAATTTTTGAAGAAATGGAAAGAAGAAATCATGGAGAAGAGGCTAGGGACAAGGTCTCAAAGGATCCTTAACCCTACTTCAATGGTTTCATCGCGGTAAGTTTAGAGAAAATTTCTAGTCGTTTGGATAAGTTTGAAGCGGATTTTAAAAGCATTGGAGATCGCCTTCATGAGATGTTTAATCAGATTAAACATCTAGAATGACAAATGAAATTTTAATTTGATCATTTTACGGCTTATCAAGATGCTCAAGTTGAAATGTATGCGAAGAACAAGTGGATTGACGAAAAGACGGCTACGAATTTCCCAAGAGCGTTAGTGTTCTTTCCAAGTGGAATACACAATTTCCCTTGTGAAGATTAGAATATTCTGGTAATGAGGTAGTTATTATATGGTTTGTTGAGTCGTTGTATCGATTTAGTGAATCGATTGTGTTTGTTTGTGTATTTGCTTTCATGTTCAATATGTGTTGTTTGTGCTTAGAAATTGTTATGTTTGAGTGTGTATTAGGAACTTGAATCAAGTATAATACTTATCTAGAATGTATTGAGCCAATATTGAAGATTATAAATGGAATATAGTGAAGTTTGATTTAAACTTTATGTTTCATTGGTGGATTTAATATTTAATTTTTAAAATATTTGAAAAATGTTGTGGAAGTTAGAAACTGAAGCCCTACTCTAATGTGAGTAATTAGAAGTTAAATTTATGAATTTTGGTGGAAAGTTAAATTTTAAAAAAAAATTTTGTGAAAGGCGAGTCTGGCGCCAAGGCGCCAGAATTCGGCGCCTAAGCGCCGGTTCGGCCTGCACCTGAAAATTTCCTTAATTACCCCCAAAAGCCATTATCGACGCCTAAGCTTCATCTTCTTCCCCATTTTTGCGAAAATACACCTTTTAGATCCATTTTGAGGTCAAAACATCAAGGATTTGAGCACGAAACCACTCGATTTCTTTGTTTCAAGGTCAGATCTACACTTTAAACCATTTATTTTCGATTTTCACCATAGATTTCCTTAGGTTTTGCTAAGAACCGAAAATTTTAAAAAATTTTTGATTTTTAGTGATTTCTTTGGATTTTTAAACTTATTTTAAGTTTTATAAACTTAAAAAGAGTTTAATTTTTTTTATTCCTAAATTTGTTCTAGTTTTCTTTCACGTTTAGATGGCTCCGAAATCTAAACGCGGGAAGGCACGAGAAAACTTTGATAGCAGCAAATTTTCTACTGCGGCTGCGCATTTTCGATTCCACAAATTTGAGACGTCTAGAAAATTCATTTCAGAACGAAGTTTCTATCATCTGGGAGAAATGATTGAAAACATTATCGTGGCGCACAATTGGCAACGATTCTGTTATTTCACTGTTGTTGCTGTTATCCCGATAGTTCGAGAGTTTTATGCAAATTTTCTGGATGCCGAAGATTATGAAGTTTTTGTCAGAGGTTTCGGAGTAGGATTTAGTCTCGAAAGAATCAATGTATTTTATGGCCTGCCACCGACTATAGAGTGCTACTATTCTGGATTATCACCATCTGAGGGAGATTTGGATATGATCATTGCTTATTTGACTGACGGTACTAGATCTTGGAAGATCAGGAACAGAAAAAGGGTAAACATCAAATCCTCCAAATTAAATGGTATTTCTAAAGCATGGCACTATTTTATTTCTACAAGATTGTTAACTTCCAACCACCTGAGTGAAGTGACTAGAGATCGAGCGATCTTAAACTACTGCATTAAGGAAAGGAAGCCTATTGATGTTGGCAGTATTATTTATGATTCTGTGGATTCTACTGCGAGATCTAGTACTTCTGTTGGACTGGGATTCCCATCTCTGATTTATTCATTATGTATTAGTAATGGAGTCACTGCAGATATTTCAGAGGAAAGGTTGAAGACTACTAAGCCAATAGGTCAAGAGAGCATTAGCATTTATGATCGTCTTCGAGGGAAGAAATTGATTGCTCCTTCTTCTGTACCTACTCCAGGTAGACCTTCTACTTCTCGAACCTCCACTTCTGTTGAGCCACCATCGAGTTTTTGGGAGTCAATGCATGATCAGTTTATAGAGCAGCAGCAGGAGTTATATCAAACTCACTGCAGAATTGATACTATTGATAGGAAACTTGATCATTTATCTGACTATACCCGGAGGAAGAGTAGCTATGATGCCGAGTATAATGAAGCCCTAGTCAGATTTCTGAAGGGTGAACATGATGTTAGTTACCCTACTTTTCCTAGTTTCACACCATTTGTTGATCCTAAGGATGTAGAATTTTCCTTTGGTGACGATGATGATGATGAGGCTACAGCCAGTGACTAGTAGTCTATAGATCTTTATGATGTGTTACTTTGTTGATTTGTTTTGTTTGGTTTGTTTGTTTAGTTTTATGTTTGATGTATGTTGATTTGTTTAAGTACCTATGTGGATTGATTAGTGTTAAGATTCTATTGTTAGAATATTCTTAGTATATTGTGTTTGAAACTGAGATTAGAGTTAATTAATGATATGTTTGTTTCGATCTATCGTTTAGTAATTAGTAATTTTGCTCTTGCTTTTATTTTGTTTCAAATTTAGTATAATCATAAAAATTAGCTCGCTTACTTTTTACACTCGCTTCAATTTTATCTTTATTATTCATAAAAGCATGAGTAGAAGTAAATTTTTCTTTTTAAGATCGTTTTTACATACTTATAAAAATTTCCTTTTTAAAATTATGATTTTCTTTCTCTCATACTTTCAAATTGTCATATACCAAAACTTAAGTTTGGGGGAAGAGAAAATACATTCAAATTTAAATTTTATTTGTCCTTAAAGAGCTAATATTTTCTTAAAAATAAAAACTTTTTAACATAACTTAAGGAATGAAGAATTTATTTGAGATCACTTTTATTTTTGAAATTATAAATAATTTAGTAAAATTAACCAAAATTTTAATAACTTTGATTGATTTTAAGAATATAATTATTTAACTTAAAGAAGAATAAGATTAAGGAATTTTTCTATTCATGATAGAAATAATAGAATTTTAGAAATATTAAGTAATAAAAAATTATCACTTGAAAAAGAAAAGATTGAAAATCTTTTTGAATTCTTATTCATGTTATAATAATTAAGTGGAAATGTATAAGTTTTGAAAATATAAGTTAAGGATAGTGAAGTTCAAAACCATTAATAGGCTATCCATATATAGTAATCCTCTCTATTTAAAAAAAAAAGAAAAAAGAAGAAGAAAGGAAAAAGAAGAAGAAAGAAAAAAAAAGAAAAAGAAAAAAAAAAGAAAAAGAGAAAGAGAGGAGAAGCTTGAGGAAATGCCTAATAAAAAATTGGCTTCACTTGAATTATCTTATAGAAAGAAAACTAGTTACATATTTTACTTAGTTTTTATGCATGAATATTTATTTAGGAAAGATTTTTCAAGAAGATCTTTTTCTTGTAAATAATCTATGAGATCTTAATATAATAAACTTCTATTATTTTCAAAATGGATGAAAAGTTTGAAATCTTATGATTTGGTAGTTGAATATTCTTTAAATTCTTAAAATTAAACCTAGTTAGTGAAATTGGGTTAATAATTTACTAAAGACTTTATAAAATCAAAAATTGTAAAGAATCTTAAATATTTATCTTTTATTCCAAAGGTTATACATTTTATATAGTAAAAAGAGTTACTTGAGGACATGTAACATTTAAGTTTGGGGATTTTGATCCATTAAAAAATACCTATTTTTATGTCTTAACTCTTATCAATTTCTAAGGATATTATGCTTTAATGAAAGGTATTTTTGTGTTTTTGGATGTAGGTGATGTTGTCGGCATATTTTTAGGTTGTGTTGTATTTTGAAACGGGGTCGCCAAATAGATATTGTCGGCAAATTTTAGATTTTAAATTCAATTTAAATATATATAATTTAATTTGAATAGTAACAATTGATTTTTTGGAAATAATTTTAAGTTTAAAAAATTTTAAGATATGAAATTAAACCGATCTCACATCCTAAATAGTTTATATAAATGAGCACCACACCACAAACCGTGTATCTATCCCGAAGAATGTACACACTCGCTCGATGATGGGGCTCGATTAAATAAACTAGAAGATTTGTGACATCCGTTTGGTCTGCGAACCAATTTTATAGCTGATAAGTTCCCTCGCTTAATATAAAGTAATTAAGCTGAGGTTTTATATTACCCGGGTTCTTAAAGTTCCCTATAAGGCAAGCCCTCGTAGTTAATTACATCTTAAATGACGGGAATCATTTAAGAAAACTCTCGATAATGATCAGTGGTTTTATTCTCAAGAATTTCAAAGTTTAAGGTTTTCAAACAATTGGATTTTGGAATTTTCAATAGGGAATAGCTCAAATTTGGAACAGTTTATTTTAGGAGTCCAAAGGAAGAGAAGTAGGGGATATCACAGACCCGAAGTGAACTTCGGTGACTTCGCGACTATCCTATTGTTTGGCTTCAATTTGAGAATTTATTTAATATTGTAATCTTGCCAATTTTAATTAATTAGGGCTTATATTTGTATGATATGATCATACAAATAGCCTCGAAGATGTGAGGGTTTATGTCGTACCAAACAACTACCTCGAATCCTAAGACCGGTTAGGACTTAATTTGCATAACATGATTATGCAAATGCCTAACAAAAAGTTGAGGATTTATGTTGCACTAGGCAAACTACCTCGAAGTCCTATGGCTTGGTTATTTAATTCTAAGAAAGATTTTGCTGATGACGATGGTCGTGCTGCCCACTGTGCTCCAAGCTCCTTGTTGTTGCAGAGGTTTAGTTTTAGAAGGTGAAAATCAGGGGATGAGAAAAGTGTCTTGGTTTAGAGAAAATCTTAATTTCCAAGTGTTTTTAATGTTTTAATTAAAACAAATCTTAAAGTTGATTATAACAACACTGGTTAAGATCTCACGGTTCCATCATTCCGGCATCATTATTTTTATCGGATTCACTTAGTCCAGATGAATTTGCTAAACTCAACTGAATGAGTTCCACACTTTCATTTAGACCGTGGGAAATCTCGTTAGCGACACGTGGGTTACATCATCCGAGGTATTCCCGATCATTCAATGAGACATTTTAATTTAGTTGCAATTATAGTTTTGTTGTTCTGTTTGTGATTAAATTTTGAGTTGTTTTATATTTTGGAATGTTGTGGCGGTGAATTTTATCTTGCAATGACTTTTAATTTAGTTTTGGTTTCAGTTCAGGGACTATACTAAAGGTTTTGGTTTTCATGCAACAGTTTTATTTATCATGCAAGAAAGTACAGTGCATGTAAGTAAATTGCAATAAAGTAAATTGCAATTAAATAAAAGCGTACCTGGAGGGTCTTCCCGTCATCCCAAGCTGCACTTAAAACACGTGTTAATGCATTTAAATATATTTCTGCAAGAAATACATAGGTAAAGCTAAGGGAAAGAGTTTTGGTTGTCTACCAGATTCCTAATCCTATAACTAGTCATTTCCTATGACGTCTAGGTTCTTGGTTTGGTTTAAGGATGATTTTCTTCATCAAAGAACAACTAAATTCAGTTGTTCTTCCAAAACATCCTGTCATATTGAGGAAGTGCTTAGGACGAGTCCTAAACATCTTTTTAATACTTCTGGGATTGTTTTAAGTCCAAGTAAATTTAGTTACACAGGTGAATTAATCATCCAGGAGTTTAATTAAACCTTATTTCTTGCTCAGTGAACTTAGGTATTTGATTACCTGATGAATGAAGTGACATCTCACTTAATACTCTATTTAAGAGTTATAATAATTAAAGCCTTTAAGGCCAAGTTGGTTTATCGAGAATTTTAATCATTTTTAATTTAGTTTAATTATGAGGTTTTAATTGATAACTTAAGTTTGGAATAGTGCTCAAATTATTTTAGATTTAATTCTTAATGATTTCATTTAAGTTTGTTGTTAAATGATTTTAATTCAATTTGATTTTAATTTAATTTAATTTTAATTTAATTTAATTTGATTTTAATTTAATTTAATTTAATTTAATTTAATTTAATTTTGATTTAATTTAATTTAATTTAATTTAATTTAATTTAATTTTAATTTTGATTTAATTTAATTTAAATTAAATTTAATTTAATTTAATTTTAATTTTTTTAATTTAAATTTAAATTTAATTTAATTTAATTTTTTATTTTAATTTTAATTTTAATTGTTAGTTTTAGTTTAACTTTAATTTTAATTTGATTTAATTTAATTTGTTTTAATTTTAGTTTTAATTATTAATTTAGATTATTATTTTAAATTTTTAATTAAGAATTAAATATTGTTAAAGTGACTCATTTAGGGATTTTTAAGTTAAATAATAAATGTTCTCTTAATAATATCCCTATTTTAATAATACCAATTTAAATATATTCTTTCCAAAATTTAAATCATTTAATTAATTAAAGTTTCATTTTTGATATTTTCAAAGTGTTTAATGGGTTCCTACCCCTTAATTTCCCTAAGTTCAATCATCCAAGAGAAAGTTAAAATCAAATATTTTACCCCCCCCCACATTTTGATTAAACCTAAAGTTTTAATTAAGGGTTAAAATTTTTAATTACCTTTATGCCCTTTTAAGCTTATTTATTTCATAACTCATTAAATTGAGTTCAAATGAATTTGAAATTTTTATGTCACCTCACTCATATGTCAATTAAGACATTAGAGGAGAAAATGTGATTTTTCTGAATTTAATTTATTTATATAATTATTTTTAGTAGAAAATAGGGTTTTTTCAAAGAAGATTCAACAACATGACCAAGGTAAAGTTTCTATCCTTAAGAAAATTATGGGGTATTCCTGACCAGAAGACCACTTGGACCAATTTTGGTAATTTTTTGAGTTATATTTTATTTATTATAATTATTTTGAGTTTTAGAGTGTTAATTAATTTTAAAATAAAATAAAAATTGAAAAATAAATTTTATATTTTTCTTAAATCTCTCTAACCTCAAGGAGTCCAGAGAAATAAATTTTATTATTTTCTGATTTTTTTTTGATTTATTAGAATTATTTTAGTGAAAAAGGTTAAAAATTTATTTTTTAATATTAAAAATTACATTAAACTTTTAAAATTCAATATCTTATCCTAGGGACTTAGGAAAAATATTTGGTTTGTTCCTAAATGATTAGGAGTCAAAATGTGACATTTTTATGATTTTTAATATTTTTGTTATTTTATTATTTTATTTAATTATTAAAATATTAAAATATGGTGAAAAATCAACTTTTTTAGAAAATTCCAATTTTAATTTTTCTGAACTCCCCTGATATCAGAGAAGCTCCAAAACTATTTTTGTGAATTTTTTAAAAGTATTTTTGGAGTTATGAATTTTTAAAGTTCCATTTTAGTTATGTAACTTAATTAATCCATTTAGTGGGGTTAAACATTTCCAATTGATTCCAAATTTTTATGTGAGGTCTCTCTGATCCCAAGGATCAGTGGAGAATTGTTTTCAAGTCAATTTGATGTGTGGTCAACCCTAATTAATTCAAATTCAATTTTAGGGGTTTAGGTCAATGAAGGTTATTATGAATGAATTAATTCAAAATACATTTTTCATAGGGTTCTCTGGTCCTAAGGAATATCACCAAATTTTTCTAGAATTTATTTCACAACATGCTAATTATTGGAATTAAAATACCTAAAACAGTGACATGAAATTGAAAATTCAATAACTTTTCACAGAGATGGCCTCTGATCTTGAAAAATTCAGCGAATGTTCCCAAGATCAGAGGCTTCAAAAGCCCTATGGTCTCATGCCATGGTGAATTGTCTATGCAAATGAAGAATCAAAATACTGAAAATAGTAAATAAATTATTAAAAATAAAATACCCATGCAATTAACTTGATTTCTTTTCCACATTATTCTCCTCTATTCAGTGAGCAAGAGGGTATTTTTTTTTTATTTTTGTGATTTTTCTATGCAAAGATATGAATTTTTGAAGTTCGGGCATTTAAATAATTCAAAAATACCCTAATTTCCTACTTATCCACGCGGCGCCGCGTCAACCTCGGCAGCTCCGAAGCCCCTACGTGTCGCGCTCCCATTCGACACCGCCACTTGAGTCAGCAGCCATGCGTCCCGCAGTTCATGTACCATCGTGCCGTCCGACTTGATCTTGACCGTCCGCTCTATACACGAGCAATCCAACGGCTCCTGGTCATCGTCTACGACTGGTGTGCACCCGTGACCGTCCGCACTAAAACCCTAAGATCTCACTCGATTCTCAATGGATTTTTGTGTTCTTATGCTCTATGGATTCGTCTTGAGGAGACGAACACATCCATACGGTTTATAGGCTATGAAATTAACTTAAATAAAATGGAGAATCACTGGAAGCTCGGGAGGAAGAGTGAGTTCATACCTTTGCTCAGAGAAGTGAAGCTTCGATCTGAGAGTTGTGTCACCTTCGATTGGGTCCAGGCAAGCTCCAGATGAAGTCTCTGGCTCTGGGGAATCGTCTAGGTGTGAAAGTGACCAAGCCCGATCACAAAGCTTGGAGGCTAGAAGCAATGGCTAGCCTGGTGAGGGGGCTTTTGCTGGGGAACTTCTCCTCTTGGTCTGGTGAAGGTGTAGGACCAATCAATTTGGAGATTGGCTCACTGTGGTTAAGTGTCCTGTTTTTTGGGTGGATTTTCAACTCAGAAATTGAGCTCACAGAGAGGGTTTTAGGGATGGATTTCAGTGGGGATCAAGTTCTCTATGTCTGGGGAGGAGTCTGGAATAATTTTGACAGAGTTTCCTTAAGGTTTGGTTCAACTCTCCTCCTTGACCGAGAGGTGGTGGTGTTTAAATAGAGGTGGCTGGAGGGCTTCCCAGGGGCAATTGGAGTCTGGGATCAGCTGCTCAGGGGAGGGGAAGAACAGTCATGCTGTCCATTTGGGTTGAGACAAGTCAGCAAGGGAGAATTGGAAAGTTTGGCTCGCATGGAGCTTTCGGCCATGGCGTTTTCCGGCGGCTGTGGTGGCTGGCAGGCTAGGCATTGGTCACCATCTTGACCAGTGAGGCCAGGGCTGGGGTTTGGTGCAAGCAATTGGCTATTGCCATGTGTAAGGAGGTTTGATTAAAATGGCATGGGGTAAGGGTCATTTTGGCTTGATTTTGGTCAACTCATGTATTTGGGTTTGGTGCACCCACCAAGGGACTCGATTTGGGCTGAGGGAGGTCGGATGAGTCAGCTAGGAAAGGGTAGTGAAGTCACCATCCATGAATATTTGGATTAATCATGGATTAAGGTGAAGCATTAAAAGGGTTAAAACCTTTTTAAGAAGGTTTAAAAGAGGCTACTCCTTTTGCAATTAATGGTATGATGATGTGTAAAATGATTCCCATGGCTTCATGTGGCTTGTGCATGGCTTCAAAGCTTGCTCATGGCTTGGGAATGGCTTGGCTTACTTGCATGAGAAAGGGATTTTGGGATTTTTTGGCATTTAGGGGAGATTTGGCATGAGGCTTGATTTGGAATTATTTGATGATGGAATTGGAACTTAGGGAATGACTTTGATTAAATGGATGGCAAAAGAAAATGTCATATGGGCTTTAGGATAGATTTTGGGCTCTTTGAAATGATTTTAGATGGGCTTTTAAAGTGATTTAGGGAAGTGGGCTTTTAAAGTGATTTAGGGAAGTGGGCTTTTGGATTTTAGTATGGGCTTTTGGATGAAAATTTTTGTGAAGGACCATGTCAAATAAATGTTGCAATTGGTTTAGGGATGTTTCATGAATGGTTTGGAATCAATTTGGTGTGATTTGGAGTAGAATTGGGTTGAATTTGGGCTTTTTATTTAAAGGGGCCAAAGTGGGCCAAATTGGGCTAACTTGGGTTAAGGTTGGGCTAAAGTTGGATTTGATGTAAAATTAATGTTGAGAAATGTTCATGCGAGTGTCACAAAGAGTTTTCAACTTTGGTTGGGCTCTAATTTTGGGATTTGGGCCCATTTGGGGTAGGTTTGGGCTTAGGTCAATTTAAGAGGTTTTGGTTTTGGGTTAAGTTTGGGTGGGGTTTAGGTTCAAATTTGGGGCAAATCAAGTTAGTGTTTTGTTTGTGGGGATGTTAGGAAGGTTTTAGAAAAGATTTGGGGCCAATTGGGGTTGAGTTGGATTGGTTTGGGCTAGGTTTAGGTCATGGGCCAAAATTGGGCCTTAGGCTTCAAATTGAAATTAGGCTCAAATGTCAATCAAATTGGTCTTTGATTTGGTCTAAATTGATATTGGGGATGTTGATTTAAAGTTTAGAATTGGATTGGACCAAAATTGAGGTTAATTGGGGTGGTTTGGTTTGGCATTGGGTTCACTTGGGTTCAAAATGGGATAAATTGGTGGGTTTTGGTAAAAGTGGGGTAAATTGGAAAAATTAGCCCATGGTATAGTTGAACAAAATGAAATTGGGAATATTTGGGATTTTCTGGAATTTTCTGGGAATTTTTAGAATTTTTGGATTTTTTGGCTAAGAAGGGCATTTTGGGTATTTGGAGGGTACTGGGGGGTACTTTTGGAACTTTTGGTATTTTTGGCTATGGATGATCAATTTGAGTGGGGGGAAATGTTTAGGATTGATTTTGAGAAATTTTGGGTATTTTAGGTGACTTTGTAAATTTTGGGTAGTTTCAAGGGCTTTTGGTAGGTTTAGTAGGTGTAGGGCCCCGGGGGTCAAAAATTGAAATTTTGGGAAAATGAAGATTGATCAAATTTGAGTAGGATGGAATCATTTTAGTTGAGCCATGAAGCCATATTAAGCTCATATAAGCCATGAGAGGACTCATTTGAGGCATTCACTATGTTGTTCCTAACCCTCTTAGCCAGGGGCTCAGGGGTTAAGGACCATCCATATGAATTATCTACATGAGTCAGGAAGTCAAGTTGGGTGAGTGTGGTTTTAGGATTTGGAATGTGTGTGAAAGTGTAGTATATGTGCAAGTCAACCCTCACCAGGCCAGGCCACCCAGGGTAATCCTAAGGCCAAGAAGTCCTATAGGGAACTCATCCTTTAAACCTCCACATTTGATTTCAACCCTCTAGGTGATTAGAGGTTTACAATCAAGCTTGTGGGGTTTGCAGGGAGTTAAGAAGTGTTTGAATTTCTAAGTGGTGGGTTCCATTTCTAGTCCTCTAAGATTAGTCGAGGGAAAAGCCTAAGGCTAGATACTAAGTACTAAGAGAGAAAAGACCTCATCAAAAATGAGGTCAACAGATGTAAAAAGGTCCAAAAAGGAAAAAGGAGCAAAAAGGGGAAAAAAGGAGCAAAAATGGAGCAAAATACAAAAAGTATAAAAAAATATGGCCTGGCGCCTAGGCGCCAAAAGTTGGCACCTAAGCGCCAGACTCGATACAGAAACTGTCAAGTTTTTGACAACGTTTGAACAGTTATTTTGACGGAGTGAGCTGTTATTCGACATTCTAGAAGACTGACAGTTGTTCCTTGATAATAGGACATGTGATACATTGCATTTGGACGCTCCAAAATGGTTTTAATCGCGAAGAGGTGCGAGCCAAAGTGAAGAGGTGCGAAGAACTGAATGCGGTGTCCGGCGCCTAGGCACCAAATTCCGGCGCCTAGGCGCCAGACAGACCTTCTAGAAGATTCATTGAATGTGGACATGTTTTGAAGAGGTGCCTCAAGTCAACCCTTGAAGCCTATAAATAGGAGTCCATTTCTTCAGAAAAACGTGCCCCCCATTGTAACCCCTTTCTCTTAGCCACTTTAGGATCTCTCATCCTTAGAGAGAGAAATAGAGAGAGAAATTTAGGGCCACTTTTATTTTAGTTTAGTGAGTTTATTTACAAGTTGTTGTATCTGGAGTTCATTACACTCGTGGAGTCGATAGGAATCGAAAGATTTGTAGAAGGAATATTTGAGATAAGTATTTTATTTTTGATTCAAAGTTTATTTATTATGTTTCGTTGTTTATATTCAATGTGTTCTGAGTAGTTAGTTTACTTTCTTCCTTCAATTATGAAGAGATAAATAAGATAATATAAGATTCGATGGAGAATTGAAATTCAAAATATTTTCAAAACATTGTGACGATATTAATACCTGATCTTACTTTACTTTTTAAATTGGCCATTTAAATTGTTAAAACCTGTTGAAGAGTTTTGAGACCTAGAAGGAGAAGAACTCTTAACTTGTAAAATGTCACATGAATCCTTGGGTAGTCGAAGGCCATGTGCGGGCTATTCAAGGTGAAGTGCAAATAAATAGGAAGATAAGATTTAAAGGGCGTAGAATTGATAAGTTTTTAGAGTGACAGACTAAATTCTTATAATTTGATTTATAGATAAGGAAAGGGTCACTAGTAGGGCCGACTATAGCCACCCTTGGACATCTAGTAGTGTGAGTCTAGATTAACCCATTCTACTAACAATACATCCGGACTCGATCCAGTAAATTAGCCAATGTTCTTTGCGCTCGGATCGAAAGGGTGAAGAATAGGAATGCTTCTATTTGGCACAATACCTTAAATCAAATTCTCCAATGAATAATAAATTATCTTAAAAATCTTAGATTAATTGAAGGGAAGAAAGTTGTTTGTTTTATATAGTTTTCAAAAAATCATTTTCTTATTATTGTTTTCTTTAACTGCATCTTGTAAATTAAAAGTAATTTATAGTTAGATTAAAATACAAAAAGATTTTTGAAATACAATATTTAAAAATTTATTACCATAATTTTTTTCCCCGTGGGATCGATACTGGGGTCTTTGTTTCAAAGTCCTATATTTCTTGAAACGATACATATACTTGCATAGTACCCCTAGTGTGTAAAATACTTTCTAAAATTTTACAACAATTTGGTTTTATACACTAGCCGTTATTTTTAAATCGGGTCAAGTTTAGGCCATCTTTTGGAAGCGTATATTACTGCATTATTGCGGGTCGGGTCAACGACTCCTAAAATGAGTTGGTGCCTAGCTGGATTAATAGAAAAATTAGGATTTTTCTAGTTAAATAAATCTTGAAAATCCATAAAATCTTTGAAAAATCATAACTTTGCAAAGAAAAATCCTATAAATAAAAACAAATCCCTGGATTTAGCAAAGCTAGAGGAAAATAGCAAAATAAATTGAAAATTAAATAATTATATTTAATTTTTAATTAATTAATTATTCTTTTGAGTAATTTATTTATTAAAAATTAATTATAAACCTAAAAGTTAAAAGAGGTCAATCCTTCTATCCTTGGGAACATTCCCTGAATTTTTCAAGGTTAGAAAAAATCTGCAAAAAAAAAAAAACAAATTTTCACCAAATTTTATAAGTATTTTGAAAACTAGTTATAAAAAAAAATCAGAAAACTAGAAATTTAAATTGGGATTAGTTAGAAAACCTTTGTAGAATAATTTAATGATTAAACCAAATTTTTTTAATCTTTTAAAGGTTTAAAATGACAACTTAGACCTTTGGGGGTTTAACTTGTAGATTCAAAATTTACAATTTAATCTAAAAATTTAGTTTAGACCATATAACTTAAGATTGAACTAATTTGGACATAAGATTAGGTCAAATAATGACCTAGATCTAGGTTACCCTAAACCCCAATTAGTTCTAACCCTAATTAAACCTAATTAAAATTTTAAGCATTACCTAAATTATGATTAATTAACCCTTAAACCTTAATTAGGTCTAACTCTAATTAGACTTAATTAAACCTTTAAGTCTTACATAAAATAAGCTTAAGTAACTGATGACATCTAGAGCTGGCTCGTCGCCGCTAGCGCTGCCAATTCTCTCGTGTCATTTTATGAATGTCGAAAAGGCTGTCAATGTCGTTGTAGTGGTTTAGGAGTCGCCACTTTGTTTATTTATCATATTGATGTAATCTTCAAGTAATCTTATTCTTTTGTATCATGTAAAGGATCATTAGATATTAAGAAACTTGACGAAGAAAGATAAGGGTTGATAAAAATAGGAAACACTAGAAAAATGAAATTTCAGTGGTGAACCTTATAGAGAAGATTCCAGAATGCATTATTCTGGAAATTTCCATATAAGGAGGACCACATGGAAAAAATAATAACCAAAGATTTTAGGTGTGATACTTATTATGAGTTCTTAATTTTCCTATAGGAGCAAGCTCCTATAGTTAATCACATCTTACACAATTGGGATTATCTAAGAAAACTCCTAATTAACGTTAACCATTATTCTCTAAGAAATTTTAAGTATTTAAGATCAAGGAAATAAACGTTAATATTTAATCATAGGGGTAATATGTTTCTAAGTGTCACGTACTACCCTAATGTTTTGATTTTCTTTTACTATTATTTTTGTTTTATTTTGATATCTTTGGTTTGTTCTTTGTTTATGTCTTTGTTTTGTTTTGAGGTTTATCGTTTTGGTTTTGCTTTGTTCTGAAGTTTATGTCTTTGTTTTGTTTTGAGGTTTATTGTTTTGGTTTTGGTTTATTTTAAGATCATTGTTTTGTTTTAAAGTTTATTATCCCGTCTTCAGAATGTCGCCCTGCAAAACAGAGTTAGCACACCCTAATAACATGCAAAGTAAATCTAAAACGAAACTTATCTTTATACTGCAAGGAAAAATGTGTTAAATTTATAAAATAAATAATGTTAATTTTATTTCTTAAATTGTTAATTTAGTAAGTTAAATTTTAATTTTTAGAAAACTTGGCCTGGATGTCCATGACTCCGTCGTCCCAGGGTCGTCGGATGCCTTGATCTACTTAGTCTGAAAGGTATTTAAACCAGGACCGGAAGAATCTTGTCAACAACCAGGATTGCATCGTCCAAGAAGTCTTCGTAGATAAAAACATATTGTGTTTCAAGTTGCGATTGGCGATCTTTATTGATTAAAGTTTTATTTAAATTTCAATGTCTTTTGCCAGATTTTAAAGATTGAAATGTTTTACATTGCATACGATTTATTAATCGATTTTATTTTATCATTTATTTTATTTTGAATGTTTCATTCAAGATCGTTAAGTTTAGGTTCAATTTAAGTAGAACCTAATGTTTGATATTACTTAGATTCAATTTAGGTAGAATCTAAAATATAAGGTAATTTAGGCTCAATTTCAGTAGAACCTAATGTATAAGATGATTTATATTCAATGTTGATAGAACCTCAGGTATTTAAATAAAACCCAAAACATAAAATGATCTAGGTAAAACTTAAAGTTCAATTTTGCTTAGATTCAATTTAGTTAGAATTTAAGGTATAATTTCCTTTAGGTTCAATTTGGATTAAACCTATGGTTAGAGTAAAGTCAAAGAGGCTGATATTAATTAGATTCAATTTAGAGAGAATCTAAGATAGAATCTGAAGTTGGATATGTCTTAGATTTTATTTAGGTAAAATCTAAAGTGTGATTTGTTTAGATTCAATTTAGGTAGAATCTAAAATTTCTTAGATTTAATGTAGATAAAATCAAAGGTACGATTCTTTTAAGCTTAATAGAACCCGAAGTTTGTTTGGTTTGATTGTAAGTTTTAAATTGATTTAGGTTCAATATAAGTTAAACCTAGGATGTTTTTTGTTTTGGGTTCACTTTGGTAAGTTTAAGTTGATTTAGATTCAATGTAAGTTGAACCTAGGATGTTTTTTGATTTAGGTTCAATTTAGGTTGACTTAGGTTCAATATAGGTTGAACTTAAGAACTTAGGTTTACTTGGGTTCAAGTTAGGTTGAACCTAAGTTTAGTTTTGATTTAGGTTCAATGTAGGTTGAACCTAAATTACGTTAACTTGGGTTCAAGTTAGGTTGAACCTAAGTTTAGGTTTGATTTAGGTTTAATGTAGGTTAAACCTAAAGGTTTGATTAACTTAGGTTCAAGTTGGGTTGAGCCTAAGTTTATGTTTGATTTATGTTCAATGTAGGTTGAACCTAAATTGGGTTAACTTGGGTTCAAGTTGGGTTGAACCTAAGTTATAGTTTGATTTAGGTTCAATATAGGTTGAACCTAGAGGTTTCATTAACTTAGGTTCAAGTTGGGTTGAACCTAAGTTTATGTTTGATTTAGGTTTAATGTAAGTTGAACCTAAAGGATTAACTTATGTTCAAGTTGGGTTGAACCTAAGTTTAGGTTTGATTTAGGTTCAATGTAGGTTGAACATAAATTGGGTTAAATTGGGTTCAATTTGGGTTGAACCTAAGTTTAGGTTTGATTTAGGTTCAATGTAGGTTGAACCCAAAGGCTTGATTAACTTAAGTTCAAGTTGGGTTAAACCTAAGTTTATGTTTGATTTAGGTTCAATGTTGGTTGAAACTAAGGGTTTAATTAACTTAGGTTCAAGTTAGGTTGAACATAAGTTTAAGTTTGATTTAGGTTCAATGTAGGTTGAACCTAAATTGGGTTAACTTTAGTTCAAGTTGGGTTGAACCAAAGTTTAAGTTTGATTTAGATTCAATATAGGCTGAACCTAAACTGGGTTAACTTGGGTTCAACTTGGGTTAAACCTAAGTTTAGGTTTGAGTTAGGTTCAATGAAGGTTGAACCTAAAGATTTGATTAACTTAGGTTCAAGTTGGGTAAATAGGAACAATATTAACCTCATCAGGAATAATATCAGCATTAGAAGGTAAAGGATCAAGCACATTCTCCTAAGTCAACCCAAGATCACCCACTACAAGATCATGAACAACATCAACAAAGCCCACAATGACAAGATTTATAGTTTGAGCAGCCCCCAACACAGGGCCCATAATAGCATATTTAAGTGAGAGACAAATGTAAAATGTTAAAGTCAAACATCTTAACTTTTTATAAAAACTTCATTAAAAAGATAGTTGAAGATGTTGAGATTGTAAATAAAAAATTTTCTTAAAACATAATCACATTGACATGATCATTAAGATTTTTTATTTTTTTGTTCATTTGCGAGTTTAAGAATTTTATGATTTTGTTGATTTATGTAGTTGATAATGTCCATGTTGGTCTTAGAAGAATGTGAGATTATTGAAAAATAATTGGTTACCAATTTTATTCCATGTTGATATGGAGGTTTTAACATATGAAGAAATAATTTTAAGGATTATATCCAAACCTATAATGTCTATTATTAAGTAATTAGCTCCAAAAACCATATTTTTTTCCCTCAAATTATGATCCTCATGAAAGATTTACAAGGAAATAACATCTCCTTTGGATGGTAAGCAAGGGCTTCTTCCTCATCGAAGTAGTTGTAAGATTTATGAAAAGACCAAAATCTTTGTAACTTCTTGCTACAAGAATGGATAATAAGATTGTAAGAGAGAGAAGAATGAGGTTACAAGAAGGGTTTTATGCTACTAGAAGAGATTCCTTCTTCTATATTCTTAAAAATATTACAGAAAAATTCTTATTTTTTCCTTTGACTTTCTCTTCAAGAAAGATTATTCCCTTTTTTTTTTTGAGATTTTTCTATTTCCATTAATTATTTTTATTTTTAAATTTTTATAGGGGTGGTGATGAGAAATAAATGAAAATGAATATGTAGCCCAAAGCTATGTCATTGACAAAGTAACCATTTCTAACAATTAAATTGTGATTTTTTCACTCCTTTTTTTTTTTTTTTTGAAAGAAAATGCTTCAGAAAGGTTTGGAAACCACATGAACTTATACTCCATATTTCATTATAGCATAAACATGTGTGCTTCATCGTGTTATGGATGTGAGTCAAATTTTGACAAAATCACATAATGCATAATATGTGTTTAATTATCTTCATATCATACCTACTTGTGTAATTGTAATTCTATTTTTTCCAGGTCAATTCAATTGTTTGTTTTGTACCAATACACAAAAAATTTAGAACTTCTACTACTATGAACTTTTTGTCCAACTAAGATCCATTTGGGGCGACTGCAACGTTTTTGTTAATGTGGTTGTAGGACAGTGGCAAGAAAAAAACATTTAGATAGCTACAACGAGATTTATAAATATTTATTTTCTTCAAAAAAAATGAAACACCCATTTTTTACAGATGCCATGCTTTAGCATATATGATTACATAAACATCCCATCAGAGAAACTTCTATTAAGAAGCATGAAATTAGTTCCAAAAAAATATATATATGGATGGTCTAAAATAGAATGAAGAAAAGAAATTATTCGAAATTGACCTCTCACATCATCAATTTATATTTTCTAGTTCCAAAAGCTACCATGATAAATATAAAAGAAGTAGGACATATATAAACATTGCAGGCAAATCTTATGTATTTACATATTTCACACCTAAACCTTAACATTTACACATAACATTCAAAATTTTAATGCCATATAGAAAACAATTCTTTTATCACTTTTTAAAAGTGAAATATACCTTCTTCATTCATATGTTTAAAGCACAAAAGCATCATAAATGAATTTTTATCATCTAGCACAAATCTCGTGACATTTCTTAACAATAAACATTCCATATTTGAATTTAAGATCATCAATGACCTCGATTTCAATAAGCTTCTATTCAAACTGTCTGCCTCGATAAGACAAATCCAATGATACTAAAGTTGAGTCAATCTAGGTCCAATCAAGCCTAGATCAATCTATTGAAGCTTAATTATAGGCTTTGGATAATCAATTCAATCATTAATTGAACTTTGAATTTGACATATTTATATTCAATTGAGCCTCTTACTGATTGGATTCCAACGATTTAAGATTGTTAAAAGTAAGGGTTAACAAGGCATTCATATTATCAAAAAACTATTTATGGCCAAAGAGGATCAAAATGAACCATCCGATCAGGTGGTTGACACATCAAATGACCAAAATGCCCCTCCCAGTCTCTATAAATATACCACCTCACTTCACTCTAAAAAAGTCAATGTAGGAGTAGAAGAGGAGGAATTCTACGTCCCGTTATAGATGAAGACCCAATGATAACTCTTATGCTCCAAAGCTGCTAACCACCATCAATCACCATTGATTATTGATCCCTGTTTGCAAACATTATATCCCAAATATGTTTGTAATGTACAATACCTTTATTGATGACCCGAAAATAACTTCTTGTCTCAATCGCCGACCATCATCGGTCACAACTTGTCGGCCATCATCGCCTTCGACCCTGACACTTAGCCATTGACGATAACTACATATGACTGTCATAAAACATAATATGTTGTTTCTTACTTACACGTGTTTGTTTTCTTATATTGTATAAAGACAAGTGCAGTGTTATTGTAAAATTATATCCCTATTTTCCTAGAGAGGAGACCAATCACAACTACGCCCTATGCAGCCAACTGGTGATATTACGCTCACCAAATATAACCTCTGTGACCAACCAATGCTATTATAGCTTCCATCTACGGAATATGTAGCAAACTGAATATTTTATAGTCACTGAATATGACATATGGGGTCAACTACTATTGTTAAAACTTTAACTATGACATTTTTGGTCAATTGATGCTATTGACTTCTATGCTCAATTAATGCTATTAACGCTCCCAACTTTGGTCAATGTGGTCAACCGACGATATTACAATCACAAACTATCACCTACGTGGCCAACTACTAATATTGCAGCTCCAACTGTGGCATATATGACCAACTAATGTTATTGTAGCGTTCAACTATGATCTAACTTAAACTATTAAAAGTTCCAACTATGTTCTTTGTCGCCAACTACTACTTGTACAATAACTAACTATTACCATTGTGACCAACTCTATTGTTACAACCTCCATTTACGGTCCCTATGACCAATAACTGCTATTGCAGCCACCGACTACAGCTTTAATGACCAACTACTAGCTTTGTAGCTACCAAATATTTCTTTTGTGGCTAACTATTATTATTACAACCAAAAATCATATTTGTTGTAGTCAATTATGGCTATTATAGCTAAAATATTGTTGTACATATATGATTATCGGCATTGTCATTCAATCTTCTCTAATTCAGAAGAATAGTGCAGTTATATATTTGAAATTATATAGTATATTACTTTGATTAGACTAGGCCCCATAATTTTTTTCTTTTTACATTATTTTCCTATCTAAAAATTATAGTATCTCCTCCTACTATACCTTTCATTTATCTATATGTATTAGAACTTCGTGTAATCCTAATACATAAAAAATACCACTCTACCGCCGTGAATTATATGGCATGCAACAAGCACCAAAGTGTTGTATATGTAAATACGAAAGTTTAGGAGTGAGATAAATAAATACAAATTCTTTTTTGCTAAAAAAAAAGTAATAAGAAAAAAAATCAATCAATTCACACTACTACAAGAAATGCTTACTATGCATTCAATCAAAGTTATCTAAACAATAACAGCACGTAATTTAATATAAAAATATTAGAGATACTATCCCCCATTTGAGTGAGCCAAAGAGACCTAATTAATTGGGATGGTGTCGCATTAATCATATCATATTATAACAAAGAACGTTACAACCGTTTAATTATTCAAGAAGCTTCCACTCTCAGATAAATGATGAGTGGGAGCGAGCAATACTAAAAAATAAATAACAAAAAATCAGTACAACAACCACCCAAAATGATCTATAATCTTTTCTTTTTACTACCAAATTCAGTTACAAAGCGGACTAGAAAATATTTCTTCAGTAAAACTGGAAAAGGAAGACGTGGACCAATCATTGACTGTGTACGTTGTTTATGTACTGCGGAAATCAAGTATCAGCGTGATGCTTGCTTGCGCTCGAAGCCTTTGGCCCACGCCCATATTATTTATGTCGACAGTCATTCGCCACTTTGTCGATATTACCTAACTAGTTATGCTTTTTAATACATGTAGATTAATAATTTGCGTAAAATGATATATATTTATGGATATACAGTATAGAACAAAAGTATGATCTCGTCGACCCAGAAGAATTGCCTCCATTGGAGACACCAACAACCACAGACATGTTGTGCCAGCCACATAGCTCGGTCAAACGAAGGACAGCCTTGCCCGCTACGTCGGCCATCACTTAATTAAAAAAAATAATTAAAAAAATAACAAGGAACACTTACATACATAGATTCCAAACCACTTATGCACCACTAAAACTTCTCAGCTGCCCTTTGGCGGCCACCTCACACTCCGTCCGACTGCCAACTGGCCAGCCGCCTCCCACTCTAGTTGGGCACCCATTCGCCGTCTGCATCGCCACTCCAACCGACCATCAGGGCCAGCAAATTCTTAAAAAACCAGACATTTACAAAAAAAATAGCACCAAAACTCATCGGCCACTTTATAGCTGGCAACCTTACCCGCTGGTTAGCCGACCACTAGCCGTTAGTGGCCACTTCCACTCTGGCCAGCCACCTCGACGCTCTGGCCGGCCACTGACCTCCGGCTGCAAATATAAGAATTCAACCTAGGGGGAGAGTAGGGTAAAAATAGAAGGATGTATATAATTGTTAAGCTTAATAAAGTTATATATGTTTTTCAAAGTAAGTAGCAATTGTACTCCCTCCCCTTTAATCAACGCAAGTATACTTATCGTTCAAGTAATAAAGGGCTACATTAGAGTCCACAGATATCGATCCCATGGAGAAGTTAGAGATTTACGGACTAATTTTTTAGTAAAGTCGATTACTAATCTAATTCAGTATAGTATACGAAAAATGAAGAATGCTTAAACTTAAAACTAATATTTAAAAGACAGAATATATAAGTAATTTAGAAAAGTATCTTTCTCCTTGTTAAGAGGATAGAGTGAATGAATAATTAAATGAGTTTAGAATTATATTGTGTCAAATATGAGCATTCCTATTCTTTACCCTTTGGTCAGCGTCGAAGAACATTGACTAATGCTTATGTTTGGTTATCGAATACGTGGCTGAAGTTGGGAGGATCCGGTCGCCACTTCGAGCTCCCATGTTCCCTCACTGAGAGCTAACATCTAGACTTCAGCTCGAAAAATAGTACCGAATTGAAGATTTTAGTCTGTCACACTAAAATATTCAATTCTTCGCCCGATAATTAATATTTCCCTATTTATTTGCACCCTCATTTCAAGGCTTTTGAATTCTCGGAATCTTGAATGTAATCTTTACTATAGTTGATAATTCAACATATGTTAACAATTCAATTGGCCAAATTGAAAGTAAATTAAGATTTAAGTAAAAGATTATCACAATCTCTATTTAATATTATTAAGCACAACTCTTTTAATTCTTCATTTCACAAAACCTCAACAACAAGGAGAAAGACAGCGAAACTACTCAGAATGCATGAGAATAATAACACAGATATTGGATTTCATTTAAAGTTATAAAACAATAAACAAATATACTTATCTCAATTATTCTCCCCAAGCAGATTCCTCAAGTTCCTCTAACTCTTCCTTCTTGTACAACACACTTATAACTCACCAAGACACTAAATACTAACTCTTACTACAAAAGAAAGCACAAATTTGACACCAACTGACACACACTAACACACAAAATCGTCTCTATTTATAGAAGGAGTCATATTTCCAAAGGTTGCTTAAGCACCTCTTCAAAATGCGTCCAGATTCATCGAATTTGGCTTGAATCAACTATCTCGCTGTCGGCGGGCTCGATCTCGCCGTCGGCGGGATTCTAGAAGCAAGGCTAACCGTTCAGGCTCACTGTCGGCGGGCTCAATCTCGCCTTCGGCGGGCTCTATTATAATATATTAAAAACTTTCAGGAAAATCTAGCCGTCGGCAGCTTAAATCTCGCCGTCGGCAGGACAGTTCAATTTTCATTAATTTTTGTCCTTTTTTGCTTCAGATTTGCGCTTTTGTTGCTCTTTTTGCTCTCAGCACCTTTAAATCTTTATTCTTGCAAAAAAACACAGAAAATACCTTTCTTTAAAGTGTAATTTCATATGAAATTGGTATAAAATTGGCAATATATTTTCTTGTGGTCAAAATCCCCCAAACTTAACTATTACTTGTCCTCAAGTAATTTAGATACTACATAAAAGTAATGATTATTTGTAGTAAAGTTTTAATTCGAATTACTATGAATTTAATTTAAATAAGTATTATAGTAAAGTTTTCTAGAAATATTTTTAAACAATTAAACTAATGCTATAGATATAAGGCTATTTAGTCCTCAAGTTTAAGATTTCTAGTCTTCTATTTATTTCAAGAATGACTATACTTTGCAATATTCAATTACTTAATATATTCGATGATAGGAAATTCATTAAAACACTATTTAGTAAAATACTAATCTATATATATAAGTTCAGAAATGTAACTGAAGTTTACCCTTTAGGTTGATTCAAATGAAGCCAATTTTTGATAAGACATTTCCTCAAGCTTCTCCTCACTTATATATATATATTTTTCTTTTTTCTTTTCTTTCTGGATTGATTTTCAATCCTTTTTTTTTCTTTTTTCTTTTCTTTTCTTTTTCAAGTGAGGATCACTATTTTTGGTTAGCTCGTTAATAATTTTGAACTTCATTTTCCTCTTCCTAAATTTGAAACTTGAAACATTTACTTCCCTTATATGTATTTCAAAGTTTTTACTTCATTGAGTTTCAATCTTTTCTTTTTCAACTAAATACCTAAGAATTTTATATTTGAAAATATAGTTTTCCTTACTTTAAATAGTTAACTATATTCTTATTCTCTTATACTAAATATCTTAATCTACAAAATTAGTTAATCATTAAAAGTATTTCTTTTAACTTTCTATAATAATTAAATAAATTAATTCTAGTTTGCTGAATTAAAATCACCACGAGAAAATCATTCTATAATAATTTTTGAAAATATAAATTAAGAACAATTTAATAATTAAATTTGTATTTTTCCCTCTCCAAACTTAAATTTTTCTATCTATCTATATAGGGTGAAAAGAAAACAAACTATAAATTTAAATAATACCTTTGTGCTTTAGGTATTTCTTCTTTTGAAGTTACGTGAGTTCTATCTATTACTTAATTAACCTGTACTGTTAATAACTTTCTACACACATAATATTAAAAGAAATAGCTGGGTAAATAAGTTTTGAAATAAGTACAAAATACTATCACAACTTATATTAATCTAATGCTAAACACACAATTGACTATTTTAGTTTAAGGTCACAATAACAGTCTGAAACATTAAAATTTACAAACTATTTAACTTAACTTATACAACCATTTTAAAAATGTCTTACACAACATAACAAACCAAGTTCACAAACTAAACAATATTGAATTTAAGAAAACAAACAAACAATCACATAACATAAATATCTAATCAGAGAATCTAATCACCAATATTAAAATCCCAAGTCATCTCCTTGTTCTGCAGGTGGAATAGGTTGGTAATGACTGTAACGGGGGCACTCAGAAAATAAAACATCAAGCTCTCCTCTCCTGTAATGATTCTCAGCATCATAATAAGCTATCTCAAACTCTGAATGTCCTTAGAGATACTCGCTGTCATAATTGTGCCTTCGCTCTAATCCTTTAATTCTCTTATAAATATGCTCTAATTTTTCCTCAATCTTTTCAAAACTCTTCCGCTGCAGGGTCATTTCATTCATCAAATCATGAAGGGTAGGAGAACTATAAGTAGGAGGATCATAAGCGAGTGGAGGGAATATCCCTACTAGTTGAAGGTACGTAACTCCTAGTTCCAGATCTCCATCCTTCGTGGGATTCACAAGTCTTTATATTAGCCTGGGTAATGGGTTTCATAGCCTCCACCCATTCCTCATCATCTCTTACCTCTACCCCAGATAATTGGCAGAGTGCATAAATTAGACCGAGGATGCCCTAGTCCTCCTCCACTCTCACTTCTTGCAGTGGCTAATGCATTCTTGTAAATAATACTTCCCACATTAATACTTCTTTGGTTCGAATACGAAATTCGAATCGCTTTCATCTCTTGTTACTTCACTATGGTGATAGGTAGGTAACAAGGTAGAACAAATAAAATAGTGCCAAGCTTTAGATATTGCATTCGAGCGTAGAAGAGGAAGTTTACCCGTTCACGCTGCTTGATTTTCCAAACCCCTTTCCCATCAGTGAGAAAGTTGATTACTTCTTCCAGCGGTCCTTCCATTGTTCCAAAAGTATCATACTCACTGGTGTGTAGGTCGCGTACTTCGTAGAAAGAATTGATTCTTGCAGCATTGAAATCGACTAAAAATCCTCTAACCTTTATTGGTGCATCTTCTATTTCAGTTAGGTTGGCATAAAATTCCTTCACTACTTCCACTGCAGCTCTATTTGTTGTATAACAGAAATTTTCCCATCTCCTCTCTTTTATGGTTCATTCCACTTCTCCTCCTGGATTCTTAAATACTCGATCTTGTATGCACTTCCTTGCTTGGATATTGTGGAAGTATCTTGATTGCGCTTGAGCACTTACAAATCGTGTTTTGTCATAATCCATTCGCCTCTTTTGTCGCGGAGCCATTTTTTCGATCTATCAAATTTACAAAAATCTCAACTAATCTCTAAAATATTACTAAAATGACTTCTAAAGATGTCTAAAATCACTCTAAATCAATTTCCATGAACTTCTTCCAAATCTTTTCTTCACATTTTAAAAATTTCCAAAATTCCTCAATGTGAAAGAAATTCATGGTGAAAATCAAAAAAATTTGTGTAGGAGGTAAGCTCTTACCAAGGGAAGACGAAATCTGGTGTCAAAATGTGTTGAAATTGCTCCAAATCTACGATCTATGAAGCCCTAGGTCGGTTTTTCGAAGTTTTGAGGAAGGGGATGATGAATAGTGACGGTTGACCGGTCAAAATATAGTGTTTTACGGAATCTCGCTGTCGGCGAGAAATTTCTCGCCGTTGAATTAGAGGTCAAAAGTTTCAGGAAAATCTCATCGTCGACGGGATCAATCTCGCTGTCGGCGAGGTTTTCAAATTTTTAATATTTTTAAGATTTATAATATTTCCAATTCATTTTAAGCCTTATTTTATGTCCGGTCACTTTAGAATATACTTTATCATGATTAGATAATATATTAACACATAAATTCACACAACACAAAACATTATAACTTATATATATGAAATCCAAGTGTTTACAAATTTCACACACACTACATTATTAACAAATTGCTTTGAAAAATCTTAACACACACACAATTCAGCGTCGCAATACACACTACAATACTCAAAACGCTGACACTAAACAAATAACACACAATCATATCTAGACTGAGATTAACTATATAAAAACTAAATTCAAGCAATCACACACAAATAAGTACGAATGAATATCTTCTACTCATCATGATCTGAACTTAATTCTTCTTTAATTTTTCCGATAAAACGTAAATGCACGAACAGATTATAGAAATGCCTGAAAGGGAATTCTTCGGTAGAATCTTCTTCAATCCATCCCTTCCTTCTGAAAAGTCGTATAAAACTAGCTTCCAGATGTCCTGAATGATCAAAGTGCTCTTTCAATCTCCAGTCAATGTGATCAAATAAATCAGAAATATTATCAATGGAATTCATCACATTTTGTATTTCATTCTCCAATCCTTTAAGTTTCCCTAAGATCATGTTCATTCTAGCAGTCAAGGGCTTGATTGAAGGATTGTTTTGAGGTGATTGGTCCGTAATAATGACTGTCTCATTATCATTATCCAAAGTAGGAAACATATCAGTCCGATCTAATGATTTCCAAGGCAATAGTACTTTTTCCCAAACTTCGTAGGAAACTTGGTATTAACTACATAATGTGAAAATTGTTGAAGGATGTTCGAGCCCGTGAACAGATCCATGCAAAATTAGGCCTAAGGCAGACTTCACAATAATAGTTCCAACGTCGATGGGTAATCCAGTTTGAAGACAATAATTTAAAATCGCACATTCCTTAGAGACTTTATTTATCCTCATATTGGGTAATAATTTTGAGGAAATAAAGAAGTGCCAGTACTTAGAGACAGGGTTAAGAAGTGATGCAGAAAAACTAACGTACCCGTCTTATCGCATTTCCCAATCTTCTGGTTCATCAGTTAAATATCGGTAAATATCATTCATATTGTATCTTGTAGGGACGAAATTTGAATAGTGGCAAACATGTGTATTCTCAATTGAATACAACTCATTAATTCTGGAAGGAGTGAAAGTTACCCATCTGCCTCGTACAAATACGCTTCCATTGTTGATTCCATGAAGATTGGAGTAGAATTCTTTGACTACAGGGATAACTACCACAGAAGTTGTATAGCATAATACCTCCCAACGTCGTCGAATAATCATCTCCTCAATAGATGTTGAATTCTCTGCTCCTCTATTAACGAATCCTCTTTCTTTAATCAACCGCTTTTTCGTCATAACCTTGTTGAATATCCGCTGTGCCTCATAACTGACAAACTTTCTCCTATTGAACACTTGGGATTTCGTGATTTCAAGTGGATTGGATGCCATAACTTTTTGGTGGAGTTTCTATTCGTTTCTAAGAAGTAGAAAGTGAAGATTTCGAGTTTTAAGTGTCTTATATAGAGAAAAACACTTAGAATCGCCAGAAATTGCCAAAATAACTCCCTAAAACTGCTCTTGTACCAGTCTCGCCGTCGAAGGTAACGATATCACCGTCGGCGGGATAGTTATAATTTTAAACTGAATTAAGGCGCGCCAATCTCGCCATCAGCGACGTCGATCTCACCGTCGGTGAGCTAAGATAATTTTGCCCAGTTTCGCTTTTGTTCCCAAAATTTTTAATTTCTTTTGTTACTCTTAACATTGTGATGATTATAAAGATAAATATGTGTAGTAAAATTCATTTATACTATAATTATCAATAAATCAAGTCAATAAACTATAATTTAAGACTACTATGGGTTGCCTCCCATAAAAAGCTTGGTTTAACGTCGTCAGCCTGACCTATTCTGGTTGTTAATCAGGTTGACTCAACATTAAAACCACTTTAAAATTGGGTCTTCTTCCTTCAAAATATGGTTTTAATCTATATCTATTTACTTTAAATTTGTGTCCAGTCTTTGGATCTTCAATTTCTATAGTTCCGTAAGTAAATATTTGAGTTATAGTGAAAGGTCCTAACCATCGAGATTTCAATTTTCGAGGAAATAATTTTAATCTTGTATTATAGAGCAAAACTTCTTGTCCTGGTTCAAAATTTTTCTGTTTAATCTTTCGATCATGCCATAATTTCATTTTCTCTTTATAGATTCTATCATTATTGTAAGATTCATTTCTTAATTCTTCTAATTCATTCATCTGTAATAATCTCTTCTTACGAGCTTCTCTTAAATTATAATTAAATTCTTTAATCGCCCAATATGCTTTGTGCTCTAATTTAACTGGTAAGTGACAAGTTTTTCCATAAATAAGCCTGTAAGGAGTCATTCCAATTGGAGTTTTATAAGCAGTCCTGTATGCCCATAATGTAGTGTCCAGTCTTGTCGACCAATCTAATCGATTAGGGTTTACAATTTTTTCTAAAATTTGTTTAATTTCTCGATTAGAAACTTCAGCTAATCCACTGGTTTGTGGATGATAAGCAATTGAAATTTTATGAATAATGTTGAATTTTTCGAGTAATTTGTGAATATATTTGTTCCTAAAATGGGATCCTCCGTCAGTGATAATCACTCTCGGCATTCTGTATCTTGTAAAAATATTTTTTATCAAAAATTTTGAAACACTCTTAGCATCACATCGAGGTAAGGCTTGTGCTTCAATTCATTTAGAAACATAATCAATAGCAACTAATATATATGAGTTTCCAAAGGAAGGTATAAATGGTCCCATGAAATATAATCCCCAAACATCAAAAATTTCAACTTCTAATATAAAATTTAGAGGCATTTCATTCTTCAAGATATATTACCTGGCTCGTTGGCATTTATCGTAAGTTTTGATATATCTATAAACATCTTTAAAAAGAGTAGGCCAATAAAATCCAGATTGTAAAATTTTATAAGCAGTTTTATCTATTCTAAAATATCATCCAAATTCAGAATCGTGACATTTTTGAATGATTTGTTCAGTTTCTTCATAAGGCACACATCTTCTAATTATTGAATCCTTACATTGTTTATATAAATTTGGTTCATCCCAAAAATTTGCTTTAGCATCATGAATGAATTTTTTCTGTTGTTGTAGAGTTAGCATGGGTGGTAAAATATCACTTACAATATAATTTACTATATCAGCATACCAAGGTATTTTTCATTCATTTATATTATATAGTTGTTCGTCAGGAAAATGGTCTGTAATTTCATTATCAGTGTCAGATATTTCATTATATTCTAGTCTTGATAAATGATCTGCAATTTGATTATCAGTTCCCTTTTTATTAATGATTTTAAAATCAAATTCTTGCATCAATAATATCCATCTGATTAATCTTGGTTTAGTATCCTTCTTTTGTATTAAATATTTAATAGCAGAGTGATCAGTATGCGCAATACATTTAGTTCCAATTAGGTAAGATCTAAATTTATCAAAAGCATAACAATTGCTAATAATTCTCTTTCCGTAACTATGTAGTTGATTTCAGCATTATTGAGAGTTTTACTAGCATAGTATATGACTTTAAAAATTTTATCATATCTTTGTCCAAGAACAGCTTCTATAGCATAATCACTAGCATCACACATAAGTTCAAATGGTTTCTCCCAATCAGGGGAAACTATTATAGGTGTTGTGATTAATTTACCTTTTATTAATTCAAAAACATTTAAGCATTCTGTTGTGAATTCAAATTTCTTGTCCTTTTCCAAAAGTTGGCATTGAGGTTTAGTAATTTTTGAAAAATCTTTTATGTAGCGTCTGTAAAAACCGGCATGTCCAAGAAAACTTCTTACCCCTCTCACTGTAGTAGGAGGTGGTAATTTAACTATAACTTGAATTTTTTTGCAGGATCTACTTCCATGCCATTTTCCGAAATTTTATGCCATAATACAATTCCTCCTGCAACCATAAATTGACATTTCTCCCAATTTAGAACTAAGTTAGTTTTCTCGCATACTTCTAAGACTTTTTCCAGGTGACTCAAGCATACGTCAAATGATGTTCCAAATACAGAGAAATCATCCATAAATACTTCCATTCCATCATCAATTAATTTGCTAAATATTGATATCATACATCTCTGGAATGTTGCAGGTGCATTACATAATCCAAAAGACATTCTTCGAAAAGCGAATGTTCCATAAGGACTGGTAAATGTAGTTTTCTCTTGATCCTCAGGAGCAATAGGAATTTGATGATAACCGGTATATCCATCTAAAAAACAAAAATATTTATGTCCAGCTAGTCTATCCAACATTTGGTCTAGAAATGGTAAAGGGAAGTGATCTTTCCTGGTGGCTGCATTTAATTTTCTATAGTCAATACATATACGCCATCCAGTAACTTGTCTTATAGGTATTAAATCCTTATTTTCATTAGCTTCAACAGTCACTCCTCCTTTCTTAGAAATACATTGAATTGGGCTTACCCAAGCACTATCAGAAATAGGATATATAATACCATTATCTAACCATTTTAATATTTCTTTCTTGACTATCTCTTTCATAATCGGATTTAATCTCCTTTGAGGATCAACTCTTGGTTTGTGTTCTGTATCTAAAATAATTCTGTGCATACATATTGAAGGACTAATTCCTTTGATATTTGCTAAAGTCCAGCCAAAAGTTTTCTTATATTTTTTTAATGTGTCCAAAAGTTTTTGCTCTTGTGATTCATTTAATTCTGCTGATATAATAACTGGTAAAGTTGAAGAGTTACCTAAATAGGCATACTTCAAATGAGTAGGTAAGATTTTTAATTCAAGTTCAGGAGGTTTAATAATTGATGGAACTATTTTATTTTCAGCATTTTCTGTATTATCCAACAATTCAAAATTTTCCTGTATATAATCTAATTCTTCATTGTTAGTTTCTTCAATTAATTCAGTATTTTATATTTCAAGTTTTTCTTCAAAGTATTCTTTAAAATGTTCATTTTGTAGATGTTCAATAATTTCCATTCGAAAACATTCATTATCTTTTTCTATAGCAAGATATTTCATTTATTTTGCAATGTTGAAGGTAACTTTTTGATCGTTTACTCTCATAATTAGTTCTCCTTTTTGAACATCAATCATAGATTTTCCAGTAGCTAAGAAGGGTCTTCCTAATGTTATGGGTATTTCTTTATCTTCTTCCATATCTAAAACAATAAAATCTATTGGGAAGATAAACTTATCTACTTTTACTAACACATCTTCAATAACTCCCTTAGGATAAGTAACAAAACGATCAACTAACTGAAGAGTTACTGAAGTAAGTGAGACTTCTCCTAATCCTAATCTTTTAAAAATTGATAGAGACATTAGATTTATGCTGGCTCCTAAATCACATAATGCTTTTCCATAAATTTTTTCTCCAATAGCGCAAGGTATAGTGAAACTACCAGGATCTTTTAATTTTTCAGGAAGCTTTTTCTGAATTATTGCACTACATTTTTCGTTAAGTGCAACAGTTTCATTGTCTGTGAAGTTTCTTTTTTTATTTAAAATATCCTTCATAAATTTCACATAATTGGGCATTTGTTCCAATGCTTCTACAAAAGGAGTGTTTACCGTTAATTTTTTTAAAATTTCAAGAATTTTAGAAAATTGCTTATCTTTTTTATGTTGCCTTAGTCGCTGAGGAAATGGTGGTGGTGGTTTTTCTACAGAAATTTTCATAGGTATCAATGGATCTTCTAGATTTTGATCTTTCGATCCTTATCTTTTTCGATTTCCACCTCCTCATTCCGACTTTCTGTTTCTTTACGTATTCTTGTTTGTAACTCTTTTCCACTCCGTAACTGTATTGCTTTAATTTGTTCTTTTCCTTGATCTTTAGGATTTATTTCCACATTACTAGGAAAAGTTCCAGGACTTCTATTATTAAGTGCAGTAGCGATATGTCCAAGTTGAGGTTCAATATTTTTAATTGTTGTTCATTGAGTTTGTAATTGGTTTCCTTGAATTTGTAACTGATTACCTTGATTCTGTAAATGTTGACCCATATTTAATATTAATTCTTCCATATATAACTTCTTATCTTTAAATTGAGAGTTATTATTAAATCCGAGTGGATAAGAAGGTTTAAAATTAACATTTCCTTGGTTAGATGGATTTTCTACTGGGTTTATCGAATTATTCATCCATTCGCTGATTAGCGAAATTGTTATTCCAATTAAAATTTGGATGATTTTTCCACCTGGGGTTATAATAATTTGCATAAGGATTATTGGGTCTATTGTTATCAGCATTTATAGTTTCATATGATGATTAGGCATCTATAAGTTGTCCAGATAAATTTTCTTCTGTTATATTAGGAGAATAATTCATTCCAAAATGATCTAATTTCTTCGATATAGCAGCAATTTGAGAAGCTAACATAGATATTGCTTCAGAATAATGTATACTGGCTATTTTTTTAGGATTTAACCTTTCAGAAGGCCATTGAAAATTATTAGTAGTCATTTCTTCAATTAATGAATAAACTTCATCAAAAGGTTTTGACATTAATGAACCTCCAGCAGCAGCATCAATGATCATCTAAGAGATCCTACTAAACCATTATAAAAAGTTTGCATAATTAACCAATCTGGTAATGCATGATGTGGGCATTTCCTAAGAAGATCTTTAAATCTCTCCCAAGCTTCATATATTGATTCTCCTTCAAACTGACTAAAAGAAGTTATATCATTTCTAAGCTTTACAGTTTTTGAAGGAGGAAAGTATTTGGATAGAAATTTTGTGATAATTCTCCCCAAGTTTTAATTGATCCAAGTGCTAATGAATTTAACCATATCTTAGCCTTATCCCTTAAAGAAAAAGGAAATAACTTAAGTCTAACGGCGTTATTAGATACTCGTCATATCTAAAAGTAGCACATAGCTCTAAAAAACTCGCAAGATGTAAATTAGGATCTTCATTTGGTGAACCACTAAATTGATTATTCTGTACCATTTGGATAATTGCAGGTTTAAGCTCGAATGAGTTAGCCGCTACATCAGGATTTTGGATAGTTAAGTGAATTTCATATAATGTAGGGTTAACGTAATCTTTCAAAGGTCTTGGTTGGTTTATATTTTCAAATTCTGGATTATTTGCCATTTGATTTAATTTTATGATTTCTCTTTTCTGTTTTCTAATTCTTTTAATAGTGCGCTCTAATTCTGAATCGTAAGGTATTAAACTTTCGGTTCCAAATTTACGCATACACCAGTAAGATAATAAAATAATCCGTTACTCTAGTAATTATCTTTAATAATTATTTTAGTGATTACCTTAATAATTACTTTGCTTCCCCGGCAACGGCGCCAAAAACTTGACCTCCGGCTGCAAATATAAGAATTCAGCCTAGGGGGAGAGTAGGGTAAAAATAGAAGGATGTGTATAATTGTTAAGCTTAATAAAGTTATATATGTTTTTCAAAGTAAAGTAGCAATTGTACTCCCTCCTCTTTTATCAACGCAAGTATACGTATCGTTCAAGTAATAAAGGGCTCCATTGGAGTCCTAGATATCGATCCAACAGGGAAGTTAGAGATTTACAGACTAATTTTTTAGTAAAGTCGATTACTAATCTAATTTAGTATAGTATACAAAAAATGAAGAATGCTTAAACTTAAAACTAATATTTAAAAGACAGAATATATAAGTCAATTTAGAAAAGTATCTTTCTCCTTGTTAAGAAGATTTAGTGAATGAATAATTAAATGAGTTTAGAATTATATTATGCCAAATAGGAGCATTCCTATACTTTACCCTTTGGTCCAGGTGCAAAGAACATTGACTAATGCTTATGTTTGGTTACCGAATCTATGGCTAAGGCTGGGAGGATATCGGTCGCCACTTCGAGCTCCCACGTTCCCCTCACTCGAGAGCTAACATCTACACTTCGACTCCCGAACAATAGTACCGAATTGAAGATTTTAGTACTGCCACACTAAAATATTCAATTCTTCGTCCGATAATTAATATTTCCCTATTTATTTGCACCCTCCTTTCAAGGCTTTTGAATTCCCGGAATCTTGGATGTAATCTTTACTATAGTTGATAATTCAACATATGTTAACAATTCAATTGGCCAAATTGAAAGTAAATTAAGATTTAAGTAAAAGATTATCACAATCTCTATTTAATATTATTAAGCACAACTCTTTTAATTCTTCATTTCACAAAACCTCAACAACAAGGAGAAAGACAAAGGAAACTACTCAGAATGCATGGGAATAATAACAGAGATGTTGGATTTCATTTAAAGTTATAAAACAATAAACAAATATATTTATCTCAATTATTCTCCCCAAGCAGATTCCTCAAGTTCCTCTGACTCTTCCTTCTTGTACAACATACTTATAACTCACCAAGACACTAAACACTAACTCTTACTACAAAAGGAAGCACAAATTTGACACTAACTGACACACACTAACACACAAAATCGTCTCTGTTTATAGGAGTCATATTTCTAAAAGTTGCTTAAGCACATCTTCAAAACTCGTCCAGATTCATCGAATTTGGCTTGAATCAACTGTCTCGCGGTCGGCGGGCTCGATCTCGCCGTCGGTGGGCTTCTAGAAG
This sequence comes from Papilionanthe hookeriana x Papilionanthe teres, assembly GCA_022702705.1. Classification (NCBI taxonomy): domain Eukaryota; kingdom Viridiplantae; phylum Streptophyta; class Magnoliopsida; order Asparagales; family Orchidaceae; genus Papilionanthe; species Papilionanthe hookeriana x Papilionanthe teres. The sequence goes on along the minus strand of CM040428.1, from coordinate 17,887,381 downwards.
CAAGGCTAACCGTTCAGGCTCGCTGTCGGCGGGCCCGATCTCGCCGTCGGCGGGCTCTATTATAATATATTAAAAACTTTCGGGAAAATCTCGCCGTCGGCGGCTTATATCTCGCCGTCGGCGGCTTATATCTCGCCGTCGGCGGCTTATATCTCGCCGTCTGCGGGACAGTTCAATTTTCATCAATTTTTGTCCTTTTTGCTCCAGATTCGCGCCTTTTTGCTCTTTTTGCTCTTTTTGCTCTCAGCACCTATAAATCTTCATTCCTACAATAAAACACAGAAAATACTTTTCTTTAAAGTGTAATTTCATATGAAATTGGTATAAAATTCGCAATATATTTTCTTGTGGTCAGCCACCACTGCCGACCAATTCTTAAAAGATAGCAGATTTACATAATAACAACCCAAACCTTTGTCAACCACCTTCTGGCTAGCAACTTCCCCCTCTGGCCGATCATCCACTAACCGACAACCTTGCTGCTCCTACCGGCCAAACAATCAAAAAACGAGAAATTTACATAGACAACACCCAAATCTTGCCACTTTGACTGCTGGTCGGCCAACCACGTCCTTCCCCGACCATCTGTCCACTGGTCGGCCGCCACGCTACTCTGACCAGGCAGCACTGAAAAAAATAACAGATTTACATACATTCCACTCAATTCTTAATACACATAGATATATAGATATAAAGGAGAAACTCATATGCATATTCCCCAATCTGTCATCTTTACATAACTAAAACCTAAACTTTTAAGCTTTATTCGCCATCCAGCCAACTGGGCCGACCACCCAACGGTGATGAATCCAATAACAAGAAAGAGCAAAAGATCAGAGTAACCCAAGGAATCCCATTATAAGAAGAGCATAAATGTAAAGTTCTCGGTGCTCTTTTCCTTATATAAATAGAGGACCCCTTCACATGTAAAAGGGTCTCTTTGGGCTCTCTCTCCCTCTCTTGTAGGCAGTTTGCTCCCTTTCTTCCTCATTTGTAACCCAAGCTTATGTGGAATAAAAGGAGTCCTGAGCCCAGGGACAACCCCAGTATACTTCCTGACAGAGCAACCCTGAAGCAGTGTCTCGACAAGGCAAATAAAATAATACTAGATTAACTCAATTTCAGTTCAAATTAACTCAGCTCAAGTAATTCAAGCATAATAAAAAAATTTTGGATATTAATTGGAGGACTAAATGATCTCTAAAACTTATTCTCATTTGTAATTAAATTGAACAACTTGACACATTAAAAATATAAGTACAAGATCTCTTAATTCCAATATCATTAAATATAGTGAAACATCTAAAAAGTAATATGTAATTGAGAGAATCATTCGATGAAGTGTTCTATAACTTGCTAGTATTTACAAATGATATTACTTTCAAAATTTATATATGAACTCACACTCTCCACATGAAGGGAACCAAAATGGGGTGATTCAAATGTGCTAACTGGTCTGAAAGATTCTTGAGCTCCACTATCCATCATTGTATAACCATCATCGTTGAAATACCATCCCTTCAATACCATTGCTAAATTACCATCAAATCAACGTCACCCATTTGTTTGTTGTATGTGATCATCCAACTGATGTTCCCCAGAAAATAGCTTCTCAATGCTAATTACTCGACCATAATAATTATTTGGCTATTGCGTATCTTTCAATGAAACCTGACTTGTCAAGACTCTACTATAATTTTTTAATAAAACTCACCATCTTTATGTACTTCAATTCTATTGCTAAACTATAATCCTCCAACTTCTTTCACTTGTCTATGGTTACACAACATTCAACGCTTAGTTATACTTGCACTTGTATAGCTTCCTCGTCTTTATTATTAGATTATGATATTCTGAATTTCTCCATTTGACTTTGTCTATTTGACCTTTGGGTACCCAGTTATAATTGCTTGACATTAGTTACTACAAGAAGACATTAGACCATCTAAAAAAATGAGTTATTGGTTGCTTTTAACCCAAAAAATAAAAAATACGATTAAAAGGAAAGAGTTAATAAAAACAAACCCATAAACTTAAAAAACCTTAAAAACCAAAACAGGAAAACACAAGAACGAAAATCTGTTCATAAATTCAATCCAAAAATGTTCTGCTGATGATGATGTTAATATAAGAAAGAATGAATATCTCAATACTTTCATGATTTTTCCACCATACATACTTGATTTTAGTCACAGCCCAATACCAAGACAACCATTAACCAGGCAGAAACCATCCCCTATCACAGCCACAACCCATCCCCATCATAACTCCATAACAACTCCCACACAGCCACAACCCAGTTCCAAGACAGCCACCAAGTAGGCAAAAACCACCCCCATCAGAGCCAGAACACATCCCCCATTACAAATCCATCAGAACCCCCACACACACCATCCATCACTAACCCACAGACCCAAGCCCAACACAACACACGCTGAAAGCCAGCAACACAGCCTCCACATGCCACCAACAAGCACAACACCCACATCCACCAAAAAGCTCCATACACACAACTACCAACACAACCTCCAGAGCCACACACACACACACACACACACACACACACACTCACATTCCCACCACCCACAAACCCTAGCCCAACACAACACACACTCAAAGCCACCAACAAGCACATCACCCACAAACAACTACACATCCTCCATAGACACCAACAGGCACATCACCCACAGCTGCCAACACAGCCTCTAGAGTGACCAACACACACACACACACACTCGCATCCACCACCAACCCATAGACTCAAGCACAACACAACACACACCAAAAAGCCCCCAACAAGCACATCACCTATAGCCACCAACACAAGATCCACAACCACCAACAGGCACATCATCCACAATAACCAACACAACCTCCAGAGCCACCAACACACACACACACTCACATCCACCACCAACTTACAGACTCAAGCACAACACAACACACACCCAAAGCCACCAGCAAGCACATCATCAACAGCCACCAACACTACCTCCACATGCTACCAACAAGTACAACACCCACAACCATCAATATAGCCTCGAGAGCTACCAACACACAAACTCACATCCACCACACATCCACAGATCTAAGCCAAGAACGACACACACCTAAAGCTACCAACAAGAATATAACCCATAAACACCAGCAAAGCCTCTACATGGCACCAAAAAGCACATCACCGACAGCCGCCAACGCAGACTCCACATGACATCAACAAGCACAACACTCACAGCCACCAACACAACTCTAGAGCCATCAACACACACAAACTCACATCCACCACCAACCCACAGACCCAAGCACAACACAACACACACCTAAGGCCACCAACAAGCACATCACCCACATCCACCAACTTAGCCTCCACAACCACCCACACACACACACACACATCCACATACACCCAAAGCCACCACCTCCACCACCAAGCAATCTAACACTCATCATGACTACCATCATACTCAACACACTTCACCCATCAAAGTGAACAAGAAATCATCTATAGAGTAGGTAATAAAGGCCCTGATGTTTCTTAAACGCTCATTTGAACACACAAAATGAAAACAAGCATGAGCAACGAATGTGCCAAGTACTCCAAGGTACCCGAAACAATGCAAGTGAACTAATCAAATCCATTCCATCAAAAATTACCAATGAAGCACGCTATTCTAGCCATTTGTTAGATTGAAGATCAAACAAAGAAAAATAAAAATAGTAGGGAATATAGATTTCAGGAAATTACAACCATGCACTCATAACTATGCTCTAGAACAAATCAACAATACGATTTCATCCATTCATTAAATTCTCTGTAAAAAACTAACCTCAAAAAACAGAAGAAGAAAGCTAAAAATTGAAGGAAGAAAACCTATTCATAAAAATTACCACAAGAATAATTATAGTTACTAGATGTCGTAGAGGGCAGGAGGAGAAACGGAGCCGTACGCATGAGGGATATAGCTCGATAAAGAGTATTGAGTGTGATCAATGCTATTGACTCGAGAGGCGAGAGCGAGAGCGATCAATGCTATAGGCAAGGGAGAGGCGAGAGTGAGTGCCATTAAAGCTATGGCGAGGTCTTGAAAAGACCGCTCGAGAGCGTTTGATTGAAAGTATGAATCAAATGGAACGACGACATCACACGACTATAAACTGCCTCAAATGGGGCATAAATCTTTTAGTTACAAACCTCCCATTCTTCAACTCCAATCTTTCTCAAACGTCATGTCATAATCGGGTACGGAATAATCAATTAAAAAATCAACAAAGTCCTATTGTGTCAAACTGGAGCCCATAACAGTCACATCAATCAACCGTATAAACAGTGAGACATATCTTTGTTACGTATGGGCAAGTATTACCCTTCTCACGTCTCGCTTTTTCACCTTAATTCACGCACGATCAATTCCCACTCACACCCCAGCCACACCCTAAAGACCACTGCAAGCGTACCACCAAAGCAACAGAACCAACCAATAGAGCAAAATGTCAGACGTCAGATCAATAAGATGGCTCAAACGAATGACCCGCCCGCCGAACCGTCACTGCATTGGTCACGCCTTAATTCCTTTCAACCCTTTCAACTGACGGGGTAAATTTTCAACTCAGTAACTCATCCATTTATAAGACTTCCCGACTCCTAACGCCCCCATCACTGGCCAGCCTCTACGCCAGACGCGAACCCTCGAGAGAAGCAGAAATAGAGAGAGAGCTCAATCAGACGGCTGAGGAGAAAGGGGATCTCAATCCAATCATGGAAGATGCTTATCTGTGCGACGAGCAGCGGCTGTGGAAATGTCAGAAACACCCGCTCAAGCATCGCCATGGCGTCTGCCCTTACTGTCTTCGCGATCGCCTCCTCCTACTCTGTCCTGATTGCGCCAATCCTCGTCCTTGCGGATGCCTTCCATCTTCTTCTTCCTCCTTCTCCTCCATCTCCTCAATCGACCCCCCGAGATCCAGCTTTGGTGCCTTTGGTCGCATCGGAAACCTAATCGACGGCGAGCCAGCCTTCCGACGTTCGAGATCCGCCGCATTTGTTTTTCTAAGGCCTAGATCGGATGTCGTCGATGAAGAAGTGGGGCGAAGAGTACGGCATCGGGCTGCGTTCTGGCATTTCTGGAAAGCTGCTATCCGGGGAAAGGAGGAGGCAGAGGTGCCGGAAAAGTTTCTGAGATCGAGATCGGTGGCTGTGACGAATTCGCAGGTTGGCGGTGCTCGGGAGGGCGGAGAAGGTAGGGCTAAGGGATGGAATTGGCCATTTCCAAGCCCAACTAAGGTTTTTCGACACCGGAAATCGGCTAATGCAGTTCAGGAGAGATCTTTTTTCTACAGGGCATGATCAGAAGAACAAAAGTATTTTTGTGAAGACTTTTTGAAGCATTTTTTTTTCTTTCTTCTCAGGATTTTAGACTGCTTGGAAAAGCTTACATCATCTTTATTATGTACAGAAATTAATGTTTATTCGTGTTTTGAATTTAGGATTTAGTTTTGTAACTAGCTATATTTGTTTAACTACCATCGAAGTTTATTATTATTATTATTATTATTTCTTTATTTTTTTGCTTCAATAAAACTCAAAATTAAGTCCATAGAGTTGAGATAAGTTGGTAGTTGGCCTAGTAGCAGTAATTTGCTTGGCCCAAATTGGCCCAACGATTAGGTTAAGCCATATTCCAGCATATTCACGTTTATAGATGCACTGAATCAAATTGTTGAACTGCGAGTGATAAAAAGTTTCTATTTTTTCCATTAAAAAAGTATATAATATAAACTTCAGACATAAAAATTCAATTTTTCTCGCATCCCTTTCTTTAACTAAGGCAAGTGGTGTTTTGAATTTATTTTTTTTATAATTGTTAAATTACATGTCAAGGTCACATTTTTATGTACCTACAGCTTATATATATATTCTTATGTTTTTTTCATTGATATCATATTTTTTGGTAGGCTGTTGTCAAGATTTTCAGAATGAATCATATTTATATCAAATTTTGGGATGAAATTTTTGGCCAACCTCCTTGTGCACGGTTGAAAGAAAATTTTAGTTACTAGGATGAGAATGCTTAGGTGGATGAGTGGTTTCACGTTTAAGGATAAAATGTGAAATGAATCTATCTACGAAGAGTTAGTGTAGCTCCATATGCATACAAGACTAGAGAGTGTCTTAGATGGTTTGGTCATGTAAATCCAAATATGTCCGGGAGACACGCCTAACGATTAGAGCACGAAAGGGAGGAAAAAATAGAGAGAGAGTGACAATAAATAGTAGAATAACGTAATCTTTATTCATGAAATGAGCCCTTATTTATAGGAATGGGGGATGTAGTATTACATTATGCACCCCTAGCAAAATAGGTAGAGTGGAGGGTATTTTGCTCAATACATAATTATAGGGTCGGGTGATTGAAATAACATCTAACCAAATGGGGTTGGGAGCCTGGGATGGCGCCTGGATAGATTTTGGGCCGGATGGCCACACGTTCGGAGCCTAAGGTAATGACTGGTCAGGTCATATTTCAGGTGGTTAAGACTGAGGGGTGGATCGATAGGCCCGATCGACCACCTGATATTTAGGGGGCTTTTATCATTCTCCCGACCTCGTTGAGGAATGCCAGCAGATTTGTCCGAGCAAGGTCTGCTCCAGTAATACCTTGTGAGGATGGCTAAATTATGTCCTTCTTGCGACTGTTTTTTTTTCCAACCAACAGGAGCCGACCAAATGAATATAGACCCTTAAACTGTCCTTACTGGGTCCCAGACCGCTGTGTCATCTTCTATGTCGGCTGCAAATCTCTTTGAGATTCATGCCGACACATTTTTATGTACATATTTAATTTCCTTAGTTCTCTTGATCCTTGATAGTGACAAATGTGATAAGGACAAGAGAATCTTAATTTTCAAAAAGCTGTTGGCATTAATGATTATTAAATGCGCAATAATTGAACACTCATAGAAGTCCCTGCGAGGACCCGAATAAATGGGGAGGAGATGAAGAAAATTATTATCTTTTATTAGTTCTCGATGAGTGAGTTATCTTTTCTTATCTGTCGTTGGTGATATGGACAATACATGCTCCTTCAAAGTCATCTCAGTTCGACAAGGATGTTCGAAAGATGGATTTCCAGGTAATGAAGTAGCGCGAGAAGGTGAGTGCTCAACCTAAAAAACTTCATGCGATTGGAACTAGATTCCCTGAATCAGGAGACAAAGTGGGGGTATGGAGATTCATTTTCAGACAGCCCTACAGAGAGGTCCCAAATGAGGGAGGACGACTTCCTCATGAAAAAATATTGGACAATGGGAGTAACCTATCAGGAGGGTAAATTAGCAGTTGCTGACCTCCGCTCGGGATCCTTATGTATTGGTGGAAAAGTAAAGGCAGGAGCCTGCAGCTATAATGATGCTGTTGGAGGAATTGGAGGTGACGTTTTTAGGGGGTTGCCCATGATCCTTTGCTGGGGGATGCTCCTGGAACTGTCACCCTTCCCTCGTCCATAGACAGGAGGTCGGGGAGGGAGCTTGCTCCTTCAGTACCTCGAATCAGTACAAAATGATGGGTCTGTCATCTAATGAGTAGGACTAATAGCTTGTCACCCATGGAGTGTGGTGTTTTTGGGGGTGGTGTGGATTTGGGATCCACTGAGGGTTCTAAATGTTGGGAGGACCACTCGAGGATGACACAACTTGTCCAGCAATTGACTCGACTGAAGTGGCCACCACATCAGGCCGTTCGACTCTGCTGAGATTTGTCCATGAGACGAAGACTCAATTAATCCAAGAGGTTGATCGTGCTCACCCTCGGGATGAGCAGTTTGAAAATTGGAGGAAGAACTTGTTATGATGTACATTTGAAAGTTTATCCATCAAAATGAAGTGGTGGCACTTTGGGCCAAAATTTTTGGAATCTGTGAGGTAGACATATTTAAGTTATGAGGGGAGTTAGTGTATAGGTTGCTGCCTTAGCATGGTTATGTCTTGGCTGAGGTAGTGGTTGAAGATTTTATTGGATTTTCCTTTTTGGTAAATAGAAATATATCACTTAAATGAAAATTTTAATTTTAAGTGTGTAGTAATTTGTGTATGTTATGACTTCATTACAAGATCAATGTGGCAAAATGACCCTTATGCCCTTGCATCATTTTGGCCTTCGCGGTGTACTATAACTAGGATCAGCGGGCTTCAAAGAACCTTACTTTGCTGTTTTTTTTCTCTGAGTTATCCTTTTTCCCCTCGATGTTCTAGCCTTCTTTCTTAACTTTACTTTTCGGCTATGACATCTTAGTATTCTTTTGAGCTGTTTGGTGTGAAACCTCCAGTGTAGCTTCGGTGATAACCTTAAAACAAATAGAAGTCCTCTAAAGATTGTTTGTCTTCGGCGAGCCGGTAGAACTTAGTGACATGCATGAAAAAGCGCTACTTTTTATATACATTTAATACTTTTTTTAGTGATATTGTACTTTAAAGAAATATATTTTTGTATTTTTAATATTATACAGGTACAATTGGAGCAAATGGAGTGAAAACAGAGCAATTTGGAGTCAAATGAAGCAAAGAAGAAAATATTGGTCTGACTCCTAGACGCTAGAAAGTTTTTTCATGCTTCTAGAAGGCTGGCGTCTAGGAACCAACTTGAAATTTTTTTAAAAGCTTCTTGGATGGATTTACGGGGAGTTGGGGGTTGGGGGGGGAGTGGGAGGTCTCTCTTTGGTGCCTTTTCGTGTGTGTGTGGGGGTGTCTCTTCGAGTGAGGAGGGAATAAAGGATGCCAGGGGTGAAAATTTCTAGGGGTTTGGAGTGCAGTAGAAGAGGAAAAGTGAGAGGTTTCTTTCATTCACTGCTTTTTTGAGTGACATTTGAATGAAATTGTAGGGAGAGTTTGAGAGTGCTTCCTAAAAAGTTCAGAAGATTCGCTTGGGGAGAAGTTTGAGATAAGTGTTTGTATTTTTTTTTAATTTTGTTAAATTTTATAGTGTAAAATTGATTTTAATATCAATCCATGCGTTTTTGTATTTTCTTCATGAAATCTTAGTAGTTTTCTTTTTCTTTCTCCTTGCAAAGAGAAATAATCATGTGTAGGATTAGAATTTCTTTTATTACATAATTGTGATGATTCATTACTTCATATGTAGTTTAATTATACAATTTGGCTAATTTTTAAGTTGTAACTGATTGTGAACTATAATGACTCGGGTGGGGGGGGGTGGATTCCACAACTAGTAAGAATCACATTAATCTAGTGGATGAAAAAGGTAGTCTATAGGTTAGAGCAAATAGCTAGGGAGATAAGTTTTGATGGGTGTAAATGGTGATTCTAGGGTGACAGGCTTGAACCTTAACCAATTTGATCTAAATTTGGAATGTAAAGCTAGGTCAGCCAAATGAAGGGCTTATGTGGGCACTCTAGGGTGATAGGCTAGAATCTACCCTGCATATCCAATGATTCAGAAACATAACTCGAGGTTAGCCAATATTATTTATGCACTCGAAAGATGGTAAATAATAGGTATGCTCCTATTTGTCACAAAACTACATTTTAAATTTATAAAAAATTGATTCTTGCATTGATTGTGATCCCATTGCAAGGGGAAGGACTTCCATATAATTTGAACTCTTCTACATAAAGTTTGTTTAGAAACAATTAACATTTTCTTTTGAGTTTAGAAATTGAATTAGTAGCTATAATTTACTCTTTTTTACACTCGATCTAAATTCCTATAAAATTTACATTCAGTTAAAGTAGAGTTTTACTGAGTATATAAAAAGAGTTTTTCCTTCCCTGTGGGATTGACACTTGAGACTAAAAGAAAGTTGAATAAAAAGAGTTTTTCCTTCCCCTAAACCCTATTGCTTGAACGATACGTGCACTTGCATTTTTATCCTAGTAAACTTTATAAATCAATAGTTAGTAATACCTACATTACTAGGAGTAGCCGCTATAAAACATAAAATTGTATTATCAGCACAAAAAACAATGGTCAAGTTTTTGGCACCGTTGTCGGGAAAACGATAGAACTCTTGACTTGGAAATTTTAGTTGAACTGTAGACTTATTTTAGGAAAATTGTAGTGTCATTTACTTGAATAAGTGTTTTTTTGTGTGTTAAAAATATTTTTAAGTAATAAAAAAGAAAAAAATAAATATATGTTTAAGTATTTTTGAGTGTTTTGTTTAATTTTAGTATCTAAACTTTTACTTTTGTATGTGTAGTTTAGGATCTGAAGGTTTTACCATTCGATTCTGAGTTAGAATGAACTACTACAAAAATTTGAAAATAAAAAACTTCATAATTGAAAAGAAATGGCGAACCCATCACATAATAACTTAGATAATCAAAATGTTGAAAATGAACATCATCTCACACAAAGACCTTTAAGGGGTTATGTAAACCCTACAACAGATACAATTCACCTTAGCATACAAACCACTACTGTAGTGGCTAACTCATTTGAGCTACAACCTACTATAATCCAAATGATACAAAACAACCAGTTTAGGGGAACTCCATCTAAGGATTCAAACTTACACCTAGCTAGTTTTCTAGAATTATGTGCTACATTTAAGTACGGCGGCGTGTCAATTAACGCTGTTAGTCTTAAAATTTGTCCATTTTCCTTAAGGGATACAATTAAGATGTGGTTGAACTTTTTAGCACTTGGATATATTAGAACTTGGGGTGATCTTTTTTTTCTGGCTTCTCAGGTTGAAGTTAAACCAATCTAGAATGAGCTTAACTCAAACACCTCAAATGAGTGAGGAAAACTCATTGGGACAAATGATTTATTCTCAATCACCTTCATATGAGACCATGAATGCAATTAATAATACACCCAATAACCCATATTCTAACGATTATAACCTAAGTTGGAAAAACTAACTTTAACTGGAATAACAATTTCAGTGGTGGAAACCAACAATGGGGAAACAATCAAACAAATCCATTGGGAAATTAGAATAACTTGGGTAATACTAATTATAGACCACATATCCTCCAGGCATTAACACTAAACGAAAACTTAAGAAGAAGTTTTCTATGGAAGAAGTGATGTTATAGATGGGGAATCAATTGCAAAGTCAGAGAGATGTAATTAGAAATATTGAGAATCAATTCGGACAAATTGCTAACTCACTTAGCAATAGTCCTCAGAGAACTCTTCCTAGCAACACTAAAATTAATTCTAAAGATAAAAACAAAGAGCAAGTTAAAGCTGTCAAGCTGAGAAGTGTTAGAGATTTGAATACTGAAGTGCAAAAAGACATTTAAGTTGAGAGGGAAGTTGAGGAAACTAAAAAAAATCAAGAAAATGTTCCTAAGGGTCCTATCTCTCCAACTTGGATCAATTTATAGAAACCATCACCTCCATTTCCTCAGAGACTTAGATAAAAAAAGTTGGATCAATACTTTTCAAACTTTGTGAAAAAATTTAAGAAGTTAACAATAAGCATTTCTTTTGCTGAAGCACTGGAGCAAATAACCAGTTATGTTAAGTTTATGAAAGATATCTTAAATAAGAAAAGGAAGTTTGGTGATTATGAGACAGTTGCACTGAGTGAAGAATGTAATGCAATAATTTAGAAAAAGCTTCCTAAAAAACTTAAAGTTCCTGTTAGCTTTACTATTCTTTGTGTGATAAGAGAAAAATTATGTGGAAAAGCTGAATGTGATTTAGGAGCTAGTATTAACCTCTCGTTCTTATTGATATTCTAAAGGTTAATCTTAAGAAAGATTTCTCCCACAACTATAACCCTTCAGTTAGCTGATCGATCGATCACATATCCAAAAGGGGTTATAGAAGATGTACTAGTGAAGGTTGATAAATTTCTCTTCCCTGTAGATTTTATTGTATTAGATATAGAGGAAGATAAAAATATACTAATCATTTTAGGGAGACCTTTCCTTGTTATTGGGCAAGCTATGATAGATGTTCTGCAAAGAGAGTTAACCATGAGAGTTAATGACCAGGAAGTTACTTTCAATGTGTTAAAGACAATGGAATATCCTGATAAAGAAAGCAAAGATGAATGCTTCAGGATGAAAAATATTGATGATCTAAGTAAACCATTTTAATGAAATGTGTGAAGTGAAATAAGGACATTTAGGAGTATAACATGAAATTGACATGGATTTTCTGGATGAGTCAGATATAACAGTTATTGAGGATTTAAGATTTACTCAAGAAAGATTTGATATTTTAGATACTACTGAGAATAATATATCTCTCATTCCATCGATTTAAAAACTTTATGAACTTGAGATGAAGGTACTCCCTACGCATTTAAATTACACTTTTCTAAAAAACTCATCTACACTACCTGTTATAATATCCTCAAATTTAACTCAAATTCAAGAAGAAAAATTAATGGAAACTTTGAGAAATTATAAGAAAGCATTTAGATGAACGTTAGCGGATATTAAAGCATTAAACCTTCAATTTGTATGCATAAAGTTTTAATAATTCATAATTATAAGCCTAGGGTAGATCTTCAAAGGAGCTTCAATCCTATCATGAAAGAAGTTGTAAAAAAAGAAATTTTAAAGTGGTTAGATGCTGGAATCATCTATCCTATTTCTGACAGTGGTTGGGTTAGTCCGATTCACTGCATTCTTAAGAAAGGGGGAGTGACAATAGCTGTAAATTAAAGGAATGAACTAGTTCCAACAAGACAAGTCATGGGTGGAAAATTTGTATTAATTATAGAAAATTAAATCTCACCACAAGGGAAGATCACTTTCCTCTACCTTTTCTGGACCAAATGTTGGATAGGCTAGCCGGGCATCAATATTTCTATTTTTTAGGTGGACATTCAAGATACCACTAGATACCTATAGCTCCTGAGGACAAGAAAAGGCAATAGTCACAAGTCTCTATGAAAAATTTGCATTTAAAAGAAGGCATTCCGGTTTATTAAATGCGCTTGCAACTTTTCAATTGAGAAAGGAATTGAAGCTTTCATTTATGACTTTCCAGTCTTTGGAACCTCCTTTGATTCTTGTTTAGATCTTTTAGTGAGAGTTTTAAAATGCTAATTTTTGGTCATAGAAGGAATTTTTTTGGGCCATAAATTTTTTGGAAGTGATATGGAAGCAGATCCAGCTAAAATACAAGTTATTGCTAAACTACCTCCTCCTACTACATTGAGAGGAGTTAGAAGTTTTCTAGGACATGCTGGATTTCACATGTGCTATATTAAAGACTTTTCAAAAATTGCCGAGTCCTTATGTCATCTTTTGGAAAAAAGATGTGATATTTGAATTCGAACAGGTGCTTCAACTTATTAAAGGAAAAATTATTAACACGCCTATTATTGTTTCACTTGATTGGGGAAGTGATACGTCTAAAAAATGACTACTTTTTCACTACTTTTTCCTATATTTTATGCTCATTTTTAATCATATTGCACTTTAATGGAGTTTATTTTGTATATTTTTTGCTTTAGATACAAGAAATGGACCTTTGGGGAAAATGAAACAAAAATGGTGCAATTTGGAGCAAAAACGTGCAAGAAAGAAAATTCTCACCTGACACATTTCGATATGTCCTTCTATGCTTAATCTCATTTACATTTCTTCCATGTTATTAAATGAAACTGTACTTTAAAGAAATGTTATTTTCATGTTTATCTTGTAGATATATATTGTTAGAAGAGAAATGAAACTTAAACGGGGCAAAATTGAGCTGAAACGAAGCTAAACAGAGCAAAATGGTTAAGCTGTACACGGTGGTTCTGAATGGCATCCAAACTAGCGCCAAATAGTGCTTAGATCCAAAAATAGTGATGGACCGCGCTAAAGGGTGCCAAGAACTATTATGGACACCTAGGGACACATCTTTTCACAATTTTCCACAGTTTTAACAATCTTTGGCCCTAAGAACGATAAATGTGAGGGAAAAATGTGGAGAATGTTTAGAGATTTTAGAATATGAGTAGAAATGTAGATTTCTACCTTTCTGGAGATATTGGAGAAGGGATTATGAGAGAATCTATAAGTTAATGTATTAGCATTGCATGGATCAGCAGGAGACTTTGTGGGAGAGATCTTCATCATTCATTCAAGGGGGAAAAGCCAAGTATTGTGTTCTTCATTATCATATGATTTTGTTAACACTTATCTAGTGGATTTTCTTCGATGTAGTGAAGTTTTCTATTGTGTTTTCTTCATGCTTTGTGATGTATATTTCTTACTCTTTCTTCTTATTAAGAAATAGTGGCATGAGAAGATTACTCCATTGTTTGCCTTTTACTTTTCTTTTGCAATGAGTAGAATTTATTTTTAGGATTTTAGGATGCATGTTAGAGTATGATTATAATTGTTATGGTTTTACTTGAACTTCATTTACATTGAAATTTACGCCTATTGCAATGTTAAAATTTGTTGGAAAACATACGAGCCTGTGGGGTTATGCTTTCTATAACTAAGTAAGAATCACATTGCATTTGTGAATGAAGGAGAAGTAGCCTATAGAGCAGTGCAAATGCATAGGGAAATTTTCTTTATTGGGCATAGAATTTGTAGGTTGATAGACTAAACTCCCCAATTTGGTTCAGATGTTTAGAAACTAAAGCGAGATTATTAGCCCTCAGGTGAGGGAAAGTGGGAACTCAGAGTGACAGATTGTATCTTCTCAGCTTAACCAAAGATTTAGATTCAAAACATCTGAATTAACCAACGTTCTTTATCGCTCGTGCAGAGGATTAAAGAATATTTTTCTCCTATTTGGCACGTACAATAATTAATGTAGTTGAATGCACATTTATGGAAATATTTGTTAGTAGGTGTAAATTAGTTGTTTCAACAGTGACAGGCTAGATTCATATCAATTTGACTTAAGGCTTCATAACTTAACACCGATATTCGGTCACATTTGTGGCATACATTATGGGACACTAGGGTGGCAGGCTGGTTAGTTTTGGCAGGCTAATCAGGATGTTAAGGAATCAAATTTAAGTTAACCAATGATTTTTATGCGCTCAAAAGAGGGTAAAAAAGCTTTTCTCCTCATGTCATTGGATATAATGAATTTTATGTATCCCATTCCTAAACATTATCTAACTCACCACACAAGAATAGTAGTATTTAACATCTCAAAATTCTCCAAACCAATTTATCCATAAAGGGTTATCTTTATAATTAATATTTTCATTTAGGAGTCGTTATTAGTTATTTTAAACATAAGACTAACCTTTAGGAGTACTTGTTAGAAAATCCACTTAAATCGACATTCCAAACTAAGGATACATAGTAGTAGACTAGAATTAACTTAGGGGATTTCTTACCTTGCTTCTTTGTGGGACCGACACTGGGGTTTTTAAAGAAAGTCTTATATCCTGAAGTGATACGCGCACTTGCGTAGAACCCATATTGTGTGAACTATTATCTATATTTTATAACAATTCGATTTTGCATACTAGCCGTTAAATATAAATTGTGTCAAGTTTTTAGCCATATTTTGGAAGCTAAATTACTACGTAAATGTGGGTCCAGTTAAGGTTTTGGCATAGTCGCAGAGGATTTAAATTGATATCAAACACGCAAAAAACAGTACACCCTATGGACGCATCAAGTATGTGGCGCCGTTGCAGGGGAAGCTTCGATAAGAACTTTAGGAGAATTTTAGTGAAAGCTTAAGACTTAGATTTGGAAGTTATAATATTATTATATAGTGTATTTATTTTCAAGAAAAATCTAAAATACCAAAAATATTTTTTATATCTATCTTATTAGTTAAGTCTGTAGATTTGTATGCGTAGTTTAAAAGATGGAGACATTGAACCGTAAGACTCGTATTTAGAGATATATTTAGGAGGATGATGAATAAGAAAAGACTCCATGAATTTAAGGTAGAAATGGCAGATCAACAATATAATGTAGATTCATATTAGGATTATAAATTTAGTAGCTTCGAAAGAGTAAACCCCAAGAGAGTAGAAAATTTTCATTAAGATATGCTTACAATTTTAACTTCTCATGTTGCAGATATTTCGAGGAAGTCAGATAAATATGTAGAAACTATCCTCAAGGGCCCCCAAATATTAAGAAATAATATTTGGACTTTGATTGAGACTAACTGTTCTAAAACTGACCACCAGATATACAATCCTTATTCCGATCATTACAACCAAAGTTGGAAAAATTATTTGAACTTTCACTGGAATACTAATCTTAGAGGAGAAAACTAATTTTGGGAAGATAATAAATTTAATCAAAAATGTAATTGGAATGGTCAGGGTGATTTTAACAATGAACTCTCTTTTCCTCATAATTTTAACATCAACCTGCAGAATGAGGAGAAGGTGATGTTAATGGAAGAGTTTGTTAGGAATATAGAAAACCTTGTGGAGTAGATTATTAATGAAAATAACGGTTACCCATAGAGATTTTACGTAGTGACCCTGAGATAAACCCTAAGGAGATGATGACGAGCAATATAAAGTCATCGAACTAATATCTAGAAGAGAATTCGAGGATATGCTTCAAAAGAACTTTGACTTGAGAGATGAGGATAAGGAGATTGAAAGACCAATGAAAAAAATTCTAAGGAATAATAAAAACCTATTTCCTCAACTAAGATTAATATAAAAAGACCACATCTACTATCTACTTAGTACCAAGGGGAAGAGATAGAAGATAACTTGAAATAAAAGAGTAATCTAGAAGAATTTGATCCAAAATCTAAATTATCTAGAGAGAATCTGATCTAAAATTTGGGAGATCTTGAATCATCTTATAGAGATCCATTTCTTATAAATTTCAAGGATGATATTAATATACAAATTGAGAAAATCATTAGAAGAATTTTAGATCTAGAAGAAATATGAGGAACAATGATTGAATCAATCTGAAAATAAAAAGCTAACAAAAATATTAAAATTTTTGGATTTTTTAGGAATCCCTGGATTTGAAAAAGATTAGGCGATTGATCAAGGATTACTTAAATTAAATTTTGATCCAAGAGGAATCATTTGTCAGGCTGGCGACGTTAAACTAAGTGCTTTATAGGAGGCAGCTATAGTTATCAATGTGTTTTGATTTAATTTGCTTAAGAGTCATTATTATTAGTGTTGTATTGTGTTTGCTTTAGTGTGGATTAATCAGTTAGATTGATGATTGATGGATTTTTGGATTGTTAGTGGTTTGATTTGATCTATGTGTGTCATGAGGGAGGTGATTCCTCAACTTTTTATTATGACTAGACTTCTATATTTTCTTGTAGTAGTTGGATTAACGAGTCCACTATGACTCGGGTTTCAATCGAGCTTGAATTTTACAAGAGGCCTCATGAATTTAAACAGTGACAGTTCCATCTCATTTTTATTGCTTCCTTTCTCTAACTTTGTTTTCATTTTATAAGGGTCACGAACCTATTTGATGAGTAACCCATGGATGATTTTACACTATCTTTATAACTGTTAGAGGTGCTTAATTAAAAAGGATTAGATGATGCCCGAGATTGGTGTCTAGGAGCCAATATATCAAGGATAATCTTATTCTTGGGATTGTAATCTATAAATTAATTTAAAATGTGCCTAAATTATTTGTGTAGTGATTTTGTTACAATTTGGAAGTAAGGTAGTGAGATGAGATGAAATGTAGGAAGAATTGACCTCAATTATCATTTGTGTTTGTTTTTGTGTTACAACTTTATATGGACTTGAAGAACATTTTTATATTCCTATGTTGATATCTGTTATGCTAGTTAGACTTTTTTTTAGTCAGTTTCATTATGACATGTTTAGTTTAGATTTACTTTCTACTACAAAATTTCCTGATTAATAATTGTAGAATTTTCTGATCGACAGTAGATAAAATTTCTGAACTATTTTTCTTCCTGTTTATATTTTCTGTACTAAATGCTATACATGTTAAAAATTAAGTTTGGGTGTAGGAAGAAAAATAAATTTTAATGTAAGTATACTTTCTTTAAGTTTAATATTATTGCAAGGAGATTGTAGGCTAGATTTATTTTTCCCTACAGTCATTATATCCTGATTAGGCATGTATATGAATTTGATAGGATGTTGTAGTAGTTAATAGATTCAAAATTTACTTTTTCTTCCTACTACACTTTATGGAATTAATTGCAAAATATTTAAGAATTCAATTTTGGAGGGATGAAAAATCTTTTAAACTTAACTTTATTTGTCCTCAGTAGCCTGTATTTAATTTAATATCACTTTTAAAATGACTTGTGATATATGGTGTTATCTTTAGACTACTATAATATTGTTTTAGGAATGTTAAAAAATTACTTAATTGAAATCCTATGTGAAGAAATGTTCCAGAGTTAAGATATTTTGTAGGAAACTTTAGGAAATTGATTTTGCTATTTACAGTAAAAAGGAGTTGAACATTTGAAGATATAAGAGTCTTAGATTTATAGTTAATGAGAATTGAGTCTTTATTGAAACATTTTTTCAAACTAATACTTACACTTTTAAAAAGTGAGTGAAAGTTTTGAGTTTTGAACTTTACAAAGAGGATAGCAAAATTCAAAACTATTAAAGGTCTATCAAAATATAGTAATCCTCACATAAAAAAAGGATTGAAAATGATATTAAAATAAAAAAAATGAAAAAAGATGGAGAAAAAGAAAAAGAAAAGAATAATAAAAGTAAAACGAATATTTGTGAGGAAAAGCTTGATGAGAAGCCTAATAAAAAATTAGTTTCACTTGAATCTTTTTAAAAGAAAAGTCTTAGAAACAATCCTAAGCTTATTCTTATTTCAAAAAAGTATTGGTTAAATTGGTATAAATAAGGTGCTTAAATTATATTTTTATATTTTCTATGGATCTTTAGTTTGACAAGTTTCAGTAACTTTTGAAATAAATAGAAAATCAGGATTCCAAAGTTGAATATGAGGTATTCTTACACTCTAGTCCTATGTTGATTTGGTAGTATTTTTCCTAAGTTATACTATAATATTTATGAGATGAAATTATAGGAAACTCTACTGAAACCCACAACCACAAGTCAACATATTTGGTTTCTAAATGTTATAGTGTTACTTGAGGACAAGTAATAGTTAAGTTTGGAGGATTTGGTACGCCTAAAAATGAATACTTTTTCACTAGTTTTTCTAATATATTCTAAGCTTATTTTTAATGGTATTTCACTTTAAAAGAAGGTATTTTGTGCATTTTTTGCTTCAGGTACAAGAAATTAAATTTTTGGTGAAAAAGAAGCAAAAATGGTGCAATTTGGAGCAAGAACGAGAAACTAAGATGAATTTTAACCTGACACATTTTGATATGTCTTTCTATGCTCAATCTCATTTATATTTATCACATGTTTTGAATGAAATTATACTTTAAAGAAGGTTATTATCATGCTTATCTTTTAGGTATATCTGTTAGAAGCAAAATAAAACTGAAACGGGGCAAAATAGAGCTGGAACGAAGCTAAACGGAGCAAAATTGTGGAGCTGTGCAGAGTGGCACCGAACAGTGTCCAAACTGGCGCCAAAAGGTGCTCGAATCCAGAGATAGCACCAAACGGTGCCAGAAATGGATTATGGACACTTAGGGACGCAACTTTTCACAATTTTTCATAGTTTTTAACAATCTTTGGCCCTAAGAATGAAAATTGTGAGGAGAAAATTGTGAATAATGTTTAGAGATCTTAGAATAGGAGTAGAAATGTAGTTTTCTATCTTTCTAGAGATATTGATATTAGAATTTTGAGATAAGCTGTAAGGAAATGTACTAGCATTGCATGGTTCAGCGGGAGATTTTGTGGAAAAGATCTTCATATTTTGTTTGAAGGGAAAAAACTAAGTATTATGTTCTCATTATCAGATAATTTTGTAAACACTTATCTACTGGATTTACTTTGATTTAAGGAATTTTTCCATTGTGTTTTCTTCATGATTTTTGATGTATTTTTCTTACTCTTTCTTTTTGTTATGAAATAGTAGGATGAGAAGATTTTGCCATTGTTTTTCTTTTATTATTCTTTTGTAATGAGTAGGATTCATGTTTAGGATTTTGGGATGCATGTTAGAATTTGTTTTGATTATAAATGTGATGATTTTTTACTTAAACATTTACATTACAATTTTGGCTTGTTGTAATGTTAAAATTTTTTGGAAAATATATGAGCCCGTAGGGCTATGCTTTCTATAACTAAGTCAGAATCACATTGTATTTGTGGATGAAGGAGCCTATAGGGTAGTGCAAATAAATAGGGAAATTTTTTTTGTTAGGCGTAAAATTGGAGGTTTTAGCTTGACAGTCTAAACTCCCCAATTTGGTTCAGATGTTTAGAAACAAAAGCGAGATAGTTATCCATCAGGTGAGGGGAAGTGGGAACTCAAGGGTGACAGCTTGTACTTCTCAGTCTAACCACAGATTTAGATTCGAAACATCTGAATCAACCAATACTCTTTATCTCTTGTGCAGAAGATTAAAGAATATTATTACTCTTATTTGGCACATACAATAATTAATGTAGTTGAATGCACTTTTAGGGAAATATCTATTAATCAGTGTAAATTAGTTGTTTCAACAGTGATAGGCTAGATTCATATAGATTTGACTTAAGGCTTCGTAACTTTACACCGAGATTCGATCACATCTATGGCATACACTGTGGGATGCTAAGGTGACAGGCTAGTTAGTTATGATAGGCTAATCAGGATGTTAAGGAATCGACTCTAAGTTAACCAATGATTTTTATGGGCTCAAAAGAGGGTAAAGAAGAGATTTTCTCATATTGGCATTGGATATGTTGAATTTTATGTATCATATTCCTAAACATTATCTAATTCACTACACAAGAATATTAGTGTTTAACATCTCAAATTTTCCAAAGCATTTTATCCAGAAAAGGTTATCTTTATAATTAATATTTTCATTTAGGAGTAGTTATTAGTTTTTTTAAACATAAGACCTACCTTTAGGAGTACTTGTTAGAAAAGCCACTTAAATTGACATTCAAAACTAAGGACAGATACTAGTAGACTAGAATTAGCCTAAGGGATTTCTTACGTCACTTCTCTGTGGGATCGATACTGGGTTTTTAAAGAAAGTCCTATGTTACTTGAAGCGATACGTCCACTTGCATAGAACCCATAGTGTGTAAACTATTATCTATATTTTATAACAATTGATTTTGCAGACTAGCTATTAAATATACATTGGGTCACATTTTTTCTATATTTTGGAAGCTAAATTACTACATAAATGTGGGTCGGTTCAAGATTTTGGCACCGTCTCAGAGGATTTAAATTGATATCAAACACACAGAAAACAGTACACACCAGGGACTCTTCAAGTTTTTGGCGCTGTTGCAGGGGAAGTTTCAGTAAGAACTTTAAGAGAATTTTAGTTAAAGATGTATGACTTAGATTTGGAAGTTATAATATTATTATATAGTGTATTTATTTATTGTGTGTTTATTTTCAAGAAAAATCCAAAATACCAAAAATATTTTTGATATCTATCATATTAGTTAAGTCTGTAGATTTGTATGCGTAGTTCGGCAGCTACAGACCTTAAACCATTCGACTCAGATTTAGAGATAAATTTTAGAAGGATGATGAATAAGAAAAGACTCCATGAATTTAATGTAGAAATGTCATATCAAAAATATAATAAAGATTCAAATTAAGATTATAATTTTAGTAGCTTCGAAAGAGTAAACCCCAAGAGAGTAGAAAAGTTTCATGAAGATATGCTTATAATTTTAACTTCTCATGTTGCAGATATTTCAAGGAAGTTAGATCAAAATGTAGAATGTTATCCTCAAGAGCCACCAAATATTAAGAAAATTATTTGGACAAATGACTGAGACTAACTCTTTTAAAACTGACCACAGGATATACAATCCTTATTCCGATCATTACAACATAGGTTAGGAAAATTATTTGAACTTTAATTGGAATACTAATTATGGAGGAGAAAACTATTTTTTGGGAAGATAATCAATTTAATCAGACATGTAATTAGAATAGTCAGGGTGATTTTAACAGTGAAATATCCTTTCCTCATAATTTTAACTTCAACCCCAGAATGAGGAGAAGGAGATGAAAGAGGTTTTTAGGAATATAGAAAACCATGTGGAGCAGATTATCAATGCAACTAACAATTACCCCCAGAGATTTTACCTAGTGACCCTAAGATAAACCTTAAGGAGATGATGATTAGAAATATAAAGTTATTGAACTAATATTTAGAAGAGAATTCGAGGATATGCTTTAAACGAACTTTGAGTTGAAAGATGAGGATAAGGAGATCGAAAGACCAATGAAAAAAATTCTAAGGAATTAAAAAAACCTATTTTCTCAACTAAGATAAATATAGAAAGACCACATCCACCATTTACTTATTATCAAGTGGAAGAATTAAAAGATAACTTGAAACAGAAGAGTAATCTAGAATAATCTGAATTATATAGAGTGAATTCGATTTAAAATTTGGGAGATCTTGAATTATCTTATAGAGATCCATTTCTTATAAATTTCAAGGATGATATTAATATACAAATTGAGAAAATCATTAGAAGAATATTGAATTTAGAAGGAAATATGAAGAACAATGATATGAATCAATATCAAATGAAAAAGCTGAAAGAAATATTAAAATTTAAGGATTTTGTAGGAATCCCTGGATCTGAAAAAAGATTGGACGATTGATCAAGGATTACTTAAATGGAATTTTGATCTAGGAGGAATCATTTGTCGGGCTGATGAAGTTAAACTAAGCGCTTTATGGGAGACAATCACAATTATCAGTGTGTTTTGATTTAATATGCTTAAGAGTCATTAATATGAATTTTGTATTGTGTTTGCTTTAGTGTGGATTGGTTAGTTAGATTGATGATTGATGGATGTCTGGATTGTTAGTGGTTTGATTTGATCTTTGTGTGTCATGAGGGAGATGATTCCTTAACTTCTTATTAAAACTAGACTTGTATATTTTCTTGTAGTAGTTGGATTAACGAGTCCAACATGACTCGAGTTTCAACTAGGCTTGAATTTTAAAAGAGGCCTCATGAATTTAAACATTGGCAGTTCCATCTCAATTTTGTTACTACCTTTCTCTAACTTTGTTTTCATTTGATAGGAGTTGCAAACCTATTTGATGAGTAACATGTGGATGAATTTACACTATCTTTATAACTGTTAGAGGTGCTTAATTAAAAAAGATTAGATGATGCCTGAGATTGGTGTCTATGAGCCAATATATCAAGGATAATCTTATCCTTGAGATTAGAATCTATAAATTAATTTAAAATGTGCCTAAATTATTAGTGTAGAGATTTTGTTACAATTTGGAAGTAAGGTAGTGAGATGCGATGTCATGTAGGAAAAATTGAGCTCATTTATCATGTGTGTTTATTTTTGTGTTACAACTTTATATGGACTTAAAGAACATTTTTATATTTCTATGTTGATATCTGTTATGCTAGTTAGACTTTTGTTTAGTCAGTTTCATTATGGCATGTTTAGTTTAGATTTACTTTTTGCTATAAAATTTTCTGATTACTAATTGTAGATTTTTTTAATAGACATTTGTGGCAGATTGAATTTCTGAACTTTTTTTCTTCGTGCTTATATCTTCTGTACTAAATGCTATACATGTTAAAAATTAAGTTTGGGGTAGGAAGAAAAATAAATTTTAAAGTGAGTATACTTCTTTTTAGTTTAATATTATTGCAAGAAGGTTTTAGGCTAGATTTACTTTTCTCTACTGTTATTCTATCCTAATTAGGCATGTATATGAATTTGATAGAATGCTGTAGTAGTTAATAGATTCAGCTTTTACTTTTTCTTCCTACTACACTTTATGTAATTAATTGCAAAATATTTAAGAATTCAAGTTTCGGGGGGAAGAAAAATTTTTTAAACATAACTTTAGTTGTCCTAAATAGCCCGTATTTAATTTAATATCACTTTTAAAATGACTTGTGGTATTTGGTGTTATCTTTAGGTTACTATAATTTTATTTTAGGCATGTTAAAAAAATAACTTTGTTGAAATCCTATGTGAAGAAACTGTTTTAGAGTTAAGATATATTGTTGGAAGCTTTAGGAAAATGATTTTGCTGTTTGTAGTAAATATCAGTTGAACATTTGAAGAGCTAAGATTCTTAGATTTATACTTAATGAGAATTGAGCCTTTATTGAAAGCTTTTTTCAAACTAATACTTACACTATTAAAAAGTGAGGGAAAGTTTTGAGTTTTGGACATTACAAAGAGAATATTGAAATTTAAAATTATTAAAGGCTTATCTAGATATAATAATCCTCACATAAAAAAAAAAGGATTGAAAATGATCCCGAAAGAAAAAAAAGAAGAGAAAAATTGGAGAAAAAGAAAAAGAAAATTAAAAAAGAAAATATGTGAGGAGAACCTTGAGGAGAAGCCTAATAAAAAATTGGTTTCACTTGGATCTTTTAAAAAGAAATGACTTAAAAACAACTCCTAAGCTTATTCTTCTTTCAAAAAAGTATTGGTCAAATTAGTATTGATAAGGTGCTTAAATTCTATTTTTATATTTTCTATGAATCTTTAGTTTGATAAGTTTTAATAACTTTTGAAATAAATAGAAAACCAGGATTCCTAAGTTGAGTATGAGATATTCTTATACTCTAGTCCTATGTTGATTTGTTAGTATTTTTCCTAAGTTACACTATAATATTTATGAGATGAACTTATAGGAAACTCTACTGAAATCCATAACCACAAGCCAACATATTTGGTTTTTAAAAGTTATAGTGTTACTTAAGGACAAATAACAGTTAAGTTTAGGGGATTGCATACGCATAAAAAAAGACTACTTTTTTAGTAGTTTTTCTTATATATTTTAAGCTCATTTTTAATGACATTGCACTTTAAAAGAAGGTATTTTGTGTATTTTTTTGCTTTAGGTACAAGAAACATTCTTTTGGAGAAAATGAAGAAAAAATGATGCAATTTGGAGCAAAATGAGCAAGAAAGAAAATTCTGACCTGACACATTTCGATATGTCTTTCTATGCTCAATCACATTTATATTTCTCGCATGTTTTTGAATGAATTTATACTTTAAAAATGGTTATTTTCATACTTATCGTGTAGGTATATCTGTTAGAAGTGAAATAAAACTAAAACGGGGCAAAACGGAGCTGAAACCAAGCTAAACGGAGCGAAACACTGGAGTTACGCAGAGTGGCACAGAATAGTGCCGAAACTGGCGCTAAACGTCACTCAGATCCAGAAATAGCACCAAACGGTGCCAGAAACGGTTATGGACACCTAGGGACGCATCTTTTCACAATTTTTCACTATCTTTAACACCCTTTGGCCTAAGAACAAAAAAAGTGAGGGGAAAAATGTGGAGAATATTTAGAGATCTTAGAATAAGAGTATTAATGTAGATTTCTACCTTTCTTTAGATATTAGAGAGGGAATTTTGAGAGAAACTGTAAGGAAATGTACAAGCATTGCATGGATTAGCGGGAGACTTTTTGGGAGAGATCTTCATCTTTCTTTCAAGGGGAAAAAGCAAAGTATTGTGCTATTCATTATCTGATAATTTTGTAAACACTTATCTACTGGATTTGCTTTAATGTAATTAAGTTTTCCATTATGTTTTCTTCATGATTTGTGATGTGTTTTTCTTACTTTTTCTTCTTGTTAGGAAATAGTGGCATGAGAAGATTATGCCATTGTGTTTCTTTTACTTTTCTTTTGCAATGAGTAGGATTCATGTTTAGGATGTTGGGATGCATGTTAGAATAAGTTTTGATTATAAATGTGATGATTTTTACTTAAACTTCATTTACATTGCAATTTAGGCATGTAATTTTAAAATTTGTAGGAAAAAATATGAGCCCGTAGGGCTATGCTTTCTATAAGTAAGAATCACAATGCACTTGTGGATGAAGGAGAAGTAATCTATAGGGCAGTGCAAATAAATAGGAAATTTTCTTTATTGGGTGTAGAATTGGAGGTTCTAGGTTAATAGACTACACTCTCAAATTTGGTTATGATGTTTAAAAACTAAAGCGAGATTATTAGCCCTCAGGTGAGGGCAAGTGGGAACTCAAGAGTGACATCTTGTATCTTCTCATCATAACCACAAATTTAGATTCCAAACATCAAAATTAACTATTGTTCTTTATCGCTCATGTAGAGGATTAAAGAATATTTTTGCTCCTATTTGACACATACAATAATAATATAGTTGAATGCACTTTCAGGGAAATATTTGTTAATAGGTGTAAATTTGGTTGTTTTTTGGGTGACAGGCTAGATTCATATCAGTTTGACTTAAACCTTTGTAACTTAACTCTGAAATTCAGTCACATCTGTGGCATACGCTGTGGGACTCTAGGGTGATAGACTAGTTAGTTCTGGCAGGGGAATCAGGATGTTAAGGAATTGACTTTAGGTTAACCAATGATCTTTATGCACTGGAAAGAGGGTAAAGAAGTGATTTGTTCGTACTTTCATTGGCTATATTAAATTTCATGTATCCCATTCCTAAACATTATCTAATTCACTACACAAGAATAATAGTTTTTAACATCTCAAAATTCTCTAAACCAATTTATCTAGAAAGGGTTATCTTTATAATTAATATTTTCATTTACGAGTTGTTATTATTTGTTTTAAAATAGGACTAACCTTTAGGAGTAATTGTTAAAAAAATCACTTAAATTGGCATTCCAAACTAAGGACCGATAGTAGTAGACCAGAATAAGCCTAAGGGATTTCTTACCTCGCTTCTCTGTGGGATCGATATTGGTGTTTTTAAAGAAAACCTTATACTGCTTGAACTAATACGTGCACTTGTGTATAACCCATAGTGTGAGAACAATTATTTAAATTTTATAACAATTTAATTTTGCATACTAGCCGTTAAATATAAATTTGGTCATGTTTTTTGCCATATTTTGGAAACTAAATTACTGCGTAATTGCAGGTCAGGTCAAGTTTTTGGCACCATCGCAGAGGATTTAAGTTAACATAAAACATACAGAAAAATAATACACACTAGTGGCGCATCAGGAAGACCATTTGAATTAATGTGCAATGCGAGTGATTATGTTATTGGAACTGTGTTAGTGCAAAAATATGATAAGACTTTTAAAGTTATATACTATGTATTATACTAGTACTATAGATGAATTATTGGTAATAGAATATGCTTTTGATAAATTTAAACCTTATATAATTGGAATAAGATGTATAATTCATACTGATTATTCTATGATTAAATATCTTATGCTGAAGAAAGTTGTTAAACCAAGATTAATTGGTGGGTCCTGCAGATGCAGGAATTTGATTTCAGGATGATTGATAGAAAGTGATATGATAATCAATTTGTTGATCATTTATCAAGGCTTGAATAGAAAAATTATGGTAATTTTAATGATGAAATAAATGAAAATTTTCTCGATGAATAATTACACGTAATTGTTAAATGGTGTGTTCCATGGTATACTGACATTGTGAATTATACAGTAAGTCATATTGTACCAGTCGGATTAACATACCAACAATGAAAAAAACTTACGTATGATACCAAATTTTACTTTTGGGATGACCTTTCTTTATATAAGAAATGTAAGGATCAAGTTATATGGAGACATGTACCATTTGAAGAAAACCAAGAAGTTATTCAAAAATTTCATGATTCTTAGTTTAGGGATATTTTGGAGTCGATAGAACTGCATTTAAGATCTTACAATCTGGAATTTATTGGACTATTTTATTTAGAGATGTTAACATTTATGTAAAAATATGTGATCGATGTTAATGAGTATGCAGTATTTATAGAAGGAATGAAATGCCCCTAAATTTTACTTTAGAAGTAGAAATCTTTTATTATGGGGTTTGAATTTTATGAGACCATTTATACCATCTTTGAGAAACATATATATTTTAATTGCAGTGGATTAGATTTCTAAATGAATTGAAGTGGTTGCTTTACCCCACTATGATGCTCAGAGCGTTGCAAAATTTTTAAAGAAAAATATTTTTAGTAGATTTGGAATGCTAAGCGTAATCATTACAGATGGGTGAAGTCATTTTAAGAATAAAAGAATTGAAACATTAATTGAAATTTTTGGAACTAAACATAGAATTGTCACAGGTTATCATACTCAGATTAGTAGTTTAGCTGAAGTTTCTAATCGTGAAATTAATAAAATATTGGAAAAAACTGTTAATCATAATAGAAAGGATTGGTCTGATAAACTTGTTAATGCACTATGGGCCTATAAGACTGCATATAAAACTCCTATAGGAATGTCACCATATAGGCTCATATTTGAAAAAGCGTGTCATTTTTCAGTAGAACTTGAGTATAAACCTTACTGGGTTGTAAAGAAATTTAATTATAATTTGAAATAAATTGGCGAGAAATAATTATTGCAATTAAATAGTTCGAGTAAATTAGAAATGAATCTTATGAGAATGCAAAAAATTATAAGAAAAAGGTAAAGATTTGGCATGATAAGAAGATTTTAAGAAATGATTTTGAACCTGGACAAGAAGTTTTATTATATAATACAAGATTGAAATTATTTTTCCGAAAACTTAAGTTCAGATTGTCGGGGTCTTTTATTGTAATAAAAGTCTATCTATATTGTGTTGTGGATATTGAAGATCATAAAACTGAAAGAATATTTAAGGTAAACAGACTCAAACTGAAGCCTTAAGTTCGTGGAAATAGACTTGTATCGATGAATTCCTAATGTTGGGTCAACTAAAATAAACATTGGATACATCAAGCCGAAGACATTAAACCAAGCACTTCGTAGAAGGCAAACCATGTTATCTTTATGGATTGATTTATGTTGTTTATTGTTGTAAAGTTTTATAGTTGTGTGGTTATGTTGAATGTATTAAGTGTTAATGAGATCTATATGATGAGAAGAAGCACATAACACTAAATTTTATGATCAAGATGAGGTTGGGACATGTTAATTAGACCTGAGCTGAAGCAGTGCTAGTTCTAGAACTGATGCCTAAGTATTAGACAATAGTGCCTAAGAGCCCTGCTACAGAATGCCTGACACCTAAGCACCCAGACTAGCGCCTAGGCACTAAAGCTCGAAACCATTCAAATAACCACCTCGAGCAAATTAGAACCTTCTTCTTCCCCTTAACAGTTCCATAAACCTGCATGAAGTTAATAAGGGGTAATCATCTTAGCATTTGGGATTATTTGGGAAGAAGAAAAAAGGCAAGGATCATCTCTTCTTGATACTATAGTGCTTATAATAATAGGAAGCAAAAGTAATGGTTTATTATATAGAAAAAGATTCATCAATGAAGAAGCTCATAATTACTACAATGTAGAATAAACTGATTAAGGAAAGATGATTTATTACTCCTAGTGGTCAAGTGGAAGCATTGATTATTCAAAGATGTTGGGAAGTGCAACAATTATTTCTGTAGTTAAGGAGTTATACGCCAATCTTCCAAAATTACATCAAGCTTTAGACCTTGTTAAGGGTAGGTTTGTACCATTCAGTCCATCTTGTATCAATGAATTATTTCTATTTGAAAATGTTATTATATGCAATTATGCCAATTTTGCCCCAATCAAAGCAAATTGGATGAAATTTTCATATTCCTCTCTAAAATTGAAGAAACTTGGAAAAAAAGAATGAATCAAATGTGAGTTATTTCGCTTAAAATTAAACTCTCCTCTAAAGCTTCACACTTCATTGCTGCCAAGTTTCTACCTTCTACAAACCACAAGAAGGTAACAAAAGAAAGTGCTTTCCTAAACTACTACATTCAGATAGGTTAACCTATTGATTTTGAGGCACTGATTTTTTGATCCATAATTGGATTTTCATTAAATGGATCCACTACGGGGCTAGGACATCCAACTATTATCTTTTCTCTCTGTAGTCAAGCCTAGGTTCCATATGGAAATTGGGAAAAAGGTGCTTCTGCCTTGGAAGCCCATGAACTAGTTTGTTGTGATGTGTGACAACATTGATATTCTAGTGGGGTATGGTGGTAGTTCTTATATGGATTAATCATCTTGTCATCCTTCCTCATCATCGTCACAACCATGACGAGTTGCTAGCACTGCAGGTATAACAAAAATGATTATGAAGATAGTGAAAGAAAATGACGATTATTCAAACTAGAATTAGCAACATCTCTGATCAATTTAACCATCTAGATTGGCAGATTAAACTTCAAGCAGATCATGTTGTCAAGTTCCAAGAGGCACAAGTAAAGATTTATCAGAAAAATAGGTGGATCAGAGATGATTCTACAGATGAATTTCTTTTTTGTCATTTTTATAATCTGTATGTGCACAACCAGTCGATGAATGAGAATGTAGAGGAGAATATTGTTAATGATGAGAGTGAGTAGTGGCTATTAGATGCTGAACTCTGATATATAGGTGTCTTTGATTTTTTATTGAACTTTGATTTGTATGTATCTGCGTGTCTGCATATCTGTATATCTGTGTGTTGTTCTGTCAATTTTTCTGTATCTGCTTATCGTTTATGTAGGATTTATGTTTGTTTGTTTGTTTTGAACTGATGCATATGTTTATGTGTTTAAACTGTGTTTGATAGTTTGATATATGATTGTTGGTTTGACTGAGCCTGCCTCTAGTGTTAGTGTACTTTATCTATAATTGTGTGTCGATGTGTTTAGATTGATTGAATTACTTGGATTATTCATATTTAGGTGCTGAGTGTTTCTACAAAGGAAAGCTGAGAGAAGTTCGAAAGATGATAAATTAGCAAAATGTTGTTGAATCAAACAAATTTAGATTCGGAAACATTTGGTTTGTGGTGATTTTCTCCAAAAGTGAAAAATTGTAAAATTTTGCTGTGGCACCTAGGCGCCGAAACCTGGCACATAAGCACGATTAATCCGAGAGCAAGGCACCTAAGTGCTAAATCTGACATGTAGGTGCTGGACTAACTGGCACCTTTAAACCCTGTCTTTGGTTGACTCGTCTTCTTCTTCCTCGACTCTTCCCAGATGCACCCCAGGGCTTCTCTTAGATCACAATTTTTGATGTTTTTGGGCTCACATACTTCAGATTTCTTCTTCTACGGGTAATATTTACTTTTTGTCGAAGAAATTTTCTGCTTTCACCATTGATTTCTTCACATTGTAAAAATGCCAAAAATTTAGAAATTTTTTGATAAATTAGTAAAAAAATCTACGGTGAGAAGCTTCTTAGGTTAGAAAATGCTTCTAGTAGCTTGTAGAACATAAATTTGAAATTTATTTGGATTTTCATTAAATTTTTATTAGATTTACTATGGATCCTAAAAGAAAGAGAGGAATGTGAAAAGAAGTCTTTGGGCAAAGGAAATTTGTTTGTCTAAAAGCTTAGGATAGATACAATGATTTACTCATATCAAACAAGTTAATAATGGAAAGAAGTTTTACTAGACCTGGAGGTGCGATGGAATATCTGTTTGTTACATGACACTGGGAGAATTTCTGCTACTTTGCTACCAGAGCAGTTATTTCTGATTTTGTGAATTTTATGCAAATCTCTCGGATGCTTCTGATGATTCTGTTTTTGTTAGAGAGAAGAGAGTGACACTTACTACTCCATGAATTAATGCATTATATCAATTGGAAAAGGTCCCTAACTGTTTCTATTCTAAATTCGAGCCTACGGAGGAGCAACGTGAAGATATTATTTCATTTCTAACTTATGGAAAGGGGACATGGAAAGTCAAGAATTATCACAAGGTAAATTTCTCTTCTTTAATGCTGAATGCACCATCAAAGGCATGACACTACTTTATTTCTGCTAGACTTCTACTATCAAACCATTTGAGTGAAGTGATATGGGAGAGAGCAACTTTAAATTATTGCATTCAAATGATGAAACCTATTGATATTGGCTCTCTTATTTATAAGAATATCATCAATTCTTCTAAGGGAGGTACTACATCAGGATTACGATACCCTTCCCTCATCTTCACCTTATGTAAACAATCTAGTGTTTGATTTGAGACATGGAAAGAGTATTGCAGCCACTAAAGCCTATCAGTAAGGCTAATGTGGAATTATATGGAAAATATGCTGTATTTGGATCTAAACATAGATCTTCATACATTCCATCTACTTCTATGTCCTCTACCTCTTGTGCTTCTACTCATCCTCCTACCAACATGGACACTATACTTTATCGTGTACAGGAGGTACAAGATGATATATCTTTCGTACAGAGTCAAGTGCAAGGAATTAAAGATCATTTGGAACACTTTGATGCTTATCTCAAATGAAAAAGTGATTATGAGGAAGGTTTTTGTGAACTTTCCTAAAGGAGATAAGAATGTAGAATTTCCTTCTTATCAACAGTATCTAAGCTTTTAACTTCACAATCCCATGGAGGAAGATAATGATGATGAGGATGATGAGGAGCAAAAGTTCATTATGAGTTTGGGTGTTATGTATTTTTCTTGCCGCTTATGACTATTTTATTCTACTTTTATGTATTTGGTTGTAGTGAACTTAGTGTTATATTTTACTACTATTTTGTGGATTCTGTACTTTTTGTTTCTACTGCACTACTATTTCCTTTATGCTTTGAATCTGGACATGATTTGAAGAGACACTAAGGAACCTTTTGGAAAAATATAAAAATGAAGCCTCATAATTTGCAAGTGTGTTGTTGTTAGTGTGTTAAAGTGTGTGTTATTAGAGAGTAGTTATTAGTGTTAAGTTTTAGAGTTCTTCTTTTCTATAGTAGAGAGTAGAGAGTAAGAAAGGAAAAATGGTTGGTGTGAAGCCTTCTTCTCACTAATTTTCTTTCATCCTTATATCTAGTTTTCATTGAAGTTTAAAGTCTTTATTAGAGTCACCAGAGTTGGGAGCCAACCTCTGTAGAGTTGTATTGTGGAAAGCAAAATTCCAAAGGAACTTCCAAAGTCTGGTGGAGAGGATTTTCAGATAAGTATTTATCTTTGTTTTACATTTCATTTTTAAGTAAGATTGTTGTGTTTTCATTATAGTTTATGCTTTCATATCAAGTTTGTTTTGTGTTTACTTCATGAAATCTGAGTAGTTTAGTTTATCTTTTTCTTTCTTAGATGATGAACTAATTAAATTCTGGAAGTAATGTTGTGGAAAGTACAAAAGTTTAATGCTAGAATAAATTGTGATGATTCAATTCCTTGAACTTAATTTACTTCTTGATTTGGCCAATTAAGATGTTAAAATTTATTGTGGATTATGTAATCCAATGCGGTATTATCTCAAACAACAATTGGAAAGAATCACTTGCAATTATATGGGTGAGAATTGTAGTCCATATGATTGAATGCAAATATATAGGGAAATATGCTTTATTGGGGAGTAAAATTAGAGGACTTTAGAGTGACAGGCTAAAGCCCCCTAATTTGGTTTGTTATTTTAAATTTTGTTATGAGATGTTCGCCCCAAGGTAGAGGGAATAGAGGGAACTCTAGAGTGAGAGCTGGTGTCTTCTATGCCTAACCCATCTAGAAAATGTCAAAATTCAAATTAACTAATTTTCTTTATAGAACCAAGTAAGGGTAAATAATATAATTGCTCCTATTTGACACAATACATTTAAATACTTCCACAACATAAAATTCCATAATTATTACTGATTCATTGAAGAAGAAAAAAAATATTTGATTCTTATAACTTTTATATCGTGTTAGAGTATTGATAATTTTATTTCCTGCTTAACTTTTCATTAAAAATATCAAAATCAAAATTTCGAAATTAAAACCTTAAAAAATACTTACAAAAATCAATTAAAAAAAGTAAAAAGTTATTTTTCTTATTTCTTTAAATTTTACAC
This sequence comes from Papilionanthe hookeriana x Papilionanthe teres, assembly GCA_022702705.1. NCBI lineage: Eukaryota > Viridiplantae > Streptophyta > Magnoliopsida > Asparagales > Orchidaceae > Papilionanthe > Papilionanthe hookeriana x Papilionanthe teres. Next base: position 17,853,610 of record CM040428.1, on the reverse strand, counting down.
ATTTTCCTGTGGGTTTGATATCTCGGGGCTTAATCAGAAAACCCTATATTACTTGATAAACGATACGTATACCTACGTAGAATTCCATATTATAAATCATAAATTTCATATCTATATCGTAAGCATAAATATTCGGGCATCAGTGATAAAACAAAAACACATTATTTGTATTGAAATCTAAGTCTTATAACAAAAACCTAAACACAAATGCAAAGTACCTTATGCCTTCTCCCCAAGCAAATTTCTGGAGTTTCCTTCCAACAATCTACAAACTCTTAAACAAAAATTACTCACACACACTTACACACGCTAAAAAGAAAACTAAAAATCTCACAAACCTCTCCAAAATTCTCTCCAAAGCCTCCAAATGCCTCTCATTTTTAGCCAAATTGTTCCGATTTAATGCATCTCCAAAAATAACCAAGGGTTGCTTCAAACACCTCTTCAAAATTTTGTCAAATTCAATATATCTTCTAGAAGGGTAATTACTAGCACTATAGCGCCGGGCTACAACGCTATACAACCCAATTCACTTGTAAGGTGGCGCTATGGTGCCAAAGGTGGCGCATAGCACCACACAAAGTAGCCCAATTTTTCTCAATTTCCCCTCATTTTCTTTAAATGTCCATTTCATGTACCTGAATTCAAAAACATGCAAAATAGCTTCCTTTAAAATGAAATATCATAAAAAATGTACATAAATTACTCATAAAAATGCACTAAAATAGGTAATTTTTAGATGGATCAGACCACGTCTGCAAAGAGAAAAATATTAGCTCGAAACAAAAAAAAGAAAGAGAAGTAAAGACAACATTCGATTCACCTTAGACCATATTAACCCACTCGTGTCACCAGATAGGAAGCCATCAGCCGATCATATCTAATCGGAGAAATGATCAGCACCACCAAATTGATGAGTACTCGATAGGTTGAGAACTCACAACATTTGGCAGAATGAGCGTTTCAACAGAAGTCTCTATTGACATATTGATCGCATCAACTGCCTTCTACTCATGATCTCAAGTAAAGTTCCCTCCGAAGCATCACAAGCTAAGTTTGATGATCTCTGCACCATCGTACCTTCAACCTGCTTGGACCTCTGTACCGACTTCTTGTTCGTTAGCTGGCACGCAGAATTGCACGGCTTAATATTTAGGGCAACCAACATCTTTGTCTTGTCAACAGGTTTTAGCGAGCAGTTACATCCGTTCTCCATAACCAAGCCAAGAATTGTAAAATGAGATTTAGAAGAGGAATAAATTCAAAGTGATGAAGTTGACCTATATATGTCTATTTAGGACAGAGAAGTCTATGGAGTCTAATTATAAAGTCAATAATGAATGTATGTAGAAGGTTAATCTTCTTCACAAAGAGTTTTCCTTGTCCTTGTTGGTGTTATCACTATTAGAAGCAAAAAAAAACTTAGAAATTTAATATGTACATCAAAAACATGCTAGCACAATCACAACATCACCTCACAAACAACGAAGGAAGAACGAACTCACATGAACCACCATGGACACTTTGAGACAATGTATTCAGCCAGCCAATTTCACTTATTGTAAAGGCAGGGCATCTCACGGATAGAGAAGAATCACTCTAGAGGAACCTAGTTTGTCACACCCATCTAGATATATCTATCGCCTTAAATTTCATATAAAGTCGGAAAAGGGGAACGGGTCTTTCAACCCAAGACAAATGGTGAGAGCTCTCAGCAATTGAATTATCGACAAATAACCACTCGGCCACGCAATTGTCTAGCCCTGCAACTGCTCGGTCTGAAAGGACGTCGATGGAATCCAACGACGGGCCCCACAAGACAAATTTATGATCAAACTAGTATACCCTGCTGCACCTAAATACTTTATGGGTAAATGTTGTAAATATGGATTGAATATCCTCTATAAATAAGAGGTCTATCTCGTGAATAAATGAGGGCAATTTTATTGTTCAATATTGTGCTATATATCTCTCTCTTCGGATGTAAGCGCGTCTCAGAGAGATTTGTGTACAACACTAATATTTATATTTAAATTTTTACATCTATAAATCAAATCTTTTATATCACATCAAAAAAAAAATATTGCTCGATAAGTTAAAAAAAATGCAATATACTTTGTCATGTACAAATGTGAGATAAATATAAATATTAAAATTCAGATGTTAAATATATAAATATTTTAAAATTTTGTGAAATGTATACAAATCTTTCATTATATTTTATTGAATTATCAATTTTGCTGTAGAGAACATAAGTTTGAATTTTAAACGGCCGAAGTTAACATTCATTCAAATTGAAATTGAACAATATCATTTTCGGTGGCCTGGTAATAATATCAAATTTTTTCTGATAATAGATGCCTTTTATACTACAGATATGACCGTTCAACTAAATATTTAATGATAATAAAAAACATTGATGCTGATATGATGATTATTGGTTACACGTGATTCGCCAACGCCCCGTTTGGAAGAAAAGGGGACTTATCGTGAAATCTTTGCTGTTGGATTTGGTGGAAGCGGCCGATTAAAAAAAGCACCTTCTGGAAAGTTGCTCACGTGCTTGGTCGTCGCACGTGATGGTGGCGTTTTCTTTTCACCGAACCCATGCATTGCGTCCTCACGGACAGAGCGACGCGCATTCTTTTTTTTTTATATATAGGAAAAATGGGGATCACAATCAATATTATTCAAAAATGAAAAAGAACCATTGAATTTTAATATATGGTTTGAGATCATCAAAAAAATCAAGTATAATTTGATCTTAATCACAAAAGAGAATCAAATAAGATCAAAACCAATGAAAGGGCTATCATCTACAACAAGCAAAGCAATGGTGATTATTAAAAAAAATGGTCACTAAAACCAAGGAATCTCAAAAAAACAACAAACCACCGCTATACATGAATGAAGAGAATTCTAACAAACATAAGCAACAAAATGAAGAAAGCAACTACAAATTAAAAAAAAAAAATTAAAATCTTTAACAAAGTTTGGAATATCATACTTAAATTTCTATTTTCTGCTTTTGTACCTTATTTACGGTATATTAAAAATGTGTTAGCACAAATCTAAAAGATATCTCGCGGTGACGTGTCATTGTGGGGTCCTTCAAACACAATCTTGGACTGCACGCCTAGTCGATCACTCTCGCGTATCTGAAAGATAATAATTACTGAGCAGATAAGAGTAGATCAACTCCTAAAGAATTTAGTTAACCAAACTCATGCGGACGAATCCAACATCCTCCATCGTAGACAAACCAAATGGGCGAGACAGACTGTCTAACTTCATAGTAGTTGGCACCGGTCCTGAGCAAACAGCCACCCAACTTGTTGGCCACCTGGCTAAATGGCTGACTAGCTTAATGGTTATCCTTCCTCGTGGTCGCCCAACCCCTTCCTGCTGGATATCTGTGGGCCCCCCAAGCCATTTTTATGTATAAACTAAAATATCCTCTTTGTATCTAAGCACAATTAAGGGTATAATATGTAATTGTATAATCCTCATTCCTATAAATGAGGATCCATTTCATGAATAAAGGTGACACAAATTTACTGTTCAATACAGTGCTATTAATCTCCTTCCTCTCTCTCTCTCTCTCTCTCTCTCTCTCTCCCTCTCTCTCTCTCCCTCTCTCTCCCTTCAAAGCTTTGCTTCTTAAGCCTATCTCCCGGATAGTTTTAGATTCAATATTTCCAAAGAGCTCTTTTAGAAATAATCTCACGAGAGGTCTTAAAATTATTAAAAATTCTTTTATTACTTTCAGAAGAAATTTCATAAGCAATAGATTGGATAGCTAAAAGGTAGAATTCTTGTGGCTTTCACTTCTAATACTCTCAAGAAGATAAAGAACATGAAAAATGTTACTAGCAACAATGAACAAATCCCTAATATCATTATAAGTTTTCAATAAATTATGAGTAAAATAACATTAGAAAAATAAATGATTATGAGTTTCTAAATCACCAAGGCATGGATAGCAATTAAGTCTAACATTAATTCCCCTAGAGTTAAAACTATCACAAGTTTTAAGACAAATATTAAAAATTCTCCAAGAAATCTCAGCCAAATTGATAGAATAGCTTTTCTACCAAGCCAGTCTATCACAATCTCTAATAGGAAAAATTTCATAGATAATCTTTTCGTTTCTAAAAACAATATATGTATATACATACATACATAAATAAGTATATATACAAACATAAATATGCACACACACACAAATATCACACACACACACAGATATATATATATATATATATATATATATATATATATATATATATATATATATATATATATATATATATATATATATATATATATATATATATATATATATATATATATATATAAACTTGCCAACTGGCAAGTACTATATATTAAAAGCACAAAACTGGATCATTACATGACATGGAAATGGGGAATGGACAAAACATCTCCATATAACAAAAAGGCTATTTGATATGGGGGAACCTTCCCTACCAAAAAAAATTCCTGGTGTCTACCTATGGTGGCAAACCAATGGGCTGGACCATTACATTCCCTAAGTGTATGCAAAAAATTAACTGCTACATGATGAAGGAAAGGATTCAATCTGTTCAACCACTTGAGAACTTGCCAAGGAGGGGCATCCTCCTTCTTCAGAGCTTTGATACATGTTAGAGAATCAGATTCCACAATGAGAAATTTGCATTGGCATTGATGTGCAAAATAGAGGGCCCAGTAAATGGCAATCATTTTAGCTTCCAATGCATCATAGGAAATAGTAGCAAAAGAAAAAAATAGCATACAATGCCCCTGGGAGTCTCTAAATATACCCCCAAATTTTGCGGAAGTCTGGGAGTAGCTGCTATCAGTATTGACTTTGATCCATGGGGGTGGTGGGGGTGTCCAGGTGACCAAAGAAACTGGAACTAGTTCGTTCTTGGGGGCAAGGTGCCAAGCTGTACATATATTAGCCATGTGATAATGTTGAATCAATGGCCGGCTATATATATATATATATATATATATATATATATATATATATATATATATATATATATATGTGTGTGTGTGTGTGTGTGTGTGTGTGTGTGTGTGTGTGTGTGTGTGTGTGTGTGTGCTCGCTCGCATACGCATGTGTGTGTGTGTGTGCGCGCCACCTGCCGTGACCTATTGGTAGAGCAGCCTCTTTGAAAGCCGCAAGCCCCTCGGGTCATGAGTTCGAATCTCCCTCTAGTTAGTTTACCGGTAGTGAAGGCGGTCCTAGAAGAGTTATGCACATGATGTGTGGCTAGGGGCTCTTATAATAGCCTCCGACCCTTCTTTATATATATATATATATATATATATATATATATATATATATATATATATATATATATATATATATATATATATATGTGTGTGTGTGTGTGTGTGTGTGTGTGTGTGTGTGTGTGTGTGTGTGTGTAACAAAATGGCGGGGAGCTCAGCTAGGGTAAAATCGTTATGGTGCTGATTTGTTTATGCTGGGGGCGATTGTGTCTTTCGTTGTGGTTTGATGGAGAAGATTACTTTTGTGGATGTGTTGGTTGGTGCTCTTGTGATTATTGACTTGAAACTATGGTTTTCTTTAGTCTTGCCATGACACTTTCGATGGCGTGGGTGAGCGGCTTTTTTTGAGGAAAAGTCTGGTAGGAAATGAGGTAAGTCTATAATCTCTGTTTCTGATCAAGATACTCTTAATCTCTCTGCCAATTGCAAATTTATGTTTGTAGCTAAGTATCTTTACCGTCATCCTAAAATGTAATTGGCAAGGAAAGATTTTGATAGCTTGAAACTTCTTAGTGAAAGGAAGACTGGTTTGCTGGATGGCCAAAAAATTCTTGTCCAATTTAAAAGGGAGGAGGACTATGTGTTCATTTGAAAGAAAAAATTCTTGATCATTAAGAACAAAAGTATGAAAATTTTGAATATGTTTGTGGATTTTGATCCACAAACTGCGCCACCTATTGTCGCTCATTGGTTTGGGTTCCCTGGACTAAAATTAGATCTTATTATTCATGAAATCTTTTTTTTGTGCCATTTTTGAGAGGCCAATGAAGATGGATATCAATAGTTACAACTTAATGAGGCCTTCTGTTGATCGAGTGTTAGTTGAGATGGATATTTTCCAGGCTATCGTGGAAGAAATGGGTTATTGGCAGATGGTTGTGGTAGAACGACAACCTCATTATTATGCAAATTGTTGTATGTTTGGTCACTTAGTAGAGAAAAACTATGTGTTGCATCCTGGGTATACCAACCCCGATTGCCCTCTCCTCGCCCCCCTCACCCCCCCACACCACCCCCACTGCCACCCCCACCCCCGCCATCCCAAAATATGTATGAAGAGGATGAGATAAATGCTCATATTCAAGCCATGACACAAATGCAAAGTACAAATCAAGATAAAGTGGAGGAATGAATAACTATATACTAGTAGATGAAGGTAGAATGATAATATGGGGGTCCATATAGTTAAAGAAGATGAGGTGGTAAATCAAGAAAGGGAGTTGAAATGTACTAATGAGTCACATAATGTGGTGGAACCAATTAATAATATTAAAGTTGGGCAGGTGGTCCCTGATGACACTTAATACATTGAAGTGGAAGAGAAGGGTGTTGTTAGTACACCGGCTAATGAAGCTCTAGCTCTTATTAGATAGAAAATTGGAGAGGAGTGACATGTTTAGAATAGCAGAAGGGAAAAAAAGGTGTAACTAGGAGTTGAAGCATTTGGAAGCTAGTAATGTTATTAATCAAGGCATCCAATATTTTTTTGATGGAGATCGAAGGGCTTACTTCATCGTTCTTCTAGGAGGGGAAAAGCTTTTCAGTGGGATAAATCTCTTAATTTGGAATATTAGGGGAATTACGGATCCAATTTCCCTTAATAGACTGTTTCAACTTATATGGATCCATAAATTCTGGTTCTTTGATATTTTGGAACCTTTGGTGAGTAAAATAAAGTTTTTTTTAGAAAACTTGAGAAGTTTCATTACCTTGTTAATGTTCTAACAAGATCTGGCTTTTCCATGAGAACAGTATTACTTTTAATGTGATTAGAAATGAATCATAATTCCTTCATGTTTACTTGGAGAAAGATATTTTCCAAGGGTGGGCTACTTTTTCTATGGTAGTACTACTTATTCTGCTAGATTAGAGCTATGTGAGAATTTGATGAATCTGAGTTATGGGATGAATTGAAATTCAGTTGTGGGAGGTGATTTCAATATGATATCCTGGAATTATGAAAAATTGGGTGGCTGACCTGTTGATCCACGACATATGGCTGGTTTTAATAGCGCAATACAGGAGGCTAGTTTGTTTGATCTGGGATTCAGTGGTTCTAATTTCACTTGGAAAAGGGGAAGGGTATCTGAGAGATTTGATAGATTTTTGGCTAATCAAGATTGGCTTAAAATTTTCATGTTTCCAAGGTGCAACACCGTTCAAGACTATTCACTGATCATAGACCCCTGAAATTAACCATTTGTATCCTTGTAAAAAATCTAGTGCATCAATTTAGATTTCTTAATACTTGGTCCAATCACAATGAGTTTATTAATTATTTCAAAGAGAATTAGAGAGCTACTACTACTGGGAATTCCTGGTTTATCTTATGGAAACTCCACAAAAATGTTGCCAATGCACTTTAAGACTTGGAACTATAAGTTTTTTTGTGATGTCCATAATAGGGTGATTGATACTGAAGCTGAGGTGAGTAGAGTAGAGCAAATTGATGTTTTGAATGAGAACGTCAATGATGAAATTCCCTACTCATAATACTTTTTTGAGTGCTATCAAATGTGAAGAGAATTTACTTAAGCAAAAAAGGGGGAGGTACATTTGAAGGAGAGGGATAGAAACACTCAGTACTTTCATGCTTGCAATAAGAATAAATGAAGGCTAAATGCTAATTTAAAAATATAAGGTGGGTATGGTAATCAAGATGAGATTGAGAGGAGTATTGTCCATTAGTTTGAGAAAATTTTCAATAAAGTGGAGATTAACTCCCCCATATGTAATACTCTGATGGAGGACCAGAGAGATATCATAGGTAGATCTAGATCTAGATAGGGTTCCATGTGAAGATGAAATATAGTGTGTGCTTGGTACTATTGATGCTAACAGAGCTGTTTTTAATGAATTTACTACTGCTTTTTATAAGAAGCGTTGGAATATTGTAAAGAAAGAGGTAGTTAGTGAAATCCAAAGCTTCTTTAGAGGTAAAGCTCCTTGTAATTATTTCTCGAATTCTACCATCATCCTTATTCTTAAGGATAACATTAGATCTAATTCGAATCACTTCAGACCCATCTAACTTACTTCTGCGATGTCTAAAATCACAATTAAACTAATTGTGTCTTTACTCTCGCCTCATCTCTCTTCTTGCATTATTCTTAACCAATTATCTTTCACAAAGGGAAGAGATATTACAGATAATATTCTTTTGGCTTAAGAGCTTATTAATGACTTGGATAAAATGTATAGGAGTAGAAATCTAATTATGAATCTTGATCTTAAAATGTCTTTTGATACTATAAGTTGAGACTTCATCCTCAAGTTATTGCAGGGAAGAGGATTAAATTCTGACTTCTGCTCTCTTATTCTAGATGGTTAAGATGCAACCACTTTATTGTTCTCATCAATGGTAACACGTATTATTTCTTTTCCTCTATAAGAGGCATGAAGAAAAGTGTTCCCCTTTCACCCACTACTTTCATCATTGCTTTTCTTTGTGGAGAAAGAAGGGAAGTCAAAGGAATTTCAAGAGATTTACTTGGCGAAGAAATTGAGATAAGTTGTATTTACTTTTCTTTGTTTGTATGATGTTGCTTTTTTTATATAAAATCCATCTTTTGTCATATTTTCGTCTTGAGTCTTGAGTATATTTCTTTGTCTTCCTCCTTTTCATGTGATGTGTTGATGTCGTAATATGAAAATAATATGTTGATTTAATATGGAAATTTTGTGATGACCTTTTCACTTTTTACTTCACTTACTTTTTGATCTTGCCAATTGAAATGTTAAAACTAGTTGTGAGATGTACGTTCTGAAAGGACTATGAGTTCTACAACAAAAGTGAATGTCACATTCAATGTCCATGAATGAGTGACGTAGTTCATGGGGGTTGAATACAAATAAATAAGGAAATATATTTTGATGGGCGTAGAATTAGAGAAATTAGAGTGACAGACTAAAATCCTCAATTTGGTCCTAGGGTTTGGAAACTAAAGCGAGAGTTAGCCTTCAGGCGAAGGGAAGTTGGAGCTCCGTAGTGATAGCCGATATCATCCTAGCCTAACCATGGATTTAGGGATTAAACCTAGGATTAGCCAATGTTCTTTATATTGCTCGAAAGAGAGTAAAGAATAGGAATGCTCCTATTTGACACATTACAGTTGTATCACTGATCTATGTCACTAAATCATCACTTTATCTTGGAAAGGTGGAGGATTCTTTCTTGCAATTTAAAATTTTGTAATAAATTTTAGTCCCGTGTTTCTTAATTGTGTTAAAAGAGTAGAATGTACTTGTTGACCTCATTTTTGGTGAGGTCTTTTCTTTTTCTTGGTGCTTAGGATCTAGCCATAGGACTTCTCCTTGACTATCCTAGAGGACTAGAATTGGGACCCACCCTTTAGCAATTCAACTACTTCTTGACTCCTCATGGGACTCCACTTGGATGGTTGCAAACCTCTAAATTACCTTGGAAGGTTAAAAACACCATATAGACAACCAATAGTGAGTTCCTATTGGATTGTTTAGACTTAGGGTGACCTTGGGTGACTTGGGCTTCTCTTGCACACACACACATCCCTAAGCCACTTAACCTAAACCCTGAACCCTTGCATTTCTACCCTTTATGGAACTCACATTATTGAATCCAAGCCACTAATCTTTGATTAAGATGGCTAAGGTCAATATGTGAAGGATCATAAAGTGGTTACCATTTGGCTTGACTTGGTCCCAAAGTGGTTAGACTTGGCTAAGTCCATGGCTCATGCTTCCATACCCTAATTCCATTCCAAATCACTTTTTACCCAATTTTGACTCCACTAAAATGATCCCATTCTTCCTTATTTGAAACCCCATCTATTTTGCCAAATTTCTGGTTTTGACATTGGATCCTCTAAACTTACCTAAAACTACCTAAATGCCCCCCACAACCACCAAAATCATCCACAAAAATTCTCAAAAAATACCCAAAATTCTTAAAAATCCTAAGAATCATTTTGAAATAATTCCCACCTCTCAAATCGACCAAAATACCCCAATACCCTCCAAATAACCTCCAAATACCCTAAATACCTCTTTTGGCCCAAAAGTCTAAAAATTCCCAGAAAATTCCAAAAAATCCCAAATATTCCCAATTGCATTTTGTTTTAACTATACCAATGCATTTTGAAGGGTACTTCCATTGTTCTTCCACTGCATTTTAAGAGTTTTTATTAAGAGTAGGAGTAGAGAGCAGAAAGGAGAAAAGGGTCGGAGTGAAGTCTTCTTCTTCCCACTTATTTTCTTTCTTTTAGTTTAGTTTTTATTGAAGTATGAAATCTGTATTCTGAGTCATAGGAGTTGGGAGACTTGCTCTAAGGAGTAGTTTAGCGAGGAGTCAAAGTTTCAGAGGAACTTCCTTAGTATTGTGAAGAGGATTTTCAGATAAGTGTTTACTTTTAATCTTTTTATTAATACTTGCTTTCGTTTATTATTTTTCTTATTAATTTTAATTTCAAATCAATGTATTTTTTTATTTTCCCAATGCATTCTGAGTAGTTTACTTTATCTTTTTCTTTCTTAAATAGAGAAGTAATTAATTTATAAATAATTGTTGTGGAAAATATAAGTGTTTAAAAGTTGGAAGAAGTTGTGAAGATTAATTCTAAAAACTTTGTTTACTTCTTAATTTGGCCTGTTAAGTTGTAGAATTTCTTGAGATTATGTAAGATCCAAAGCGGTATTGTCTCATAAAAGTTAGTAAGAATCACATGCAATTATATGGGTGAGAGTTGTAGTCCATATAATTGAATGTAATATTAGAAGATATTTTTATGAAAGGGAGTAAAATTAGAGGATTTTAGAGTGACAGGCTAAAACCCCTTAATTTGGTTTGAAATTTTGAGTTTTGTTATGAGAAGTTAGCCCCCAGGTGGTGGGAATCGATGGTATCTTCCCTGCCTAACCATGTTCAAAATAATAAAAATTTCAAATTAACATATGTTCTTTATAGAACCAAGTAAGGGTAAAGAACACATTTACTTCTATCTATCACAACAATTTAAATACTTCCACAACAATACTTTAAGAATTATTACTACTTCATAAAAGGAAAGAAAAAAGATATTCTAATTAATAGTATTTTACATCCAGTGTTATTAGTTATTATAATTTTAATTTCATTGCTTAACATTTTATTAAAGAAAATTTTAAAAGACAAATCAACTTTCAAAACTTTTCAAAATTAAGACATACTTTTTCAAAAAACAATTAAAGAAAGTAAAAAGATAATTTTCTGATTTCTTTAAAAAATTTCATATTTTCCCTGTGGGTTCGATATCTCGGGACTTAATCAGAAAGTCCTATATTACTTGATAAACGATACGTATACTTGCGTAGTATCCCATATTTAAAAATCATAAGTTTCATATCAAAATCATTAAGGTATTTACCGGACAGTACCAAGTATTTAGCGTCGTTGCATTTATCGGGGATAAAGTTTTTGGCGCCGTTGCCGGGGAAAATTAATTTAAATTGCATTTTAAAGAGAATTAAGAAATTTTGAATTTTTACTTTTCTTTGTTTTTGTTAGTGTGTTGTGTTTTGTTTTGTTTTATTTTTGTATGTGTAGTTCAGGTTCTGAAGGACTTGTGCCTTACGATTCTGAATTAGAAAGAACTATCAGAAAAATCAAAAAAATTAAAAATATAGAAAAAGATAAAAATAATCAAGAAATGGCAAATCATCAAGATCAAAATGTTGGCATCCATCAAGAATTAAGACCTTTAAGAGATTATGTTAACCCTACACTAGATGAACTTCGTGCTAGTATTCAAAACCCTGTTGTAACTGCTAATTCTTTTGAGCTTAAACCTGCTATTATCCAAATGGTGTCTAATAATCAGTTTGGGGGAGCAACAACTGAAGATCCTAATTTGCATCTTGCTAATTTTCTAGAGTTGTGTGCTACTTTTAAATATGATGGTGTTTCGGATGATGCTATTAGACTTAGACTTTTTTCCTTTCTCACTAAGGGATAAAGCTAAAATGTGGTTACATTCGTTAGCACCTGAATCAATTAGAACTTGGGGTGAACTGTCACAAAAGTTCCTTGCTAAATATTTTCCACCATCTAAGACTGCTAAGTTGAGAAATGATATAACATCTTTTTGTCAGTTTGAAGGGGAATCAATTTATGAAGCATGGGAAAGATTTAAAGATCTCCTCAGGAAATGTCCACATCATGCGATACCGATTGGTTAATAATTCAAACTTTTTATAATGGATTAGTTGGATCTCTTAGATCAATCATCAATGCTGCTGCTGGTGGATCATTAATGTCTAAACCATATTTTGATGCTTATGCTTTAATTGAAGCAATGGCTACTAATAATTTTCAATGACCTTCTGAAAGGTTAAATCCTAAAAAGGTAGCCAGTGTTTATGAAAATGATGCTTTTATAATGTTAGCAAATAAAGTTGCTGTTGTATCAAGGAAGATATTCCAATTTGGGATGAATTTTTCTCAGCCAAATCTTATGATTGAATAAAATTCATTAGGCCAAATGGTTGATTCTTATTCTTCACCAGAAACTGTGAATGCTATAATCAAACCTTACAACCCATATTCCAATTATTATAACCCAGGTTGGAAGAATTATCCAAATTTTAACCGGAATAACAATAATCGAGGTGGTGTTAATCAACAATTGGGGAACACCCAAGTAAACCCATTGGGAATTGGAACAACCAAGGTAATAATAATAATAGACTAACTTATCCTTCAAAGTTATAACAATGCTTTACAAAATAAGGAGAAGAAGTTGTCTATGGAAGAAGTAGTATCACATATGGGAAATCAATTACAAATTTAAGGAGCAACCATCAGAAATATTGAAAATCAATTGGGACAAATTGCAAAGCCTTAATTAATAGATCCCAAGGAATTCTTCCATACAATACTGAAGTGAATCCAAGAGAAAAGAATAAAGAACAAGTGAAGGCAATTCAGCTGAGAAGTGGAAAAGATTTGGAAGGTAGAGTTCAAAAAGAAGCTGAAATAAAGAAAGAAGAGATTGAAAAACATAAAGAGGACGCTCCAAAAGGTTTTGAAAGACCTATTTCTCCACCTAAGGTTGATTTAGAAAAACCACCACCTCCATTTCCTCAGAGACTTCATCAACAAAAGTTGGATTAGGAATTTTAAAAATTCTTGAAGCTATTAAAGAAGCTTACCATTAATATTCCATTTGCTGAAGCCCTAGAACAAATGCTAAGCTATGCGAAATTTATGAAGGATATTCTTAATAAAAAGAGGAAGTTTGAAGAAAATGAGACTCGTTGCACTTAGTGAGGGGTGCGATGCGATAATTCAGAAAAAGCTTCCTGAAAAACTTGAAGATCCTGGTAGTTTCACAATTCCATGTGCAATCGGAGAAAGATTCTGTGGAAAAGCTTTATGTGATTTGGGTGGAAGCATTAACCTTTTGCCTCTATCAATATTCAAAAGACCGGGACTAGGAGAAATAACCCTAACTACTGTAACTCTGCAATTAGCAGATCGTTCGATCACATATCCTAAAGGAGTTATAGAAGATGTTTTGGTAAAAGTGGATCAATTTATTTTTCCTGTGGATTTCATTGTGTTATATATGAAGGAAGATAAAAAGATACCCATAATTTTGGGGAGACCTTTTCTAGCTACAGGCAGAGCCATGATAGATGTGCAAAAAGGCGAATTAACGATGAGGGTTAATGATCAGACTGTCACATTTAATATTTCAAAATTGATAAAATATCCTGCTAGAGGTAAAGAAGATGAGTGTTATAGGATGGATGTTAATGAATATTTAAGTGAATGTCATTTCAAATCAACTTATGAAGAGAAAGCTGAAAGAGAAGAATTTGAATATAAGCAAGAAGAGGAGTTATTTGATTCTGAAGATTTTCAAGAGGAAGATTTAAAGTTTGTTCCTGAAAGTTTTGAATTGTTGGGCATGACTGAAAAGATAAATCTTATGGTCCATCAATTGAAAAACCTCCTGAACTTGAGTTAAAAATGCTTCCTGATCATTTGAAGTATGTTTTTTAGGTGAATCCTCTACCTTGCTCGTTATAATTTCCTCTCAATTAACTCGAAAAAGAAGAAGAGAGTTTGCTTGAAATTTTGAAGAAGCACAAGAAAGCCTTTGGATGGACAATTGCCGATATTAAAGGAATCGACTCCTTCAATTTATATGCACTGAATTCTTATGAAGATAATTGCAAACCGCGGGCTGATCCCCAAAGGAGACTAAATCCTATTATGAAAGACGTTGTTAAGAAAGAAATTTTAAAATGGTTGGATGCTGAAATTATCGACCCTATTTCAGATAATGCATGGGTTAGTCCTATTCACCGTGTTCCTAAGAAAGGAGGAGTAATCTGTGATCGTTAACGAAAAGAATGAAATGATACCAACAAGACAAGTTACGGTGGTGGCGAATATGCATTGATTATAGAAAATTAAACCTTGCTACGATGAAATATCATTTTTTTATTAACCTTTCTAGATTAAATATTGAATAGACTAGCTGGACATAAATACTTTTGTTTTCTGGATGGATATACTGGTTACCACCAAATTCAAATTGCTCCTAAGGATCAAGAGAAAACTACGTTTACCAGTCCTTATGGTACGTTTTCTTTTAGAAGAATTCCCTTTGGTTTAGTAATGCCCCTACTACATTTCAGAGATGTATGATGGCTATTTTTTGTGATTTAATTGAAGAAGGGATTGAAGTTTTTATGGATGACTTTTCAGTGTTTAGGATTTCGTTTGAATTATGTTTAGAACATCTATCTAAAGTTCTAAATCGCTGTGAAGAAACTAATTTGGTCCTTAATTGGGAAAAATACCAATTTATGGTAGTAGGAGGAATTATTTTGGGACATCGAATTTCAGAAAAAGGTTTGGAGGTAGATTCTGCAAAAATTCAAGTTATATCTAATTTACCTTGTTGATCCATGAAAAAAATAACTATTTTTATGCTTTGATTTTTATCAATTTTTAAGGATATTATGCTTTAATGAAAGGTATTTTTGTGTTTTTGGATGTAGGTGATGTAAAAAGGTCCAAAAAAGGAAAAAGGGTGAAAAAGGAGCAAAAAGGAGCAAAAATGGAGCAAAATACAAGAATTATAAAAAATTATGGTCTGGCGCCTAGGCGCCAGAAGTTGGCGCCTAAGCGCCAGAAGTTGGCGCCTAAGCGCCAGAAGTTGGCCCCTAAGCGCCAGACTTGATACAGAAACTGTCAAGTTTTTGACTACTTTTGGACGGTTATTTTGACGGAGTGAGCGGTTATTGGACATTCTAAAAGACTGGCAGTTATTCCTTGATAATAGGACATGTGATACATTGCATTTGGACGCTCCAAAACGGTTTTAATCGCGAAGAGGTGCGAGCCAAAGTGAAGAGGTGCGAAGAACTAGACGCGGTGTCCCGCACTCTGGCGCCGGATCCGGCGCCAGGCGCCGAGCAGTACCTTCTAGAAGATTCATTGAATTTGGACATGTTTTGAAGAGGTGCCTTAAGGCAACCCTTGAAGCCTATAAATAGGAGTCCACTCCTTCAGAAAAAATGGGCCCCCATTGTATTCCCTATCTCTTAGCCACTTTAGGATCTCTCATCCTTAGAGAGAGAAATAGAGAGAGAAATTTAGGGCCACTTTTATTTAGTTTAGTGAGTTTATTTTTAAATTGTTGCATATGGAGTTCATTACACTGTGGAATCAGTAGGAATCAGAAGATCTGTAGAAGGAATATTTGAGATAAGTATTTTATTTTTTTGATTCAAAGTTTATTTATTATATTTTGCTGTTTATATTCAATGTGTTCTGAGTAGTTAGTTTACTTTCTTCCTTCAATTATGAAAAGATAAATAAGATAATATAAAATTCGATGGAGAATTGAAAATCAAAATATTTTCAAAACATTGTGATGATATTAATACCTGATCTTACTTTACTTTTTAAATTGACCATTTAAATTGTTAAAACCCGTTGAAGAGTTTTGAGACCTAGAAGGAGAAGAACTCTTAACTTGTAGATTTCACATGAATCCTTGGGTAGTCGAAGGCCATGCGCGGGCTATTCAAGGTGAAGTGCAAATAAATAGGAAAATAAGATTTAAAGGGCGTAGAATTGATAAGTTTTTAGAGTGACAGACTAAATTCTTATAATTTGATTTATAGATAAGGAAAGGGTCACTAGTAGGGTCGACCATAGCCACCCTTGGACATCTAGTAGTGTGAGCCTAGATTAACCCATTCTACTAACAATACATCCGGACCTGATCTGTAGATTAGCCAATGTTCTTTGCGCTCGGATCGAAAGGGTAAAGGATAGGAATGCTTCTATTTAGCACAATACCATAAAATAGATTCTCCAACGAATATTAAATTATCTTAAAAATCTTGGATTAATTGAAAGGAAGAAAGTTGTTTGTTTTATATTGTTTTTGCAAAATTATTTTCTTATTATTGTTTTCTTTATCTGCATCTAGTAAATTAAAAGTAATTTATAGTTAGATTAAAATACAAAAAGATTTTGAAATACAATATTTAAAATTTTATTACCCTTTTTTCCCGTGGGATTGATACTGGGTTCTTTGTTTCAAAGCCCTTTATTACTTGAAACGATACGTATACTTGCGTAGTACCTAAAAAGTATATAAAATATTTCCTTTAAAATTATATTTTGCTATATAAACATATATTTAAAAAGTATTAATCAATAACGGCCTAGCATTCGGTAGCAATCAAGTTTTATTTAATGCTTATTGTCGTAAATTAAAATTTGGTACACATCTATATAGCGAGTTATTCGGGTCGAGTGTTTCGCGCCTTTGCCGAAATTAAATTTTCTAGCGATGGTAACAAATTCTTGTATTTGGAAATACAAAAATTGGGTCGAGTTTTTGGCGTCGTTGCCGGGGATAAGAGGTACAATTTATAGATTTTTAAATATTATATTTCCAAAAACATAAAAAATATAATAATATAAAAATATAAATATAAAAATAAAATAAAATAAAATAAAATTTTTATTCCTTGCTTTATTTATTATTATTTTTTATGCGTAGTTTTGGTTCTGAAGGATTAATACCTTTAGATTCTGAACTAGAATGAACAATTAGAAAAATTAAAAAGGGAAAATAAATTCAAAAATTTCAAGAAATGACTACTTTACAAAATCCAATTGAACTTAATGATCAAAATGTTTATAAACTATTAAGGGATTATGCTAACCCTACAGTTGATGAACTTCATAGTAGTATTCAAATACCACTGTAAATGCTAATTCTTTTGAACTTAAACCGTCTATTATTCAAATAGTGCAAAACAATCAATTTGGTGGAAGACCAAATGAGGATCCAAATTTACACCTTGTTAGTTTTTTAGAACTTTGTGCTTCCTTTAAATATAACAATGTTTCTGATGATGCTATTAGACTTAGACTCTTTCCTTTTTCCTTAAGAGATAAAGCAAAGATGTGGTTAAACTCATTAGCAACTGGTTCTATTAAAACATGGGCTGAAATGGCACAAAAATTCCTTGCTAAATATTTTCCTCCTTCTAAACTGCTAAATTAAGAAATGATATTACTTCGTTTATTCAATTTGACGGGGAGACAAAATATGAAACTTGTGAAAGATTTAAAGAACTATTAAGAAAATGTCCTCATCATGCTTTACCTGATTGGTTAATTATTCAAACATTTTACAATGGATTAATTGGATCTTTAAAATCAATTATTGATCTGTCATTGTTGGAGGTTCTTTAATGTCTAAATCATTTGAAGAAGCTTACACTTTAATTGAAAAAATGGCTAATAACAATTTCAATGGCCTTCCGAAAGGATTAATCCTAAAAAGATGGCAAGTATTCACGATAATGAAGTCTTTTCTATCCTAGCTTCACAAGTAGCAGCAATGTCTAAAAGATTATATAATTTTGCAATTAATATTTCACATAATAACTCTGCTAATATTGAATATTCTCAATCTATTGGAACTTTACAAGCTATTGCAAGTAAAAATAATCCTTATTCAAATTATTATAATCCTGTGTGGAAAAATTATCCTAATTTTAACTTGAATAATTCACAACAACAATGGGGTAATAATCAATCTCATTCCACTGGAAATTGGAATAATCATGTTAATCCAAATTATAAACCTCCTCGATTTAATAATCAACAGAAAAAGTTATCAATAGAAGAATTAATTTTACAAATGAATAATCGATTACAAAATCAAAATACTGCTTATTCGTAATATCAAAAATCAAATGGGGCAAATTGCTACTTTAACTAATAACAGACCTGTAGGAACACTTCTTAGTAATGTTGAAATTAATCCAAAGGAAACTGGAAAAAAACATGAACATGTTAAGGCTGTAAAACTTAGAAGTGGAAAGGAATTAAAAGAAAGAATGCATAATGAAACTGAAAAAGAGATTGAGGTTGAAGAGATCGAAAAACTAAAGAAACTCTCTCTCCTAGTCGAGATCAGACTGTTATACCTATTAATGTGGAAGTTGAAAAACCACCACCACCTTTTCCTCAAAGACTTAAACAGCAGAAACTTGATCATCAATTTTCTAAGTTCTTTGAAATTTTTAAGAAACTTTTTATTAACATACCTTTTGCTGAAGGTTTGGAACAAATGCAAACTTATGCAAAATTTATGAAGGATATTTTAAGCAAGAAACGAAAATTTGAAGCTTTTGAAACTGTTGCATTAAGTGAAGAATGCAGTGCAATAATTCAAAAGAAATTACTTGAAAAGCTTAAGGATCGTGGAAGTTTCACTATACCCTGTGCTATTGGAGAAAAATTTTGTGGAAAAGCTTTATGTGGTTTAGGAGCAAGTATTAATCTCATGCCATTTTCTATTTTTCGAAGATTGAATTTAGGAGAAATTACTCCCACCACCGTAACCCTTCGATTAGGCGATAGATCTATCACTTATCCTAAAGGAGTTATAGAGGATGTCCTTGTTAAAGTGGATAAATTTATCTTCCCCGTAGATTTCATCGTACTTGATATGGAAGAAGATAAAGAGATACCTATTATTTTTGGGAGACCTTTTCTAGCTACCGGACGAGCTATGATTGATGTGCAAAAGGGAGAATTAACCATGAGAGTTAATGATCGAGAGATTAAATTCAATGTTCTTAAATCGATGAAGTACCACGATAAAGAGAAATGTTATCGAATGAATATAATTGATTATTTAATTGAGAAACATTATCAAGAAAAATGTAAAGTCATTTCTGAAGAAAAATTTGAATTTTTAAATGATGAAAATGAAGAAGTAAAAGAAGAAGAGACTCGTTTTATTAAAGATAACTGGGAAACTTTCGACATAACTCAAAATGATATACTTTTACCATCAATTAAAAAAGCCACTGAACTGGAATTAAAAATGTTACCTTCACATTTAAAATATGCGTTTCTTAGAAATTCGTTAACTTTACTGTTATTATTTCTTCTGAACTGAGTAAAGATCAAGAAGAAAAATTACTAGGTGTGTTAAAGAATTATAAGAAAGCTTTTGGTTGGACTATTGCTTATATAAGAGGAATAAGCCCTTCCATTTGTATGCATAGAATTTTAATGGAAGAAAATTTTAAACCTATTATTGAACGCAAAGAAGATTAAATCTTATCATGAAAGAGGTTGTTAAAAAAGAAATTGTTAAGTGGTTAGATGCTTGGTATTATTTATCTTATTTCGGATAGTCGATGGGTAAGTCCTATTCATTGTGTTCGAAGAAAGGAGGTGTAATGCTATCATTGTCAATGATAAAAATGAACTAATTCCTACAAGACAAGATTACTTGGATGGCGAATTTGTATTGATTATAGGAAATTAAATGACACCTACTAGAAAGGATCATTTTCCTTTACCTTTCTTGGATCGAATGCTCGATAAACTAGTTGGACACCCATATTTACGTTTTTCGGATGGATATTACGGTTATCATCGATTGCTTATTGCTCACCGAGGACCAAGAGAAAACAACATTTACAAGTCCTTATGGAACCTTTGCTTTTAGAAGAATGCCTTTTGGTTTATGTAATGCACTACAACTTTTCGAAGATGTATGATGTCGATATTTTGTGATTTGATTGATGAAAGGAATTGAAATATTCATGGACGATTTTTCGAGTTTTTGGAACTTCTTTTGAATCTTGTTTGGAAAACATTTCAAAGTTACGAAAAGATGTGAAGAAACAAACTTAGTTCTTAAGCTGGGAAAAATGTCGATTCATGGTCGCGAAGGCATTGTACTTGGTCACAAAGTTTCACAAAAAGGATGGAAGTAGATCGAGCGAAAGTGAAAATTATTGCTGAATTGTAACCACCTTCTACTGTTACTGATGTGAGAAGTTTTCTAGGTCATGCTGGATTTTATAGAAGATACATAAAAGGATTTTTCTAAAATTGCTAAACCTCTTTGTCATTTATTGAAAAAAGATGCGAAATTTGAATTTAACAAAGAATGTATTAATGCTTTTAATATTCTAAAAGAAAAACTAATAACCACTTTTATCATTGTTGCACCTAATTGGAATAAATCTTTTGAATTAATGTGTGATGCGAGTGATTTTGCAATTGGAGTCTGTATTAGGACAAAAATATGAGAAGGTTTTCAAAGTTGTATATTATGCTTAGTAAAACTCTCACTGAAACACAAAGAAATTACATTACCACTGAGAAGGAGCTTCTAGTATAGTATATGACTTTGATAAATTTAGACCTTATCTTCTTGGTACTAAATGCATAGTTCATACTGATCATTCTGTTATTAAATATCTAATATCTAAGAAGGATTCTAAACTGTGTGATAAGATGGGTTTTACTTCTACAAGAATTTGATTTTCAAATAGTAGATAGAAAAGGAATTGAAAACTAAATTGCTGATCATTTGTCTAGAATTAAAAATGATATTATTTCGGAAGAAAATATAAATGAGAAATTTCACGATGAATCTTTATATGTTATTCGAGGATGCAAAACACCTTGGTATGCTTGATATTGTTAACTATTTAGTTAGCAATATTTTACCTTATGAATTGGATAACAAATTTATTAAGAAATTTAAATATGATGCTAAATCTTATATTTGGGAAGATCCTCATTTATTTAAAATTGGAAGAGATTCTATAATTCGAAGATGTGTACCTTATGAGGAAACTTTTGCTTATTATTCAAAAATGTCATGATTACGATTTTGGAGGACACTTTGGCATAGATAAAGCTGCATTTAAAATTTTAAATTACGGATTTTATTAGTCTACCTTATTTAAAGATGTGAGACATTATGTGAAAACATGTGATCGATGTCGAAAGGATGGGAAATATATCTAGGAAGGATGAAATGCCTTTAAAGCTATATATTGGAAGTTGAAATTTTTGATATATGAGGTTTAGACTTTATGGGACCATTTGTTCCATCATGCTGGAAAAACTTATATTTTATTAGCGAGTTGATTATGTTTTAAAGTGGATTGAAGCATGTTGCTTTACAAGCTGTGATTCCAAAAGTGTTTCTAAATTCTTAAAGAAAATTATATTTTCGAGATTTGGAATGCTAAGGTAATTATCACTTGATGGTGGAAGTCATTTCAGGAATGTAAGAATTCAATCATTACTACAAAAATTTGGAATCAAACATAGAATTGCAACTGCTTATCACCCACAAACAAGTGGAATGATTGAAGTATCAAACAGAGAAATTAAAAGAATTTTAGAGAAGTCTGTTAGTTCTAAAATAACTGATTGGGTTGATAGACTTGATTCTGCATTATGGGCTTATAGAACAGCTTATAAGACACCAATAGGAATGTCACCTTACCAGTTAATTTATGGTAAACATTGTCACTTACTCGTTGAACTTGAACATAAAGCTTATTGGGCGATAAAGGAGTTTAATTTTAATTTGAATGAAGCGAGGAGAAAGCGATTATTGCGATTGAATGAGATGGAAGAGATAAGAAATGAATCATATGAAAATGCGAGGATTTATAAAGAGAAAATGAAGATGTTACATGATAAGAAAATTTCGGGAAAAATTTTTGAGCACGAACAGAAGTATTACTTGTTTAATTCTCGTTTAAAACTTTTTCCTAGAAAATTAAGATCTAAATGGATTGGACCCTATATAATTGAGAAAGTATACCATTATGGAGGTCGTGGATATTAAAGACCCCAAAACAGGAAAAATTTTTAAAGTAAATGGATTAAGATTGAAGCCTTATTTGGGAGATATTAAAATGATTTATAAAGAGGCTTATGAATTGAGTCGACACTGATTAAAGATTTACTTAAGTCGAGGTGACGACGTTAAACTAAGCGCTTTGTGGGAGGCAACCCATAATTATCTTTTGTTTTGAGTGTTTTTATGTTTTTAATGTAAGGTTATGCCTCGATCTTGACTAATTTTATATTACTTTAGAAAAATTTGATGCTTATAAGTCTTTGTTGACTTAAGCTGAAGATTATTTTGAAATATGTAAGATTTAGAAATTGGATCACTCTATTCTAAATATGAGTAAAAAGGAGATCAAGTTAACCTTCATTATGATTGCTTACAATTTGTGTTATTGAGTCTAGATTACTCTTACCAGTATAATTTACTATCTTGGAGAACGAAACTTTGAAGTTTGACGATTAGGCGAAACGGAGTTGAACATAGTTCCGGCACCAGGCGCCGAGATTCGGCGCTAAGCGCCCGAGTTAAACTATGTATCGATAGGTCCGGCGCTAGGCGCCGATTTGGCGCCTAAGCACGACGATTCTTGGGTCGTGCAAAACCGAAAATTTTCAGTTTTTTACACGATTTTCACCTTTAAATCAGCCCATCTTCATCCACTAACCATCAAGCGATCAAAGTTACGTCCATTACACTTCATTCTTGAGAGATTTGAGAAATTTTTGAAGAAATGGAAGGAAGAAATCTTGGAGAAGAGGCTAGGGACAAGGTCTCGAAAGGATCCTCGACCCTACTTCGATGGTTTCATCGCGGTAAGTTTAGAGAAAATTTCTAGTCGCTTGGATAAATTTGAAGCGGAGTTTAAAAGCATTGGAGATCGCCTTCATGAGATGTTTCATCGGATTGAACATCTAGAATGGCGAGATGAAACTTCGATTTGATCATTTTGAGGCTTATCAAGATGCTCGAGTTGAAATGTATGCGAAGAACAAGTGGATTGACGAAAAGACGGCTACTTGATTTCACGAGAGCGTTAGTGTTCTTTCCAAGCGGAATACACAATTTCCCTTGTGAAGATTAGAGTATTCTGGTAATGAGATCGTTATTATTTGGTTTGTTGAGTCGTTGTATCGATGTAGTGAATCAATTGTATTTGTGTATTTGCTTTCATGTTCAATGTGTGTTGTTTTTGCTTAGAAATTGTTGTGTTTGATTGTGTATTAGGAACTTAAATCAAGTATGATACTTATACGGAATATATTGAGCCAATATTGAAGATTATAAATGGAATTTAGTGAAGTTTGATTTAAACTTTATGTTTGATTGGTGGATTTAATATTTAATTTTTAAAATTTTTGGAAAATGTTTTGGAAGTTAGAAGCTGAAATCCTACTCTAATGTGAGTAATTGGAAGTTGAATTTATGAATTTTGGTGGAAAATTAAATTTAAAAATATTTTTTTGTGAAAGGTGACTCGGCGCCTAGGCGCCGAATTCGGCACTAAGCGCCCGTTCGGCCTATACCGAAAAATTCCTTAAATACCCCCAAAAGCCATTATCGATGCACTAAGCCTTGTTCTTCCTCCATTTTTCACGAAAATCAGCTTTTAGAATCCATTTTTGAGGTCAAAACATCAAGGATTTGGGCGCGAAACCATTCGATTTCTTCATCTCAAGGTCAGATCTACACTCTAAACCATTTATTTTCTATTTTCACCATAGATTTCCCTAGGTTTTGCTAAGAACCAAAATTTTGAAAAAAATTTTGATTTTTAGTGATTTCTTTGGATTTTTAAACTTATTTTAAGTTTTCTAAACTTAAAAAGAGTTTAAATTTTTTATTCCTAAATTTGTTCTTGTTTTCTTTCACGTTTAGATGGCTCCGAAATCTAAACACGGGAAGGCACGAGACAACTTCGATAGCAACGAATTTCTCTGCGAAATTGCGCATTTTCGATTCCACGAATTTGCGACGTCGAGGAAGTTCATTTCGAACGAAGTTTCTATCATCCGGGGAGATGATTGAAAACACTATTGTTGAGCACAAGCGACAACGATTCCGTTATTTCACTCTTTGTTCTTCGTTATCCACTATAGTTCGAGAGTTTTATGCGAATTTTCTGGATGCCGAAGATTATAAAGTTTTTGTCAGAGGTGTCGGAGTAGGATTTACTCTTGAAAGAATCAATGTATTTTATGGCCTGCCACCGAGTGCCACTATTCTGGATTATCTCCATCTGAGGGAGATTTGGATATGATCATTGCTTATTTGACTTACGGTACTGGATCTTGGAAGATCAGGAACAGAAAAAGGGTAAACTTCAAATCCTCCGAGTTAAATGGTATTTCTAAATCATGGCACTACTTTATTTCTGCAAGATTGTTACCTTCCAACCACACGAGTGAAGTGACTCAGATATCGAGCGATCTTAAACTACGCATTCGGGAAAGGAAGCCTATTGATGTCGGCGGTATTATTAATGATTACGTGGATTCTCTTGCGAGATCCGATACTTACGTTGGATTGGGATTCCCATCTACGATTTATTCATTATGTATTAGCAATGGAGTCACTGCAGATATTTCAGAGGAAAAGTTGAAGACTACTAAGCCGATTGGTCAGGAGAGCATTAGCATATATGATCGTCTTCGAGGGAAGAGATCGACTGCTCCTTCTTCTTCTGCACCCACTCCAGGTAAACCTTCTACTTCCTGACTTTCTACTTCTGTCGAGCCACGATCGAGTTTACGGGAGTTAATGCATGATCGGTTTATAGAGCGACGGCAGGAGTTATTTCGAACTCGCTGCGGGGTTGATACTATTGATAGGAAACTTGATCATTTATCTGACTATACCCAGAGGAAGAGTAGCTATGATGCTGAGTATGATGAAGCCTTTGTCAGATTTCTGAAGGGTGAGCATGATGTTAGTTTCCCTACTTTCCTAGTTTTACACCATTTGTTGATCCTAAGGATGATGAGTTTTCCTTTGGTGACGATGATGATGATGAGGCTACAACCAGTGACTAGTAGTTGATAGATCTCTATGTTGTGCTACTTTGTTGTTAGTTTGTTTTGTTGGGTTTGTTTGTTTAGTTTAATGTTTGATATATGTTGATTTGTTTATGTACCTGTGTGGATTGATTAGTGTTAAGATTCTGTTGTTAGAATATTCTTAGTATATTGTGTTTGAGACTGAGATTAGAGTTAATTTATGATATGTTTGTTTCGGTCTCTTTGTTTAGTAATTAGTAATTTTGCTCTGCTTTTATTTTGTTTTAAATTTAGTATAATCATAAAAATTAGCTCGCTTACTTTTTATACTGTTTCAATTTTATCTTTATTATTCATAAAAGCATTAGTAGAAGTAAATTTTTCTTTTTAAGATCGTTTTTACATACTTATAAAAATTTCCTTTTTAAAATTATGATTTTCTTTCTCTCATACTTTCAAATTTTCATAGTATACCAAAACTTAAGTTTGGGGGAAGGGAAAATACATTCAAATTTAAATTTTATTTGTCCTTAAAGAGCTAATATTTTCTTAAAATAAAAACTTTTTAACATAATTTAAGGAATGAAGAATCTATTTAAGATCACTTTTATTTTTGAAATTATAAACAATTTAGTGAACTTAACCAAAATTTTAATAACTTTGATTGATTTTAAGAATAGAATTATTTCACTTAAAGAAGAATAAGATTAAGGAATTTTTCTATTCATGGTAGAAATAATGGAATTTTAGAATTATTAAGTAATAAAAAATTATCACTTGAAAAAAGAAAAGATTGAAAATCTTTTTGAATTTTTATTCATGTTATAATAATTAAGTGGAAATGTATAAGTTTTGAAAATATAAGTTAAGGATAGTGAAGTTGAAAATCATTAACAATGCTATCCGAGATATAGTAATCCTCTCTATATGAAAAAAAAGAGAAGAGAGGAGAAGCTTGAGGAAATGCCTAATCAAAAATTGGCTTCACTTGAATTATCTTATAGAAGGAAAACTAGTTACATATTTTACTTAATTTTTATGCATGAATCTTTATTTAGGAAAGGTTTTTCAAGAAGATCTTTTTTTTTGTAAATAATTTAAAAGATTTTACTATAATAAACTTCTATTATTTTCAAAATTGATGAAAAATTTGAAATCTTATGATTTGGTAGTTGAATATTCTTTAAATTCTTAAAATTAAACCTAGTTAGTGAAATTGGGTTAATAATTTACTAAAGACTTTATAAAATCAAAAATTATAAGGAATCTTAAATATTTATCTTTTATTCCAAAGGTTATACATTTTATATAGTAAAAAGGGTTACTTGAGGACAAGTAACATTTAAGTTTGGGGGATTTTGATCCATGAAAAAAAATACCTATTTTTATGCTTTGATTTTTATCAATTTCTAAGGATATTATGCTTTAATGAAAGGTATTTTTGTGTTTTTGGATGTAGGTGATGTAAAAAGGTCAAAAAAGGAAAAAGGGTGAAAAAGGAGCAAAAGGAGCAAAAATGGAGCAAAAATGGAGAAAAATACAAGAATTATAAAAAATTATGGCCTGGAGTCTAGGCACCAGAAGTTGGCGCCTAAGCGCCAGACTCGATACAGAAACTGTCAAGTTTTTGACGACTTTTGGACGGTTATTTTGACGGAGTGAGTGGTTATTGGACATTCTAGAAGACTGACAGTTGTTCCTTGATAATAGGACATGTGATACATTGCATTTGGACGCTCCAAAACGGTTTTAATCGCGAAGAGGTGCGAGCTAAAGTGAAGAGGTGCGAAGAACTGGACGCGGTGTCCGGCGCCTAGGCACTCAGATTCCGGCGCCTAGGCGCCAGACAGACCTTCTAGAAGATTCATTGAATTTGGACATGTTTTGAAGAGGTGCCTCAAGGCAACCCTTGAAGCCTATAAATAGGAGTCCACTCCTTCAGAAAAAATGGGCCCCCATTGTATTCCCTATCTCTTAGCCAGTTTAGGATCTCTCATCCTTAGAGAGAGAAATAGAGAGAGAAATTTAGGGCCACTTTTATTTAGTTTAGTGAGTTTATTTTCAAATTGTTGCATATGGAGTTCATTACTTCGTGGAGTCGGTAGGAATCGGAAGATCCGTAGAAGGAATATTTGAGATAAGTATTTTATTTTTTTGATTCAAAGTTTATTTATTATGTTTCGTTGTTTATATTCAATGTGTTACGAGTAGTTAGTTTATTTTCTTCCTTCAATTATGAAAAGATAAATAAGATAATATAAAATTCGATGGAGAATTGAAAATCAAAATATTTTCAAAACATTGTGATGATATTAATACCGATCTTACTTTACTTTTTAAATTGGCCATTTAAATTGTTAAAACCTGTTGAAGAGTTTTGAGACCTAGAAGGAGAAGAACTCTTAAATTGTAGATGTCACATGAATCCTTAGGTAGTCGAAGGCCATGCGCGGGCTATTCAGGGTGAAGTGCAAATAAATAGGAAGATAAGATTTAAAGGGCGTAGAATTGATAAGTTTTTAGAGTGACAGACTAAATTCTTTTAATTTGATTTATAGATAAGGAAATGGTCACTAGTAGGGCCGACCATAGCCACCTTTGGACATCTAGTAGTGTGAGCCTAGATTAACCCATTCTACTAACAATACATCCGGACTCGATCCGTAGATTAGCTGATGTTCTTTGCACTGGATCGAAGGGTAAAGAATAGGAATGCTTCTATTGGCACAATACCATAAAATAGATTCTCCAACGAATATTAAATTATCTTAAAAATTTTGGATTAATTGAAAGGAAGAAAGTTGTTTGTTTTATATTGTTTTCACAAAATCATTTTCGTATTATTGTTTTCTTTATCTGCATCTAGTAAATTAAAAGTAATTTATAGTTAGATTAAAATACAAAAAGATTTTGAAATACAATATTTAAAAATTTATTACCCTTTTTCCCGTGGGATCGATACTGGGGTCTTTGTTTCAAAGACCTTTATTACTTGAAACGATACGTATACTTGCGTAGTACCCAAAAAGTATATAAAATATTTTCCTTTAAAATTATATTTTGCTTTATATAAACATATATTTAAAAAGTATTAATCACTAACAAATTTCTAGCATTCGGTAACGATCAAGTTTTATTTATCGTTATTGCCGTAAATAAAAATTTGGTACACATCTATATAACAAGTTATTCCGGGTCAAGTGTTTCGCGCCTTTGCCAGAAATTAAATTTTCTAGCAGTGGTAACAAATTCTTGTATTTGAAATACAAAAATCGGGTCACTTACCCAAGTAGTGTAAGGGGAATTAGAAGTTTTTTAGGACATGCTGGATTCTACAGGCGTTACATTAAAGACTTTTCAAAGATTACAAAACCTTTATGCCGTTTACTGGAAAAGGATGCAATTTTTAATTTTGATGATGACTGCCATAAAGCCTTTGAAACAGTAAAAGAAAAATTAATCAATGCACCTGTAATAATTTCACCAAATTGGGAAAAACCTTTTGAATTAATGTGTGATGCTTGTGATTATACTATTGTTGGTGTTTTGGGTCAGAAATATGATAAAATTTTCAAAGTAATTTATTATGCTAGTAAAACTCTTAATGAAGATCAAATTAATTATACCAATATTGAGAAAGAGTAATTAGCAATAGTATTTGCCTTTGATAAATTTCGATCATTTTTAATTGGAACAAAATGTGTTGTGCATACTGATAATTCTGCTATTAAATACTTAATGAAGAAAAATGATGCAAAACCGAGACTGATAAGAAGGATTCTTATTTTGCAAGAATTTGATTTTGAGATAGTAGATAGGAAGGGTTCTGATAATCAAATTGCTGATCGTTTGTCCAGGCTTGAAATTGAAAAATCTCTCTTTGATATTGAAGAAATTAATGAACATTTTCCTGATGAAAAACTTTTCACTGTTAAAGAATGGCATGTTCCGTGGTATGCAGACATAGTAAACTTTATTGTTAGTAATATTATACCCTATGGTTTGACATTTCATGAAAATAAGAAATTTCTATATGATGCTAAGACTTATTTTTGGGATAACCCATTTTTATATAAACAAGGAAAGGATCTTATAATTCGAAGATGTGTACCTTTGGAAGAGACTTATGAAATTATTCAAAAATGTCATGATTCTGATTATGGGGGACATTTTGGACGTGATAAAACTGCATATAAAATATTACAATAAGGATTTTATTGGCCTACAATTTTTAAGGATGTGAATGTTTATATTAAAAATTGTGATAGATGTCAGCGTGTAGGCAATATTTCTAGAAGAGATGAGATGCCCCTCAATTATATGTTGGAAGTTGAAATATTTGATGTTTGGGGACTAGATTTTATGGGACCATTTACACCATCTTTCGGAAATGTTTATATTTTGATAGCAGTAGACTATGTTTCCAAATGGATTGAAGCTATTGCTTTACTTCGATGTGATGCTCAAAGTGTTGCAAAGTTTTTAGAGAAGAATATTTCGGCATATTTTTAGGTTAGGTGTTTTATTTTGGAAAAAGGGGTCGCCTACAGAAGTTGTCGGCGAATTTTAGATTTTAAATTTAATTTAAATATGTATATATGGTTTAGAAAGTAGTATTTGATTTTGAAAATAATTTTAAGTTTAAAGGTTTTAAGATATGAAATCAAACCGATCTCACATCCCAAATAGTTTATATAAACGAGCACCGCACCACAGACCGTGTATCTATCCCGAAAAATTGACACACTTGCTTGATGATGGGGCTCGATTAAATAAACTAGGAGATTTGTGACATCCGTTTGGTCCGCGAACCAATTTTATAAGCCGACAATTTCCCCTGCTTAATATAAATGAATTAAGCAGTGTTTATATTACCCGGGTTCTTAAAGTTCCCTATAAGGGCAAGCCCCTATAGTTAATTACATCTTAAATGATGGGAATCATTTAAGAAAACTCTCGATAATGATCAGTGGTTTTGCTCTCAAGAATTTCAAAGTTTAAGGTTTTCAAAGGATTGGATTTTGGAAATTCAAAAGGGAATGACTCAAAATTTGGAACAATTTATTTTTGAGAATCCAAAGGAAGAGAAGTAGGAGAAGTTGAGGATCAAGAGGGATCTTGGCAACTTCCCAAACTATCCTATTGTTTGGCTCGAATTTAAGAAAATCCTAATATTATCTGATATTTCAATCTTGCCAATTTTAGTTAATTAGGACTTATATTCGTATGACATAATCATACAATCAGCCTAGAAGATGTGAGGGTTTATGTCGTACTAAACGACTACCTCGGAGTCCTAAGACCGGTTAGGGCTTAATTTACATGACATGATCATGCAAATGCCTAACGAAGAGTTGAGGATTTATGTTGCACTAAGCAAACTACCTCGAAATCTTATGGCTTTGTTGTTTAAATTCTATGAATGTTTAGTTGAAGTAGATCCGAGTTTTGCTGATGACGATGGCCGAGCTACCCACCATGCTCCGAGCTCCTTGTTGTTGCAGAGGTTTAGTTTTAGAAGTCATAAATTAGGAGATGAGTGAAGTGTTTTGGTTTAGAGGAAATCTGAAAATCCAAGTATTTTTAATATTTTAATTAAAACAAATCTTAAGGTTGATTAAACGAACCGATTAAGATCCCACGGTTCCGTCATCCCGACACCGTTATTTTCATCGAATTCACTTAGTCCGGATGAATTTGCTAAACTCAATTGAATGAGTTCCACACCTTCATTTAGGCCGTGGGAAATCCAGTTAGCTACACGTGGGTTACATCATCCGAGGTATTCCCGATCATTCAACGAGACGTTTTAATTTAGTTGCAATTGTAGTTTTGTGTTCTGTTTGTGATTAAATTTTGAGTTGTTTTATATTTTGGAATGTTGTGGCGGTGATTTTTATCTTGTAATGACTTTTAATTTAGTTTTGGTTTCAGTTCGGGACTATCCTAAAGGTTTTGGTTTTCATGCAACAATTGTTTATCATGCGAAAAGTACAGTAAATTGCAATAAAGTAAATTGCAATAAAATAAAAGCGTACCTGGAGGGTCTTCCCGTCATCCCAAGCTGCACTTAAAACACATGTTAAGGCATTTAAATATTCCCATAAGTACCTAGGTAAAGCTAAGGGAAAGGTTTTGGTTGTCTACCAAAGTCCTAATCCTATAACTAGTCATCTCCTATGACATCTAGGTTCTTGTGTTTTAGTTTAAAGACGATTTTCTTCATCAAAGAATAATTAAATTCAATTGTTCTTATAAACATCCTATCATATTGAGGAAGTGCGTAAGATGAATCTTAAACATCTTTTCAATATCTCTAGGATTGTTTTAAGTCCAAGAGAATTTAATTATACAAGTGAATTAATCATCCGGGAGTTTAAGTTTTGTTCTTTTTACTCAGTGAACTAGGACATTTGAATATCCTATAAGTGAGGTAACAATTCACTTGACACCTCATTTAAGAATTATAATAATAAGAGCTTTAAAAAGGGGCAAATCAAATTATTAAATACTTTGATGATTTAAACTTAATGATTTAATTTTAATTTTGATTTAATTATAGAAAATTAGTTTAAGTTTGGAATAGTGTTCAAGTTATTTTAGATTTAATTCTTAATGATTTCATTTAGGTTTGTTTTTAAATGATTTTAATTTAATTCAATTTAATTTAATTTTAATTTAATTTAATTTAATTTAATTTGATTTAATTTAACTTCAATTTGATTTTAATTTAATTCAATTTAATTTAATCTTTTTTTTAATTCAATTTAATTTTATTTTTATTTATTTTAATTTCAATTTAATTTAATTTTAACTTAAATTTTAATTTAATTTAATTTGATTTTTTATTTTAATTTAATTTTAATTTAATTTAATTTCAATTTAACTTAATTTAACTTAAATTTCAATTTTAATTTAATTTAATTTCAATTTTAATTTAATTGAGATTATTCTTTTAATTTTCTTTTTAAGTATTATTGAAGTGATTTATTTAGGGATTTTTAAATTAAAGAATAAATATTTTCTTAAATAATATCCCTACTTTAATAATTTCAATTTTCCATTAATCTTCCAAATTTGATTAATTAATTAATTAAGGTTTACTTTAATTATTCTTAAAATGATTGGTGGGTTCTTACCCTTAACTATTTAAGTTTCAATCATCCAAAATCAGTTTAAATCAAATATTTTACCCTCCCTTTTTGATTAATCCTAAAATTTTAATTAAAGGTTGAAAATTTTAATTACCATTTTGCCCTTGAGCTTAATAATTCTATAACTTACTAAATTAAGCGCAAATGAACTTGAAATTTTTATGTGAACTCACTTACATGTCAATTAAGACATTAGAGAGAAAGTGTGATTTTTCTATATTTAATTTATTTATGTAATTATTTTTAATGGAAAATAGGGATTTTCAAGGAAAATTTAATAACATGACCAAGGAAATTTTTCTGTCCTTAAGAAAATTTGAAGAATTATAATAATAAGAGCTTTAAAAAGGGGCAAATCAAATTATTAAATACTTTGATGATTTAAACTTAATGATTTAATAATAAGAGCTTTAAAAGGGGCAAATCAAATTATTAAATACTTTGATGATTTAAACTTAATGATTTAATTTTAATTTTGATTTAATTATAGAAAATTAGTTTAAGTTTGGAATAGTGTTCAAGTTATTTTAGATTTAATTCTTAATGATTTCATTTAGGTTTGTTTTTAAATGATTTTAATTTAATTCAATTTAATTTAATTTTAATTTAATTTAATTTAATTTAATTTGATTTAATTTAACTTCAATTTGATTTTAATTTAATTCAATTTAATTTAATCTTTTTTTTAATTCAATTTAATTTTATTTTTATTTATTTTAATTTCAATTTAATTTAATTTTAACTTAAATTTTAATTTAATTTAATTTGATTTTTTATTTTAATTTAATTTTAATTTAATTTAATTTCAATTTAACTTAATTTAACTTAAATTTCAATTTTAATTTAATTTAATTTCAATTTTAATTTAATTGAGATTATTCTTTTAATTTTCTTTTTAAGTATTATTGAAGTGATTTATTTAGGGATTTTTAAATTAAAGAATAAATATTTTCTTAAATAATATCCCTACTTTAATAATTTCAATTTTCCATTAATCTTCCAAATTTGATTAATTAATTAATTAAGGTTTACTTTAATTATTCTTAAAATGATTGGTGGGTTCTTACCCTTAACTATTTAAGTTTCAATCATCCAAAATCAGTTTAAATCAAATATTTTACCCTCCCCTTTTTGATTAATCCTAAAATTTTAATTAAAGGTTGAAAATTTTAATTACCATTTTGCCCTTCAAGCTTAATAATTCTATAACTCACTAAATTAAGCACAAATGAACTTGAAATTTTTATGTGAACTCACTTACATGTCAATTAAGACATTAGAGAGAAAGTGTGATTTTTCTATATTTAATTTATTTATGTAATTATTTTTAATGGAAAATAGGGATTTTCAAGGAAAATTTAATAACATGACCAAGGAAATTTTTCTGTCCATAAGAAAATTATGGGATATTCCTAATGACTAGAGGACCATTTGGACCAATTTTGGTGATTTTTTGAATTATATTCTATTTATTAGAATTATTTTGAATTTTGGAGTATTAATTAATTTTAAAATAAAATTAAAGTTGAAAAATAGATTTTATATTTTTCTTAAATCTCTCTAAACTCAAGGAGTTCAGAGAAATAAATTTTATATTTTTCTGATTTTGATTTGATTTATTAAAATTATTTTAGTGAAAAGGTTGGAAAATACATTTTTTAATATTAAAAATTACATTAAGCCTTTAAAATTCAATATCTTACCCTAGGGACTTAGAAAAAATATTTGGTTTGTTCCTAAATGATTAGGAATAAAATGTGACATTTTGGTGATTTTTAATATTTTTATGATTTTTATTATTTTTTAATTATTAAAAATATTAAAATAATGATAAAAATCAACTTTTTTAGAAAATTACAATTTTAATTTTCCTAAGTTCCTCTGATATCAGAGAAGCTCCAAAACTATTTTTGTGAATTTTTGAAAAGTATTTTGTGAGTTATAAATTTTTAAAGTTTAATTTTACTCATTTTGCTTAAGAGGCTTAATCAACCCATTTGGTAGGGTTAATCAAGTCCAATTGGTTTCAAATTTTTATGTGGTATTCTTCTATCCCTATAGGACAGTGGAGAATTATTTTTAAGTTAATTTAATGAATGGTTAACCCTAATTAATTAAAGTTCAATTTTGGGTGTTTAGGCCAATTAGGGTTGTTCAAAGTGAATTAACTCAAAACTTATTTTTCCTAGGTCCCTCTGGTCACAAGTAACATCACCAAATTTTCCTAGAATTTATTTCTCAATATGCTAATTACTGGAATTAAAATACTCAAAACAGTAATAGGAACTTGAAAAATCAATAACTTCTCATAGGGATGGCTTCTAACCTTGGAAAATTCAGGGAAGGTTCCCAAGTTTAGAGGCTTCAAAAGCCCTATGGTCTCATGCCATGATGAATTGCCTATGCAAATGGGGAATTAAAACAATGCAGAGAGTAATTGAATCATTAAAAATAAAATACTTAATGAAATTATTTAATTTCTTTTCCATATTATTCTCCTTTGTTCACTGAGCAAGAGGGTATTTTTATTTCATTTTTAGGATTTTTCTAACCAAAGTTATGAATTTTTGAAGTTCTGGGAATTAAATAAATAGAAAATAGCCTATTTTCCTACTTATCCACGCGGCGCCGCGTCAGCCTCGGCGGCTCCGAAGGGGTGCGTGTTGCGGCTGTGATTGGGCGCCGCCATCTGAGTCAGCCGTCCCGGGACCCGCCTTTCACGCAACATGTTCTGGTCCGACGCGATCCGAGCCGTCCATCTGATACTCGCGCGATCCAACGGCTCCCAGTCATCGTCTACGACTGGTGCGAACCCGTGACCGTAGACCTTCTAACCCTAATTTCTCACTCGATTCTCAACGGATTTATGTGTTCTTATGCTCTATGGATTCGTCTTGAAGAGACGAACACATCCATATGGTAAACATGCATTGAAATTAACTCAAACTAAATGGAGAATCTCTGTAAGCTCGGGAGGAAGAGTGAGTCCATACCTTTCCTCAGACAGTGAAGCTTCAATCTGAGGGTTGTGTCACGTTCGATTGGGTCCAAGCAAGCTCCAGATGAAGTCCCTTGGCCTGGTGAATTGTCTAGGTATGATTTCGACCAAGCCCGATCACAAAGCTTGGAGGCTGGAAGCAATGGCTGGCCTGGTGAGGGGGCTTTTGCTGGGAAACTTCTCCTCTTGGTCTGGTGAAGGTGTAGAGTCAATCAATTTGAAGATTGACTCACCGTGGTGAAGTGTCTCGGTTTTGGGCTTGG
This sequence comes from Papilionanthe hookeriana x Papilionanthe teres, assembly GCA_022702705.1. Lineage (NCBI taxonomy): Eukaryota > Viridiplantae > Streptophyta > Magnoliopsida > Asparagales > Orchidaceae > Papilionanthe > Papilionanthe hookeriana x Papilionanthe teres. Next base: position 17,817,712 of record CM040428.1, on the reverse strand, counting down.
ATTTCAACTACGAAATTGAGCTCGCAGAGAGGAAATGGCGGGGGGATTTCGGTGGGGATCAAGTTCTCTATGTGTAGAGAGTGGTCTGGGATGATTTTGGCAGGGTTTCAGTAAGGTTTGGTTCAGCAGTTCTCTTGGCCGAGAGGAGGGGGTGTTTAAATAGGAGAGGTTGGAGGGCCTCCCAGGGGGGTTTAATGGTTGGGATCAGCTGCTACGGTGAGGAGAAGAACAGATGCGATGTCCATTTGGAGTGGGGTAGCTCAGCAAGGTGGAATTCCAAAATTTGGCTCCTCCCAAGGTTTCGGCCATGGTGTTTTCCGGCGATCCAGGCGGCTGGCCGGCAGGCATGGGTCACCCTCAAGTTCAGGTGGGTCAGGGCTGGAGGTTTGTGCAGGTAATTGAGCTTTGCCATGTGTAAAGGGCTTGGATTAAAATGGCATGGGGGAGAGGCCATTTTGGCTTGATTTGGTCCAAGCCATGATTTTGGGTTAGGTTCACCTCCCAATTGCTGATTTGGGTCGAGAGAGGATCATTTACATCGGCTAGATAGGGGTGGTGAAGTCCCCATCTAAAGTGATGTGGCTAATCATGGTTTAGTGTGTAACATGGAAGGGGTTAAAAAGCTTAATGAAGGTTTAAGAAAGGGGGCCCTCCTCTTGCTACTTTGGGCATGGTCACATGTCAAACATCCCATGGCTTCATATGGCTTGTACATGGCTTGTCTTTGGCTCACCTATGGCTTGGCAAGAGCTTAGTCAATTTCATAAAAAAGGATTTTGTGAATTTTGGCATTTTGATGGAAATTGTTATGAGGCTTGATTTGGAATTGTTTAATTGACAAATTAGGACTTTAGGAATGATTTTAAATTGAATGTGTGATGAGGAAAAGTGTCATGTGGGCTTTAGATTGATTTGGGCTTTTGAATTTGGTGGAAATGGGCTTTTAGGAAGGTTTAAGGGAGTGGGCCTTTATGTTTAGCAATGGGCTTTTAGATAAAAAATTTTGTAAAGGGCCATGCCAAATAAATGTTGGGTTTAGTTTGAGGATGTGTCTTGAATGATTTGAAGCAAATTTGAGGTGGTTTGGAATTGAATTGGGTTGAATTTGGGTTTATTTGGTAAATGGGCCAATGTAGGTCAAATTGGGCTAACTTGGGCCAATGTTGGGCTAGGGTTGAAGTTGATGTAAAATTAATATTGGGAAATGTTTATGGGAGTGTTTCAAAGAGGTTTTAACTTTGGTTGGGTTTTGGTTTTGGGACTTGGGCTTATTTGGGTTAGGTTTGGGTTTAGGTCAAAATTGGGCATTTTGGTTTTGGGTTGAATTTGAGTGGGGTGTGGGTCCAAATTTTGGGAAAATTATGTTAGTTTTTTGTTTGTGGGGATGTTAGGGAAGGTTTAGAAAAGGTTTGGGGTTAATTGGAGTTGAATTGGTTTGGTTTGGGCTAAGTTTGGGTCATGGGTCCAAATTGGGCTTTAAGGTCAAAAGTGAGATTGGATTCAAATGTTAATCAAATTAGACTTGGATTTGGTCTAGATTGATATTGTGGATGTTAAATTGAAGTTTAGAATTGAATTGGACCAAAATTGGGGTCAATTGGGTAGATTTGGTTTTACATTGGTTTCACTTGGGTTAAGAATGGGCTAAATTGGGGGTTTTGGTAAAAGTGGGGTAAATGGACAAAATTGGCCCATGGTGTAGTTGGACAAAATGAAATTGGGAATATTTGGGATTTTCTAAAAATTTCTGGAAATTTTCTGAATTTTTGGATTTTTTGGCTAAGAGGGGCATTTTGGGTATTTGGAGGGTATTGGGGGTATTTTTGGAATTTTTGGTATTTTTGGCTATGGATGATCAATTTGATTGGTGAGGAAATGTTCAAGGTTAATTTTGGGGAATTTTGGGTGATTTGGAAATTTTGGAGGATTTGGGCAATTTTAAGGGCTTTTGGTAGGCTTGATAGGTGTAGGGTCCCCGGGGCCAAAAATTGAAATTTTGGAATAATGAAGATTGATCAAATATGAGTGGAATGGAATCACTTTGATTGAGCCATGAAGCCATGTTAAGCCTATATGAGCCATGGGAGGACTCATTTGAGGCATTCACTATGTTGTTCCTAACCTTCTTAACTAGGGGCTTAGGGGTTAAGGTCCATCCATATGAATTACCTACATGAATCAAGGAGTCAAGTTGGGTATGGGTGTGGTTTTAGGATTTTGATTGTGTTTGTGACAGTTTAGAGTATGAGTGTAGTGAGTGTGTAAGTCGACCCTCACTGGACGAAGCCACCGGGGGTGGTCCTAAGGCCAAAGAGTCCTATAGGGAACTCATCCTTTAAACCTTCACATTTGATTTCAACCCTCTAGGTGATTAGGGGTCTATAATCAAGCTTGTGAGGCTTACAGGGAGGCAAGAAGTGGTTAAAATTTCTAAGGGATGGGTCCCAATTCTAGTCCTCTAAGATAGTCGAAAGGAAAAGCCTAAGGCTTAGATCCTAAACACTAAAGAGGGAAGAGAAGACCTCATCGAAAATGAGGTCGACAAATGGACCCCCAATAGGTGTGGTGTGCTAACCGAGCACACCGCGCGTATTGGCGTTGACCGAAGAGATCAACAAAACCAACACAGATGTCCAAGTGACAAACTTAGGACGAAGTAGAAGAATTTCCGCTGGGGAGTATCAGGTAAATCTCCAAGACTGAAGATTCCAGAGCTCTCGCTGGGGAAAAAGGAGGTGAATTTCAGATCACAAGATTTCAAGAGATTGGATCTTAGATTCGTTTCATTTTTTATTTCAAGTTTTAATTATGAGTTTGAATTTTGATTTGAGTTTCAATTTTGATTTTATGCAGAGAAAAGAGTAGGGCGGAGGCCTACCCGAATACATTTGTATCTTGAGAAGGAAGCGAGGATGAACCTATTCCATATGGGTATCTTGAGAAGGATTAGGAGTCGAGCCTATCCCAAATGCTTGAGGAAGAATAGGACAAAGCCTATCCGAAATGCGAGTGCTTTAATTTCGATTTCTTCGCTGAGAGGATCGAATTTTGAGATTCGTTGAGAAAGGAGTAGGATCGTGCTCTATCCCGAGTGCTTGAGAATCGTCGAGAAGGGAGTAGGGCGGAAGCCTATCCCGAATGCTGAGATTGCTTGAGATGGGAGTAGGGCGGAAGCCTATCCCGAATGTCTGAGATTCTTGAGATGGGAGTAGGGCGGAAGCTTATTCCGAATGCTGAGATTTGCTGAGATGGGAGTAGGGCGGAAGCCTATCGCGAATGCTGAGATTTGCTGAGATGGGAGTAGGGCGGAAGCCTATCCCGAATGCTGAGATCGAAATGAGATATGAAAGTGTTCCATATCAAAGTCAGATTACTTGGCGAAGGGTACGAACCTATGCCATCCGAATCAAATTGAAGATTCCTCATAATTCTGAAATCATCCCGAGAGAGGGTTTCAGAGGAGGTCTGAAGTAGATCTTGATTTGAAGAAGGATTGGAGGATTTGAAAAGATGGACTTAAACTGGAATTCAATTTGAGCTTTAGATTTGTTTTGTTTGTTCTTTAACTATCCCATTTTTTTTTTGTTTATTTGGTGTTCATGTGGATTTGAAATTCTTTTTAATATTTGGATTTTTATGGATTGGAGTTCTTATTTATTTTCTTTTTCTTTTCTGTTCTTTGTTCGAAGTTCATTTAACTTTAATGGCGTTTCCCAGTCAATTTGCACAAAAAGAGGTGAAGGCAAAATGTGACATGGTCACTTTCATTCCAATCTTGTTGAAGATACATCATACAACTCGATCTGAAATATTTCTCATACAATCCATGACTCAAAACGGACTATGTATGATTCTTGTTGATCCATCCAAAAAGTGTCACGTCAAATCCATGTACGAATAATAAGATGCACGGTCAATAACATCACCTTCCAAGCCATCCTTGGCGGGAATGCCGCATGGATGTGCATTGGAGGTGTGCTATTTCCGTGTAACTCACGACTCATAGGGCAGGAGACTCTCCGATCCGGGATCCGGTCGGAAGTGGTAAGGTGCCTTTCGTCGTCCATCCTTCTAAAAGTGACAGAGATCCGCTCCACTGGTACTCCCGTATACAATGTTTTGCGATGTCCGCTCCATTTCCTTGTAATATCATGACGGAACCTACCGGAAGTGGTATCTCCACCGGCCCTCGGAACTTACCCGGACCTGCTATCCGGAGGTCAGATCCGAACATGATATTGCATTGGTTGACGAACGAAACTGTGCAGAAAGGTCTGACAAAGTCATGGTGGTCTATGTGTGGAGGTATGCAGTCGCCCTTCTGATAAATGTTGATGATGCAAGCTGTTGGGTATGCGGTCTGCTAGCGAGTACCCTCCACGTTATCATTCTTTTCACCATTCTTTTAATTATTCTCGGCATTGGATCCCCCTCACCGTGACGGAATATCCCAGGTGGATTTCCTTTTATGTCCTCTGCGAAGTTATAGCAACATCCACATTGTATTGTGACTCTTCCTTTCCCTGGCATCCATTTCCGGGGTTCCGAATAAGTCTTTTCCCTAAGACGGCCTGCTCGGCCCATCTTCTGAAGCTCTAAAATGCAATCCACAATCTCGCCGTTGCTCGTACTACGAGAATACACTCGTGTGTAACTCGAGGCCTTCCAAAATGTTGACTCTTTTGCCTCTAATCCTTTCAAAGTATTCGAAAGTCTTCTTCTCGACATTTTGCATTCTTTCTAGTTCATATTCCGGGATGATCTGCAAGTGACGAGGCCTAGTAACGTATTGTGGGATGTATGGCTCAATCCCATCACGTTCTCCTGCATACCTTGGCTCCTCGGGGATTGTCTCTGTCGGGACATCCTCCGGGGTTGCTTCCGCAACAAGGTTCTTCAGATATGGTATCTCTATCCGGCGTCGAGGCGATCTCTCTGCCCTTCTTGGCACTTCTCCGATCTGTTCTGATTCTCTCGGCGTTGACTTTCTTCTTTCTGGTTCCTGCCGAACCGGTATCTTTGAAATGTGTGTGTATGCGAAGGTGGTTGTTTCCTCGTGTTGATCTGCTGCAAGTTTAGTCAACATCTTGCGGATACGGCAATTCTTATTTCTTCTTTGAGTAGCAGTGAGCGTAGCTCTCCTCACTTCTTGAATTTCTGCGGGCGCGGCGCTGACGAGCCTGCCCTCTGCCGTGGCAATTACTGACTTGATTTTCTTGCTTTCCTCGGTGTTTGTCTTTCTTTCCTTGTTGCTGGATTGGTGGCTTGGGCCACCCATCTTCATTACTGTCTGGCTATGAAGCTCCTCTCGGTCCACTGGGACCCAGTCATTTTCTTCATACTGTAGGCTGGCTGGTGTGAAGTCAGAATCAATTTCTATCACTGCTCCATCCTTCACCCTCTTTTCATCGAGTGCGAGACTCACGCCATTTTTAAAATTTAGGACTAACCGCCTGTTCGACATTTCCCTGCAAAGAAGATAAGGAAAGGATCAGGGGCTGTACTAAGAACAAGAACATTAAGAAAGTATTTATCACTGAAGATTTTTATTCACTTATTCCAATTTTAATTTTTAAGGAAAGTAGGAAAAGATAAAGAAAGACCAGGAAAAAGATTTGATTTGAAAGGAAGGGTAAAACTTTATTATTATGATTTTCACATATTTTATTTTTAGTACATATATATTTTTTTATCCATTTTTATGTTTTTGGGTTCGGACCCTGTCACAAAGTGATTGCTTCACCCGTGTTTCTAGGTATAAGACTCTATTTTAGAGGACACCCTTCGAAACATCAGGTTGCGTAATACTTCTTCAAATATCGTCCATTGATTGGAAGCATTTGTCGTTCTCCTTGGTAATTCACAAGTTGGTAGGAGCCTCCTGAGTAGACTGCCTCGACCACAAACGGCCCTTCCCAAGTCGGTTCAAATTTGCCTCCTATCTTGCGATGTGCAAGAATAGGTCTTCTGAGGACCAGAACTAAGTCACCAACTTTGAAAGTTCTCGGGCGGACCAGTTTATCATGGGCCTGGATCATCTTAGCTTGGTACAGTTCCAAATTTTGTTGCGCTGCAAGTCTTTTTCCTTCCAAGTTTTCCAGTTCTTCCAGTCGTAATCTGGAATTTTCTTCTGTAGTAATTTTATTTACAACTGCAACCCTGAGTGATGGAAGCTAGACTTCCAATGGTAACACTGCCTCGGACCCGTATACTAAAGCATAAGGCGTAGACTGAGTAGGAGTCCTGAAAGTCGTCCTGTAGGCCCATATGGCTTCTAACAACTTCTCGTGCCAATTTCTCTTGTTGTCATCCAAAGTTTTCTTTAAAATTTGAACGAGAGTTTTATTAAAAGCCTCGGCCAAGCCGTTTCCTCTTGGGTAGTAGATTGTTGAGTATCGCCAATCGATTCCATGTCTTCTGACAAAATTGTTGATCTTTGTACTTCTAAATGCGGACCCATTATCTGAAATGATTCTGCGCGGTACTCCGAAACGGTAGACGACTTGATTTTTGAAAAACTGTAGCACGTGGTGTGCCTTTACTTCTCCGAGTGGAACCGGCTTCGCCCATTTAGAAAAATAGTACGCATGCTGCAAGGATGAAGCGATGTCCTCTTGAAGAAGGTGGTTCTATCGGACCCACTATATTTGTGCCCCAACACTCAAATGGCCACGATGCAATTGTCGGATGTAGCACATTTGGAGGTTGGTGTAGAACCACTCTGTGTACTTGGCACTGGTGACAAATTTTGGCAATCTTCATGCAATCGGTCATCATTGAGGGCCAGTAATACCCTAGTCTTTTAATTTTCATTTTCATTTTCGGACCCGACTAATGAGCGCCACAACGTCCTGAATGCACTTCTTTGACAATTTCACGAGCCTCGGACCCGTTCAGGCATCTTAAACACATTTGATCAAAAGACCTTCTGTAAAATGTACTGTTTATTAATGCGTAAGACAGAGTTCTTTTCTTGATTTGATGTGCTTAATGACTTATCGTCTCGGTAATTTCCTCTGTTTGCGGGTAGTACGATTAGCGGTCGACGCCGATCTTCCGTGTTTTCCGTCACTGTCTTGCAACCGATTCCTCTGCTTTTCGATTTCTATATCATATCCATGTCGAGTCGTGATAGGATCCGTCGTCCTTGAACTAACACTTCAATCGACTCATCTTGTGAGCGAGGCAAATTCTTTTGCAAGGCAAGCTAGCGCATCCGCGAGAGCATTTTCTCTTCGGGGATCTTGTAGATTGTTACATTCGAAATTTGTTCCAACGGTTTCATGGCATACCGAAAGTATTGCTCGAATCTTGGCTTTAAGATTACGTATTGTCCGACGACTCGTTGAATGATCAGTCGAGAATCTCCGTAGATATTGATATCCGTTATTCCCATCTGAATAGTCAGTTCTAGTCATGTTATGAGGGCTTCGTATTCTGCCTCGTTGTTTGTGCATGGCTCTGTTAAGTGGTAGGAGTACCTTAACATCCCCCGCTCCGGTGTTATAAAGATTAGTCCGATTCACGCTTTCACAGGACACTATCGTTTGCAATTCTTTGTCTTTCCGTGCTGAGGACGCTCCGTCGAAGTATAGTTCCCAACGTTGATCATCAGTGTCTTCTAGGCTCATTATTTGTTCGTCTGGCAAGTCATCGTCGAGAGGCGAATCTGTCGGTAAAGGGTGTGCTGCAAGGAAATCAGCTAGAACTTGTCCCTTTACGGCACGAAGAGGAACGAAAGTTATGTCGAATTGCGATAGTATCATCGACCACCTGGCAAGTACGCGGAAAGTGTTGGACGGGTCATCAAATATTTCAACGGATTAACTTTCGAGATAAGGTTGACCTTATGAGAGAGCATGTAATGCTCGAGTTTACGTGCGGCGAAGATCGGGGCCAAACAATGCTTCTCGATTGGAGGATACTTTACTTCCATCGGAATCAAACGACGGCTTAAGAAGTAGAGAGCATTTTCTTTTCCCTCATCATTGACACAGGCTAGCGGGGCTCCAGGGAGTCGTCTAGAGCCGTGGTATAAAGTATCAACGGTCTACTCCGAGACCGAGGCTGCTAAGACAGGAGGTGTCATTAAGTATTGTTTAATGTCCTCGAAGGCCCGTTGGCATTTCTCTTCCCAAACGAATTTGGCGTCCTTTTGAACTAATGCCGAGAAGGGCTGACACCTTCCTGACAAGTTCGAAATAAAGCGTCGAAGATATGCCAACTTCCTTGAAAGGATCGTAGGTCGTTTTAAGGTTTTGGGAGGCGGCATCTCTAAGATAGCTTTAATCTTTTCCGGATCAATTTCGATTCCGCGATGTCGAACAACAAATCCTAAGAATTTCCCGGAGGTGACACCGAAGGCGCATTTTAAGGGATTCATCTTAAGGTTGTATTGCCTTAGTCGCTCGAAAACAATTCTCAAATCATACAGGTGATCTTCCTTCAGTTTGTATTTGATGACCACATCGTCCACATAGCACTCGACTTGGTTGTGAATGAGATCATCAAAAATCTTTGTCATTGCTCTTTGGTATGTTGCTCCTGCGTTCTTTAGTCCGAATGGTATTACTGTGTAGCAATACACTCCGATTGGTGTTCTGAATGCCGTGAGCTTTTCGTCTTCTAGTGCAATCTTTTTCTGGTTGTATCCTGAAGATCCATCCATGAAAGAGAATATTTCATGTGTCGAAGCGATGTCGATCATTAACTCTGGAATTGGTAGTGGAAATTCATCCTTTGGACATGCTTTGTTCAAGTCTCTGAAATCCACGCAGATTCTGATCTGACCATTCTTCTTCCTGACTGGTACCACATTGGCTAGCCAAGTAGGGTATTGTTCCTCACGGACAAATTTAGCGTCGATTAGCTTCTTAACTTCGGCTATTACTTGTTGTTCAATTTCCAAACGCATTCTTCTGGAAGCTTGTCTGACTGGAACGGAAGTAGGATCCACTCCTAGTCTGTGAACTGCGACTTCTGGAGCTAATCCCGGCATTTCGTCGTAACTCCAAGCAAAACAGTCCTTGAATTCCATTAATAGCTTGATCATTTCCTCGGAATCTTCTTTATTGAGTAAGGAGTTAACAAAGGTTGGTCTAGGCTTTTCGCTAGTACCTAAGTTAACTTCCATTAACTCATCTATTGTAGATTTGATTTCTTCTTCGAATTCTGGTGGAGCGTCTCCAATTTGCAGATCTTCAATCTCTTCTGTAGTTTCCAAGCAGTCTTCATTAGGTTCGCAAGTGACAACCAAACAAAATTCCGTATCGTCAACCGAACCTACCGTGCCGAATCCGAGACCATGTTTTGTTTTGGGAGGCCGACCGGCATTATTGCATAATTTTTTGAAGTGTTGTGATCGGCCTTTTGTCCATTGTCGAGGTAAGACACCACGCTGAATTAAATTTTTAACACAGGGAGAGTACCACTCAAAAGGTAATTCCATTAATTCGGAAAAAGTGACATCTTCAAATTGTACATTGTTTTCAGTATTGGAAGAAGAAGTGCCACAGTAAAATTTGATTGGCTTTGCACCGCTGCTATGTACTTCTTTGACCACCATACCCTCGATCTTATTAGGTCGGATCGGGGTCAGGGTCATAGTGTGTACATAGTGGTTAATCTTCTCGTACATCGATTTGTATTCTTCATTTTTCTCATCTCCGAGAGAAATCTTGAATTGTGGTTTCTTCTGGTTTATTGTAGCTGCTTTTTTCTTAACTTCCTCTTCTTCCTCAGAGCTATTCTCCCAATCAACGTTGATCATCGGCTTTTTCTGTCCAACTGTCTCAGTGTCTCTTCCACGACCTCGTCCCCGGCCTCGACCTCGGATGTGAGTTCTGGAGAAACCTTCACCATCTCGCCGTAAGGGAGTGGTGAGTGACTGTTGGACTAGAACTTCGGGTTCTTCATTGTCTCGAATTTCTTTTGCCTCATTTGGCACGGTGTTTACGGAGAAGATTGTTTTCTTCGGAGGTGCGTAATAAGCTCGCATCTTCATGGATTCCAATCTCATGTACGGAGAAAGGTTGCAAATCACCTTTAATGCATTGTTCTCCTCCTTTGTAGTATTTTATGCACCGATGCGGAGACGATGGTACCATCACGATTTTCATGGATCCACGGCCGGCCCGAGTAGAGCGTTGAACGATGTCTCGTAGTCAATTATATGGAATTTTGCGGTTGCCTTTGCTAAGTCACCGCTCTTCATCAACAGTGTTATTGATCCAGGGGCTCTTTCTCCTTTTTGGTTGAATTCTCTTAGTAACATCTTGTCCGTTTCAAGCTCGCGAGCATCAATTTCCAAGTATGCTAGCGTCCGAAGATTCATTATGCTGATCGATGCTCCTGGATACACCAATACTGCGGAGAGCGTAAACTTTCCGATTGTGATCGAAATGTACAACGGTCCGTTGTGATCGAGTGTCCCAAGTAGTAGATCACTATCCGTGAAGGTACACCTCGCTGTTCCTTTAACGAGCAAACCTCGTCTAAGGAATCTCCGACCATTTGAGCTAAACAAATTTCTGGATCAAGTAAGGCCTTGATCAGAGCTTCCCTCATCTCTTTTGATGAGATGAGAGCGTCGTAGATGCTCAGTTTGGCAGGTAGTTTCCTAAGATGGGCTAGCACGTTATAGTCCACTTTGTTACCATGTGTTTTAGTTTCTTCCCGAACGGGCAATTCTTCTGCTGGGGTTGATTCTTCCTGAACAACCACCTGCTTTCCTTTGTCTTTTGGACCCATTCTCGGAGGTAGAACCCTTCCGCTCCTTAAATTGACTTCTGTGATTTCTTCTGAATCTGGTACTGAGTTTACAGGTGTCTCCTTTTGAATTGGCATGACGAGTTCTTCGGAATCACTTCGAAATCTGAAAGCTCTAACTCTATGGTGATTGGAGTTCCTTGGAATTCACAAATAAATTCATTGCTTGTTGAACTTTCGTAGCCTTCTTGATGAATGTCTTCTTTGTCATCGTGATTGTCGAGGTTATGTATGATTTGAGAATTGTTATTGGTATCGAAATCAAGATCCGGATTAGATTGGTTGTCGTTAGTTACGTAATCGTTAAAAATAGTCAAAACGTAGCCAACACCATAACTCTTATCATTATAAGATCCCGCCGGAGCGAGCAAATAATCATACGAGTCGGAGGTTCGAGGAATTTTTCCCCGAATCGGAAACAACCATCCTAGGATAAGCAGCCCCTAGTCTAGCCTTAGGAGCCTCGGTCCTTTCTTCTTCTACGATCTCCTTCTTTTCTATGATCTTTTCTTCACGGGGCGGTTCTTCGATTGCAAGCGATAGCACCGGCTCGACGAGTTTCAAACTCCGAGTTGAAGCACGCGCCGAAGCGGTTTGGATGCGATCCAAAATTTTCTTCGATGACTTCGTCCAAGCGGTACTCCATCCATCATCGGTCGTGTAAGGGTCTATCGGAACAATGGGATCCGTTGAAATAACATTGACAGAACCTTTTTTCTGGGGTTCTTTCATGTATTCCTTTGGGATCGTTATGTTCCCTTTTCGGAGATTGTTGTCAAGCCAACTTTTGAAGGTGATGCAATCCTCTATCTTATGTCCAAGCATCCGGTGGTAAGGGCAGTAGTTGGGATGGTCTTTCTTCTTGACTTCTTCTGGCTTCCCGGGTTCCGCGAGTCGAAAATCCGAAGTCTTCATCAAACTGCGGAACATCTTTGGCACTGCCTCATTCTTGAATGGATATTCTCTATTTATAAGCTCCTTTAACGTGCGTTGTGGGCGAGGCGGTTGCTCATATTGTTGAGTTGGCTGATAACCGGGTTGAGGTTGTGTGTAGTTCTGCTCGAGGTTGTTGATAAGCCAGGCTGCGTCTGCTTCCGTCCGTATTTGCATTGGCTGCTTGCCCTTATCGACTGCCGCGATAATCCCAGATTTCTTTTCAAATGTCTTCACAGGCTTCTGTTTGTCTGTCTTGTCGGCGAAACTTAGTTGTTTCGCTTCCTCTTGCAAGCTTCCGGCCTTGCTTAACAACTTCTTGAAAGTCTTAATCGTAAATCCCTTAAGGAGAAGTGCTATCGGGCCGTGAATGCTTTTAAGCAAGATACTCGATCGCATGCTGCTCTTGTAGCTGTGGCTCACACTTCATGCTTAGATTTCTCCATCGAAGTATGTAGTCCACTAAAGTTTCATTCGGTTTACGTTTCTCCACCACTAAGTCACCGATGGTGATATGGTGCTGAGCTCCGGCAAACCGTTTCACGAAGAGGTTTTCCAATTCTGAAAATGTCTTTACCGAACCGTTCGGTAACTCTGCGTACCAATCGAAGGCGATCCTCGACGAGTCGCCGACGAATTGTCGGAAGAGTAAGGCGTCACTTCCACCGGCGTTGCAACAACTAGCGCGAAAATGTGCAACATGCTGTCGAGGGTTTCCGGTACCATCAAAAGTCTTGAACAGAGGTGGTACAAAGCCCTTTAGGTATTGTACTGCATCAAATTCCTCGGGGTACGGTCTACCCATCTGAATAGATGCTCCGCTCTTAGACTGTGCTAAGGCTTCTCGCACCTGCTTGTTCCACCATGTTCTTGATGTCCTTCTCTGGAATCATATTCTGGGTAGAATCTTTTTTCGGTTGATCGTCTCCATTAACGGATGTAATCTCTTTCCCTTCGTCTGTAATATGAATAACTTCTGGAGGCGTTTCTCTTGGGGGTTGAACCTGACTCTGAAGAGTGGCAAGGGCTGCAGCCATCTCTTCCATCCTTTTTGCCATTTGAGAGATTGTATCATCTTTTTCTCGAATTTGTGCTCTTAATGCTTCAGGTTCATCTCTCTCCGCAGCTGTCGGGGCACCTTGCGAAGCTGACGTTGCTCGTGTCTCAACCATGTTGATCTCCACATATTCGTCATCCATGAACTCCGACGAGTCAACTTCATCTCCAAACTTTTCTTCTCTTTCTCTTGCTAATTGTTGAATGTCGGTTCTTAGATTTTCCATAGCGTCTTCCAATGGTCTTTTTCGTGCGGTTTCGCAGTTATCATGCGATGGCTGCTGTGTTTCCTTCTTGGGAGTCCCCTTCATTGCAGTGGCGCTCTCTTCGGACTCGAGTCTCCTGACGAGACTTTCCTTTTCAGGTCGTTGTTTCGGTCTTAATTGGCCAGTAGTAGGACGCCATACCATCCTTGTAGCAGCAGAAGGCCTAGGACCGGATGGTCTGTCGGCTGAATGCTGGAAGGTGGTATCCTCCCTGATCTGTAAACCTGAAACAACAACGAGTGGACTAGCCTTCATCTTCTTATTCGACTTTTCACGTGGCGATAACGGGTTCTACTCGCGGCCCAAGACGGGACTTGGTCGGCACCCGCCCTATTCTTCTTAAAATCTCTGATACAGGACATCTCTCTTTCTTTGCTAACTTCTCTATCACAGTCTGTAGTAGGGCAAATGGTGTAACCATAGCCCTTTTCTTTCGGCTGTCACTATAGTATGCGGGTCGAGGTAATGTAGAAGCAATCTTGCGGACATTTTCCTCGTCAGCTGCGGCGGAAAGGGGATGGAATCTACTTCCTTCCAAAAGTGGTGTATACTCAGGCAATGGTATGTATTCAAGTAATGGTGTGTACTCAGGGATCTCTTCCAAGAAAGCGACTTCAGCAGCTCTGGCCTTTCTGGCAATCTTTCTACCTCTGTTTCTTCTCTGAGTTCGTGTTAGGGGTGGAACCCTTGAGCTGGACCCAATTTCGAAAATAGAAGGTCTTGCACAGAAATCTGTACCCTCCACGGTAACATGCTCGTTACAAATTTGAACTTCCTTCCCCTTCAGTTTGGCGGAAGCCGGGGTAGGTGCAGAGACGACTAGACCAATGGGGGCAGAGATAACAGTCCTCCTATGGACAGTAGTATTCCTCTCAGCTGGAACCCTTTGCAGGGGAGGGAACTCTTGAGTTGACTTAAGGTTGAACTAAATCAAAGGACTTTCAGTTTCAGATACTTTGTCTGTAAGTGTGAAAAGGGTGACGTCGGTGATCTTGACATCTGTGTTGCCAAATCCTTGTCCAAAACGGATGATCCCATTGTCGGGCAGCTCATCCTTGTAAACGGCGAAGTCTAGTCCATTGATGAAGGAGAAAATCAGCTTTGGGGCAGACATCTTCTGCAAGGTAGATTCTGATTGTCAGTCCCAAGTTATGCTTCTTCTCATCAGGACGAAAAGAAAGGAATCAAAAAGAGTCCGAACACATTTTTGTTCATGTATTTATAAAAAAGAAAAAAGGAGTTATTTGTTAAAAGAGTCATTCATTAGAGGGTTTATTTATTAGGAACGGAATGTTCAAAGGTGTAGAGAAGTTAAGGAATCTGATTCAGAATTGGAAAGGAAAAGAAAGTCTTATGCAAGACTTCTCGACTCGAAGGATCGCTCCTAAACTAACACCTATTGGGGATCTACCCCACCTCAGAAAAGAGGCAAAAGGATTTCAGAACCTCTCTGTTTAGGGGTGTTTAAACAGTGGCTCCTAAATCCGAGAGGAGTTGGCTATACTCGTTCAAGACAGAAATGAACGGGGTATTCCAACGGAAAGAATGGCAGTTTGGTCCACTAGGGGCATGGACTCACTACCGATTTATGAAAGCAAACCCATCTGATCAAAATGGAGAGAGGAACTAGTCCCCAGCGGAGTCGCCAGAAGTTGTCGGCATATTTTTAGGTTAGGTGTTTTATTTTGGAAAAAGGGGTCGCCTACAGAAGTTGTCGGCGAATTTTAGATTTTAAATTTAATTTAAATATGTATATATGGTTTAGAAAGTGGTATTTGATTTTGAAAATAATTTTAAGTTTAAAGGTTTTAAGATATGAAATTAAACCGATCTCACATCCCAAATAGTTTATATAAACGAGCACCGCACCACAAACCGTGTATCTATCCCGAAAAATTGACACACTGCTTGATGATGGGGCTCGATTAAATAAACTAGGAGATTTGTGACATCCTTTTAGTCTGCGAACCAATTTTATAAGCCGACAAGTTCCCCTGCTTAATATAAATGAATTAAGCGAGGTTTATATTACTCAGGTTCTTAAAGTTCCCTATAAGGGTAAGCCCCTATAGTTAATTACATCTTAAATGACGGGAACCATTTAAGAAAACTCTCGATAGTGATCAGTGGTTTTGCTCTCAAGAATTTCAAAGTTTATGGTTTTCAAAGGATTGGATTTTGGAAATTCAAAAGGGAATGACTCAAAATTTGGAACAATTTATTTTTGAGAATCCAAAGGAAGAAAAGTAGGAGAAGTTGATGATCAAGAGGGATCTTGGCAACTTCCCAAACTATCCTATTGTTTGGCTCGAATTTAAGAAAATCCTAATATTTTCTGATATTTCAATCTTGCCAATTTTAGTTAATTAGGACTTATATTCGTATGACATAATCATACAATCAGCCTAGAAGATGTGAGGGTTTATGTCGTACTAAACTACTACCTCGGAGTCCTAAGACCGGTTAGGGCTTAATTTACATGACATGATCATGCAAATGCCTAATGAAGAGTTGAGGATTTATGTTGCACTAAGCAAACTACCTCGAAATCCTATGGCTTTGTTGTTTAAATTCTAAGAATGTTTAGTTGAAGTAGATCCGAGTTTTGCTGATGACGATGGCCGAGCTGCCCACCATGCTCCGAGCTCCTTGTTGTTGCAGAGGTTTAGTTTTAGAAGTCATAAATCAGGAGATGAGTGAAGTGTTTTGGTTTACAGGAAATCTTAAAATCCAAGTATTTTTAATATTTAATTAAAACAAATCTTAAGGTTGATTAAACAGAACCGATTAAGATCCCACGGTTCCGTCATCCCGGCACCGTTATTTTCATCGAATTCACTTAGTCCAGATGAATTTGCTAAACTCAACTAAATGAGTTCCACACCTTCATTTAGACCGTGGGAAATCCCGTTAGCAACACGTGGGTTACATCATCCGAGGTATTCCCGATCATTCAACGAGACGTTTTAATTTAGTTGCAATTTTAGTTTTGTGTTCCGTTTGTGATTAAATTTTGAGTTGTTTTATATTTTGGAATGTTGTGGCGGTGATTTTTATCTTGTAATGACTTTTAATTTAGTTTTGGTTTCAGTTCAGGGACTATCCTAAAGGTTTTGGTTTTCATGCAACAATTGTTTATCATGCAAGAAAAGTACAGTAAATTGCAATAAAGTAAATTACAATAAAATAAAAGCGTATGTTGACCTCATTTTTGATGAGGTCTTCTCTTCTTCTTTTAGTGCTTAGGATCTAGCCTTAGGCTTTTCCTTTGACTAGCTTAGAGGATTAGAATTGAGACCCACCTTTTAGAAATTCTAACCACTTCTAAACTCCCCGCAAACCCCACAAACTTGATCGTAGACCCCTAATCACCTAGAGGGTTGAAATCAAATGTGGAAGTTTAAAGGATGAGTTTCTATGGACTTTTGGCCTTAGGACCGCCCACGGGTGGCCTGGTCTGGTGAAGGGTTGACTTACACACACACTACACTTATACACTACACCTACACACTACACTTTCACACACCTCCTAAAAAAACACACCCATACCCGACTTGACCTCTTGACTCATGTAGGTGATTCACATGGATGGTCCTTAACCCCTAAGCCCTCGCAGCAGGGTTAGAACAACATAGTGAATGCCTCAAATGAGTCCCTTCATGGCTCATGTGGGCTTGATATGGCTTCATGGCTCAACCAAAATGATTTTATTCCACTTACATTCACCTAATCTTCCATTTTCCAAATTTTTAATTTTGGACCCCCGGGACCCTACACCCGCCGACCTACCCAAAGCCCTGAATAGCCAAAATTTCTCAAAAATTTCCAAATCACCCAAAATTCTCCAAAATCATTCCTAAACATGTCTTCACCAATCAAATTGATCATCCACACCCAAAAATACCAAAATTTCAAAAATACCTCCCAATACCCTCCAAATACCCAAAATACCCCTCTTAGCCAAAAAATCAAAAAATTCAGAAAATTCCTAGAAAATTCCAGAAAATCCCAAATATTCCCAATTTCATTTTGTCCAACTACACCATGGGCCAATTTTGTCAATTTACCCTACTTTTGTCAAAACCCCTAATTTGACCCATTTTAACCCTAAGTAAACCCAATGTCAAACCAAACCTACCCAATTGACCCAAATTCTGGTCCAATTCAGTTCTAGACTTCAATTCAACATTCCCAATACCAATCTAGACCAAATCCAAGTTCAATTTGATTGACATTTGGATCCAATTCCATTTTTGGCCTTAAAGCCCAATTTGGACCTATGACCCAAACCTAACCCAAACTCACCCAATTCAACTCCAATTAACCCCAAATCTTTTCTAAATCTTCCTTAACATTCCCACAAACAAAACACTAACATGATTGGCCCAAAATTTAGATCCAAACCCCACTCAAATTCAACCCAAAGCTAAAAGGCCCATTTTCGACCTAAACCCAAACCTAACCCAAATGAGCCCAAACCCCAAAATCAAAGCCCAACCAAAGCCAAAACCTCTTTGAAACACTCCCATAAATATTTCTCAACATTAATTTTACATCAATTTCAACCCTAGCCCAACATTGGCCCAAGTTAGCCTAATTTGACCTACATAGGCCCACTTACCAAATAAACCCAAATTCAAACCAATTCAACTCCAAATCACACCAAATTGACTTCAAGCCCTTCATAGAACATCCCTAAACCAATTATGACATTTATTTGACAAGGTCCTTCACAAAATCTTTACCCAAATGCCCATCCTAAAATCAAAAAGCCCATTTCCCCTTAAACTTTCCTAAAAGCCCACTTCCTTCAAATTCAAAAGCCCAAATTCATCCAAAGCCCACATGGCACTTCCCCTCATCATCCATTTAATCAAAATTGTCCCTAAGTTCCAAAGTCATCAATTAAACAATTCCAAATCAAGCCCCATACAAATTCCCATCAAAATATCAAAATTTTCTTAAATCCCTTTTTATGAAATTGACCCAAGCTTTTCCCAAGCCAAATGGAGCCAAGGATGAGCCATTCACAAGCCATATGAAGCCATGAAAGTTTGGCATGTGACCATGCCATTAATGGCAAAAGGAGGAGGTCCTTTAACCATCTCCTAAAAGTCATTAGCCTTAAGCATGTTTCCCCTTAACCAAGGTTTAATCCAAATATTCTTGGATAAGGACATCACCACCTCTTGACCAGCTAGCCTAACTGATCTTCTCAGCCCAAGACCAGCCATGGGGAGGTGAACCCAACCCAAACCAATGGGTTGACCAATTTCAAGCCAAAATGGCCTCTCCCCCATACCATTTTAATCCAAACACTATACACATGTCCAAGCCCAATCGACTTCACCATTGCCAAGCCCCGACCTCCCCGGTCAAGATGGTGACCCATGCCCGCCGGCCAGCTCGCCTAGATCGCCGGAAAACACCACACCCGAGAGCTCACATGTGAGCCAACTTTGGAATTCCACCTCGCCGAGCCGCCCCATGCCCAATGGCCACCATGGTCGTTCTTCCCATGACCGAAGCAGCCGATCCCAACCCTCGGTCATCCCCGGGAGGCTCTCCGACCACCTCTATTTAAACCCGACCCCCTCACGGCCATGAGAGGAGAGTTGCACAAACCTTGCCGAAACTCGCCAAAATTGTTCCAGCACCCTTCTCCACCCTTAGAGCAGCTTGATCCCCAGGTGTCAATTTGCCCTAATCCCCACCGATAAAACTCAATTTCCCAACCGAAATTCCACCCAAAACCAGGACACTTCTCCACGAAGTGAGCCAATCCCCAAATTGATTGGTTCTACACCTTCACCGCAACAAGGGAAGGTGTCCACCAGACAAAGCCCCATCTCCGTGCCACCCAGCTTGCTCTAGCCTCCAAGCTTTGTGATCGGCCGTGGTCGAAGTCCAACCTAGACAATTCACTGCACTGCGGAGACTTCATCCGGAGCTTGCCAGGATCCAATCGAAGGTGCAACAACCCTCGGATCGAAGCTTCACTTCTCCGAGCAAAGGTATGAACTCCCTCTTCTCGCCCGAGCTTCGATCAATTCTCCATTTTGATTGGCTTGATTTCATAGCATGTTCACCGTATGGATGTGTTCGTCTCTTCAAGACGAATCCATAGAGCATAAGAACACGAAAATCCATTGAGAATCGAGTGAGTTCTTAGGGTTAGAGTGTGGACGGTCACGGGATCGCACCAGTCGTAGACGATGACCAGGAACCGTCGGATCGCGCGTGTATCGGATGGACGGCTTGGATTGCGTCGGACCAGCAGATGGTGCGTGAACCGCGGGGCCCCGGGCAGCCGAGTCAGATGGCGGCGTCGAATGAGAGCGTGCCACGCGGCACTTCGGAGACGCTAAGGTTGACGCGGCGCCGACTCGGATAAGTAGAAAATTAGGGATATTTTCTATTTATTTAATTCCCTAAACTTCAAAAATTCATAACTTTGTGTAGGAAAATCAGAAAAATAAAATAAAAATACCCTCTTGTTCAAGGTGAACGCAGGAGAATAATGTGGAAAAGAAATCATTTAATTTCATCAAGTATTTTATTTTTTATAATTTATTTACTCTCTGCATACATTTAATTCTCCATGCATGTATACAATTCACCATGGCATGAGACCATAGGGCTTTTGAAGCCTCCGAATTTGGGAACATTCCCTGAATTTTCCAAAGTCAGAGGCCATCCCTATGAAGAGTTATTGATTTTTCAAATTCATGTCACTGTTTTGAGTATTTTAATTCCAATAAATAGCATGTTTTGAAATAAATTCTAGGAAAATTTGGTGATGTTCCTTATGACTAGAGAACCCTAGGAAAAATAGGTTTTCAGTTAGTTCATTTTAGACAACCCTAATTGGCTTAAACACTCAAAATAGGTCTCTAATTAATTAGAGCTAACCATACATCAAATTGACTTCAAATCAATTCTCCATTGACCTTTAGGATCAGAAGAACCCACCATAAAAGTTTGAGGTCAATTGGACTTGGTTAGCCCTATTAATTGGGTTGATTAAGCCACTTAGTCATTTTAAACTTTAAAAATTCATAACTTTCAAAATATCTTTCAAAAATTCACCAAATTGGTTTTGGAGCCTCTCTGATATCAAGGGAATTTAAGAAAATTAAAATTTCAATTTTCTAAAAAAGTTGATTTTTAATATTATTTTAATATTTTTAATAATTAAAAAATAATAAAAATCACAAAAATAATAAAATTCACCAAAATGTCACATTTTGAATTTTAATCACTTAGGAACAAACCCCATATTTTTCTTAGGTCTATTTGGTGAGATATTAATTTTTAAAGCTCTAGGGTAATTTTAAAATTAAAATTAAAAAAATGTATTTTCTAGCATTTTCACTAAAATAATTATAATAAATCATAGAAAAATCAAAAAATTGCAAAATTTGCTTCTCTGATTTCATTGATATCAGAGAGATTTTTGAAAAACATAAAATTCATTTTTCAACATTTATTTTATTTTTAAATTAATTAACACTCCAAAATTTAAAATAATTATAATAAAAATAAAATAATTCAAAAAATCACCAAAATTGGTCCAAGTGGTCCCCTGGTCATTAGGAATGTTCCCTAATTTTCTTAAGGACAGAAACTTTCCCTTGGTCATGTTATTAAATCCTCCTTGGAAATCTCTATTTTCTACCAAAAATAATTATATAAATAAATTAAATACAGAAAAATCACATTTTCTCCTCTCATGTCTTTATTGACATATGAGTGAAGTCACATAAAAATTTCAAGTTCATTTGAGTTCAATTTAGTGAGTTATGAAATTATTAAGCTTAAAGGGTAAAGTGGTAATTAATTTTTTTTTAATCCTTAATTAAAACTTTAGGTTTAATAAGAAATTAACAAGTAAAATATTTGATCCTAATCTGATTTGGATGATTGAAATTTAAATAATTGAAGGGTAGAAACCCATTAAGCGATTTAAAATGATTAAACTTTAATTAAATAATTGATTAAATTTGGAAGAATAATAAAATTGGAATTATTAAAATAGGGATGTTATTAGGAAGAGATTTATTCTTTAATTTAAAAAATCCCTAAATTAATCATTTCATTAATGTTTAATTCTTAATTAAAATGATAATTCAAATTTAAAACATTAAAAGACTTAATCATTAAACTAAAATTAAATCATTGAACTCTTTTAAAATTTTAATTAAAATTAAAATAAATTAAATTAAATTAAAAAATTAAATTAAATTAAATTAAATTAAATTAAAAATTAAATTAAATTAAATTAAATTAAATTAAATTAAAAATTAAATTAAATTAAATAAATTAAATTAAATTAAATCAAATTAAATTAAAAAATTAAATTAAATCAAATTAATTTAATGTAACATCAAATCAAACTAAATTGAATTAAATTGAATTAAATTAAATTAAATTAAATTAAATTAAATTAAGTTGAATTAAATAACATCACCTAAGACATAAAGAAATAAGCCTAAAATAACTTGAACACTATTCCAAATTTAAACCCTTCAATTGAAATTAAGCTAAATCACAAACCATTTGAACACCAATTTACCCTCAAAAGCTTTAGTTATCATAACTCCTAAACAGAATATTAAATGAAATGTTACTTCACTTATAGGACATTCAAATATCCTAGTTCACTGAGCAAGTTAACAAAACTTGAAACCTCGGACGATCGATTCATTTACATAATTAAATTCATTTGGACTTAAAACAATCCTAGAAATATTGAAAAGATGTTTAAGATTCTTCTTAAGCATTTCCTCAATATGATAGGATATTTATAAGAACAATTGAACTTAATTGTTCTTTGATGAAGAAAATCGTCTTCAAACCAAAAACACAAGGAACCTAGACGTCATAGAAATGACTAGCTATAGGATTAGGAATTTGGTGAAAACCATAACCCTTACCTTAGCTTTACCTAGGAACTTGCTTAAATGTTCTAATCGTGTTTTAAGTGCAGCTTGGAATGACGGGAAGACCCTCCAGGTACGCTTTTATTTTATCGCAATTTACTTCCCTGCAACTTACTTTCTTGCAATTTACTTTATTGCAAATGCACTTTACTTTTCTTGCATGATAAAACAACAGTTGCATGAAAACCTACACCTTTAGGACAGAAACCAAAACTGAAACCCGAAACTAAGTTAAAAGTCATTGCAAGATAAAATTCACCGCCACAACATTTCAAAATATAAAGCAACTCAAAATTTAATCACAAACAGAACACAAAACTACAATTACAACTGAATTAAAACGTCCTGTTGGATGATGGGGAATACCTCGGATGATGTAACCTACGTGTTGCTAACAGGATTTCCCACGGTCTAAATGAAAGTGTGGAACTCATTCGATTGAGTTTAGCAAATTCATCCGGACTAAGTGAATCCGATAAAAATAATGATGCCGGAAGGATGGAACCGTGGGATCTTAACCTAGTGTCGTTATAATCAACTTTAAGATTTGTTTTAATTAAAACACAAAAAACACTTGGAAATTAAGACTTCTCTAAACCAAAACACTTTTCTCATCTCCCGATTTATGATTTCTAAAACTAAACCTCTGCAACAACAAGGAGCTCGGAGCATGGTGGGCAAGCACGCGCCATCGTCGTCGACGAAAACTCGAACCTACTTCAACAAAACTTTCCTAGAATTAAACAACAAAGCCATAGGACTTCGAGGTAGTTTGCCTAGTGCAACATAAATCCTCAACTCTTCGTTAGGCATTTGCATTGCAAATTAAGCCCTAACCGGTCTTAGGATTCCGAGGTAGTCGTCCGATACGACATAAACCCTCATATCTTCCGAGTTATTTGTATGATTCTATCATATAAATATAAGCCCTAATTAATTAAAATTGGCAAAATCAAAACATTAAATAAACATTAGGACCTTCCTAAATTCAGGCCAAACAATAGGATAGTCGGGAAATTACCGAAGTTCGCTTCGAATCTGTGATTTCTCCTACCTTTCTTCCTTCGGATTCCCAAAATAAAATGTTCTAAATTTGATCCATTCCCTATTGAAATTTCCAAAATTCAATCCTTTGAAAACTTAAACTTTGAAATTCTTGAGAGCGAGAATTATTGATTATTATCGAGAGTTTTCTTAGGTGATTCCCGTCACTTAAGATGTAATTAACTATAGGGGCTTGCCCTTATAGGAATTTTAAAGAACCTGAGTAATATAAACCCCGTTTAATGTTTTCATATTAAGCGAGGAATTTGTCGGCTTATAAAATTGGTTCGCAGACCAAACGGATGTCACAAATCTCCTATTTTATTTAACCGAGCCCCACCATCAAGCAGTGTATCTATCCTTAGGGATAGATACACGGTTTGTGATGCGGTGCTCGTTTATATAAACTATTTGGGATGTGAGATCGGTTTGATTTCATATCTTAAAATTTTCAAATTTAAATTTATTTTCAAAATCAAATACTACTTTCTAAATTATATATATATTTAAATTAAATTTAAAATTCGCCGACAACTTACGTAGGCGACCCCTTTTAAAAATACAACACTCAACCTAAAAATATGCCGACAAGCGTACACTGGAGGGTCTTCCCGTCATCCCAAGCTGCACTTAAAACACATGTTAAGGCATTTAAATATTCCAACAAGTACCTAGGTAAAGCTAAGGAAAGGTTTTGGTTGTCTACCAAAGTCCTAATCACTATAACTAGTCATCTCCTATGACGTCTACGTTCTTGTGTTTTGGTTTAAAGACGATTTTCTTCATCAAAGAATAATTAAATTCAATTGTTCTTATAAACATCCTATCATATTGAGGAAGTGCTTAAGACGAATCTTAAACATCTTTTCAATATCTCTAGGATTGTTTTAAGTCCAAAAGAATTTAATTATACAAGTGAATTAATCATCCGGGAGTTTAAGTTTTGTTCTTTTTGCTCAGTGAACTAGGACATTTGAATATCCTATAAGCGAGGAAACAATTCACTTGACACCTCATTTAAGAATTATAATAATAAGAGCTTTAAAAAGGGGCAAATCAAATTATTAAATACTTTGATGATTTAAACTTAATGATTTAATTTTAATTTTTATTTAATTATAGAAAATTAGTTTAAGTTTGGAATAGTGTTCAAGTTATTTTAGATTTAATTCTTAATGATTTCATTTAGGTTTGTTATTAAATGATTTTAATTTAACTCAATTTAATTTAATTTTAATTTAATTTAATTTAATTTAATTTAATTTGATTTAATTTAAATTCAATTTGATTTTAATTTAATTCAATTTAATTTAATATTTTTTTAATTCAATTTAATTTTATTTTTATTTATTTTAATTTCAATTTAATTTAATTTTAACTTAAATTTTAATTTAGTTTAATTTGATTTTTTAATTTAATTTAATTTTAATTTAATTTAATTTCAATTTACCTTAATTTAACTTAAATTTCAATTTTAATTTAATTTAATTTCAATTTTAATTTAATTGAGATTATTCTTTTAATTTTCTTTTTAAGTATTATTGAAGTGATTTATTTAGAGATTTTTAAATTAAAGAATAAATATTTTCTTAAATAATATCCCTACTTTAATAATTTCAATTTTCCATTAATCTTCGAAATTTGATTAATTAATTAATTAAGGTTTACTTTAATTATTCTTAAAATGATTGGTGGGTTCTTACCCTTAACCATTTAGGTTTTAATCATCCAAAATCAGTTTAAATCAAATATTTTACCCTCCCCTTTTTGATTAATCCTAAAATTTTAATTAAAGGATGAAAATTTTAATTACCATTTTGCCCTTCAAGCTTAATAATTCTATAACTCACTAAATTAAGCTCAAATGAACTTGAAATTTTTATGTGAACTCACTTACATGTCAATTAAGACATTAGAGGAGAAAGTGTGATTTTTCTGTATTTAATTTATTTATGTAATTATTTTTAATGGAAAATAGGGATTTTCAAGGAAAATTTAATTACATGACCAAGGAAATTTTTCTGTCCTTAAGAAAATTATGGTATATTCCTAATGACTAGAGGATGATTTGGACCAATTTTGGTGATTTTTGGAATTATATTTTATTTATTAGAATTATTTTAATTTTTGGAGTATTAATTAATTTTAAAATAAAATTAAAGTTGAAAAATGGATTTTATATTTTTCTTAAATCTCTCTAACCTCAAGGAGTTCAGAGAAACAAATTTTATATTTTTTTGATTTTTTTTGATTTATTAGAATTATTTTAGTGAAAAGGTTGGAAAATACATTTTTTAATATTAAAAATTACATTAAGCCTTTAAAATTCAATATCTTACCCTAGGGACTTAGAAAAAATATTTGGTTTGTTCCTAAATGATTAGGAGTCAAAATGTGACATTTTGGTGATTTTTAATATTTTTATGATTTTTATTATTTTTTAATTATTAAAAATATTAAAATAATGATAAAAATCAACTTTTTAAGAAAATTATAATTTTAATTTTCCTAAGTTCCTCTGATATCAGAGAAGCTCCAAAACCATTTTTGTGAATGTTTGAAAAGTATTTTGTGAGTTATAAATTTTTAAAGTTTAATTTTACCCATTTTGCTTATGAGGCTTAATCAACCCATTTGGTAGGGTTAATCAAGTCCAATTGGTTTCAAATTTTTATGTGGTATTCTTCTATCCCTAGAGGACAGTGGAGAATTTTTTTTAAGTTAATTTAATGAATGGTTAACCCTAATTAATTAAAGTTCAATTTTGGGTGTTTAGGCCGATTAGGGTTGTTCAAAGTGAATTAACTCAAAACTTATTTTTCCTAGGTCCCTCTGGTCACAAGTAACATCACCATATTATCCTAGAATTTATTTCTCAACATGCTAATTACTAAAATTAAAATACTCAAAACAGTAACATGAACTTGAAAAATCAATAACTTCTCATAAGGATGGCCTCTGACCTTGGAAAATTCAGGGAATGTTTCCAAGTTCAGAGGCTTCAAAAGCCCTATGGTCTCATGCCATGATGAATTGCCTATGCAAATGGGGAATTAAAACAATGCAGAGAGTAAATAAATCATTAAAAATAAAATACTTAATGAAATTATTTAATTTCTTTTCCACATTATTCTCATCTGTTCACTGAGCAAGTGGGTATTTTTATTTCATTTTTAGGATTTTTCTACACAAAGTTATGAATTTTTGAAGTTTTCGGAATTAAATAAATAGAAAATAGCCTATTTTCCTACTTATCCATGCGGCGCCGTGTCAACCTCGGCAGCTCCGAAGGGGGTGCGTGTCGAGCTGTGATTGGGCGCAGCCATCCGAGTCAGCCGTCCCGGGACCCGCCTTTCACGCAACATGTTCTGGTCCGACACGATCCGAGCCGTCCATCCGATACACGCGCGATCCAACGGCTCCCAGTCATCGTCTACGACTGGTGCGAACCCGTGACCGTAGACCTTCTAACCCTAATTTCTCACTCGATTCTCAACGGATTTATGTGTTCTTATGCTCTATGGATTTGTCTTGAAGAGACGAATACATCCATACTGATAAACATGCACTCGAAATTAACTCAAACTAAATGGAGAATCTCCGTAAGCTCGGGAGGAAGCGTGAGTCCATACCTTTGCTCGGAGAAGTGAAGCTTCAATCCGAGGGTTGTGTCACGTTCGATTGGATCCAAGCAAGCTCCGGATGGAGTCACTTGGCACAGTGAATTGTCCAGGTATGATTTCGACCAAGCCCGATCCACAAAGCTTGGAGGCTGGAAGCAATGGCCGGCCCGGTGAGGGGCTTTTGTCGGGAAACTTCTCCTCTTGGTCCGGTGAAGGTGTAGAGTCAATCAATTTGAAGATTGACTCACCGTGGTGAAGTGCCTCGGTTTTGGGCTTGGATTTCAACTACGAAATTGAGCTCACGAGAGGAAATGGCGGGGGGATTTCGGTGGGGATCAAGTTCTCTATGTGTAGAGAGTGGTGCGGGATGATTTTGGCGGGGTTTCGTAAGGTTTAGTTCGATACCTCTCTTGACCGAGAGGAGGGGGTGTTTAAATAGGAGAGGCTGGAGGGCCTCCTGGGGGGTTTAATGGTTGGGATCAGCTTGCTACGAGTGAGGAGAAGAACAGTTCGCGATGGCCATTTGGAGTGGGGCGGCTCGACAAGGTGGAATTCCAAAATTTGGCTCCTCCCAAGGTTTCGGCCATGGTGTTTTCCGGGATCCGGGCGAGTGGCCGGCAGGCATGGGTCACCCTCAAGTTCGGTGGGTCGGAGCTGGAGGTTTGTGCGAGCGATTGAGCTTTGTCATGTGTAAAGGGCTTGGATTAAAATGGCATGGGGGAGAGGCCATTTTGGCTTGATTTGGTCCAAGCCATGATTTTGGGTTAGGTTCACCTCCCCATGGCTGATTTGAGGCTGAGAGAGGATCATTTGCATCAGCTAGAAAGGGGTGGTGAAGTCCTCATCTAAAGTGATGTGGCTAATCATGGTTTAGTGTGTAACATGGAAGGGGTTAAAAAGCTTAATGAAGGTTTAAGAAAGGGGGCCCTCCTCTTGCTACTTTGGGCATGGTCACATGTCGAACATCCCATAGCTTCATATGGCTTGTACATGGCTTGTCTTTGGCTCACCTATGGCTTGGCGAAGAGCTTAGTCAATTTCATAAAAAAGGATTTTGTGAATTTTGGCATTTTGATGGAAATTGTTATGAGGCTTGATTTGGAATTGTTTAATTGACAAATTAGGACTTTAGGAATGATTTTAAATTGAATGTGTGATGAGGAAAAGTGTCATGTGGGCTTTAGATTGATTTGGGCTTTTGAATTTGGTGGAAATGGGCTTTTAGGAAGGTTTAAGGGAGTGGGCGTTTATGTTTAGCAATGGGCTTTTAGATAAAAAATTTTGTAAAGGGCCATGCCAAATAAATGTTGGGTTTAGTTTAAGGATGTGTCTTGAATGATTTGAAGCAAATTTGAGATGGTTTGGAATTGAATTGGGTTGAATTTGGGTTTATTTGGTAAATGGGCCAATGTTGGTCAAATTGGGCTAACTTGGGCCAATGTTGGGCTAGGGTTGAAGTTGATGTAAAATTAATGTTGGGAAATGTTTATGGGAGTGTTTCAAAGAGGTTTTAACTTTGGTTGTGTTTTGGTTTTGGGACTTGGGCTTATTTGGGTTAGGTTTGGGTTTAGGTCAAAATTGGGCATTTTGGTTTTGGGTTGAATTTGAGTGGGGTTTGGGTCGAAATTTTGGGCAAATTATGTTAGTGTTTTGTTTGTTGGGATGTTAGGGAAGGTTTAGAAAAGGTTTGGGGTCAATTGGAGTTGAATTGGTTTGGTTTGGGCTAAGTTTGGGTCATGGGTCCAAATTGGGCTTTAAGGTCAAAAGTGAGATTGGATTCAAATGTTAATCAAATTGGACTTGGATTTGGCCTAGATTGATATTGTGGATGTTAAATTGAAGTGTAGAATTGAATTGGGCCAAAATTGGGGTCAATTGGGTAGATTTGGTTTAACATTGGGTTCACTTGGGTTAAGAATGGGCTAAATTGGGGGTTTTGGTAAAAGTGGGGTAAATTGATAAAATTGGCCCATGGTTTAGTTGGACAAAATGAAATTGGGAATATTTGGGATTTTCCTGAATTTTCTAGAAATTTTCTGAATTTTTGGATTTTTTTGCTAAGAGGGGCATTTTGGGTATTTGGAGGGTATTGGGGGGTATTTTTGGAATTTTTGGTATTTTTGGCTATGGATGATCAATTTGATTGGTGAGGAAATGTTCAAGGTTAATTTTGGGGAATTTTGGGTGATTTGGAAATTTTGGAGGATTTGGGCAATTCTAAGGGCTTTTTGTAGGCTTGGTAGGTGTAGGGTCCCCGGGGCCAAAAATTGAAATTTTGGAATAATAAAGATTGATCAAATATGAGTGGAATGGAATCACTTTGATTGATCCATGAAGCCATGTTAAGACTATATGAGCCATGGGAGGACTCATTTGAGGCATTCACTATGTTGTTCCTAACCCTCTTAACCAGGGGCTTAGGGGTTAAGGTCCATCCATATGAATTACCTACATGAATCAAGGAGTCAAGTTGGGTATGGGTGTGGTTTTAGGATTTGGATTGTGTTTGTGACAGTGTAGAGTATGAGTGTGGTGAGTGTGTAAGTCAACCCTCACCAGACCAAGCCACCCAGGGTGGTCCTAAGGCCAAAGAGTCCTATAGGGAACTCATCCTTTAAACCTTCACATTTGATTTCAACCCTCTAGGTGATTAGGGGTCTATAATCAAGCTTGTGAGGCTTACAGGGAGGCAAGAAGTGGTTAAAATTTCTAAGGGATGGGTCCCAATTCTAGTCCTCTAAGATAGTCAAAAGAAAAGCCTAAGGCTAGATCCTAAACACTAAAGAGGGAAGAGAAGACCTCATCAAAAATGAGGTCAACATAATATATTTTGCAGATTTGGAATACCAAGAGTAATCATAACTGATAGGGGAAGTCATTTTAGAAATGCGATTATTGAGAAGTTAGCAAAGAAATATCATATTAATCATCGCATTGCTACTGCTTATCATCCGCAGACAAGTGGTTTGGTTGAATTATTCAATCGTGAAATTAAAAGAATATTGTAAAAAACTGTTAATCCAAATAGAAAGCATTGGTCAATCAAACTGGATTATGCTTTGTGGACCTATAGGACTGCTTATAGAACATTTATAGGAATGTCCCCTTATAGGCTGATTTTTGGAAAAGCTTGTCATTTACCTTTTGAAATTGAGCATAAAGCATATTGGGCTATTAAAGAGTTCAATTATAATTTTAAAGATGCTGCTGAAAAGAGATTATTGCAATTGAATGAGCTTGAATAAATAAGGAATGAATCTTATGAAAATGCTAAGATTTATAAGGAAAAGATGAAGTTATGGCATGATCGGAAATTTCTTACCAAAAATCTTGTACCAGGACAACAAGTTTTGTTGTATAATGCTAGATTGAGAATATTTTCTGGAAAACTTAAGTCCAGGTGGATGGGTCCATTTATTGTGATAAAAGTTTATTCTTATGGAGCTTGTAGATATTCGAGATCCTAAGATCTGGAAAAATATTTAAAGTTAACGGACATAGACTAAAACCATATTTTTTAGTCAATAAATCTAAATCTGATGAGAATTTGACGTTGGGTTACTCAGAATGAGTTCTGGGTATGTCAGGCTGAAGACATTAAAACAAGCACTTTGTGGGAGGCAACCCATATTTATCGGTGTGCTTTGCTTTATGTTTGTTTAGTGTATTTTGTTTGCTTTGTTTTGTTTTTTTTTATGTTTTTAGTGATAGTAATTTGGAGTTTTTAAACTATAGTAGAGTTTATTTGACCTTAATTGATGATTTAGAGAAGTCAGAATGAAAATTTGGACACTTAGCAGACCTGTGCTAAATTATGCAATCGGCGGCTAAGCGCGACTAGTTGGCGCTTAGGCGCCGCAGTTATAAAAAACGTGAAAAATGTGGATCTAGAAGCCTAGATCGTGGGGGAGAAGTTTTGGGAGTTTTTTTTGGAGTTTCTAAATGTCTTGGGTCTGTTCTAACATTTCCCAAGTCTATAAAAAAGGACCTGACTTAAGAGAAACAGATGCCCTAAGTCCTATTTTGAAGAGAATTTTGAGTGCATCATGTCTTCCTGGGAGTATGAGATGAAGAAGAAGCAAGATTCTGACAAAAGTAAGTTCATTAGTGATAGTGCTAAAGAGTTATTTAATGGATATCTCGCTGTTAGTATTCAGGGTATTGCGAAATGATTGCAAAAATTGAAGCCCGAGTGACTTCAATGGAAGCAAAGATCAATGATACTAACTTACATTTGGAACACATGGGATGACAACTCAAGATGCAATTCAATCATTCAAGGTACGTGGAAGAAATAGATAAGGCGATGTTTGTGAAGAACAAATGGATTGAAGTAGATGACGTAAGAATGAATAATTATCGCCCGTTCTATCAAATTTATATTCCATAAGGGTTAAATGAGAATAATAGTGGTCCGGGATATATTCCGCCTAATGGAGAATGGAATTAAGAGTGTTTTTTTTGTTTAATGTTCTTATGTGTTATGTTTAGTGTTCTTGTGAGTTCATGTTTGGTGTGTTTAGTGTTTTTATTTAAATATTAACTAAGCCTGATGATGTAATGGTTACATCCTAGAGATGTATACTTATCAGTTTGAGATTAATGTCTCTTGTATTTAGAGAATTTCATCCTTTATGTTTGGATAGAAATTCTAGTATTGTATTAAGTGTTATGTTTGTTTTAATATAATTTTGTGTTTTTGTGAAATTTGTGTGGAATCAATGGTTATTAAATTTTGATTTGGAGTATTGGAAGAATTATGGGGAGAAATAATTATTTTGGAGTAATTAAGGGTGATTAACCAAGTGATTTAGTGCATATACCTTAATTATGAAAATTTGGGTATTGGCGGCTAAGCGCCAGAATGCTGGCGCTTAAGCGCCAGATTTCGCGGCTAAGCGCCGAGAGTTCGCGCTTAGGCGCTAGTTCGCGAAAATTGGTTCCCAAAAGTTAAAAACTTGAAAATTACCATTTTCAACCACCCCATCGTCTTTAACCTTCGGTTTACCGTGAAAGAGGAGCCTAGGGCATCATATTGTGGATCATTTAAGAGCCGATCTCAACAAAAATTGTTAGATTTGGATTCCTTGAGGTATGTGCACTACTCCTAAGTAAAATTTTTTATTTTCACCTTGTATTTTGAGTACATTATGGAAAATATTAAAATCACTATTCATGGTGAATATTTGAGGAAAAACTTGAGAAATTGCTTGGATTTAGTGAAAATATCTTTTGGAAGATAATTTAGTAAGTTTAGTTTGATTTTGGAATTTATGGTGAATCTTTCGTGAATTTTTAGAGACGGCTGCAAAGTCAAAGCGTGCACGAGAAAAGACGAAGTTTGATGCTGACAAATTTGTTAGTATCACGGCTGTGGAACGATACGTCGATGCATTGCAGTCCCGTAAGTTGATTCCTGAGCGTGTGTTTAGTAAGCCTGATTGCTAGAAGAAACTGGATATGATTTCTAGAAGAAAGAGCATTGCAGTCCCGTAAGGTGATTCAAGATATGATTGCTAGAAGAAACTGGGAGAATTACTGTTGCTTCTCCGCTGTTGTTGTTGTTTCTGTAGTTAGAGAATTTTATGCAAATTTGCCTGCTGCAGAAGAGAATCAAGTGATGGTTAGGAGGCATGAGGTCAACTTTTCTTCTGGGGCAATCAATACTTTTTATGGACTACCTCCTAACATTTTCTGTTTTTATTCTAACTATCATCCTTTGGAAGGGGAATTAGATGAGATCATGGAATTTCTGACTGATGGAAGAGGATTATGGAAAATAACAAATGATAGAAGAGTGAACTTTCCTGCTTCCAAATTGAATGCCATTTCTAAGGCATGGCATTATTTTATCTCATCTAAGTTGTTACCTTCAAGTCATACTAGTGAAGTAACGAGAGAAAGAGCTGTGTTGAACCATTGTATTCAGCAAGGGAAGCCTATTGACATTGGAGGTATAATTTTTTATTATGTTTTGAACTGTGCTAGATCAACCACGACTGCAGGTATGGGATTCCTTCCTTGATTCATTCACTATGTGAACGATCTGGAGTGAAGTTTGATACCTGAGAAGAGGTACATCAGCCATTGAGACCAATTACTAGTGTAAACGTTGGTGCTTACACTGTACATTCAGAGTTTGGTTGGAGAGGAGGATTTGGTAGGGCTTCTATCGCTACGCCTCGCTGCATCTACTTCTCATGCTACTACTTCACGTGCTTCGTCATCTACTCGATTCACGGACTAGTTTATTAAGAAAGATTTTGAAAAAAGTGAGTCTTACTCGAGAGCATATGAAAGATAAGGATGGTAAGCTGGATAATGTGGAGAGATATATTATAAAACATGATGAATATGAGGAGAGTTATCAACAATATTTGGATATACTGATTATAGGTGATCAGAGTGCAGAGATTTCACCTTATCCATTCTACATATCTTATGTGCCATCCAGGGATTGGAACGAGCAAGATGATGATGATGAGGATGAAGAGTAGATGTATGTTGTTTGTTTTAGTTATTGTGTTGTTATAATGCGTTACTGTGTACTTTATTTAGTGTTTTGTTTGATGATTGTGTTGTGATGTGAAGCTTGATAGTATGCAGATTGTAGTTGTCCTATTTATCTGTTATGCATATTCAGGTATTGTTGTTGTTTTATTGTGGATTTATATGTTGCTTTGTGATAGTGTGTAATAGTAAATGTTTTTATGTGTATGTTATGTCAGAGTTTTTAATAGTGTGTACCTTAATTCAAAAATTGTTTAGGAGATTATATACCACTCTTAGGAACTTCTACTTAGGAAATAATATGTTTAAAATTTTTTCAAATTCCACTATCATTTGTTATCTGTATCGATGTGTTATTTTAGTTGGTGTGTATTTGCTTTGAAAACCTCCACTACTCGTAGAAGTCTTCGAAATTTTTACTTCTTATTATATATATATATATATATATATATATATATATATATATATATATATATATATATATATATATATATATATATATATATTTGAAAAAAAACTAAATTTGATTTCATTTTACTCCTGTTATTTAAATCGTTATTCTTGCATATTAGGATATTAAAAATTCTTGCAATCATGATATGTTAGTTTTTATTTCTCACCCATATATCATTTCTTATGCTTAAATGTTTTATCTTAATTAAAAAATTAAAGTTTAGGGGATTTAAAAAAAAAAAGATTTTTAAAAACCTAAAATTTTATTTGATTGTCAAGAATACTTAAAAATAAATCTTATTTTTGATTGAGAACAATTATGTACATGAAGTTATATTAGGGGAACAAAATTTTGAATATAGAAATGAATAAAAGAATTTAGTTAAAATTTATAGTAATGATGAAAAACATAAAGTTAAAATTTTTTTAATGAAGTGTTAAATAAAGTTAAACTATCTTTAGTAAGAAGTTTTGTATTTTTGGATAAATAGAAGATTTGACTTTTATTCTTCAAAGCTTAAACTTCTTTTATTGAAAAGTAATTTTCAGATACTATTATTATGATTTTTAAGTGAAAGACATAAATCTGATCATTATTTTAAATGGAAGGATGGAATTCAAAATCATTAAAGGTCTATCCAGATATAGTAATCCTTGCCTTATAAAAAAAAAGAGAGAAAAAGAAAAGAAAAAGTGAAAAATAGTATATGAAAAGGGAGGAGAAGCTTGAGGATTTAAGGGCCTAATAAAAAATTGGTTTCATACCTAAAGTTTAAGATATAATTTCAGAGAAAATCTAAAACGTAAGGTTATAATATAGTAAGTAAAATTATTTTTCAAATAAAGATTTTTAAGTGAGAAAAATAAATGTTTGAATCATATATTTTGAAGAATCTACAAATATTTTTGAAATAGATAGAGACTTATATTTGTCATTTTTCTTTACTTAAGAACTTTCTAAACTTTAAGTTGGTTTTAATTACTGAAATGTTTTCTAAATTAGACTATTCCATTTCTAGAACAAAATTTTGTTATCTTCCTAAGAAACTCATTACATAATTTGCATGCTAAAATATTCTATGAGATTAACTGTCACTTGAGGACAAGTAACATTTTAAGTTTGGGGGATTTTGATACACCTAAAATATATAGTATTTTTATGCACAGTTTTATACCTATTTTTAATGATATTGCACTTTAAGGGAAGGTATTTTGCGTTTTTCTTGCAGGTATGATGAAAATGGATGCTCATGATGAAAAGAGCAAAATTGGATCAAATTTGGAGCAAAAATAATGAAAAATCAAAATTTTGGCACTCTCGGATAAGCACCGTTAGGTCGGCGCTTAGCCGCCACGTTAAAAATTGAAATTCAAATGAATTTGGTGCCAATTTCAAAGGGGATGGGATGCAACTCTTGGTGGTAACTACCATAACTTCCTTTGGGCGGCAATTTTGAATGAAGTGGTGCGTTCCTTGGTAGATACATTAAATCTGGACACATTTTGAAGAGACACCAAGGCACATTTTGGTTTACTATTTAAAGAGAGTCTTAGGAAAGATTAGGGGAGGCTTTAGGAGGCTCTTCTATTGCGTTTTGAAGGAGAGGCTTTAGGAGGCTCTTCCACTACGTTTTGAAGGGTACTTCCATTATTTTTCCACTGCATTTTAAGAGTTTTTATTAAGAGTAGGAGTAGAGAGTAGAAAGGAGAAAATGGTCGGAGTGAAGTCTTCTTCTTCCCACTTCTTTTCTTTCTTTTAGTTTAGTTCTTATTGAAGTCTGAAGTCTGTATTCTGAGTCATCGGAGTTGGGACTTACTCTGAGGAGTAGTTTAGCGAAGAGTCAAAGTTTCAGAGGAACTTCCTTAGTCTTGTGGAGAGGATTTTCAGATAAGTGTTTACTTATAATCTTTTTATTAATACTTGCTTTCGTTTGTTATTTTTCTTATTATTTTTAATTTCAAATCAGTGTGTTTTTGTATTTTCCCAATGCATTCTGAGTAGTTTACTTTATCTTTTACTTTCTTAAATGGAGAAGTAATTAATTTATAAAGAATTTTTGTGGAAAGTATAAGCGTTTAAAAGTTGGAAGAAGTTGTGAAGATTGATTATGAAAACTTTGTTTACTTCTTAATTTAGCCTGTTAAGCGTAGAATTTCTTGAGATTATGTAAGATCCAATGTGGTATTGTCTCATAAAAGTTAGTAAGAATCACATGCAATTATATGGGTGAGAATTTTAGTCCATATAATTGAATGTAATATTAGAAGATATTTTTATGAAAGGGAGTAAAATTAAAGGATTTTAGAGTGACAGGCTAAAACCCCCTAATTTGGTTTGAAATTTTGAGTTTTGTATGAGAAGTTAGCCTCCAGGTGGTGGGAATTGAGGGAACTCTAGAGTGAGAGACTGATATCTTCCATGCCTAACCATGTTCAAAATAATAAAAATTTCAAATTAACTTATGTTCTTTATAGAACCAAGTAAGGGTAAAGAACACATTTGCTTCTATCTGTCACAACAAATTTAAATACTTCCACAACAATACTTTAAGAATTATTACTACTTCTTAAAAGGAAAGAAAAAGATATTCTAGTTAATAGTATTTTACATCCAGTGTTATTAGTTATTATAATTTTAATTTCATTGCTTAACAATTTATTAAGGAAATTTTAAAAGACAAATCAACTTTCAAAGCTTTTCAAAATCAAGACATACTTTTTCAAAAACAATTAAAGAAAGTAAAAAGATAATTTTTTGATTTCTTTAAAAATTTTCATATTTTCCCTGTGGGTTTGATATCTCAAGACTTAATTAGAAAGTCCTATATTACTTTATAAACGATACGTATACTTGTGTAGTATCCCATATTATAAAATCATAAGTTTCATATCTAAATCATCAATGCATTTACCGGATGGTACCAAGTTTTTGGCGCCGTTGGAATTCTGCTAAAGAGTATTCACGGTCCGATAGTATTTCTCATTAAAGGATTTACAATTAAGACATTCGAGAAATTGCTCATCAAGGCCGCGAGTCTACAGGAGGAAGCGAAACAACTCAGCTTCACCGATAAGAACGATAAGCAGAAGCCAGTCAGTGCCTTCGAGAAGAAGTCCGGGACCATCGCAGCGGTAGATAAGGGAAAGCAACCGATGCAAATACGGACGGAATGACCTCAGCAGAGCTATGAACAACCTCCGCTAAGTTTTCAACCGCCTCAGCAGAGCTATCAGCCGTCGCAGCAATATGGCCATCAGTCATCTCAGTAATACAACCAGCAACCGTTTCAGCAAAAGCGCAGCCTGGCAGAACTTCTGAAAAAGGAGTACCCTTTCAAGATTGAAGAAGTTGGCAAGATGTTCCGCAGTCTGATCAAGAAGGACAGATTCCAATTGCCAGAGTCCAGGAGGTTGGAAGACGTTGCTAAGAAAGATCATCCGATGTACTGCCCTTATCACCAGATGATCGGACATAAGATCGAGGACTGCTTCACTTTCAAGAACTGGCTCAAGAACAACCTTCGATAAGGGAACATAACGATCCCGAAAGAATACATGAAGGAACCCCAGAAAGGAGGTTCCGTTAATGTTATTTCGGCAGATCCTATTGTTCCGATAGACCCGTACACAACCAACGATGGATGGAGTACTGTTTGGATGAAGTCTTCGAAGAAAATTTTGGATCACATTCAAACTACTTTGGTGCGCGCTTTGATTCAAAGTTAGAAACCTGTCGAGCCGGCACTATCAATTGCAATCGAGGAACCGCCCCAGAAGGAGGAGAAGATTGCAGAAGAAAAGAAGACCGAGGCTCCGAAGGGTAGAGTAGGGGCTGCTTTTCCTAGGATGGTTGTTTCTGATTTGGGGGAGAAATCCCTCAAACCTCTGACTCTGTATGATTATTTGGTCGCTCCGGAGGGATCTTATAATGATAAGAGTTATGGTGTTGGTTATGTTTTTACTGTTTATAATGATTACGTAACTAACGACAACCGACCTAATCCGAATATCAATTTTGAAATGAATAACGATTCTCAAATCATACAAAACCTCGACGGTAGCAATTGCGATGGTCTGGAAGATGACGAACCCATCTGTGAATTCCAAGGATCTCCTATCACGATTGAGCTAGAGTTCTTAGATACCGAAGTGACTCCAGAAGAATCCATTGCTCCGATTCAGAAAGAGGAAGTGCCAGCTAATCCAGAATCAAACTCAGAGGAAGAGATAACAGAGGTCAACCTCAGAAGCGGAAAGGTTCTACCCCTGAGAATGGGTCTGAAAGATAAAGGAAAGCAGGTGGTTACTCAGGAAGAGCCAACCCGAGCAGAAGAATTGCCCGTTCGGGAAGAAGTCGAAAGACTAGACAATAAAGTGGAGTATAATGTGCTAGCCCATCTTCAGAAGTTGCCCGCTAAACTGAGCATCTACGACGCTTTAATCCTTTCAAAGGAGATGAGAGAAACTCTGATCAAGGCCTTACTTGATCCAGAGATTTTCTTAGCTCAAATGGCCGTCAACTCCTTAGATGAGGTTTGCTCATTAAGAGAATAATTTGGTGTTACTTCCACGGATAGTGACTTGCTACTTGGGACAGCCGATCACAACCTGCCCTTGTACATTTCAGTCGCCATCGGAAAATTCACGCTCTCTAGGGTATTAGTTGATCTGGGAGCATCAATCAACATAATGAACCTTCAGAAGTTAGCCTACTTGGAAATTGATGCCCGCGAGCTTCAAGCAGACAAAATGTTACTAAGAGGCTTCAACCAGAAAAAAGAAAGAGCTCTTGGATCAATAACAGTGTCAATGAAGATCGATGACTTAGCAAGGAAAACCGCAAAATTCTATATAATTGATTCTGAAACGTCATTCAACGCTGTACTGGGCCGACCTTAGATCCATGAAAACCGAATGGTACCGTCGTCTCTACACCAGTGTATAAAGTATTATGAAGGAGGGCAAGAAAAATGCATCAAAGGTGACTTACAACCATTTTCCGTGCACGAAATTGGAATACATGAAGATGCTGCCTACTACGCACCTCCAAAGAAGACAATTTTCTCCAGAAATGCTATGCCAAATGAAGTAAAAGAAACTCAAGACGATGAAGAACCTAAAATTCTAGTTCAATAATTACTCACCACTCCCTTACGGCGAGATGGTGAAGGTTTCTCCAGAGCTCGCATCCGAGGTCGAGGCCGGGGACGAGGTCGAGGTAGAAACGATGGAATAGTTGAACAAAAGAATCAAGTTATTAAAGTTTATTAGGAATACAATTCCGAGGAAGAAGAAAAAGAAATCAAGAAAGAAGTAGCAACAATAAATCAGAAGAAACCTCAGTTCCAGATCTCACTAGAAGATGAAAAGAACGAAGAATACAAAGCAATGTACGACAAGATAAACCACTATGTACATACTATGATCCTAACCCCGATCTATCCTAGTAAGATTGAGGGTATGGTGGTCAAGGAAGTACATGGTGGAGGTGCTAAGCAATCAAATTTTATCGAGGCGCTTCTTCTTCCAAAACTGAGAATGATGTAAAATTTGAGGATGTTGCTTCATCTGAATTAATGGAATTTCTTTTTGAATGGTATTCTCCATGTTTTAAAAATTTGGTTCAACGTGGTGTCTTACCTAAGCAGTGGTCAAAAGATCAATCACAACGCTTTGAAAAGTTATGGAGTAATGTCAGAAGGCCTCCCAACTCAAAACATGGTCTTAAATTTGGCACGATAGGGCCAGCTGATGATTCAGAATTTTGCTTGGTTGTCACTTGCAAGTCTAATGAAGACTGCCTGGAAGCTTCAGATAATCTCGAGGATTTGCCAATTGGAGATGCTCCACCAGAATTTGAAGAAGAAATTAAATTTACAATAGACGAGTTAATGGAAGTTAACTTAGGTACTAGCGAAGAGCCTAGGCCGACCTTTGTTAGCTTCTTACTCATCAAAGAAGACTCCAAAAATATGATCAAGCTATTAATGGAATTCAAGGACTATTTTGCTTGGAGTTATGATGAAATGCCAGGATTAGCTCCAGAAGCCACAGTTCACAAGCTGGGAGTGGATCCCACTGCCGTTTCAGTCAGGCAAGCTCTGAGAAGAATGCGTCTAGAAATCGAACAACAAGTTATATCTGAAGTTAAGAAACTAATTGACGCTATATTTGTCCGTGAAGAACAATACTCGACTTGGTTAGCCAATGTGGTACCAGTCAGAAAGAAGAATGGTCAGATCAGAATCTGTGTGGATTTCAGAGATTTGAACAAAGCGTGCCCAAAGGACGAATTCCCGCTACCAATTCCAGAATTAATGATCGACATCGCTTCGACACACGAAGTCTTCTCTTTCATGGATGGATCGTCAAGATACCACCAGATAAAGATGGCACCGGATGATGAAGGGCTCACAGCCTTCAGAATGCCAATTGAAGTATACTGCTACACAGTGATGCCGTTCGGATTGAAGAATGCAAGAGCAACCTACCAGAGAGCGATGACAAGGATTTTTGATGATCTCATTCACAACCAAGTCGAGTGCTATGAGGATGATGTGTTCATCAAAAGCAAACTGAAGGAAGATCATCTGTATGATTTGAGAACTGTTTTCGAGCGATTAAGGCAATTAACCTTAAGATGAATCCCCTGAAATGCGCCTTTGGCGTTACCTCTGGGAAATTCTTAGGATTTATCGTCTCACATCGTGGAATTGAAATCGATCCGGAGAAGATTGAAGCTATCTTAGAAATGCCGCCTCCCAAAACCTTAAAACAATTACGATCCTTTCAAGGGAAGTTGGCATATCTTCGACGGTTTATTTCGAATTTTTCAGGAAGGTGTCAGCCTTTTTCTGCTTTGGTTAAGAAGGATGCCAAGTTTACTTGGGACTCCAAATGTCAACATGCCTTCGATGACATCAAAGAATACTTAATGACACCTCCTGTCTTAGTAGCCCCGTTCTCGGGTAGACCGTTGATACTTTATACCGCGGCTTTAGATGACTCCCTCGGAGCCCTGCTAGCTCAGGTCAATGACGAGGATAAAGAAAACACTCTCTACTACTTAAGTCGTCATCTAATTCTAATTGAAATAAAGTATCCTCAGATTGAGAAGCATTGTTTGGCCTTGGTCTTCGCAGCCCAAAAGCTCAGATATTACATGCTTTCTTATAAGGTCAACCTTATCTCGAAGTTTAATCCATTGCAATATTTGATGACCCGACCGACACTTTCTGGCAGTCTTGTCAGGTGGTCGATGATACTATTGCAATTTGATATAACTTTCGTTCCTCTTCGTGCCGTAAAGGGACAAGTCCTAGCAGACTTTCTCGCAGCGCACCCTTTAGCGGCAGAATCGCCTCTCAACGACCACTTGCCATACGAGCAGATAATGAGCTTAGAAGACCTCGATGATCGACGTTGGGAATTGTACTTCGATGGAGCGTCATCAGCGCAATGAGACAACGAATTGCAAACGATAGTGCCCGGTAAGGCAGGGATTAAACTAATATTTATAAAACCGGAGCGGGGAATGTTTAGGTACTCTTACCATTTGACAGAACTGTGTACAAACAATGAAGCAGAATATGAAGCCCTTATAACTAGACTGGAGTTAGCCATTCAGATGGGGATAACCGATATCAACATCTACGGTGATTCTCAGTTGATCATACAACAGGTTGCATGGCAGTATAAGATTCTGAAACCAAGACTTGAGCAGTACTTTCAGTATGCAATGAAGTTGCTAGAGCAGATTCTGAATGTAACAATCTATAAGATCCCCAGAAGAGAAAACGCTCTTGCAGACGCGCTAGCCCACCTCGCAAAAGAATTTGCCTGCTTACAGGATGAGTCAGTTGAAATATCAATTCAGGGACGACAGGTACTATCATAGCTCGACGTGGATGCAATGCACAAGTCAGAAAAAGAAGAAGAAACATTTGCAGCAGTGGCTGAAACTGCAGAAGATTGGCATCAACCGCTCGTAGACTACATGCAAATAGGAAACCTACCGGATGATAAGTCGTTAGCCCATCAGATCAAGAAAAGAACTCTGTCATATGCATTAATAAACAATACGTTATACAGAAGGTCTTTTGACCAAATGTGGCTAAGGTGCCTGAGTGGGTCCGAGGCTCGTGAACTTGTTAAAGATGTGCACTCAGAACTTTGTGGCGCTCATTAGTCAGGTCCGAAGATGAAAATGAAAATCAAAAGATTGGGGTACTACTGGCCCTCAATGATGACCGACTGCATGAAAGTTGCCAAAAGTTGTCACCAGTGCCAAGTGTATGGAGTGGTTCTACATCAACCTCCGAATGTGCTACATCCGACAATCGCGTCGTGGCCATTTGAGTGTTGGGGCACAGATATTGTGGGTTCGATAGAACCACCTTCCTTAAGAGGACATCGCTTCATTCTTGCAGCGACATATTACTTTTCCAAATGGGCAGAAGCTATACCGCTCAGGGAAGTGATAGCACATCACGTGTTACAGTTCTTCAAGAATCAAGTCGTCTACCGTTTCAGGGTACCACGCTGAATAATCTCAGATAACGGGTCCACTTTCAAAAGCATAAAGATCAACAATTTTGTCAGAAGGCACGGGATAGACTGGCGCTATTCGACGATCTACTACCCAAGAGCAAACGGCTTGGCCGAGGCTTTTAATAAAATTCTCGTCCAAATCCTAAAGAAAACTTTGGACGACAATAAGAGAAATTGGCACGAGATGTTATTAGGAGCCTTATGGGCCTACAGGACAACTTTCAGAACGCCTACTCAGTCTACACCATACGCTCTAGTGTATAGGTCCGAAGCCGTCTTGCTTTTGGAGGTCCAGCTTCCGTCACTCAGAATTGCAATTGCAAATAAGATCACTACAGAAGAGAATGCAAAACTATGAATAGAAGAATTGGAAAGCTTAGAAGGAAAACAACTTTCAGCGCAACAGAATCTCAAACTCTATTAAGCCAAGATGATTCAGGCCCACGACAAGCTGGTCCGCCCAAGAACTTTCAGAGTTGGTGAAACAGTTCTCGTTCTCAGAAGACCTATTCTTGCACACCGCAAGATAGGAGGTAAATTTGAACCAACTTGGGAGGGACCATTTGTAGTCGAGAAAGTCTACTCGGGAGGCTCCTACCAACTCGTGGATTGCCGTGGAGAGCGACCAATGCTTCCCATCAATGGAAGATATCTAAAGAAGTATTACGCGACGTGATGTTTCGAGGAGTGGACCTTTCGCTCGTAGAAGCACCGGCGTGATAATTGTGTGCAACTGGGTCCGAACCTAAAATAATAATAATAATAATAAGAAATTTCAAAACCAAAATCTAAAAGAAATTTTCTAAAATAAAATAAAAATCGAAACTTGTTCCAATTTTCAAAAATCCAAATCAAATCTTTCCTTTTCCTAATAAACTTACAAAATAAAATAAATTACAATGAATTTGATATTCTTATTGTTCTCGTTCTTCTTTGGTTTGGCCCCTAATCCCTTCCTTATTTTCGCAAGAAGATGTCGAGCAAGAGGCTGATCCTTTCTTTCAAAGATGGCGTAAGTCTTGCACTTAACAAAGAAGAGCTGAAATCTGGTGCTGTGATCGAGGTTGACTTAGATTTTGTGTAGCTGAAGCTAGAATATGCAGAGACTGCTTGGACTACTGTGGACCTCAGGGAATCCCATGGGAAGACAGTGATGAAACTCAGCGAGAAAATTTAGCATACTGCAAATCAGAAAAAGAAGATCAACGCGATCGACGACCCCGAGATGAAATCAGTAATAACCGCCGCAGGAGGGAAGCTTGTCAGTGCCGTCCCT
The DNA here is from genome assembly GCA_022702705.1 of Papilionanthe hookeriana x Papilionanthe teres. Lineage (NCBI taxonomy): Eukaryota > Viridiplantae > Streptophyta > Magnoliopsida > Asparagales > Orchidaceae > Papilionanthe > Papilionanthe hookeriana x Papilionanthe teres. Next base: position 17,774,292 of record CM040428.1, on the reverse strand, counting down.
ACCGAAGTCCAGGGGGAGAGGAGAGCCACTTTGACCCCAACACAAAGGAGAAACATGAACCGCCGCATCCACAAGATGCTGAAGAAATTAACAAAAGAGCAGAACAAGGAAGAAATTCTGACAACCGCAGCAGTTGTCCCAAGGAGGCTAGCCCTCAGGAGCACCATAGCAGAGGTTGTTCCGGAGGAGGTTGCTATAGAGCCTACACCTGAGACAATGATGATTCCAGGAGAACGTGCTGGCGTGGAGCCGTACATCCCTCAATATGTCACTAGGCCCCGACAGTTCCAGATAATTCCAGAGCACAAGTTGGAGATGATCCAGAGGGTGTAGAAACAGAATTTTAAATACTTTCAGAGAATCCGAGGAAGATATGTCAACATTCTGGAAGGACTGGAGTTGCATACGGATGTCTTCTCTCACTACGAGCAGAGTGAGATTGTGGACTACGTCGACGAGCTGAAGAAACAGGGTCGTGCAGGACGACTACGACGCAAGACCTACTCCGAGCTGAAGAAATGGAAACGAGGCAAGGGGAGGATTACGATCCAATTCAGATGCTGCTACAACTTTGCTGATGACAACAAAAGAAATTCACCAGGGATACTCCGCTATGATGAAGTGGATCCACTTCCAGTGCTGATCAAGAAAATGATAAAGAGGATGGTGGCTTGGCGAGTCTTACCCGCTGATTGCATACCAAACAGCTGCATAATCAACATTTATGCAGTAGGAAACTGCATTCCACCTCACGTCGACCATCACGATTTTGTGAGGCCCTTTTGCACCATTTCCTTTAACAACCAATGCAACATTATGTTCGGGACAAAACTCTGGATAGTCGGCCCCAGAGAATTACAAGGGCGAGTGGAGATACCTCTACCAGTAGGCTCTGTCCTCGTACTACAAGGAAATGGTGCAGATGTGGCGAAGCACTGCATCCCAGGAATGCCATACGAACAGATCTCCATCACCTTTAGAAGAATGGATGAGAGCAAGATTCTGATCTACTTCCGACCAGATCTAGAATTAGAGAATTTGCAGCCCTACGAGCTGTAAGCTACATAGTAGTAGCACACCTCTAAAGCGCACTTACATGGGATTCTCCTCCGAAAAGTGGCTTAGAAGGTGATGTTATTACCTATGCAGTTTACTTTTCAGACATGGATGAATCAAATAGACACTTTTGTCAGACAACACGAAGATATCAGTACAGTCTGTGTTCAGTCATACATGAATTTTGTAAAAGTCTGTTTTCAGGAAGATGTCATCAGAAATGTTTTGATGGAACCACCTGATGTACTTTCGACACTTTTAATGGAAATGATTATGTCGTATTTTGCCTTTAGTATTGTGTAATTAACTGCAAGCGCCACTAAATCTGAGTTTGAGCCGATTTAAAGAAAAGTTGAACGAAGAACGATTTGAATGAAATTGATAACAATGAAATGAAAATTCAAATTTAAAATCTAAATAAAACACAAAACTGAAACTCAAAGCAAACCAATTTAAAATCTCAAATTGTAAACGAATTAAATGAATGAAAACCTGAATCAAAATAAAACCTCAAACGAAACATGAAAATAGAAATAAAATCAAATCACTAAAAAAATGAAACAAACAATGAAAACGAATTCCTGAATCCGAAATCCCCATCCTCTGGTTGCTCTCAAATCTTTTCGACTCCCCGCGATTCCTTTCCTCTTTTGAGAAGGTCGACTGAGTCTACTGACACAGAACCACCAAATTTTTGATTTGGTTCTGATGGCATGGATTCATATCCTTCTCCAAACAATCAAAATTTGATCAACTCTCTCGGGATATGAAACACTTTCATGTCTCATTCCAATCTTCTACTACACTAAATTTTCTGTGGAATCTTTATAACCCAAATCAAATACCAACTTTTGGGATTGGTACCTAAATTCCAGTTCCCATCCTTCTGAGACTGGTACACAAATTCAAGTTCTTATTTCGAGATCGATACTTAAATTTTGATTATCTTCTCTGAATTTTCACAAAATATTCGTATCCTATCCGAGAAACTTTTCCGCATTCTAATCCTCTGAGCTAGGTGTGAGACGAATAAGGCATCCTATTCTCCGAGTCGCCAACCTCGCATTCTATTCGAGAAACTTTTCCGCATTCTAATCCTCCAACTTGGGTATGTGACCAACAAGGCATCCTAACTTCGGTGACCGCCAACCTCGCATTCTATCAAAGAAAACTTCCCACATTCTAATCCTCCGACGTAGGTATGATCAAAAAGGCATCCTAACTTTGGTGACCACAAATCTCGCACTCTTTCCGAAAAATCTTCCGCACTCCCGAAATCTCAGGGTCAGTACCTAAATTCTGATTCCCATTCTGAGGGTTGACATAATGTCCTGAATGGTAGTCATTTCCTTGACTAGATCCAGGTCAGACGTAATGTCCTGAACGGTAGCCTGAGCTGGTATAGTCTTTTCTCGAGGTCAGTACCTAAATTCCGACCTTCTTTCCGAGATCGATGCCTACTTTTGATTCTCTTTCCGAGAACAGTACCTAAATTCTGATTCTCATCCCTTTCGAGGCTGGTACTTTAATTCCAGTTCTCTTTCCGAGATCGATACCTAAATTTCGATTCTCATTCCGAGACTGGTAACTAAATTCCAGTTCTCTCTTTTCTGAGATCAGTACCTAAATTTTGATTCTCATCCTTTTCGATCGGTACCTAAATTCTGATCCTTATCTCGAGGCTGGTACTTAAATTCCAGCCTTCAGCCCCTTTCGGATTTGGACTCTACTTTTGTCAATTCCGAGTTCCCTTTCGATCCTAATCTCAAATCAATTTCCCTTTCGAATTTCAAACTCCCAAATCAATTTAAATCAATCAAAATTTCAAAACCCAAAATTCAAAATTCAAAACAAACTGAAAGTTCAAGATCAAAATCAAATTTTGAAACCTCTATCTTATTCAATCTTGATGTCAAGCAACTTGAGCTTCACTCCTTCCTCCCCAGCGAGAGTTCAGGAATATTTAGCTTCGGAGATTTACCTGATACTCCCCAGCAACAACCTTTTCTTTTTCTGCTCTGTTCCAAGTATTTAGACTTGGACTGTCTGCTCTTTGATCAATGCCAATACGCACGGTGCGCTTAGTCAGCACACCACACCTATTGGGGGTCCATTTATTGACCTCATTTTTGGTGAGGTCTTTTCTTTTTCTTAGTGCTTAGGATCTAGCCATAGGAGTTCTCCTTGACTATCCTAGAGGACTAGAATTGGGACCCACCCTTTAGCAATTCAGCTACTTCTTGACTCTTCTTGGGACTCCACTTTGATGGTTGAAAACCTCTAAATCACCTTGGAAGGTTAAAACCACCATATGGACAACCAATAGTGAGTTCCTATAGGATTGTTTGGACTTAGGGTGACCTTGGGTGACTTGGGCTTCTCTTGCACACACACCCATCCCTAAGCCACTTAACCTAAACCCTGAACCCTGAACCCTTGCCTTTCTACCCTTTATGGAACTCACATTATTGAATCCAAGCCACTAATCTTTTATTGAAATGTCTAAGGTCAATATTATTTGGCTTGACTTGATCGCAAAGTGATTGGACTTGGCTAAGTCCATGGCTCATGCTTCCAAACCCTAATTCCATTCCAAATCACTTTTTACCCAATCTTGACTCCACTAAAATGATCCCATTCTTTCTTATTTGAAACCCCATCCATTTTGCCAAATTTCTAGTTTTGACATTGGGTCCCCTAAACTTACCCAAAACTACCTAAATTGCCCCCACAACCACCAAAATCATCCACAAAAATACCCAAAAATTATTCAAAATTCCTAAAAATCCTAAGAATCGTTTTGAAACAATTTTCACCTCTCAAATCCACCAAAATACCCCAATACCGTCCAAATAACCTCCAAATACCCTAAAGACCCCTTCTGGCCCAAAATTCCAAAAATTCCAAAAATTCCTAGAAACTTTCAAAAAATCCCAAATATTCCCAATTTCATTTTGTTCAACTACACTAAAAGCTAATTTTGCCAAAATAACCCACTTTTATCAAAATCCCCAATTTAACTCATCTTTAACCCATGTGGACCCAATGTCAAACCAAATCAACTTAATTGACCTCAATGTTGCCCAAACTCAATTCTAAACTTCTATTCAACATCTCCAATACCAATTTAAACCAAATCCAAGCCCAATTTGATCCACATTTGAGTTCAATTTCAACTTTAAACCAAAACCCCCAATTTTAACCTATGACCCAAACCTACCCAAATTCAACCCAATTCAACTCATTTTCCCCCCAAATCAACTCTAAACTCTCCCTAATACATCCCTACACCAAATACAACATCAATTGTCCCTCAATTTGAACCCAAACTCCATGCAAATTCATTTGAAACTAAAATCCCCAAAATTTGCCTTAAGGTTGTCATTTAGCCCTAAAACTCCAAATTAAATCCCCTAAACCCAAAATTTCCACCCAATTTCTATCCTAAACCTTTCCTAACAATCATTTGAAACATTTTGAACCATAAATTGAGCCTTAGTCAAGCTCTAGTCAAACCTAAACCAAACCTAATCCTTGGTGACCAAAATTGATCAAAACTCCAAAATCCTCCAAATTGAAACTCCAAATGAACTCCAATCCACTTTATGTCTTCATGAAAAGTCTTCCTTACAATCATCTACACAATGTTGATCAATCAATTTGATCTAATCCAAACCCAAACTCAAGCTAGCCCAACTCAAACCCATGTGAACCCATGTGTACACATGAACCAAATTAAATCAAACCAAACAAAATTTGATCAAACCAACCCCATGGCTGCCAACCCTAGACCTCTTAGGGTGGGTTTGACCTGACCCATCCCAAGCCTCATGAGGCATGGACCAATGGTCCATCACTTTGGACCAATGGGCTAAGCCACATGGCTAAGGCAATGTCCCATCCTTAATCTCACTTTAAGCAACCGTCTCTGCCAAATTAATTGAGCTAAACTCCTCCTCCACTCCTCCTCAGCCTGCTCAGCCGCCTGACCGTCCTTGCCAGCCACCCCAGCCGCTAAAACAGTCAAGCCCGAGCACCCCTTTATCCTTGAAAATTCAAAATTAAACCTGGGCAGTGGCCAATCCTTTCAGCAGCCACCTGCCTTGCTCTGCCCTCACCCTAAGCGGCCAAAGGCACTCATTTCCTGGCCCATAGCTCCCTTCTCCGGCCATGGCTATAAAGCCACCTCCTTTGAGCCTTGCCAAAGGTGCTGAAAACTTCTTCACGAATCCCTCCCATATTGCTCCCAGACCTTCTCCCGGCTAGAGAAGAAGAGCCCCACTTGTTTTCTGCCTCTAATTCCCACTGGTTGAGCTCAATTTCAGAGCTCAATCTCAGGCCAGAAAACAGGACACCTCTTGAAACTCCACCAAAACCAAATTAAACTCACCTACATCTTCACAGCACCAAGAGAAGGAGTTCCCCAGTGAAAGCCCCCCTCTCCTAGCCTCCCAGTTGCTCTATCGACCAGAGCTTGGAATCGGGCTTGGTCGAAGCCACACCTAGGCAGCTCACCAAGACCAGGGACTTCATCCGGAGGCTCCTCTCACTCCAACGAATGTTCCGAGCATCTTTGATTGATGCTTCACCTATCAGAGCCAAGGTATTTACCTCTGCTTACTCCCGAGCTTCCAACAATTCTCCATTTTGTTCTGTGCAATTTCAATGCATGTTAGCCTCATAGATACCTTCGTCTAGGCTAGACGTGTCGATAGAGACCAACCACACATGATTTAGTTGAGTCTGGAGCGAGACCTTAAGGTTTTAGGGTGGATGGCTCTCGGGCTGAACCAGACGGAGACGATGACCAGCGATCGTCCGATCGCGCGTGTATCGGATGGACGGCAAAGATGTAGTCATAAAAAACCACGGGACATAAAGCGCTAGCTGACGAGGCAGATACGTGGATGACAGCGTCAAATGGCGGAGCGACGCGTGGTCTTTTGGAGCTGCCAAGGATACAGTCAGCGCCGCATGGTTAAGTAGAAAAATCGGGATTTTTTGATTTATTTAAATAGCCAGAACTTCAAAAATTTATATCTTTTCATAGAAAAATCCTAAAAATAAACTATAAATACCCTCTTGCTTAGTGAACATAGGAGATTAATGTGAAAAAAGAATTAAGTTATTTTGTTAAGTATTTTATTTTTAATTAATTTAATATTGTTCTGAGTATTTTAATTCTCCATTCATGCATACAATTCACCATGGCATGAGACCATGGGGCTTTTGTAGCCTCTGATCTTGGGAACATTCCCTGAATTTTCCAATATCAGAGGCTATCTTTGTGGAGAGTTATCTATTTTTTAAGTTTATGTGCCTGTTTTAGTATTTTAATTTCAATAATTAGCATGTTGATTAATAAAATCTAGAAAAATTGGGGGGAGTATCTCTGGACCAGAGGACCCTAGAAAAATTATGGTTTGTATTAACTCATTTAAATGAATCCTAATTTGGCCAAAACCTTAAAATTAAGATTAAAATAATTTTGGATAACCACTCATTAAAATAACACAAAATCAATTCTCCACTGATCTTTAGGGTCGGAGGAGTCTCACAAAAAAATTTGAAACCAATTGAAAATGATTTAACCAACTAAATGAATTATTTAAATCTCGTGACCTTTTTTAAACTTTAAAAATTCATAAAACCCAAAATGCATTTAAAAAATTCACCAAATTCATTTTGAGGCCTCTTTGGGATCAGAAGACTCTAAAAAAATTAAAATTGGAATTTTTCTAAAATTTTCATTTTTAACCCTATTTTGATTATTTTAATAATTAAAAAAATAATAAAAATCACAAAAATAATAAAACTCACAAAAATGTTATATTTGGTCTCCTAATCACTTAGGAACCAACCAATATTTTTCCTAAGTCCCAAAGAAAAGATATTGAATTTTAAAGGCTTAATTTTTTTTAAATTTTAAAAAATGGATTTTTAATCTTTCTCACAAAAATAATTATAAAAATTCAAAGAAAAATCATAAACATATTAAATTTATTTATCTGAGTTCCTTAAAGTCATAGAGACTTAAGAAAAATATAAAAATTAAATTTCAACTTTAATTTTATTTTATAATTAATTAAAACTCCAAAATTTAAAATAATTATAATAAATAAAATATATTTCAAAAAATTACCAAAATTGGTCCAAGTGGTCCTCTAGTCATTAGGAACATTCTATAATTTTTTTAAGAATAGAAACTTTACCTTGGTCATGTTATTGAATTTTCATTGAAAATCCTTTTGTTTCATTAAAATAAATATATAAATAAAATAAAAAATGGAAAAATCACATTTTCTTCTCTAATGTCTTAATTAACATGTGAGTAAAGTGACATAAAAATTTCAAGTTCATTTGAGCTCAATTTAGTGAGTTATGAAGTGAACAAGTTTAAGAGGGCATAAAGGTAATTAAGGATTTTAACCCTAATTAATACTTTAGGCTTAATCAAAGGGAAGGATGAATATTTGATCTTAATTTTCTCTTGGATGATTGAAACTTAGGGAATTAAGAGGTAGAAACCCATTGATTACCTACAACATCAAAATGAAATCCTAATTATTTAATTCATTTAAATTTTGGAAGAATAATTAAAATTTTGATTATTAAGATCAGGGATGTGGCTTAAGGAGATACCAATTCTTTAATTTAAAGTCCGTAAATGAATTAATAATATTCAAACTCTTAATTAACTCTAAAACATAATGATAATTGAAATTAATAATCCTTAATCAAATTAAAAGTTTAAAACATTGGATGATTTAATGATTAAATTAAGATAAACCTAAAACATTAGAGTTAATTTGAAATCACTTACAACTTAACTTAAAACAAATTTGAAATATTAAAAATTAATGTCAAAATAATTTATAATCAAGATGTGATAATTAAAATCAATCTAAAAAAAATTTAAAATGAATTTAAATCATCAAAACTTAATAGAATTAAATAATTCAAACACCTCTTTAACCTAAATAATTTTAAAACATTTAAAAAAAATCAATTTGAAATTTTATAACTAAACTAAACTGTTTTGATATAACAATTCAACCTTTGTGGTTAAATCCTTTAACAAACTAGTTTTCCCTTAAAGGATTCCACCTTATAACCCTCAGGTAAAGTATCAAATGAAATGTCACTTTACTCATCGGATAATCAAATGTCCAAGTTCACTGAGCAAGAAACAAAATTCAACTAAATTCTCAGATGATTAATTCACCTGTACAATAAAACTCATTTGAACTCAAAATAATCCCAGAAGCATTGAAAAGATGTTCGGGATTCGTCTTGAGCAGTTTCTCAATATGATGGGATGCTTTAGAAGAACAATTAAACTTAATTGTTCTTTGGTGAAGAAAATCATCCACAAAACACAAGAACTTAGACATCATAGGAATTGACTAGCAATAGGATTAGGATTTTGGTAGACAACCTGAACCTTCCCTTAGCTTTTCCTAGGTATTCCTTGCAAATATTTAAATGCCCTGACATGTGTTTTGAGTGCAGCCTAGAATGACAAGAAGACCCGCCAGGTACGCTTTTATTTTATTGCAATTTATTTACCTGCACTGTACTTTCTTTCTTGCAAAACTTGCATGTTAGACAAGAATGCCACCTTGCATGATAACTGAAACCTTTTAGGATGGCCACAAAACTGAAGCCCGAAACTAAATTAAAAGTCAATATAAGATAAAATTCACCGCCACAACATTCAAAATATAAGACAACTCAAAATTTGATCACAAATAGAACAACAAAACTACAACTACAACTAAATTAAAATGTCTCGTTGGATGATCGGGAATCCCTCGGATGATGTAACCCAAGTGTTGCTAACAAGATTTTCAATGGTCTAAATGAACGTGTGGAACTCATTCAGTTGAGTTTAGCAAATTCATTTGGACTAAGTGAATTTGATGAAAATAACGGTGCCGGGATGACGGAACTGTGGGATCTTAATCGGTTCTGTTTAATCAACTTTAAGATTTGTTTTAATTAAAACATTAAGACATCTGAACCTTAAGACACTTTTAAACCAAAACACTTCTCTCATCTCTTGATTGCCACTTTCTAAAACTAAACCTCCGCAACAACAAGGAGCTTGGAGCACGGTGGGCAGCACGACCATCTTCATCAGCAAAACTTGTGTCTACTTCAGCAAAACCTTTCTTAGAATTAAATAACCAAGCCATAAGATTTCGAGGTAGTTTGCCTAGTGCAACATAAATCCTCAAATTTTCGTTAGGCATTTACATAATCATTTTATGCAAATTAAGCCCTAACCGGTCTTAGGACTCCGAGGTAGTCATTTGGTACGATATAAACCCTCACATCTTCGAGGCCATTGGTATGATTATGTCATAGTAATATGAGTCCTGATTAACTAAAATTGACAGGATTGAAAAATTAAATAATTCTCCCTAAATTTAAGCCAAATCATAGGATAGTTTGCGAAGTTGCCAAGATTCCTCTTGGATCCTCAGCCTCCCCTACTTCTCTTCATTTGGATTCCGAAAAATAACTGTTCTAAGTTTGATCTATTCCCTATTGAAATTTCCAAAATCCAATCATTTGACACCATAAACTTTGAAATTCTTGAGAGCAAAACCACTGATCATTATCGAGAGTTTTCTTAAATGATTCCGTCATTTAAGATGTAATTAACTATAAGGGCTTGCCCTTATAGAGAACTTTAAGAACCGGAGTAACATAAACCTCGCTTAATTCCTTTATGTTAAGCGAGGGGATTTGTCGGCTTATAAAATTGGTTCACAGACCAAACGGATGTCACGAATCTTCTAGTTTATTTAATCGAGCCCCATCATCGAGCGATTGTGCACTATTCCTCGAGATAGATACACAGTTTGTGATGCGATGCTCATTTAAATAAACTATTTAGAATGTGAGATCGGTTTGATTTCATTTCTTAAAATTTTCAAAATTAAAATTATTTCCAAAATCAATTATTATTTTTCAAATTAAATTATATATATATATATATATATATATATATATATATATTTAAATTAAATTTAAAATCTAAAATTCGCAGACAATTTACGTAGGCGGTCGATCACGAAAAAATACATTAAGAAATTCATATCTATTTTTGATGAAATTGCACTTTAAAGAAAGGTATTTTCTTTATTTTACTTGCGGAACGAAGATTTATAAGTGATGGAAGCAAAAAGCATGAAATAGAGCAAATTTGGATCAAAAAGGAAGAAATTCATGCAAAATGAACTAAGTCGCCGATGGCGAGATCGAAAGCTGCAGACAGGCGAGATCGTGAGGAGAATTTACGAAGGAATTATAACTACCTCGCCGACAACGAGCCCGAGTCCGCAGACGAGTGAGATCGCGCGGTTTGAAGACCTTCAGAAGCCCGCTGACGGCGAGGTCGTTTCCGCCGACGGCGAGCCGGTTAAAATGCAAATACTTTGAACACTGGACACTTTTTGAAGAGGTGTTTAAGCACCTCTTGGACCTTTGCCTACCTCTATAAATAGAGGCGAATTCTAGTGTCTAGGTGTGTACTATTTTAGAGAGTACGAGTTTATTTTTGGTGTCTTAAGTGAGTACTGTTGTTAGTCGTTAGTGAGTTTTTTTAGTTTATTTGAGTGCTTATTTAGAAGTTCTGTTGTACTTAGAAGGAAAAGTCGAAAGGAACTTCGAGGAGTACGCTTAGGGAGGAAATTAAGATAAGTATCTTTGTTTATTGTTGTTAACTTTAAATGAATCCATGCTTTGTTTTATTCCCATGCATTACGAGTAGTTTTCTTAGTCTTTCTCCTTGTTTATGAAAATTATGCGGATTGATGAAATTAAATAGAAGTACCTAATATATTAAAATAAATTGTGATAATTTTTACTTAAAACTTAATTTACTTTCAATACGACGATTGAGTAGTTAAAATATGTTGAATTATCAACTATAGTAAAAATTACATCCAATATTCAGGGAAGTCAAAAGCCTTCGAAGGCGGGTGCAAATAAATAGGGAAATATTATATATCGGACATAGAATTGGACATTTTAGTGTGACAGACTAAAATATTTAATTCGGTCCTATTGTTTGAGAGCTGAAGTGTAGATGCTAGCCCTCAGGTGAGGGGAACGTGGGAGCTACGAAGTGGCGACGGTATTCTCCCGACTAGCGCATGATTCGATAATCAAACATAGGATTTGTTAATGTTCTTTGCACTGGACCAAAGGGTAAAAAATAGGAATGCTCCTATTTGTCACGATACAATTTAAGAATTCATTTAAATTCATCATTCACTTAATTTTCTAAAAACAAGGAGAATGATACTTTTTCGAATTATTTAAATCGACTTATTTGAAGCATTAGTTTACTTTAATTTTCTATAGTTACTTTAAATTTCCGTTTACTATATTAGTAAGTAATTCCTTTAAATTTAGGCGATAACAAATGCGTTAAAAACTTCCACGTGGGATCGATAACCGAGGACTCCATTAGAGACCTGTATTACTTGACACGATACGTATACTTGCGTAGAATCCATGTTATACATTAAATCATATATATATATATATATATTTAAAGCGGGATCACGTTTTTGGTGCCGTTGCTATAAACATAAATTGCAAACATATTAAAAGTGGGTCAAGTTTTTGGCGCCGTTGCCGGGGAAGTAAAGAAATTATTTACTAGAGTAACAGACTATTTTGTTTTATAAAATTGTATGCGAAAATTTGGAAACGAAAATTTAATACCTTACGATTCAGAATTAGAGCGTACAATTAAAATAATTATAAAACAAAAAAGAGAAATTATAAATTTAACACAAATGGCAAATATTCCTGAAAATGAAAATATCAATCGACAAGACCATTACGAGATTATGCCAACCCTACATTAGATGAAATTCATTTAACTATTCAAAACACGATGTAGTTGTTAATTCATTTGAACTTAAACCAGCTATTATCCAAATGGTACAAAAATAATCAATTTAGTGGTTCACTACTTGAAGATCCTAATTTACATCTTGCTTAGTTTTTAGAACTATGTGTTGCTTTTAAATATGAAGGAGTATCTAAAGATGCTTATTAGACTTAGATTTTTCCTTTTTCTTTAAGAGATAAGGCTAAAATGTGGTTAAATTCGTTAGCATCTGGATCTATTAAAACTTGGGGAGAATTATCACAAAAATTTCTATCCAAATATTTTCCACCATCTAAAGCTGCTTAAGCTGAGAAATGATATAACTTCTTTTAGTCGAGTTTGATGGAGAGTCGATATATGAAGCTTGGGAGAGATTTAAAGAACTTCTTAGGAAAGGCCCACATCATGCGTTACCGAGATTGGTTAATTATCCAAACTTTCTATAATGGATTAGTAGGATCTTTAAGATCGATCATCGATCTTCTTCTTGGAGGATCATTAATGTCGAAACCATTTGATGAAGCCTATGCACTAATCGAAGAAATGACAACCAATAATTTTCGATGGCTTGCTTGATAGAATGAATCCGAAAAAATAGCTAGTATTCATGAAAATGATGTAATATCTATGTTAGCTTCACAAATTGCTTATTGTATCTAAAAAATTAGATCATTTTGGAATGAATTACTCTCCAACTATATCGGAAGAAAATTTATACGGACAACTTATAGAATCCCGATCTCGATATGAAATTATTAATGTAATTAACAACAGACCCAATAATCCTTATGCAAATTATTATAATCCTGGATGGAAAAATCATCCTAATTTTAATTGGAATAATAACACAACTAATCAACCATGGATGAATAATATGACACAACCATTAGAAAATCCATCTTATCAAGGAAATTCTAATTATAAATCTAATTATCCACCTAGATTTAATAACCAACAATTTAAAGATAAGAAATTATCTATAGAAGAATTAATATTAAATATGGGTCGACATTTACAAAATCAAGGAAATCGATTACAAATACGAGGAAACCAATTATAAAATCAAGGAACAGCTATAAAAAATATTGAAACTCAACTTGGACATATCGCTACTGCACTTAATAATAGAATACTGGAACATTTCCTAGTAATGTGGAAATAAATCCAAAGACAAAGGAAATGAACAAATTAAAGCGATACAATTACAAAGTGGAAAAGAATTAGAACCTCGAATTCAGAAAGAACTTGAAAGTTAAAAAGAGGAAGTAGAAATTGAAAAGGAAAAGAATCAACAAGATCCAAACTTAGAAAATCCTTTAATAACTATGAAAATTTCTGTTGAAAAACCTCCACCACCTTTTCCTCAATGACTAATTCAACATAAAAAAGACAAAAAATTTGCTAAATTCCTTGAAATTTTGAAGAAATTAACGATAAATATTCCTTTCGTAGAAGCTTTAGAACAGATGCCAAACTATGTAAAATTCATGAAAGATATTCTAAATAAAAAAGAAAATTTACGATAATGAAATGGTCGCACTTAGTGAAGAGTGTAGTGCTTATTATTCGGAAAAACTTCACGAAAAATTAAAAGATCCTGGTAGTTTCACTATACCTACTGTACTTATTGGAGTAAAATTCTATGGAAAAGCTTTGTGTGACTTAGGAGCAAGCATCGATCTAATGCCTCTATCAATTTTTAAAAGATTAGGATTGGGAGAAAGTTCACCTACTTCGGTAACTCTTCGGTTAGGTGATCGTTACATTACATATCCTAAGGGAGTTATTGAAGATGTATTAGTAAAAGCGGACAAATTTATCTTCCTGTAGATTTTATTGTTTTAGATATGGAAGAAGATAAAGAAATTCCTATCATTTTAGGAAGACCATTTTTAGCCATTGGAAAAGCTATGATTCATTGTTCGAAAGGAGAATTAACTATGAGGGTAAATGACCAAAAAGTAACTTTTAATATTGCTAAATCAATGAAATATCTGCATTAGAAAAAGATGATGAGTGTTTTCGAATGGAAGTACTTGATCATTTACAAAAAGAACATTTTAAGGAATATTATGAAGAAAAATTAGAAAAAGAAAATATTGAATTAATTGAAAAATGCGAGATAAATGAAGAACTAGATTATATTCGGGAGAAATTTGAATTTTTGGATAACACGAGAAAACAACTGAAAAAAATATAGTTCCATCGATTATTAAACCTCTCGAACTTGAGTTAAAAATGTTACCTAATCATTTAAAGTATGCTTACTTAGGTAGTTCTTCAACTGCCGAGTTATTATTTCATACGAATTAAATGAATCTCAACAACAAAAACTTTTAGATACATTAAAAAAATATAAGAAAATTTTTGGTTGGACTTTAGCGAGATATTAAAGGAATTAGTCCTTGATTTGTATGCACGAAATTATTTTAGATAATGAACATAAACCTAAAGCGAGATCCATGAAGGAGATTAAATCCGATAATGAAAGAAGTAGTCGAAAAGAAATTTTAAAATGGTTAGATAATGGTATTATATATCCTATTTACGACGGTCTTTGGGTAAGCCCGATTCACTTATGTACCTAAGAAAGGAGGGGTGACCGTCGAAAGCAAATGAAAATAATGATCTTATCCATATAAGACAAGTCATCTGGATGGCGAATTTGTATTGATTATAGAAAATTAAACACGGCCACTAGGAAAGATCACTTCCTTTACCATTTCTAGACCGAGATGTTAGATAGATTAGCCGGACATAAATATTTTTGTTTCTTAGATGGATATACCGGTTATCATCGAATACAAATTGCTCCGAGGATCGAGATAAAACTACATTTACTAGTCCTTATGGAACTTTCGCTTTTCGAAGAATGCCTTTTGGATAATGTAATGCACACGCAACATTCCAAAGATGTATGATGTCTATATTTAGTAAATTAATTGATAATGGAATAGAAGTATTTATGGATGATTTCTCTGTATTTGGAACAACATTTGACACATACTTAAATCATCTTGAAAAATTATTTGAAGTATGTGAGAAAACTAATTTAGTTGTTAATTGGGAGAAATGTCAATTTATGGTTACAGGCGGCATTGTATTAGGGTATAAAATTTTGGAAAAAGGCATGGAAGTAGACCCTGCAAAAATTCAAGTTATAGCTAAATTACCACCTCCAACTACGGTGAAAGGGGTAAGAAGTTTTCTTGGACATCTTTGGATTCTACGGACGTTATATTAAATATTTTTCAAAAATTACTAAACCTCTATGCCAACTTCTTGAAAAGGACAAGAAATTTGAATTTACAACCGAATGCTGAATGCTTTCGAATTATTAAAAGATAAATTAATTACAACACTTATAATAGTTTCACCTAATTGGGAGAAACCATTTGAGGTTATGTGTGATGCTTAGTGATTATCTTATAGGAGCGATTCTTGGCGAAAGATATGATAAGATTTTCGAAGTTATATATTATGCTTAGTAAAACTCTAAATGATGTTGAAATAAATTATACGATTCTTGAAAGAGAATTATTAGCGATTGTATATGCTTTTAATAAATTTCGGCATTATCTAATAGGAACTAAATGTATTGTACATACTTGATCACTCAGCTATAAAATATTTAATGCAAAAGAAAGATTCTAAACCAAGATTAATCGGATGGATATTATTAATGCAAGAATTTGATTTTGAGATCATTAACAAAAAGGACCGATAATCAAAATGCGGATCATTTATCGAGATTAGAAAATCATGAATTTTACGATACTGATAATGAAATTTTAGACGAGTTTTCTGATGAACAACTTTATAATATTAATGAGTTGAAAATACCTTGGTATCTTTGATATAGTAAATTATATTGTAAGTGACATTTTACCACCTATGTTAACTTTGCAACAACGAGAAAAAATTCATTCACGATACTAAAACATACTTTTGGGATGAAACATACTTATATAAGCAATGTAAGGATCTAATCATTAGAAGATGCGTGCCTTATGAAGAAACTGAACCAATTATTCAAAAATGTCATGACTCTGATTTTGGAGGACATTTTGGGACAGATAACACTGCATATAACTATTTAGAGATGTATATAGATATATAAAAACCTGCGATAAATGCCAAAGAGTAGGAAACATATAAAGGAAAAATGAAATGCCTCCGAATTTTATATTAGAAGTTGAAATTTTTGATGTTTGGGGATTAGATTTCATGGGACTTTTTATTCCTTCATTTGGAAACTCATATATATTAGTAGCCGTTGATTATGTTTCCAAATGGATTGAAGCACAAGCTTTACCTAGGTGTGATGCTAAAAGTGTTTCAAAATTTTTAATGAAAA
Organism: Papilionanthe hookeriana x Papilionanthe teres; assembly: GCA_022702705.1. Classification (NCBI taxonomy): domain Eukaryota; kingdom Viridiplantae; phylum Streptophyta; class Magnoliopsida; order Asparagales; family Orchidaceae; genus Papilionanthe; species Papilionanthe hookeriana x Papilionanthe teres. The sequence goes on along the minus strand of CM040428.1, from coordinate 17,757,964 downwards.
ATATTTTTACTAGATTTGGAATGCCGAGAGTGATTATCACTGACGGAGGAACTCATTTTTGAAACAAATATATTCACAAACTAGTAGAAAAATATAATATTATGCATAAGATATCAACTGCTTATCATCCACAAACTAGTGGGTAGATGAAGTTTCTAATCGAGAGATTAAGCGTATATTAGAAAAGTCTGTAAACCCAAATAGATTAGACTGGTCTATAAGACTAGACACTGCATTATGGGCATACAGGACTGCTTATAAAACTCCGATTGGGATGACTCCTTATAGGCTTATATATGGAAAAACTTGCCACTTACCAGTTGAATTAGAACATAAAGCATATTGGGCGATTAAAGAATTTAATTATAATATGAAAGAAGATTTGGTGAGAAGAGATTGTTGCAATTAAATGAATTGGAAGAATTAAGAAACGAATCATATGATAATGATAGGATTTATAAAGAAAGGATGAAATTATGGCATGATTGGAAGATTAATCGAGAGAAATTTTGAACAAGGACGAAAGTTTTGCTTTATAATACTAGATTGAAATTATTTCTGGGAAATTGAAATCTCGATGGTTAGGAACTTTCACCATAACTCAGAATATTTTCATATGGAACTATAGAAATTGAAGATCCAAAAATAGGACATAGATTTAAAGTTAACGGACATAGATTAAAACCATATTTCGAAGATAGAAGACCGAATTTTAAAGAGGTTTTAATGCTTAGTCAACACGAACACTAACTAAATTAGGTCGAGTCGACGACGTTAAACCAAGCGCTTTATGGGAGGCAACCCATAGTAGTCTTTTATTTTAATTATCTACAAATTAGTGAGTCTATATTATTAAAACAAATCTTACTTACTCAAACTTTTTATTAGAATCATCACAAAGTTGAACCTATATGATGAGATCGGAAAATATTCGGACCGAGGCGAAATTGGGCGATTTTTACGAATCTCGCCGACGGCGAGCCGAGCCGCTGACGGCGAGATCATGCGCATGACTTGAATCAGTTTTATAACTAAGTCGCTGACGGCGAGGAACTTCCCGCCGACGGCGAGGCAGTTGAAAATTTGGTTTCTTAAAGATTTTTCGTGCGGTTTTTGAAGGATCTAAACCATTCCTTGGTAATAAATTATCCCAAATTCAATTTTACACCATTTTCTTCCTTAGGAACGACTAGAGACCAATCCTTTCAATCCGAAATGGCCACCAAATTCTTAGAAACCACAAAAGCGAAGTTTTCAATCGAAGAAAATTCGTCGATTCGGAGGCGCGGCGTATCTTCGACAAAGGCTTGATGAAGAAAAGACTTATTAAAGAAAGAGGATTTGTCGACGGAGGAGTAGAGAATTCCACCACAAAAATCGAAGAAATGATCGCACGGCGGCATTTGGAGGTATTTTGTTATACGACATCCATTTGTAGTTATACCGGTAGTTGAAGAGTTTTACTCTCAATTTACATGCGATCAACAATGGAAATGTGTACGTCGAGAGGAAGATGGGTAACATTTACTCCTTCGAGGGTAAATGAATTGTTTTCATAGAGAATACCTCTGTTTGTCATTATTCCGACTTTGTGCCTTGAGATACAATATGAACGAGATCTATAGATACGACAGAACGAACACGATGATTGGGAGTTACGTGAAGACGGGTATGTCGGTTTTTCGCATCACTTCTTAACCCTGTCTCGAAGCATTGGCATTTCTTTATATCATCAAAATTATTACCTACTTATGAGGGTAAATAAAGTTTCGAAAGGAATGCGTTATTTTAAACTACCGTATTCGAATTGGATTACTATCGATGTTGGATCAATAATAGTAAAGTACGCATTGGGATTAATTATGCATGGGTCGGTGCATGGACTTGGACACCCATCGACTATATTTGCTTTATGCGATCGGTACCAAGTTTCTTATGAGGCTTGGGAAAAAGTACTTTTACCATGGAAACCATTTGGATCCTACTTGATATGTTTTCGACTTTGGATAACAATGATGAGATTACCATTATTTACGACGAGCATCACGAGAACAATCCTTTAGCAAGGCCCTTTCTTGATAAAACTAATTTCATTACGAAGAAGATTAAAGGATTGGAGAAAGAATTGCAAAATGTGATGAATTCCATCGACGATATCTACGATATGTTTGATCGTATTGATTGGAGAATGAAGGAGCACTTTGATCATAATGGACATACGGAGGCCGGTTTTATTCATCTACTAAGACAGAAATGATGGATTAATGAAGAATCTCTTTACGGAATTCCCTTTCGAGCCTTTCTACAATTTATTTGTGCACTGCGTCGCATCGGGAATATCAGAGAAGATATTAGTTCAGACACTGAAGAGTAAGAAAGATTTCTATGTTTATGTCATATATTTGTGTATATATGTTGATTTGGAGTTAGGTTTTATTATGAGTCGAACTTTGATTTGATCATCTCAGATTAGATGAGATTATTTGTAATTGTTATGTCTCAGCATTTAGAGTGTTGTGGTGTGGATTGCGATACTGAGTTTTATGGATTTGAACAATTAAGTTAATTATGTGTTAAGTTGTTAGTGTGAAATTTGTAAGTTTCATGGATTTCATATATAAAGTTATATTGTTTGTGTTGTGTGAACTTTTTGTGAGTATAAGTATCTAATCTTCGTATTATTATTAAATTAAGTGATCGGAAGATTGATTAAGTGCAATTCGAGGTTGAAAATGATTGACGAATTTCAAAAATTTAAAATTTTTGGGATCTCGCCGACAATGAAAAACCGTGACGACGAGACCAGAGATTCGCCGACGGCGGATTTTTCCCGAAACTTTCGCCTTATGAAATTAATTAGCTCGTCAACAGCGAGAAAAATCTCACTGACAGCGAGATCGCGAAAAGACATATATTTGACCGGTCAACCGACACTATTCATCATCCCTTTCCTCAAATTTTTGAAAAAACTGAGCTAGGGCTTGAGAGATCTTAGATTTGAGGCGATTTCAACACTTTTTGACACCGGATTTCATCTTCCCTTGGTAAGAGCTTCACTCCTATGCAAAAATTTTTGATTTTCACCATGGATTTCTTCTACATTGGAGAATTTTGAAAAATTTCGAAATGTGGAGAAAATACTTGGAAGAATTTCATGGAAATTGATTTAAATGGATTTTAGATGTTGTTGGAAGCCTTCTTAGTAATATTTTGGAGTTTAGTTAAGATTTTTGCAAATTTCACAGATCGAGAAATGGCTCCACGACAAAAGTGACGGATAGATTATGACGAAACCCGATTCATTAATGCGAGAGCACAAACTCGATATTTTCGAAAGATACGAAGCAAGAAAATGCATTCGAGATCGAGTTTTCGAGAATCCGGGAGGAGAAGTTGAGCGAATCATTAAGGAGCGATGATGGGAAAATTTTCGTTTCGTGACCAACGGAAGCATTTGTAGAAGTAGTAAAGGAATTTTATGCAAATTTAACACGAGTGAAGATGCATCGGTTAAGGTTAGAGGATTTTTGTAGAATTCAACGCTGTTAGAATAAACGCTTATTATGAAGTACGAGACACCTACACCGGTGAGTATGAAACTTTTGGAACTATGGAAGGACCACTTGGAAGAGGTGATCGACTTTCTCAGCGATGGGAAAGGAGTCCAGAAGATAAAGCGGCGGGAACGGGTAAACTTCCCTCTTTACATGCTATATGCAACATCTAAAGCCTGGAATTATTTTATTTGCTCTACTTTGTTACCTACCTACCACCTTAGTGAGGTAACAAGAGATAGAGCAGTTCTGAATTTCTGTATTCAGAACCAGAAGAGTATTAATGTGGGAAATTTTATTTATAAAAATATATTAGCCACCGCTAGAAATGAAAGTGGAGGAGGATTAGGACATCCTGGTCTTATCTATGCACTTTGCCAATTATCTGGGGTAGAGGCAAGAGATGATGAGGAATGGATTGAACCTATGAAACCCCTTACTCGAGCTAATATAAAGAAATATGAATCCACGAAGGATGGAGATCTGGGACAAGGGATTATGTACCTTCTTCAAGTAGAGATATACCCTCTACTAGTTATGATCCACCCCCTCAGTACACCACTCCTACCCTTCAAGATCTGATGAATGAGCTAACCCTTAGTAGAAAGAGTTCTGAGTTATTTGGAGAAAATATGGAAAGAAGATTTGAGCATATAGACTAAAGGATCGGAGGCTTGGAAAGAAGACACGATTATGATAGCGAATATCTCTAGCGACATTCAGAGTACGAAATTGCATACTATGAAGCTGAACGTCGATATAGGAGTGGTGATTTAGATGTTGTCTTTCCTGAATGCCCCCGTTATTCACAGTACCAGCCTGCTCAGCCTTCTCAGCCTGGAGATCAGGGAGATGACATAGCTTGGGACTTTGATGCAGAAGAATAGAGTTTTTGTTTAGTTTGTTTGGTTTGTTTAGATTTGTTGTTTTGGGAAACTTTATTATTTTGGATGTGATTATTCTGTACTTTCAAGAGACTATGGATGTTGGTATGTTTGCTTATGTTATGATGTTAGATTTCTTGTGTGTTAAATTTGTGTGCAATTTTTTATATATATAGGATGTTAGTTTAAGTTTTTATAAGTTATGAATGTTAACCTTGTTTAGACTGTTTTAATATGTTTTAAAATAGATTAGTTAATTGTATGTGTAGTAATAGATCAAGTTTTCATTTGTTATGTTTGATACTAATTTTAAAATTTCATCCCTGCACTTTCTTTTAAATACTATATGTGGAAGAATACTAACGGTACGGAGTTTTGTAAGTAATGAAAAAGCACGCAAAAATTTCAAAGAAAAGAAATACCTAAATCTCGAAAGGTATGATGAATTTTACTATATACTTTCCCTTTTCCACTATTTAGTATAGATAGAAAAATTTAAGTTTGGGGGAAGATAAAAATACAAAATTTAATTATTAAAATTGTTCTCGATTTCATTTTCAAAAATTATTATTAAATGATTTTCTATAGTAGTTTTTCGATTGATAAACATGAATTACTTTATTTAATTATTATAGAAAGTTAAAGAAAATGTTTCTAGTAATTCGATTAATTAATGGAATAAGATATTTGGTTAAAAGGAATACGAATATAGTAAAGCTATTTAAAGTAAAGAAAACTATATTCTAAAAATTGAAAATTCTTAAGTATTTAAGTGAAAAAGAAAGGATAGAAACTCGATGAAGTAAAAGGCTATGAAATATATATAAGCGAGGAAATATTTTAAGTTTCAAATTTAGGAAGAGAAATTGAAGTTGAAAATTATTAACGAGCTATCCAGATACGATAATCCTCAGCTTGAAAAAGAAAAAGAAAAAGAATGATTGAAAATCGATCAAAAAGAAAAGAAAAGAAAAGAAAAGAAAAACGATAAAGTGAGGAGAAGCTTGAGGAGATGCGCTTATCAAAAATTGGATTCGATGAAATCGACACAAAGGGTAAAACTTAATTATATTTCTAAACTTATATTTATGGATTAGTATTTTACTAAATAGTGTTTTCTTGAACTTACTATCATCTAAATATCTTAAGTAATTTACTTATTTTAAATATAGTCATTCCTGAAATAAATAGAAAGCTAGAAATCTTAGACCTGATAACTAAATAATCTTATATCTATAAAGTTAATTTAATTACTCAGAAATATTTATATTTAACTTTATTATAATGTTATTTAAATTTAATTCATATTATCTGAATTGAAAAATTCTATTATAGAAATCATTATTTTTATTTAGTATTAAAATTACTTGAGGACAAGTAATAATTAAGTTTGGGGGATTTTGATCACAGAAAAATACATTAAGAAATTCATATCTATTTTTGATGAAATTGCACTTTAAAGAAAGGTATTTTCTTTATTTTATTGCAGGAATGAAGATTTATAAGTGATTAAAGCAAAAAGCATGAAATGGAGCGAATTTGGATCAAAAAGGAAGAAATTCATGCAAATTGAACTAAGTCGCCGACGGCGAGATCGAGGCCGCCGACGGCGAGATCGTGAGGAGAATTTCCGAAGGAATTATAACTACCTCGCCGACGAGCGAGCCCGAGCCGCCAACGGCGAGATCGCGCGGTTTGAAGACCTTCAGAAGCCCGCTGACGGCGAGGTCGTTTCCGTCGACGGCGAGACGGTTCAAAATGCAAATACTTTGAACACTGGACACTTTTGAAGAGGTGTTTAAGCACCCCTTGGACCTTTGCCTACCTCCATAAATAGAGGCCGAATTCTAGTGTCTAGGTGTGTACATTTTAGAGAGTACGAGTTTATTTTTGGTGTCTTAAGTGAGTACGTTGTTAGTCGTTAGTGAGTTTCTTTAGTTTATTTGAGTCTTATTTAGAAGTTTGTTGTCTTAGAAGGAAAAGTCGAAGAGGCTTGAGAGTACGCTTAGGGAGGAAATTAAGATAAGTATCTTTGTTTATTGTTGTTAACTTTAAATGAAATCCAATGCTTTGTTTTATTCCATGCATTACGAGTAGTTTTCTTAGTCTTTCTCCTTGTTTATGAAAATTATGCGGATTGATGAAATTAAATAGAAGTACTTAATATATTAAAATAAATTGTGATAATTTTTACTTAAAACTTAATTTACTTTCAATACGACGATTGAGTTGTTAAAATATGTTGAATTATCAACTATAGTAAAAATTACATCCAATATTCGGGAAGTCGAAAGCCTTGGAAGGCGGGTGCAAATAAATAGGGAAATATTATATATCGGACGTAGAATTGGACATTTTAGTGTGACGGACTAAAATATTCAATTCGGTCTATTGTTTGAGAGGCTGAAGTGTAGATGTTAGCCCTCGGGTGAGGGGAACGTGGGAGCTACGAAGTGGCGACGGTATCCTCCCGGCTAGCCGTGGATTCGGTAATCAAACATAGGATTAGTCGATGTTCTTTGCACATGGACGAAAGGGTAAAGAATAGGAATGCTCTATTTGTCATGATACTGATTTAAGAATTCATTTAAATTCATCATTCACTTAATTTTCTAAAAACAAGGAGAATGATACTTTTACGAATTATTTAAATCGACTTATTTCGAGCATTAGTTTACTTTAGTTTGCTTATAGTTACTTTAAATTTCCGTTTCTTATATTAGTAAGTAATTCCTTTAAATTTAGGCGATAACAAATCGTTAAAAACTTTCTGTGGGATCGATAACCGAGGACTCCATTAGAGCCACTGTATTACTTGATACGATACGTATACTTGCGTAGAATCCACATTATACATTTAATCATTAAATCATATATATATATTTAAAGCGGGATCGAGTTTTTGGTGCCGTTCTTATAAACATAAATTGCAAACATATTAAAAGTGGGTCGAGTTTTTGGCGCCGTTGCTGGGAAGTAAAGAAATTATTTACTAGAGTAACGAATTATTTTGTTTTATAAAATTGTATGCGAAAATTTGGAAACGAAAATTTAATACCTTACGATTCGAAATTAGAGCGTATAATTAAAATAATTAGAAAACAAAAAAGAGAAATTACAAATTTAACACAAATGGCAAATATTCACGAAAATGAAAATATCAATCAACCAAGACCATTACGAGATTATGCCGACCCTACATTAGATGAAATTCATTTAACTGATTGAAAACCACGATGTAGTTGTTAATTCATTTGAACTTAAACATACGTTATTATCCGAATGGTACAAAATAATCAATTTAGTGGTTCACCTACCGAAGATCCTAATTTACATCTTGCTAGTTTTTTAGAACTATGTGTTACTTTTAAATATGAAGGAGTATCTAACGATCTTATTAGACTTAGATTTTTCCTTTTTCTTTAAGGGATAAAGGCTAAAATGTGGTTAAATTCGTTAGCACTTGGATCTATTAAAACTTGGGGAGAATTATCACAAAAATTTCTATCCGAATATTTTCCACCATCTAAAGCTGCTAAGCTTAGAAATGATATAACTTCTTTTAGTCGAGTTTGATGGAGAGTCGATATATGAAGCTTGGGAGAGATTTAAAGAACTTCTTAGGAAATGCCCGCATCATGCGTTACCAGATTGGTTAATTATCCAAACTTTCTATAATGGATTAGTAGGATCTTTAAGATCGATCATCGATCTTCTTCTTGGAGGATCATTAATGTCGAAACCATTTGATGAAGCCTATGCACTAATCGAAGAAATGACGACCAATAATTTTCGATAGCTGCTTGATAGAATGAATCCGAAAAAATAGCTTGTATTCATGAAAATGATGCAATATCTATGTTAGCTTCACAAATTGCTATTGTATCTAAAAAATTAGATCATTTTGGAATGAATTACTCTCCAACTATATCAGAAGAAAATTTATCTGGACAACTTATAGAATCCCAATCTCAATATGAAACTATTAATGTAATTAACAACGGACTCGATAATCCTTATGCAAATTATTATAATCATGGATGGAAAAATCATCCTAATTTTAATTGGAATAATAACACAACTAATCGACCATGGATGAATAATATGACACAACCATTAGAAAATCCATCTTATCGGAAATCTAATTATAAATCTAATTATCCACCTAGATTTAATAACCAACAATTTAAAGATAAGAAATTATCTATAGAAGAATTAATATTAAATATGGGTCGACATTTACAAAATCAAGGAAATCAATTACAAATACGAGGAAACCAATTATAAAATCGAGGAACAGTTATAAAAAATATTGAAACTCAACTTGGACATATCGCTACTGCACTTAATAATAGAATACTGGAACATTTCCTAGTAATGTGGAAATAAATCCCAAAGACAAAGGAAATGAACAAATTAAAGCGATACGATTACGAAGTGGAAAAGAATTAGAACCTCGAATTCGAAAGAACTTGAAAGTTAAAAAGAGGAAGTGGAAATTGAAAAGGAAAAGAATCGACAAGATCAAACTTAGAAAATCCTTTAATAACTATGAAAATTTCGTTGAAAAACCTCCATCACCTTTTCCTCGACGACTAATTCAACATAAAAAAGACAAACAATTTGCTAAATTCCTTGAAATTTTGAAGAAATTAACGATAAATATTCCTTTCGTAGAAGCTTTAGAACGGATGCTGAAACTATGTAAAATTCATGAAAGATATTCTAAATAAAAAAGAAAATTCTACCGATAATGAAATGGTCGCACTTAGTGAAGAGTGTAGTGCTTATTATTCAGAAAAAACTTCTGAAAAATTAAAAGATCCTGGTAGTTTCACTATACCTACGCTTATTGGAGTAAAATTCTATGGAAAAGCTTTGTGTGACTTAGGAGCAAGCATCAATCTAATGCCTCTATCAATTTTTAAAAGATTAGGATTGGGAGAAAGTTCACCTACTTCGGTAACTCTTCGATTAGGCGATCGTTACGTTACATATCCTAAGGGAGTTATTGAAGATGAATTAGTAAAAGCGGACAAATTTATCTTCCCTGTAGATTTTATTGTTTTAGATATGGAAGAAGATAAAGAAATTCCTATCATTTTAGGAAGACCATTTTTAGCCACTGGAAAAGCTATGATTGCTGTTCAGAAAGGAGAATTAACTATGAGAGTAAATGACCGAAAAGTAACTTTTAATATTGCTAAATCAATGAAATATCCTGTAGTTAGAAAAAGATGATGAGTGTTTTCGAATGGAAGTACTTGATCATTTACAAAAAGAACATTTTAAGGAATATTATGAAGAAAAATTAGAAAAAGAAAATATTGAATTAATTGAAAAATGCGAGATAAATGAAGAAGCTAGATTATATTCGGGAGAAATTTGAATTTTTGGATAACACGGAAAACAACGAAAAAAATATAGTTCCATCGATTATTAAACCTCCCGAACTTGAGTTAAAAATGTTACCTAATCATTTAAAGTATGCTTACTTAGGTAATTCTTCGACTCTACCGAGTTATTATTTCATCCGAATTAAATGAATCTCGACAACAAAAACTTTTAGATACATTAAAAAAATATAAGAAAATTTTTGGTTGGACTTTAGCGGATATTAAAGGAATTAGTCCTTCGATTTGTATGCACGGAATTATTTTAGATAATGAACATAAACCTAAAGCGAGATCCACGAAAGGAGATTAAATCCGATAATGAAAGAATTAGTCGAAAAAGAAATTTTAAAATGGTTAGATAATGGTATTATATATCTTATTTCGACGAGTGCTTAGGTAAGCCCAATTCACGTGTGTACTAAGAAAGGAGGGGTGACCAGTCAAAGCAAATGAAAATAATGATCTTATCCACTATAAGACAAGTCATTTGGATGGCGAATTTGTATTGATTATAGAAAATTAAACACGACCACTAGGAAAGATCACTTCCCTTTACCATTTCTAGACCGGATGTTAGATAGATTAACTCGGACATAAATATTTTTGTTTCTTAGATGGATATACTAGGTTATCATCGAATACAAATTGCTCACGAGGATCGAGATAAAACTACATTTACTAGTCCTTATGGAACTTTCGCTTTTCGAAGAATGCCTTTTGGATTATGTAATGCACTACATAACATTCCAAAGATGTATGATGTCATATTTAGTAAATTAATTGATAATTGAATAGAAGTATTTATGGATGATTTCTACGTATTTGGAACAACATTTGACACATACTTAAATCATCTTGAAAAAGTATTTGAAGTATGTGAGAAAACTAATTTAGTTGTTAATTGGGAGAAATGTCGATTTATGGTTACGAGGCGGCATTGTATTAGGGCATAAAATTTCGGAAAAAGGCATGGAAGTAGACCACGCAAAAATTCGAGTTATAGCTAAATTACCACCTCCAACTACGGTGAAAGGGGTAAGAAGTTTTCTTGGACATCTTGGATTCTACGGACGTTATATTAAATATTTTTCAAAAATTACTAAACCTCTATGCCAACTTCTTGAAAAGGACAAGAAATTTGAATTTACAACCGAATGCCTGAATGCTTTCGAATTATTAAAAGATAAATTAATTACAACACCTATAATAGTTTCACCTTATTGGGAGAAACCATTTGAGGTTATGTGTGATCTTAGTGATTATCTTATAGGAGCGAGTTCTTGGGCGAAGATATGATAAGATTTTCGAAGTTATATATTATCTTAGTAAAACTCTAAATGATCGTTGAAATAAATTATACGATTCTTGAAAGAGAATTATTAGCGAGTTGTATATGCTTTTAATAAATTTCGGCATTATCTAATAGGAACTAAATGTATTGTACATACGATCACTCTGTATAAAATATTTAATGCGAAAGAAAGATTCTAAACGAAGATTAATCGGATGGATATTATTAATGCAAGAATTTGATTTTGAGATCATTAACAAAAAGGAGCGATAATCAAATGCGAGATCATTTATCGAGATTAGAAAATCATGAATTTTACGATCTTCGATAATGAAATTTTAGACGAGTTTTCACGATGAACAACTTTATAATATTAATGAGTTGAAAATACCTTGGTATCTTGATATAGTAAATTATATTGTAAGTGACATTTTACCACTTATGTTAACTTTGCAACAACGAGAAAAAATTCATTCACGATACTTAAAACATACTTTTGGGATGAAACATACTTATATAAACGATGTAAGGATCTAATCATTAGAAGATGCGTGCCTTATGAAGAAAGCTGAACCAATTATTCAAAAATGTCATGACTACGATTTTGGAGGACATTTTGGGACGGATGCTACGTATAAATTCTGATCGGATTATAAGCTACTTTAGAGATGTATATAGATATATAAAAACCTACGATAAATGCCGAAGAGTAGGAAACATATCAAGGAAAAATGAAATGCCTCCGAATTTTATATTAGAAGTTGAAATTTTTGATGTTTGGGGATTAGATTTCATGGGACTTTTTATTCCTTCATTTGGAAACTCATATATATTAGTAGCCGTTGATTATGTTTCCAAATGGATTGAAGCACAAGCTTTACCTAGGTGTGATGCTAAAAGTGTTTGAAAATTTTTAATGAAAAATATTTTTACTAGATTTGGAATGCGAGAGTGATTATCAGCGACGGAGGAACTCATTTTAGAAACAAATATATTCACGAAACTAGTAGAAAAATATAATATTATGCATAAGATATCAACTGCTTATCATCCACAAACTAGTGGAGTAAGTGAAGTTTCTAATCGAGAGATTAAGCGTATATTAGAAAAGTACTGTAAACCCGAATAGATTAGGCTGGTACATAAGACTGAGACAACTGCATTATGGGCATACAGGATCGCTTATAAAACTCCGATTGGGATGACTCCTTATAGGCTTATATATGGAAAAACTTGCCACTTACCGGTTGAATTAGAACATAAAGCATATTGGGCGATTAAAGAATTTAATTATAATATGAAAGAAGGCTGGTGAGAAGAGATTGTTGCAATTAAATGAATTGGAAGAATTAAGAAACGAATCATATGATAATGATAGGATTTATAAAGAAAGGATGAAATTATGGCATGATCGGAAGATTAATCGAGAGAAATTTTGAACAAGGACGAAGTTTTGCTTTATAATACTAGATTGAAATTATTTCTGGGAAATTGAAATCTCGATGGTTAGGACCTTTCACCATAACTCAAATATTTTCATATGGAACTATAGAAATTGAAGATCCAAAAATAGGACATAGATTTAAAGTAAACGGACATAGATTAAAACCATATTTCGAAGATAGAAGACCAAATTTTAAAGAGGTTTTAATGCTTAGTCAACCTGAACACTAACTAAATTAGGTCGGGCTGACGACGTTAAACCAGCGCTTTATGGGAGGCGACCCATAGTAGTCTTTTATTTTAATTATCTACAAATTAGTGAGTCTATATTATTAAAACAAATCTTACTACTCAAACTTTTTATTAGAATCATCACGAAAGTTGAACCTATATGATGAGATCGGAAAATATTCGGACCGGAGCGAAATTGGGCGATTTTTACGAATCTCGCCGACGGCGAGCCGAGCCGGCGACGGCGAGATCATGCGCATGACTTAAATCGGTTTATAACTAAGTCGCCGACGGCGAGAACTTCCGCCGACGGCGAGGAACTTCGCCGACGGCAGAACTTCCGCGGCGAGCAGTTGAAAATTTGGTTTCTTAAAGATTTTTCGTGCGGTTTTTGAAGGATCTAAACCATTCCTTGGTAATAAATTATCCCAAATTCAATTTTACACCATTTTCTTCCTTAGGAACGACTAGAGACCAATCCTTTCAATCCGAAATGGCCACCAAATTCTTAGAAACCACAAAAGCTGAAGTTTTGACTGAAGAAAATTCGTCAGTTCGGAGGCGCAGCGTATCTTCAACAAAGGCTTGATGAAGAAAAGACTTATTAAAGAAAGAGGATTTGTCAACAGAGGAGTAGAGAATTCCACCACAAAAATCGAAGAAATGATCGCACAGCGGCATTGGGAGGTATTTTGTTATACGACATCCGTCGTAGTTATACCGGTAGTTAAAGAGTTTTACTCTAATTTACATGCGATCAACAATGGAAATGTGTACGTCGGAGGAAGATGGGTAACATTTACTCCTTCGAGGGTAAATGAATTGTTTTCTATAGAGAATACCTCTGTTTGTCATTATTCCGACTTTGTGCCTTGAGATACAATATGAACGAGATGCTATAGATACGTCAAGACGAACACGATGATTGGGAGTTACGCGAAGACAGGTATGTCGGTTTTTACGCATCACTTCTTAACCCTGTCTCGAAGCATTGGCATTTCTTTATATCATCGAAATTATTACCTACTTATGAGGGTAAATAAAGTTTCGAAAGGAATGCGTTATTTTAAACTACTGTATTCGAATTGGATTACTATCGATGTTGGATCGATAATAGTAAAGTCGCATTGGGATTAATTATGCATGGGTCGAGTGCATGGACTTGGACACCCATCAACTATATTTGCTTTATGCGATCGGTACCAAGTTTCTTATGAGGCTTGGGAAAAAGTACTTTTACCATGGAAACCACTGGATCCTACTGATATGTTTTCAACTTTGGATAATAATGATGAGATTACCATTATTTCTGACAGAGCATCACAGAAGAATCCTTTAGCAAGGCCCTTTACTGATAAAACTAATTTCATTCTGAAGAAGATTAAAGGATTGGAGAAAGAATTGCAAAATGTGATGAATTCCATCGACAATATCTCTGATATGTTTGATCATATTGATTGGAGAATGAAGGAGCACTTTGATCATAATGGACATCTGGAGGCCAGTTTTATTTATCTACTAAGACAGAAATGATGGATTAATGAAGAATCTACTGCGGAATTCCCTTTCAGGCCTTTCTACAATTTATTTGTGCACCTGCGTCGCATCGGGAATATCAGAGAAGATATTAGTTCAGACACTGAAGAGTAAGAAAGATTTCTATGTTTATGTCATATATTTGTGTATATATGTATTGATTTGGAGTTAGGTTTTATTATGAGTCGAACTTTGATTTGATCATCTCGAATTAGATGAGATTATTATGTAATTGTTATGTCTCGGCATTTAGAGTGTTGTGGTGTGGATTGCGATACTGAGTTTTATGGATTTGAACAATTAAGTTAATTATGTGTTAAGTTGTTAGTGTGAAATTTGTAAGTTTCATGGATTTCATATATAAAGTTATATTGTTTGTGTTGTGTGAACTTTTTGTGAGTATAAGTATCTAATCTTCGTATTATTATTAAATTAAGTGATCGGAAGATTGATTAAGTGCGATTCGAGGTTGAAAATGATTGACGAATTTCAAAAATTTAAAAATTTTTGGGATCTCGACGGCGAGATATCTCGCCGACGGTGAAAAACCGCTGACGACGAGACCGAGCTCGCCGACGGCAGATTTTTCCGAAACTTTTGCCTTATGAAATTAATTAGCTCGTCGACGGCGAGAAAATCTCACCGACAGATGAGATCGCGAAAAGACATATATTTGACCGGTCAATCAGACACTATTCATCATCCATTTCCTCAAATTTTTGAAAAAACCGACCTAGGGCTTGAGAGATCTTGGATTTGAGGCGATTTCAACACTTTTTGACACCGGATTTCATCTTCCCTTGGTAAGAGCTTCACTCCTATGCAAAAATTTTTGATTTTCACCATGGATTTCTTCTACATTGGAGAATTTTGAAAAATTTCGAAATGTGGAGAAAATACTTGGAAGAATTTCATGGAAATTGATTTAAATGGATTTTAGATGTTGTTGGAAGCCTTCTTAGTAATATTTTGGAGTTTAGTTAAGATTTTTGCAAATTTCGCGAGATCGAGAAATGGCTCACGACAAAAGTGACGGATAGATTATGACGAAACCCGATTCATTAATGCGAGAGCACAAACTCGATATTTTCAAAACATACGAAGCAAGAAAATGCATTCGAGATCGAGTTTTCAACAATCGGGAGGAGAAGTTGAGCGAATCATTAAGGAGCGATGATGGGAAAATTTACGTTTCGTGACCAACAGAGCAGTATGTAGAAGTAGTAAAGGAATTTTATGCAAATTTAACACAGTGAAGATGCTACAGGTTAAGGTTAGAGGATTTTTGTAGAATTCAACGTTGCTTAGAATAAACGCTTATTATGAAGTACGAGACACCTACACCGGTGAGTATGAAACTTTTGGAACTATGGAAGGACCATTTGGAAGAGGTGATCGACTTTCTCACTGATGGGAAAGGATTCTGGAAGATAAAGCAGCGGGAACGGGTAAACTTCCCTCTTTCTATGCTATATGCAACATCTAAAGCCTGGAATTATTTTATTTGCTCTACTTTGTTACCTACCTACCACCTTAGTGAGGTAACAAGAGATAAACGGTTCCGAATTACGTATTCGGAACCGGAAGAGTATTAATGTGGGAAATTTTATTTATAAAAATATATTAGCCACCGCTAGAAATGAAAGTGGAGGAGGATTAGGACATCCTGGTCTTATCTATGCACTTTGCCGATTATGCAGGGTAGAGGCGAGAGATGATGAGGAATGGATTGAACCTATGAAACCCCTTACTCGAGGCTAATATAAAGAAATATGAATCCACGAAGGATGGAGATGCGGGACGAGGATTATGTACCTTCTTGAGTAGAGATATACCCTCTACTAGTTATGATCCACCCCCTCGGTACACCACTCCTACCCTTGAAGATCTGATGAATGAATTAACCCTGAGTAGAAAGATTTTTGAGTTATTTGGAGAAAATATGGAAAGAAGATTTGAGCATATAGACTAAAGGATCGGAGGCTTGGAAAGAAGACACGATTATGATAGCGAATATCTCCAGCGACATTCAGAGTAAGAAATTGCATACTATGAAGCTGAACGTCAATATAGGAGTGGTGATTTAGATGTTGTCTTTCTGAATGCCTCAGTTATTCACGATACCGACCTGACTCGGCCTTCTCGGCTGGAGATCAGGGAGATGACATAGCTTGGGACTTTGATGCAGAAGATTAGAGTTTTTGTTTAGTTTGTTTGGTTTGTTTAGATTTGTTGTTTTGGGAAACTTTATTATTTTGGATGTGATTATTCTGTACTTTCTAGAGACTATGGATGTTGGTATGTTTGCTTATGTTATGATGTTAGATTTCTTGTGTGTTAAATTTGTGTGAATTTTTTATATATATAGGATGTTAGTTTAAGTTTTTATAAGTTATGAATGTTAACCTTGTTTAGATTGTTTTAATATGTTTTAAAATAGATTAGTTAATTGTATGTGTAGTAATAGATCAAGTTTTCATTTGTTATGTTTGATACTTAATTTTAAAATTTCATCCATCGCACTTTCTTTTAAATATTATATGTGGAAGAATACTAACGATACGGAGTTTTGTAAGTAATGAAAAAGCTCGTAAAAATTTCAAAGAAAAGAAATACCTAAATCTCGAAGGTATGATGAATTTTACTTATATACTTTCCCTTTTCCACTATTTAGTATAGATAGAAAAATTTAAGTTTGGGGGAAGATAAAAATACAAATTTAATTATTAAAATTGTTCTCGATTTTTATTTTCAAAAATTATTATTAAATGATTTTCTATAGTAGTTTTTCGATTGATAAACATGAATTACTTTATTTAATTATTATAGAAAGTTAAAGAAAATGTTTCTAGTAATTCAATTAATTAATGGAATAAGATATTTGGTTAAAAGGAATACGAATATAGTAAGCTTATTTAAAGTAAGGAAAAGCTATATTCTAAAAATTGAAAATTCTTAAGTATTTAAGTGAAAAAGAAAGGATAGAAACTCGATGAAGTAAATGTTATGAAATATATATAAACAGGAAATATTTTAAGTTTCAAATTTAGGAAGAGAAATTGAAGTTCAAAAGTATTAACAGAGTTATCCAGGATACGATAATCCTCGCTTGAAAAAGAAAAAGAAAAAGAAGGATTGAAAATCGATCAAAAGAAAAAGAAAGAAAAGAAAAGAAAAACAATAAAGTGAGGAGAAGGCTTGAGGAGATGCCTTATCAAAAATTGGATTGATGAAATCAGCCTAAAGGGTAAAACTTAATTATATTTCTAAACTTATATTTATGGATTAGTATTTTACTAAATAGTGTTTTCTTGAACTTCTATCATCTAAATATCTTAAGTAATTTACTTATTTTAAATATAGTCATTCACGAAATAAATAGAAAGCTAGAAATCTTAGACATAATAACTAAATAATCTTATATACTATAAAGTTAATTTAATTACTCGAAATATTTATATTTAACTTTATTATAATGTTATTTAAATTTAATTCATATTATTTGAATTGAAAAATTCTATTATAGAAATCATTATTTTTATTTAGTATTAAAATTACTTGAGGACGAGTAATAATTAAGTTTGGAGGATTTTGATCACGAGAAAAATACATTAAGAAATTCATATCTATTTTTGATGAAATTGCACTTTAAAGAAAGGTATTTTCTTTATTTTACTGCGAGAATGCAGATTTATAAGTGATTAAAGCAAAAGCATGAAATGGAGCGAATTTGGATCAAAAGGAAGAAATTCATGCAAATTGAACTAAGTCGCCGACGGCGAGATCGAGGCCGCCGACGGCGAGATCGTGAGGAGAATTTCTGAAGGAATTATAACTACCTCGCCGACAGCGAGCCCGAGCCCGCCAAAAGCGAGATCGCGCGGTTTGAAGACCTTCTAGAAGCCCTGCTAACGGCGAGGTAGTTTCCCGCTGACGGCGAGCCAGTTTAAAATGCAAATACTTTGAACCTAGACACTTTTTGAAGAGGTGTTTAAGCACCCCTTGGACCTTTGCCTACCTCTATAAATAGAGGCCGAATTTTAGTGACTAGGTGTGTACATTTTAGAGAGTACGAGTTTATTTTTGGTGTCTTAAGTGAGTACGTTTGTTAGTCGTTAGTGAGTTTCTTTAGTTTATTTGAGTGTTATTTAGATGTTTATTGTACTTAGAAGGAAAAGTCGAAGGAACTTGAGGAGTACGCAGGGAGGAAATTAAGATAAGTATCTTTGTTTATTGTTGTTAACTTTAAATGAAATCCATGCTTTGTTTTATTCCATGCATTCGAGTAGTTTTCTTAGTCTTTCTCCTTGTTTATGAAAATTATGCGGATTGATGAAATTAAATAGAAGTACACAATATATTAAAATAAATTGTGATAATTTTTACTTAAAACTTAATTTACTTTCGATACGACGATTGAGTAGTTAAAATATGTTGAATTATCGAACTATAGTAAAAATTACATCCGATATTCGGGAAGTCGAAAAGCCTTGGAAGGCGGGTGCGAATAAATAGGGAAATATTATATATCGGACGTAGAATTGGACATTTTAGTGTGACAGACTAAAATATTCAATTCGATCTATTGTTTGAGAGCTGAAGTGTAGATGTTAGCCCTCGGGTGAGGGAACGTGGGAGCTACGAAGTGGCAGCCGGTATCCTCCCGGCTGGCCGCGGATTCGGTAATCGAACATAGGATTAGTTAATGTTCTTTGCACTGGACGAAAGGGTAAAGAATAGGAATGCTCTATTTGTCACGATACTATTTAAGAATTCTATTTAAATTCATCATTCACTTAATTTTCTAAAAACGAGGAGAAGGATACTTTTTCGAATTATTTAAATCGACTTATTTCGAAGCATTAGTTTACTTTAGTTTGCTATAGTTACGTTAAATTTCCGTTTCTTATATTGGTAAGTAATTCCTTTAAATTTAGGCGATAACAAATCGTTAAAAACTTCCTGTGGGATCGATAACGAGGACTCCATTAGAGCCTGTATTACTTGATACGATACGTATACTTGCGTAGAATCCACATTATACATTAAATCATATATATATATATATATTTAAAGTCGGGATCAAGTTTTTGGTGTCGTTCTTTATAAACATAAATTGCGAAACATATTAAAAGTGGGTCAGCGACCCCCTTTTTAAAACACATAACCTAAAAATATGCCGACAGTACTTTGATAGAATTAGTAACTGCTACTGTCTGAACATCCTTATATTATTAGTAATTGCTGGAATTGTGTTGTGATTCAAGTGGTGATTTCTGTGCTCCATTATAGAGGTTGCAAACCTCCTCTTGTGATTGACCCGGGACTCCACTGGAGCTCTGTATTACTTGAGCGATACGTATATTTGCGTTTTGATTATGTGACTCACTAAAAATCTATATATATATATATATATATATATATGAGTTGATAAAATTTTGGCATTTAAAAAAGTTGCACAAATGCTCGATCCAACAACTCCTAGTCTTCGTTCCCAATTGGTATAACCCGTGAACCATTCACACTAAGACCCTAATATCTTTGCCTAGACTAAACCAAATCACTTTGGGTTTGTTCCTACACATTTATCTAGTCCAGACAGGCACATCCATACGGTTTATCAACTATGAAATTAAACTTTTCTTCACAATGTCTCAAATTGAGCTCAAAATGGGGGAAAATTTTTTATACATTTGCCTAAGAGGAGTCACCTCAATTAGGTGCTTGCAGAAGCTTCAATGGATTCTGGCGAACCTCTTGGAAGTGTTGGTTTTGCCTAGTAGAAGGTCTGGTTCATAACCCCTTCAGTAGGTGGAGAGGCTGAGGAGAAAGTATGGTGTAGAGGTGCAGGGAGATGGGGCTTTCAGTGGAATTCTTCCTCTTTAGCTCAGGGGAAGCTCAGAGAATGGTCAATTTGATGTTTGGTGGAGTTTGGTATGATGTCCTACTTCTGGCCTGATTTTGAGATCTAAAATTGAGCTAAGGCAGTGGGAATTAGGGCTAAAAAATGGTGGGGATGAGCTGCTCTTAGTTGTTAAAGGGTTTGGAAACGGTTTGGCAGAGTTTTGTTTAGGTTTAGTACAGTATCCCCATTTGGCTGTGAGGGGTGGTGTTTAAATAGAGGGGGAAAGAGTGGTACGTCATGGCTTCAATCTAAGTGAGCTCTGCTGCTTAAGTGGAGGGAAGAAACGTGCAGCCAATGGGAGTGAGCCAGCTCAGGGAGTTTCCATTTTGGGTCTAAGGCTTGGGGTGGCTCTCAATCTTGGGGTTCTTCTGTGACTAGACCAGCTGGCAAGGACAGGGGAGATGGTTAGCTGAGTTAGAGGAGCAAGTGGGAGGTTTAAATGTGATTAACTTGTGAGCTTGATGGCTGATTGGATGGGGTAGTGGGTTTATCCAAATTAAGGAGGAAGATCCCATTATTTGGAGAACCATTGGTCCATGGACAAAATTTGGGACATTAGGTGATTTGATTAGCATCTTGGGAGGCTTAAGCATGGCAGAAATGTTCAAGGCTTGGATCACTTTGAACAATTTAAGGTGGATTTTGATTTAGGTTCAAAATGGGGACGTGGGTTTGAACTTAGATTTGGGTTTTGCTAGACCTTGAATTTGGCTCAATTTAGGGCTTAGAATGGTGTGGAATATTGTCATGAGAAGTTTGAATATCAATTAGGCTGGAATTGGGGTGATATGAAGTTCAATTTGAGGAACTTTGGATTTTGGGGCAAAATTTGGAATTTTGATTTTGGTTGGATTTATGCTAGGTTGAGGTCTAGATTTGGATCAATTGAATGTTCAAAATGATTTAGAGGAACTTTATGAAGAATTAGAATTTAAATTTGGGTGAATTGAATGGGTTATGGGGTTCAATTTGGGGGAATTTAAGGGTCTGGTTAAATTAGGGATTTTGAATTAGGCTTGCAATTGGGCTTGAAACTGGGTACAATTAGGCTTGGATTTTATTTCAATTAGGATTGTGGATGATGAATTTGAGTTTGGAGTTGAAATTGGGTGAGTTGCAGTCAATTTGGTGGAATTTGGGGGTAATTTGGGGATTTAAGCTTTAAGGGTAATTTGGAGATTTTGGTCAAAATGGGTTAATTTGGTCAAATTGGGCTCAAAGGAGTGGTTCAAATTACCTTTTGGTACATTTGAAGTGATTTTGGAAATGTTGAGAATTTTTAGAATTTTTGGAGCATGAAGGGCATTTTGGTATTTTTTTTTGTTATAGGGGTATTTGTGGATTTTGGGTATTTTGGTCAATTTGAGTGGTTTAAAATGTTTTGAATTGATTTTTTAAGGAAATTTTAGAATTTGGGCAATTTTGGGAATTTTTGGAGAAAATTAGGGTTGTAGAGGCAATTTGGTAATTTTGGTGAAGTTTAGGCTAAGAATGTCGAAATTGGGAATTTCGGTAAAATTGGGATTAATTAAAGATGTCAATCATCATATTAACCCATTTGATCCATGGACCAAAGAAAAGTCCCATTTTGGATCCTTCATGTGTTGGTCCTATCCATACCGTAACCTAGGGCTAAGAGCTTAGGGAATCATCCATATGAGTTTCCAAAAGAATGGGGAACCAAGGTTGGGCATGTTTGGTTTATGGTTTTGGGTTAAGAGTGAAGGTGTGAGGTTCAAGTGAGTGTGTGTGTGCAAGCCTGACCCAGACCAGACCACCCAGGGTTAGTCCTAAAGCTTGACCATTCTTTAGGGGACTCCTCTTGAGTTTCGTTATGTTTGGCTCCATCCTACTAAATGCTAGAGATTAGTTGCATGCATATGAAACTCCAAGTGTAGCAAAAGCATTTTGAATTTCTAGTGAGGAGGTTTCACTCACTAGTCCTCTAAGATAGTCACCAGGAAATCGTATGACTAGATCTTAGGCTCCTGAAGAAAGACTAGACTTAAACAAAAGTGAGGTCAACATGCATGTATGTAAATGCTCTTAAAAAAAGAAAAACCATAATGCATGATCTTGATTCTCCCCCATCCTCTTACTTGTAACAACCATATTAAAGATAAGAAGGGATTGTAGATGCAAAGTAATAATAGTAGAGGTGAATTTAGAAAATATTCATTCACATATATGATTGTTTCAGTATAGAACATTGTATATATAGAAGGAAAGGAGTATTCTAGAAAGGAATCGTTGTAGTTAAGCTATCCCAGATGGGAGACAAGAAATTATGATATAAGTATATTGAATGGAATGTTAGAATTCAATTATTACTTCCATTCAAGCTAATGATCACTAGTATGGACCATTAGGAATTAAACATTAACTTAGTTTGAAGTTGAAGAAATATGTGCTTAGGCAGAGCCTTTCTAAAAAGGACAGCAGCCTGGTCTTAAGAGCTAGTGTGGTGAATCTGGTTTTGATTCAAGTTTATGTTTCCTTATAAAATGATAGTCTATTTTGGTATTTTAGCTCTCACTCGAAGAATTGAATTGTTTTATAATATCATAGTAAAGTTGTTTAGGTTAAGTAAAATTCACGCCAAACTCATCTAATAATCTTCTTGTTCATAAGATATCAGTTGTTTCATTGCCAATGCATGGTATTCATCCTTAGTAGATGACTTAGCCACTTTATTTTGATTATTGTCACTCAACAAGATAGGAGCTTGACCAAGAATAGAGCAGATGCATGCGGTGGAATTTGCATTTTTTCCTAATCTAAGTCCATATACATCTTAAGGAGGAGGGCTTTTGACCACAATAACAACCCAAGATAATTAGTTCCTTTGAGATAATGAAGCACATATGTGAAAAAATGGAAAAGATGGTCACTTGAAGAGCACATATGTTGGCATAAATGATTAGTTGGGAGAAAAAATGTCTTGCCTTGAGATGGTAAGATATTTAAGCAATCTAGTTTGCTACCAAAGGCGAGTTAGATTGTAAATTGGTTTACCATGTATTATTACAACTAAAGTTTTCATGGATAATGGGTTGCTCACTTCAATGCACTCATGCTTTCCAACATTTCTGAAACATAATAAGTCACACTTAGTTTGAGTGAGAGACCAAGCATTTGTAGATCTATGAACTTGAATTCAAAGAAAATGATATTGATCCCATGTTTTCATTTGAAAATTAGAATTATATTAATCATCAAGTGGATTATTACTTCAGAATTGTTGTCTATTAACAAAATCTTATCAATGTATATGATGATAAAGATAATGGTGTCTTCTTAGTAATGTTGAGGAAGAGTGGGAACCACGATTTTGTTAGTAAATCTATTTTCTAGAAAAATATTAGGTAATGTGTGAAGCCATTGACGTGTGACTTAAAGCCATAGAGAGTTGTTTTAAATAAGCACAAATGTTTGGGAAATTGTGCGTTTGTGGCCTTGATTATTGAAGCATGTGGTTAGCGTAATTTTGTTCTCCAAGTAAAATGTTGTTTGAGACTTTAAGCTGAGGAACTTCCAGTTGATGAGCAGAATGAAGTAAGTATGATTCAAGTTGTAGGAATCTTCACGATTGGACTATATGTCTCTTTATAGTTGATGTCAAGTTCTTATAGGTAAACTTAGGTAACTATCATTGCCTTTTATTCAACAATGGTTCCATTTGAATTGAATTTGGTAGTGTATGTCCATTTAGATCGTAGAATGGATAGATCAGATATAGAAGGAACAAGTGTCCATTTTCCATGTTTTAAAGAGTAAGATATTCTTCTTTCATGGCTTATCTGCACTGGGATTGTTTGGCTTTATGTGTGTAGCTTGTAAGGTCTGGTAGGACTGAATGTTATGGGTCATTTTTGCTTTTGAATGGATTTAAGCTTACCCATTTGAGAACAAGCAAACTTGTGATGGTTTGTAAGATTAAAGATGTTGGTGGTAGCAAGGCTTTAGTATGTGAGATAGTTGTCTGTAGATTTTGTGTTGGTTGGGAAGTTGTATAAAGATCATTGGGAGTCTCATGAGTGTTTATTGATGGAGTGGGCACAAATGTGGCATCCATGAAGTGGTAGATTGATTTGTAAAGGATGTTGCAGAATCATTTGAAGCTCAAGTGAATGCGTTCTCATCTAATATCACTTGACTTGATACATTAGCTTTTCTTGTGGAGAGATTGTATCACTTGTAACCATTGTGCATTGAGGAGTATCCGATGATGATATAATGAGTGAATCTAAAGCTTATAAGGAGTCTCCGGTGGATAATCAGGATAACGTGTGAGTCCAAAAACTCTAAGGTGTTTAAAGATAAGAGTGTCCCATATAAATGATGACATGGTGAAATTTGGTTATGATTTTAGTGGGCATGTTATTTCTTACTTATGTGGTTGTTTTGATTTCATCAACCCATAGAGTTTAGGGTAAGCTAGCTTCATGAGGTAATGCTCAGTTTGTTTCACTTAGATGGTTATACTTTCATTCGACCACTCTATTTTATTTTGTTTTATAGGGGAATGAGTATTGGTGAAATATGTCATTACTACAAAAAAAAAAAGGAAAAAAAGTTCAATTTCATACTATTATATTCTCCCCCACCATCAATTTTTAAGATTTTTTCTTTGGTATCAAATTTGGTGTGAATCATTTGTAAGCATTTGAATTTTATGTATTTTTTTAGATTTAGTGGTCATGAGGTAGATCCAAAAAAATATGAGAAGCATCATCACGAAGGAAATATAATATGTAAAGCCATATGTAGAGGTAATTAGGGATAAACCAAATAAGTTAGAATAAAGAAGGTCTAAATTCTAGAATTATGTGTTATACAAGGTCTAAGTTGTTATTTATTTTATTTGATAACAAGACGTTTATTACATAAAGCTAATTTGGTGGAAATGATAAGATGTTATCAATAGAGATAGTGGTGATGATTATCGATATTATCTTTTAACAAGAATGAGTGCCTTTATAGAACCATACAAAATAATTTACTTATTTAGATTATCAAAAATGACATAAAAAATAATAGACTATCTCAAAAGATAGAAAGATCACTTTATAATGGGTTTAATTACTTAAATTGAAAAATAGTAGATATTTTCAAGAGTCTATGATAAAAAAACAACTAATCATTTCCCCGCCAATCGAAATACTAGATAATATTCAGATTAAATATGAGTTACAAACTTTTTATAGGTGCAAGTCCCTATGGTTGATTACATTCTAAGAAACAAATGTTGATTAAGAAAACTTTCAATTAACGCTGAAGTTTTATCTTCATGAAAATTCTAAGTTTAGGTTTCCATAATTGATTATTAGGAATCTAAAGTGGCAAAGGCTCAAAGTTGAAGTTGTTATTAAAAGAATAAAAAAGAAGAAGAGTAAGAGATCTCAAAAATACTGAGAATCTTAGTGACATCTCAACTATCGAATGTTTTAGTTTTAGTGATTTCAGAAGAAGTTCATTCAAAGTTTCATCTTATCATTTTATTAGAATATTTAAACTTCAATTGCACGATAATTTATTTTGAGAAAGCCTAGAAGGTGAGGATTTATGCCGTAACTTGACAAGAGAACTCGGAACCCAAGTATGAATGAATAGAATAAATACCAATAAAATAAAGTGATCTTAAAACATTGTCTAAAAATGTCTACCATCTAAACTACATAATCACATTTCAAACTATGAATGCCAGATCTCAAAGAATGTAAGATAATTTTTGCTATTATTCATTAGGAATAGTAAGACTTACAACTTCATCTTTAATTAAGCTGACTAATTATGAATGGTATACATAATATGCTAAAACTAATGCAAATATATTTTTTTAATTTAAAATTTAAAAAATTTAAAGCTTGCTACACTCATTAATTTTATTAGTTTTCATTAATTCTTAGTGCCGAGTGAATCAAAGAAGACTGTGTAATAGGCTATGAATTTCCTTGATGATAAATATTTAGAAGATTAGTTCACGGGGCTAATTGAAATGTAAAGGTAGAACTCGCTCTATAAGGCAGTGGTCCTGACAAAACTGACCACCCATTTTCGTGCAACAAGTGAGAGCCTGAAAGAAAAGAAATTGGAGAAATACGATTATGAACACACTTATGGTGACATTTTTTGTGCCTATCCTAAATCATAAACACATCTTTAGTCAAATTTATTTAAAGTCACTTTGGATACTTTACATGAATGATTTTTCTAAGATAGTGAATGCAATGTTTTATAGAAATTGCGTTTTTTATTATGAGTCTCATTTAGTTTTTTTTTTAAATAATTTAAAGTTGTTAGGTTTGGGCATTATTTTTTTCTCTTAATGAGCCTATTAAAAAATTTCAAGCAAAAGGCACAACAAAGCACCAAACTAAAAATATGGGCAGACCTATCGAACAAACACAAGCATAAATCAAGACAACTAATGGGTACAAATCCTACACCAACATCAGACTAGTCAATTGACATCATTTGAAACATCATTATTGGTTTAGTTGAGGTTCATCATTTACTTTAAGGTTAATACTCTTTTTGATGGTGATGTTTGATAGTCAATTGACTAATATACACCATAAATCTATAAATAAAAGCACACTGTAAAAGAAGTAAACCCTGGACTATTATAACAACCAAACTGTTTTAACCACGACAACCTTGCACAAAAGAGTTAGCACATCCTAAGTTTACTATGACAGCCTAAGAAAATGCAGATAAGCTCTACCATAACCAAGTGCAACAAAGAATCATCTGCTCGTTCTAGCAATCATTTAGTGAGTAAACACAAAAAACAGAGCTCAAAGCATATTTACTCTAATGACATCTAATGGGTTAGTGCCTTATGATGTCTAAAGATGGGTGAATGCGAAGTGAGAAAATTAATCAAATTTATTTTATTTGTTCATTAGGAGTTTACTTTAAGTTTTAATGTTGTTCAGATTTTAGGTGTTTATGATTTTTATTTTATCTGACTTTATCAATCAATTTGATTTTTAATATGATTTTCTTTTAAATAATTTGATTTCCTTACGTGGATTGCCTTCCAATTAGCAATAGGATTTTCTCTTATTTAATTTATTTTTTAACAGAATTTTCTTTTGATTAATTTGATTTTAGAAGATTTTCTTTATCATGATCCTGGTCTAGATCCCATTATTTTGTTATCCTAAGATTTTTAGTGTTTTTGGTTCACATGGTAAAGAATAACCGGAGGACTTTTTAGCACCATGAGTTATCTCATCCAAGGCTTCCTCACTAATTAGGGTTTGTTTAATTAAGTTCAAATTAGATTTTTAATGATTTTTATGGTTGATTTTAAGTTCTTAACTACCTCTATAGCCTTTAGTCGGCTTTTACATAAGTTCACTTGTTATGCTCTTAGCGTCTGTTCAATATTCAATTGTATCTTATATTTCAATTTATTTTAGTTTGTTTGATTATTTGGTGAAAATTTTATTTAATTTTTGTTTAATTTAATTATTATATATATTGATTAGTTTTTATTTAGCTGTTTCATTACTGCAGTATTCATTTGATTTGGGGTTTTCTTAATAAACTATGAGCCTTTTTAATTCATGAAGGTTATATTTGTAAATTCATCATTCTTGATTCAATCCTCTCCGTCTCTATGTGGAAATTGTTTATTATATTTTTAATGATCGTTCATCGTATGGCATTCCACCAATAATTATGAGTTGAATTTATTAAGCTTCCAGTATATAAGAATTAATAATATTATTATCATTTATTCTTTTTTTTTTATTATTATTATGTATTGAAAGCAATTGATGTTATATTTGTAATTCCAAACGAACCTCCAATTACTCTTGATTTATTAAATTTTTATTATATTTTCATCATTTATTAATTAATGATCATTTGAGTTCAATTTTGAAAATTTGGCTATTAAATGTTCGTGCTAAAAAAATAACGATAAGCAATTAAATGTCTTAAAGTGGCTTGTATATTTTATGAAATTTCTTCAAGGTTTAGGCTTGTATATTTTTTGATGATTTTTAGTAGTATTAATGGATGATAAAATCATTTTAATTCATAATTTTACTGCCTTTTATGTCCTTTTTATCTTCCAATTGATTTCATAGTTTACTGATTTTTTTTTAATTTTAAATTTATTTTAATTATTAATTCCTGTATTAATAAAAAAAGTAGAGTTTTTAATTACGGAGTTGGTCACTATCCTTGGAAATATCAGACAATATGATAATACGTAAAAACCGTCCAAACTTTTGTTAAATTTTAATTTATATTTTATTTTTAACGATTTTTAAGTGATCTTTTATTTTATTTATCTAAATGGCTAATCACAAAATTCGGGTAAGAAAATACATATTATATTTAAATTTTGTAGCAAAGAATGGGGATTTTAAAAAATTTGTTGGATACCATGTGGATTGAGAAAACCTCAATTTCATGGATGTTAACCTCACTTTTGTTAAGGTTTAGTCTTTCTTTAGGAGCCTAAGATCTAGGCAAAGGATTTCTTGTGACTATCTTAAAAAATTAGATATGGAACCTGATGCAGCTAAAATATATAGTATTTTTATGCACATTTTTATACCTATTTTTGATGATATCGCGCCTTAATGAAAGATATATGATGAAAATGATTAATTATAGTGAAAGGAGCTAAAAATGACCAAATTTGGAGCAAAATTATGAAGTTTGAGAAATTTGGCCTCTGACGCCTAAGCACCAAAGTGCCGACGCTTAAGCGTTACAGTTAAAAATCTAATTTAAATGAATTTTGGCGCCATTTTCAATGGGTGTTTGAAGCAACTTTTGGTGGTGACTTCCTTAACTTCCTTTGGGAGGCATATATGATTGAAGGGATGCATCTTTTGGTGGATACATTGAATCTGGACATGATTTGAAGAGACACCAAGGCACCTTTTTGAAAAATATAAAAATGAAGCCTCATAATTTGCAAGTGTGTGTTGGGTTTCTGTATTATTAGAGAGTGGTTATTAGTGTGAGTAGAAGAGAGTAGTAGTTAGTAATTTAGAGTTCTTCTTTTTTATAGTAGAGTAGAGAGTAAGAAAGGGAAAAAGGGTTGGTGTGAAGCCTTTTTCTCACCAATTTTCTTTTAGCCTTATATCTAGTTTTCATTGAAGTTTAAAGTCTTTAATAGAGTTACCAGAGTTGGGCACCAACCTCTGTAGAGTTTTATTGTAGAAAGCAAAATTCCAAAGGAACTCTAGAGTCTGGTGGAGATGATTTTCAGATAAGTATTTATTTTTGTTTTTACACTTTGTTTTTAAGTAAGATTATTGTGTTTTCATTATGGTTTATGCTTTCATATCAAGTTTTGTTTGTGTTTTCTTAATGAAATCTGAGTAGTTTAGTTTATCATTTTCTTTCTTAGATGATGAAGTAATTAAATTACGGAAGTATGTTGTGGAAAGTATAAGTGTTTAATGCTAGAATAAGTTGTGATGATTTAATTCCTTGAACTTAATTTACTTCTTAATTTGGCCAATTAAGATGTTAAAATTTGTTGTGAGATTATGTAAGATCCAATGCGGTATTGTCTCAAACAACAATTGGAAAGAATCACATGTAATTATATGGGTGAGAATTGTATTTCATATGATTGAATGCAAATATATAGGGAGATATGCTTTATTGGGGAGTAAAATTAGGGGACTTTAGAGTGACAGGCTAAAGCCCCCTAATTTGGTTTCTTATTTTAAATTTTGTTATGAGATTTTAACCCCTAGGTGGAGGGAATAGAGGGTACTCTAGAGTGAGAGCTCTACTTAACCCATCTACAAAATTTCCAATTAGCCAATTTTCTTTATAGTACCAAGTAAGGGTGAAGAATATAATTATTTCTAGTTAGCACAATACATTTAAATACTTCCACAACATAAATATCCATAATTATTACTGATTCATTGAAGAAGGAAAAAGATATTTGATTCTTATAACTTTTATATCGTGTTTAGAGTTTTGATAATTTTATTTCCTGCTTAACTTGTTATTAAAAATATCAAAAACAACTTTTCGAAATTAAAACCTTAAAACATACTTACAAAAATCAATTAAAAAAGTAAAAAGTTATTTTTTCTATTTCTTTAAATTTTTACACATTTCCCTGTGGGTTCGATATCTCGGGGCTTAATCAGAAAGTCCTATATTACTTGATAAATTATACGTATACTTGTGTAGAATGTCATATTATAAATCATAAATTTCCTATCTAAATCGTAAGCATAAATATTTGGGGATCAAGTTTTTAGCGCCGTTGCCGAGGAAATTAATTAAAATTTCATTTAAAGAAAATTGAGAAAATTAAAATTTTTTACTTTTCTTTGTTTTGATTTAGTTTGTTTTGTTTTATTTTATTTAACGTTGTATGTGTAGTTCAGGGTCTGAGGGACTTGTGCCTTACGATTCTGAATTAGAAAGAACAATAAAAAAATCAAAAAAATTGAAAATTTTGAAAATGATAAAAATATTCAAGAAATGGCAAATCATCAAAATCAAAATGTTGACATTCATCAAGAATTTAGACCTTTAAGAGAATATGTTAACCCTACAGTGGATGAACTTCATGGTAGTATTCAACACCCTGCTGTAGCTGCTAATTCCTTTGAACTTAAACCTGCTATTATTCAAATGGTGTCTAATAATCAGTTTTGGGGAGCACCAACTGATGATCCTAATTTACATTTTGCGAACTTTCTAGAGTTGTGTGCTACTTTTAAATATGATGGTGTTTTGGATGATGCTATTAAACTTACACTTTTATTTCTCTCACTAAGGGATAAAGCCAAGATATGGTTAAATTCGTTAGCACTTAGATCTATCAGGACTTAGGGTGATTTAGCACAAAACTTTCTTGCTAAATATTTTCGACCATCAAAGACTGCCAATCTTAGAAATGATATCACATCTTTTTGTCAGTTTGAAGGTGAATCTATATATGAGACATGGGAACAATTTAAACATCTCCTAAGGAAATTTCCACATCATTCGATACCAGATTGGTTAATAATTCAAACCTTTTATAATGGATTAGTTAGATCTCTTAGATCTATTATCGATGCTACGGTAGGAGGATCACTGATGTCTAAACAATTTACTGATGCTTATTTTTTGATAAAAGAAATGACTAATAATAATTTTCAAAGGCCTTCTAAAAGTTTAAATCCTAAAAAGTAGTCAATATTTATGAAAATGATGCTTTTGCAATGTTAGCAAATCAAGTTGCTGGAATTTCAAGGAAGATAGACAAATTTGGAATGAATTTTTCTCAGTCAATTGCGATGATTGAAGAAAATTCATGAAGTCAAATGGTTGATTCTCATACTTTACCAGAAACTTTGATTGTTATAAGTAAGCCTAATAACCCTTATTCTAATTATTATAACCCAGGTTGGAAGAATCATCCAAACTTTAATTGGAATACCAATAATCAGGGTGGTATTAATCAACAATGGGGAAACAACCAAGTAAACCCATTGGGGAACTGGAATAACCAAGGGAATAATAATTATAGACCAACCTATCCTCCAGGTTATAACATTCCTTCACAATTTAAGGAGAAGAAGTTGTCTATTAAAGAAGTTGTATTACAAATGGAAAATCAATTACAAAGTCAAGGAGCTACAATAAGAAATATTGAAAATTAATTGGGACAGGTTGCCAATACATCAAGTAATAGATCCCAAGGTATGCTTCTAAGTAATACTGAAGTAAATCCAAGAGATAAGAATAAAGAGCATGTAAAAGCAATTCAACTGAGAAGTGGAAGAGAGTTGGAAGGTAGAGTTCAAAAGGAAATTGAAGTAGAGAAAGAAAAGATTGAAGAACCAAAAGAGGACGCTTCGAATGGTTTGGAAAGACCTATTTCTCTACTTAAAGAAGATTTGGAAAGACCATCACCTCCATTTCCTCAAAGATTTCGTTAGCAACAATTGGATAAGCAATTTTCAAAATTCTTGGAGATATTTAAGAAGCTTACAATTAACATTCCATTTACTGAAGCCTTAGAACAGATGCCAAGTTATGTGAAATTTATGAAGGATATTCTCAACAAAAAAAGGAAGTTTGAAGATAAAGAGACAGTTGCACTTAGTGAGGAGTGCAGTGCAATAATTCAGAAGAAGCTTCCTGAAAAGCTTAAAGATCCTTGTAGTTTCACAATTCCATATGCAATTAGAGATAGAATTTATGGAAAAGCTTTATGTGATTCAGGTGCAAGCATTAACCTTATGCCTCTATCGATATTTAAAAGACTGAGATTAGGAGAAATAACTCCAACTACTGTAACTCTGCAATTAGCAGATCATTCGATCACATATCCTAAAGGAGTTATTGAAGGTGTTTTGGTAAAAGTGGATCAATTTATCTTTTCTGTTGATTTCATTGTGCTGGATATGGAGGAAGATAAAGAGATACCCATAATTTTAGGAAGACCTTTCCTAGCCACAGGCAGAGCAATGATAGATGTGCAAAAAGAGAAATTAACAATTAGAGTTAATGATCAGACTGTTACATTCAACATTTCAAAATCTATGAAATATCCTGTAAGAGGTAAAAATAATGAATGTTATAGGATGGATGTTACCAAGTATTTGAGTGAATGTCATTTCAAATCACCTTATGAAAGGAAATCTGAAAGAGAAAAAGTTGAATATGAGCAAGAAGAGGAGTTACATCATTCTGAAGATTTTCATGAGAAAGAACTAAATTATGTTCATGAAAATTTTGAACTGTTGGACATGACTGAAAAAGATGAATTTTTTGGTCCATTAATTGAAAAATCTCCTGAACTTGAGTTAAAGATGCTTCCTGATCATATGAAGTATATTTTTTAGGTGAGTCCTCAACTTTGACTGTAATAATTTCCTCTCAATTAACTAAAAAAGAAGAAAAGAGATTTTTTGAAGTTTTCAAGAAGTACAAGAAAGCCTTCAGATGGACAATAGCTGATATTAAAGGAATTAGTCCTTCAATTTGTATGCATATAATCCTTATAGAAGATAATTGTAAACCTAGGGTAGAACCTCAAAGGAGATAAAATCCTATTATGAAAGATGTTCTTAAGAAAGAAATTTTAAAATGGTTTGATGCTGGGATTATCTACCCTATTTCAAATAGTGCATGGGTTTGTCCTATTCACTATGTTCCTAAGAAAGGAGAAGTAATTGTGACTGTTAATGAGAAGAATGAGATTATACCAATAAGATAAGCTACAAGGTGGCGAATATGCATTGATTATAGAAAATTAAATCTCGCTACAAGGAAAGATCATTTTGCACTTTCATTTCTAGATCAGATGTTGGATAGACTAGCTGGGCATAAATACTTTTGTTCTCTAGATGGATATACTGGGTACCACCAAATTCAAATTGCTTTTCGGGATCAAGAGAAAACAACGTTTACCGGTCCTTATGGTACGTTTGCTTTTAGAAGAATGCCTTTTATTTTATGTAATTCCCCTGCTACATTTCAGAGTGTATGATGGCTAATTTCTGTGATTTAATTGAAAAAAGGATTGGAGTTTTTATGGAGGACCTTTCAATGTTTGGAAGTTCATTTGAATCATGTTTAAAAAATTTATCAAAAGTTCTAAAACGCTGTGAAGAAACTAATTTGGTCTTTAATTGGGAAAAATGCCAATTTATGATAGTAGGAGGAATTGTATTAGGACATAGAATATTAGAAAAAGGTTTAGAGGTAGATCCTGCAAAAATTCAAGTTATCTCTAATTTACTTTGTCCAACTAATGTAAAGGGAATTAAAAGTTTTCTGGGACATGCTGGATTCTATAGGCGTTACATTAAAGAGTTTTCAAAAATTTAAAAACCCTTATGCCATTTATTGGAAAAGGATGTAATTTTTTATTTCGATGATGAATGTCTAAAAGCTTTGAAACATTAAAAGAAAAATTAATCACTGCACCTATTATAATTTCACCAAATTGGGAAAAACCTTTTGAATTAATGTGTGATGCTAGTGATTATGCTATTGGTGTTGTTTTGGGTCAGAAATATGATAAAATTTTCAAAGTAATTTACTATGCTAGTAAAACTCTTAATGAAGCTCAAATTAATTATACCACTACTGAGAAAGAGTTATTAGCTATAGTATTTGCTTTTGATAAATTTCTATCATATTTAGTCGGAACTAATTGTTTAGTACTTACTGATCATTCTGCTATCAAGTATTTAATGAAGAATTAAGATGCAAAACCGAGATTGATTAGATGGATTCTTATTTTGCAAGAATTTGATTTTGAGATAGTAGTTAGGAAGGGTGCTGATAATCAAATTGCTAATTATTTATCCAGGCTTGAAACTAAAAAAACTTTTAGAAATACTGAAGAAATTAATGAACATTTTCCTGATGAATAATTGTTCACTATTAATGAATGGTGTATTCCGTGGTATGTCGACATTGTAAACTTTATTGTAAGTGATATTATAACATATGGTTTGACATACCAGGAGAGGAAGAAGTTTTTATCTGATACTAAAACTTATTTTTGGGATGACCCATTTTTGTATAAATAAGGAAAGGATCTGATCATACGAAGATGTGTGCCTTTAAAAGAAACTTATGAAATTATTCAAAAAATGTCATAATTCTGATTATGGGGGACATTTTGGAGTTGATAGAACTACTTATAGAATTTTACAATCTGGATTTTATTGGCCTACAATATTTACAGATGTTAATGCATATACTAAAAATTGTGATCAATGTCAACGTGTAGGCAATATTTCTAGAAGAAATGAGATGCCCCTCAATTATATGTTGGAAGTTGAAATATTTGATGTTTGGGGATTAGATTTCATGGGACCATTTACACCATCTTTTAGAAAAATTTATATTTTAATAGCAGCAGACTAGGTATCCAAATGGATTGACGCTGTTGCTTTACCTCAATGTGATGCTTAAAGTGTTGCAATGTTTTTAAGAAAGAATATATTTTGTAGATTTAGAATACCAAGAGTAATCATAACAGATGGGGCAAGTCATTTTAGAAATGTGATTATGGAGAAGTTAGTAAAGAAATATCATATAAACCATCGCATTGCTGTTGCTTATCATCCGCAGACAAGTGGTTTGGTTGAATTATCCAATCGTGAAATTAAAAGAATATTGGAAAAGACTGTTAATCCAAACAGAAATGATTGGTCGATCAAACTGGATTATGCTTTGTGGGCTTATAGGACTGTTTACAGAACTCCTATAAGAATATCCCCATATAAGCTTATTTTTGGAGAAGCTTGTCATTTATCTGTTGAACTTGAGCATAAAGCATATTGGGCTATTAAAGAGTTCAATTATAATTTAAAGGATGTTGCTGAGAAGAGATTATTGCAATTAAATGAGCTTGAAGAAATAAGGAATGAATCTTATGAAAATGCTAAGATTTATAAAGAGAAGATGAAGTTATGGCATGATCGAAAGATTCTTACTAAAAATCTTGAGCAAGGACAAAAAGTTTTGTTGTATAAAGCCAAGTTGAAAATTTTTGCTGGAAAATGTAAGTCCAAATGGATGGGTCCATTTATTGTGATAAAAATTTATTCTTATGGAGCTGTGGATATTCAAGATCCTAAGATTGGAAAAATATTCAAAGTTAATGGTCATAGACTTAAACCTTATTTTTCAGTCAATCAACTTAAACCTAATGAGAATCTGATGTTGGGTCACTCAGAATAAGTTCTGGGTATGTCAGGCTGAAGACATTAAACCAAGCACTTTGTGGGAGACAACCCATATTTATTGGTGTGCTTTGCTTTATGTTTATTTTATGTGTTTTGTTTGGTTTGTTTTCATGATTATGTGGTAGTATTTTGAAGAGATTAATTATAGTGGTGTTTATTTGACATTTAAAGATGATTTAAAAGAGTTATAACGAAAAATTTAGACATTTGGAAGACCCGTGCAAAAATGTGCACTAGCGTCTAAGAGCCGCCTGATTGGCGCTTAAGCGCTGCAGTTAAGAAAAACGTGATAAATGAATTTCTAGAAGCCAAAATGTGAGGAAATGGTTTTAGAAGTTATTTTGGAGTTTTAAAACGTCTAGGGTCGGTTTTAGCACTTCCCATGTCTATAAAAAGGCCCTGTATTAAGAGAAACACTTAGCCCAGTCCCTATTTTCCTTCCTGAGTCTTAAGAAGAGTGTTTAAGTGCAAAAAATGTCTTCTTAGGAGAGTAAAATTAAGAAGAAGAAGGAAGACAACTAGAAGAAATTTATTAGTGAAAGTGCGCAAGAGTTATACAACAGATTTCTAGCAGTTAGTATTCAAGGTATTGCAGAAAAGATTACGAAGATTGAAGCCAACGTGGAGTTAATTGAAGCAAAGGTAAATGAAACTAATGCTCATTTAGTGCATATGGGATGGCAACTTAAAATGCAATTCAGTCATACAAGTCATGTAGAAGAAGAAGATAAGGCGATGTTTCTTAAAAAAAATAATTAGAAGAAGAAGATGTAAGAGTTTTCAACCATCGCCCATTTTATCAAATCTATATTCCAGATAGTTCAAATGGAACTAATGGGGGTTCTGTATACATTCAACCTAATGGAGATTGGAATTAATTTGAATATAGTCTAGTGTTGTGGTTTTATGTATTAAATGTTTTTTGTCTAGTGTTATATGTTTGTGTTTTATTGAACTTATTTGTGTGTTTGTTACATCTTAATCGATACGTCGACGCACTGTTGTCACGTAAGTTGATTCTGGAACATGTGTTTAGTAAGCCAGGAGAAGTTATTGAAGAGATGATCACTAGAAGGAATTGGGAGAATTACTGTTACTTCTCCGATGTTGCTGTTCTTTCTGTGGTCAGAGAGTTTTATGCAAACTTGCATGCAACATAAGAGAATTTAGTAATGGTTAGAGGTGAACAAGTGCATTTTTCATTTGCGGTAATCAATGTCTTTTACCACTTGCCTCCTGCATTGTTTTGTTTTTATGCTAATTATCATCCTACTGAAGGAGAATTAGATGAGATCATATCATTTCTGACTGATGGAAGAGGTTTATGGAAGATAACAAATGAAAGAAGAGTAAATTTTCAAGCCTCAAAGTTGAAAGCCATTTTAAAGGCATGACATTATTTTATCTCGTCTAAGTTGTTGCCTTCAAGTCATACTAGTGAAGTTACAAGGGAGAGAGCAGTTCTGAACCATTGTATTCAATTAGGAAAGCCTATTTATGTAGGGGTTATTATTTTTGACTATGTGATGAACTGTGCTAGATCTGCTACTACTTAAGGTATGGGATTTCCATCTTTAATTCATTCGATTTGTGAGCGATCTGGTGTTAAGTTTGAAACATGGGAGGAATTTCTTCAACCATTGAGACCTATTACCAGTGTAAATGTTGGTTCTTACACTATGCATTCAGAATTTGGCTGGGGAGGAGGATTTAGAACTTCCACTGCTTCTGCTTCTGCTTCTACTGCTGCTGCTTCTACTTCACGTTCTACTAATTCTAGAGCATCATCATCTAGTGATTCACAAACTGGACTATTGAAGATGATTTTGAAGAAAGTTAGTCTTACCAGAGAGCATGTTAGAGATATGGATGGTATGATTGAAAATATTGAAAGGTATATTGTTAAGCATGATGAATATGAGGAGAATTATCAGCAGTACATGGATAGAGTGATTAGAGGTGATCACAGTGCTGAGAAGCCCCCTCATCCATTTTATATACCTTATGTGCCATCCAGAGACTGAGCTGAAGAAGATGATGATGAGGATGATGAGTAGAATTGTTTTGTTTAGTTTGTTTAGTTTTGTGATTTCTTATGTGTAGTTATGTTTTTATTTTGATGTTTTTATATTTGAAGTGATGTTTGATTGATGTGTGATGTATTTATGATATGAACTCTGATTTTTTATAGAGCATAGTTGGACTATTTCTTTTTATGCACATTCAGAAGTTTATGTGATAAAGTAATGTTTTATGTTGTAATTTGTGATATTTGTGTAGTAGCAAATGTTTTAAATTTTTATTTAGTGTTATTTAGTGTTAGAATTTTTAATAGAGTATAAATTAATTCCAAATTTGTTCGGAAATTTAGAACACTATTAAAAACCACTATTTGAAAATTGCATGTTTAAAATATTTCAAAATCTACTACCAATTATTATCTAGTATTGTTATGATTTTAGTTATGTTAAGTTGGTGTGTATTTGCTTTGAAAACCTCCACTAATATAAAAGTATATTGAAAATTTTATTTTATGAAAAACTGAATTTAGTTCTTTTTACTCCTGTTTTTCTTTAAAACTGTTATACTTGCATATTCAGGATATTGAAATTCTAGCAAGCATGTTATTTTAGTTTTTAATTCTCACATATGTATCATTTCTTATGCTTAAATGTTTTTATCCTGACTAAAAATTAAAGTTTGGGGGGAATTTTAAAAACTAAAATTTTCAAAAACTTAAAATTTTATTTGTTCTCAAGAATACTTAAAATAAATTTTGTTTTTGATTGAAAATAATTATGTATATGAAGTTATATTAGGGAAACAAAATGTTGAATATAGAAATGAATAAAAGAATTTAGTTAAAATTTAAAGTAATAATGAAAAATTTAAAGTTAAAATGTTTTTAATAAAGAAATGTTAAATATAGTTAAACTATCTTTTGTAAGAAATGTTGTATTTTTTGATGAATAAAATATTCAACTTTTATTTTTCAAAGTTTAAATTTATTTTATTGAGAAACAATTTTCAACACTATTATTATGATATTTAAGTGAAAGATACATATCAGACCTTTTATTTTAAATGGAAGGGTGGAATTCAAAATTATTAAAGGCCTATCCAGATATAGTAATCCTTTTCTTATAAAAAAAAAGAAAGAAGAAGAAAAGAAAAAGAAAAGAAAAAGAAAAGAAAAAGAAAAAGAGAAAAAAGTGAAAAATAGTATGTGAAAAGGAGGGAGAAGCTTGAGGATTTAAGGGCCTAATTAAAAATTAGTTCCATACCTATAGTTTAAAATATAAGTTCTAAGAATATCTAAAACTTAAGGTTATAATATAGTAAATAAAATTATTCTCAATTAAAATTTTAAGTGAGAAAAATAAAATGTTTGAATCCTATATTTTGAAAAATCTACAAGTATTTCTAAATTAGATAGAAAATTATATTTTCATTATCCTTTAATTAAGAACTTTCTAAACTTTAAATTGGTCTTATTTACTAATTTTTTTTTCTAAATTGGATTATTTCATTTCTAGAACAAAATTTTGTAACCTTCCTAAAGAAACTCATTTACATAATTTTCATGTTAAAATTTTTATAGTTAAGAGTCACTTGAGGACAAGTAACATTTTAAGTTTCGGGGATTTTGATGCACCTAAAAAAAAGTGTTTTTATGCAGAATTTTATACCTATTTTTGATGATATTGCACTTTAATGGAAGGTATATGATGAAAATGATTAATTATAATGAAAGGAGCGAAAAATGACCAAATTTGGAGCAAAATTATGAAGTTTGAGAAATTTGGCCTTTGGCGCTTAAGCGTCAAAGTGCCGGCGCTTAAGCTCCACAGTTAAAAATCTAATTTAAATGAACTTTGGCGCCATTTTCAATGGGTGTTTGAAGCAACTTTTGGTGGTGACTTTCTTAACTTCCTTTGGGCGGCAGATATGATTGAAGGGATGCATCTTTTGGTGGATACATTGAATCTGGACATGATTTGAAGAGACACCAAGGCACCCTTTTGAAAAATATAAAAATGAAGCCTCATAATTTACAGGTGTGTTTTGTGTTAGTGTATTATTAGAGAGTGGTTATTAGTGTGAGCAGAAGAGAGTAGTAGTTAGTAATTTAGAGTTCTTCTTTTCTATAGTAGAGAGTAGAGAGTAAGAAAGGAAAAAGGGTTGGTGTGAAGCCTTCTTCTCGCCAATTTTCTTTTATCCTTATATCTAGTTTTCATTGAAGTTTAAAATCTTTATTAGAGTCACCAGAGTTGGGCACCAACCTCTGTAGAGTTGTATTGTGGAAAGTAAAATTCCAAAGGAACTTCCAAAGTCTAGTGGAGAGGATTTTCAAATAAGTATTTATCTTTATTTTTACACTTTATTTTTAAGTAAGATTGTTGTGTTTTCATTATGGTTTATGCTTTCATATCAAGTTTTTTTTGTGCTTTCTTCATGAAATCCAAATAGTTTAGTTTATCTTTTTTTTTCTTAGATGATGAAGTAATTAATTTATAAAAGTATGTTGTGGAAAGAATAAGTGTTTAATGTTGGAATAAATTGTGATGATTTAATTCCTTGAACTTAATTTACTTCTTAAATTGGTCAATTAAGATGTTAAAATTTTTTGTAAGATTATGTAAGATCCAATGTGGCATTGTCTCAAACAACAATTGGAAAGAATCACATGCAATTATAGAGGTGAGAATTGTAGTCCATATGATTGAATGCAAATATATAACGAGATATGCTTTATTGGGGAGTAAAATTAGAGGACTTTAGAGTGACAGGCTAAAGCCTCCTAATTTGGTTTGTTATTTTAAATTTTTTTATGAGATGTTTGCCCCCGGTGGAGGGAATAGAGAGAACTCTAGAGTGAGAGCTGGTATCTTCCCTGCCTAACCCATCTATAAAATTTCAAATTAACCAATTTTCTTTATAGAACCAAGTAAGGGTAAAGAATATAATTGCTCCTATTTGGCACAATACATTTAAATACTTTCACAACATAAATATCCATAATTATTACTGATTCATTGAAGAAGGAAAAAGATATTTGATTCTTATAACTTTTATATCGTGTTTAGAGTATTAATAATTTTATTTCCTGCTTAACATGTTATTAAAAATATTAAAAACAACTTTTCAAAATTAAAACCTTAAAAGATAGTTACAAAATTCAATTAAAAAAGTAAAAATTTATTTTTCTTATCTCTTTGAATTTTTACACATTTCCCTGTGGGTTCGATATCTCGGGGCTTAATCAGAAAGTTATATATTATTTGATAAACGATACATATAATTGCGTATAATGCCATATTATAAATCATAAATTTCCTATCTAAATGGTAAGCATAAATATTCGAGCATCAGAACCCTCCCCACTAGAATTTAAAAATTCTTATTTACTTCACATGGAGTCTCATATGCTTACTACTAACCTCTGGCACTTGTAGGATCGAATCAAGCATAAGGAAACTCAAGAGGAGTCCCCTATAGGATGGTCAAGCCTTAGGATAACCCTGGGTGGTCTAGTCCGGGTCACGCTTGCACACTCACACAGACACACTTTAATCTCACACTTTCACTCTTAACCCAGAACCCTAAACCAAACATGCCCAACCTTGGTTCCTATTCTTTTGAAAACTCATGTATTGGTTCGAGCTAAGCCCTAGGCTGGGGTTTAGCTAGAACCAACACATGGAGGATCCAAAATGGGATTTTATTTTTGGTCCATAGCTCAAGTGGGTTAATTTCATGATTGACATGCTTAATTAATCCCAATTTCATCAAATTCCAAATTTTAACCCTTTTAGCCCAAACTTCACCAAAATTACTACAATGCCCTACAACCTCAAAATTCCCAAAATTTCTAAATTTTCCCAAATTCTTAAATTTCCTTCAAAAATAATTTCAAGACATTTCCA
This sequence comes from Papilionanthe hookeriana x Papilionanthe teres, assembly GCA_022702705.1. Classification (NCBI taxonomy): domain Eukaryota; kingdom Viridiplantae; phylum Streptophyta; class Magnoliopsida; order Asparagales; family Orchidaceae; genus Papilionanthe; species Papilionanthe hookeriana x Papilionanthe teres. The sequence continues at coordinate 17,716,090 of CM040428.1, read as the reverse complement.
AACATTCAAAATGACCAAAATATACCAAAATATCCAAAATACACCTAAAACCTCCAAAATTACCAAAATGCCCTTCAAATTCCAAAAATTCCCAAAATCTCCAAAAAACACTTCGAATGATCCCAAAACCAATTTGAACCACTCCATTGAGCCCAACTTAACCAAACTAACCCATTTTGAATGAAATCCCTAAATTGCCTCTAAATGTCCAAAATCCCCAAATCATTACAATCTCCATCAAATTAACTTCAATCACCCTTAATTTTAATTCCAATTCCAAATCAAAATTCATCACCCTCAAAATCAATCTAAACCAAATCAAAACCAAATTGAACCAAATTTCAAGCCCAATTCAAAAGCTCTAATTTTGACCAAATGTCCAAATTCCTCTAAATTGAACCGTATGATCAAATCAATTTCCTAAATTTGCATTCCAAACCCTTCATAACATTCTCCTAAATCAAATGGAGCCACCAATTGACCCAAATTTGAACTCAAACATCACCCAAGCTCAATCTAAGCCAAAACCCCAAATTTTGACCTAAATTTCAAATCTCACCAAATTGAACTCCCTAAACCCAAAATTTCCATCCAATTGATATCTAAAACTCTTCATGACAATCAACCAAATCAAATTGAACCATCAATTGAACCATATTCAAGCCCTAGCCTAATCCAAACCCAAGTCTAGCCCAAATGCCCCAAAATTGATAATGTGACAAAATTCCTCCAACTTGAACCTCCAAATCAATTCAAAATCTCCTAATTCCTTTTCAAAACTTCTCATGACAATTATCCAAGCCTATTTGATCAATCATTTCTCCCAAACTTTAGCCCAAACCCAACTTAGAGCCAAATTGACCTAAAAACCCTAATTAAACCCAAATTCCAAATGTGACCAAACCAAACCAAATTGACCAACCCAAGCCCGCCACAACCAGCATTTGCACCCTAGGAACCAGTCTAGATCCACCTAGCTTAACCTAGATAGCCCATGGACCAAGGGTTTCCTAAATTAGTAGATCTCCTTCCTTTTTTGGCTAAACCAAAGATATGCTTGCCATCAGCCATCAACCACTCAAGTTAATCACCATTAAGGCCTCCCACTACCTCACCTGACCTCCTGACCACCAGCTCAGGCCTGGCCAGCCAGCCTAGTTACTGGAGGACCAAAAATTAAGAGAGACCTCTCCGCCACATGAAACCAAATTGGCGCATCCAAGGTGGCTCACTCTAATTGGATGGTTGCTTCGTTCAGCACTCCACCTCAGCAGACTTTTGCACCCACTATCTAGCCCTGGTGGCCACCATGGCCATGGCTATTTAAAACTAACCCCTTCAAGACCAAAAAAAGAAAGTGCACAAAATGTTGGGGTGAGTCTGCCAAATAACTTCCAGAACTTCTCCAAGACTCCCTGAGTGCAATCCCACTGCTTCTAGCCACCTATAGCCATTGTCCATAGTCAATTTCTCCACTCAATTCTCAGCCTAAACCATAATACATTTCAAAACTTCACCACAGTCTACCAAACTCCAAATTCAGTTACTCCTCATCTTCCCTGACCAAACAAGGAAGATCCCACTTGAAAGCCCCATCCCATAACTACCCTAACCTAACTCAAGACCAAGGCCCCCAAATCGATCTGATCGAAATCATACTTAGACGGTTCACCAGATCCCAACAACACTTCCAGGAGGTTCGTTGGAGTCCTCTGAAGCTTTTGATTGCACCAGATTTAGTCTACACCTCTCAGGAAAAGGTATTGAACTCTCCCACCAAACCAAGCTTAGTTTAGGCTTTCGTAGCAATACACTTGATTTCATTGACGTGTAAGCATATAAATAGGTTCGTCTTGACTAGATGAAGCTATAGGAATAAACCAGAAGTGAATTGGTTGAGTCTAGGCAAAGATCTTAAGGTTTTATGTGCGCAGTTTACGTGTTAAGCCAGTTAGGGACAATGACCAGGAGCCGTCCGATCACGCGTGTATCGGACGGATGGCTAAGATGGTGCCGGAGGAATGAATTGAGCATAAAGCATGAGCTGACGAGGTGGCTGCATGGACGGTGATGTTGAATGGAGGAGCGCCACACGGTGCCTCAGCGCTACCTAGGATCAGGTGGTGTCGTGCTGGATAAATAGAAAAATAGGCTTTTCTAGATTTATTTAAATCTAGAAACCTTAGAAAATGCATAACATAGTGTAGAAAATTCATAAAAAATACCACATTGCTCAGTGAATAGAGGAGAACAATATGGAAATAAAATTAGAGCTATTTGGCTTGTATTATTTTTAAATTAATTAAATATTTTAAAATTTGCTTAAATCATAACTCATCACAAACATTTCCTCATGGCATGAGGTTTGGAGGGCCTGTACGATTTTTTCAAACTCAGAGGACGTCTCTAGCCAGAGATCCCTAATTTTTAAGTTAATTCCCTCTATTTTAATTTAGAAATTACAATAATTTAAATATAAATCTGAAAAATACAAAACTTATTTTGGTAGGTTAACTTTAGTGAGAGGACTTTAGGAATAATATAAAATAGATTCAACTAATTAAGTGTAGCACTAATTGTAATTAACTCACCAAAATCCTTAAAAATTTAAATAATTAAAATATAAATAGGAAAATCACAAAAATCATTCCATGCTATAAATAATAATCATGTCAACCCCGCATAAAAATTTTAAGTCAATTGGAATTGATTTGATCAGTAAAATAAATTTTCCCAGAAAACGCAAGACATAAAAATGGTCTCACGGCCAAGCATCCAAACGGTGCCACTATCAAATGAAAGCCAAATAAAAAATAAGAAAATATTAAAATGATTCATAAGGCATGATGATGATAATGATGATGATTAAGTATTATTATTATTATTATTATTGTTATTATTATTATTATTATTAATATTATTACTTGGAAGTTCAGGCGACAAGGCCCGGATTGAGAGAGAGTCCGGCGAGCTGATCAGTGGCGGTTCCGAGTGGGGACGCAGTAGATCAATCCTTGAGGGCCTCCATAGCTCGACCAACCTTGGCCTTGAGAGCTTCGGGAGACTCCATCGGGAGCGGAACTACGTCCGATCCAATTCCGGAAGCATTCCGAGTTACCTTTGCCGCATTGTCACGCTCGATCTCAAACACCATAGGATACAGATTCTCCCCAAGAATCCTCCTCTGCTGATCTGGGGTTGCATTGGTAAGGGCCGTAGTCATCGAATCAAGAGAAGTTGGCTGCATCGGAGCACCATCCTCTGCCGGCCAACCTCCCAAGTCATAAGCGGATGGCATTCTGCCTGCGAAACCGGCCGGCACCGAGACATCAAACCCATTTTGTCTGGGAGGGTAGCGATAGCCACCACGTCCTCGAGGAAGCATCTGATGATGCACAATTGGGAGAGGACATTGTGGTTGGATTGGAACCATCTTGGGATGTATGAGACCCGGTCGTTGAGCTTGCAGAGCTTGTTGACCCAATGGCATCAAGAAATTTGGCAATGGTGCCCCTGCAGGTCTGACTCCATATACTAGCTGCTGCTGGAAGCCAAAACCAGTCTGTGGAGGAATGAGAGTAGGAGGAACTTGGCCATAAAATACTTGCTGCTGCAGTCCAGGAGCACCAGGGGAGTACATTGGCATCCTTAGAGCAGTAGATGCAGCCACCGCCACCGGTCGAATTGGGGCATAATGTGCCTGCAGTTGTGCTATCCTTTCTTCCTTACGCTGTGCATAAGCAACATAGAGAGGTTTACTGCCAATCATCTTGCCATTCATTTCCGAAAGCGCTCGAGAAGCTTCTCCCGCTGTTGAAAAGGCAACAAAACCTGATCCTTTACTTGCTCCATTTGATTGTCGCATAACCTTGTATGATGTGATAGTGCCAAATTCAGAAAACAATTCCTTCAATTTCTCATCCCCAATACTATCATCGAAGTTCTTCAGGAATAAATTAAGGCCTTGGTAATTGTTAACAATCTCCTTGTTACTAGGCTCACTTCTCCCATTAAATTCTATCTCCCTTTCATGTTTCTTCAGTGCTTTTCCAACATAACACTCTTTTCCATCAAACTTCTTCCCATTGAGTTCATTTACAGCTTGTGCAGCATCCTCATGATTCTCAAAATTCACAAAACCAAAGCACTTAGACTTTCCATCGTCCGATCTCATTACAACAATACTAGTAATTTTTCCAAATTCACCAAAAACTTCTATAAGATGATCTTCTGTTGTAGATTTAGATAATTTTTTTACAAATACATTGTTAAATTTTGCTACATCTGACGTATTCTCCCTCTCTGATTTTCGATGGAAATGTCCAGCATAAATTGGCTTGTCATTGAGACACATGCCATTTAACGTTTCAATAGCATTTAGTGCAGCTTCCTCTTTCTCAAACTGTACAAAACCAAAGCCTTTTGACTGACCCGGACGCATCGGTTTCAACTTTGCAAGAAAGAATGTTACCAAACTCGGAAAAGGTGTCCAGAAGAGCTTTGTTATCAATTGCCTTCTCCAAATTCTTGATAAATATGTTAGCTGCCCCGCTCTTACGCAAGCTAGGGTCACGATTTGAAAACATTATTCGAACAGGCTTCCCATACAAAGGGGTGAAGTTCAGCAATTCCAGTGCCCTTGCCGCATCCACCGGATTGTTGAAATTAACGTAAGCATATCCTAGCGATCGGCGGGTAGTAAGATCACGGCACACGCGGACAGACACAACATGACCGATCTGGCCAAACAAATCAAACAATTGCTAGTCTGTCACGCTAAGATCAAGGTCCCCCACGTACAGCGAGGTCGACGGGAACGCGTTCGGGTTCCCATTGCCGTCGGAAGAAGAAACGACATTAATCTCCAAAGACCCATTAGAAACCGCCATTGGAACCTGCAACAACGCTATGAATCGTGTCTACTTTTTTGTAACCCTTTTTCTTGCTGATAATATCTGCCCTTCTCCCTTAAAAAAGCCCTAGAGGAGAATAAGCGCAAATAGATAGAACACAATCCCCCCTTTCAAGGGATTCTGACGACAGATAACAGATAACGGATACTGGGAAAAAAGTTATGGTACAGCGATCAATATATTTCCCTCGAGAACTTTTTTTTTTAAGTCTGGGTGGTTACGCGATTGTGTGGCTCTGATCGGTGCTCCACCCTCGCTAGGTTTCCACCACCACAAGCGTGCGAGGGGCCCTCTTCTTACTTCTTGGACAGCCGTTCCCTAGGATTTCATCCCCGCCTCTGATTTCTATCCATTCCCTTCCTCTCCATCCTTACCCAATAAAAAAATAAATTATATATATATATATATATATATATATATATTAACAGAACAAAATTAGGATATCTTTATTACCATCTTTTTCTTTTTCCCTGCAGACAACAACATTAATTTTCCACTCACAATATCAAATTCCTCGATTTTGTTACCCTCATTGTTAACTCTCTTGTTATTCAGATAAAGTCCTCCTTGTTTCACCAATCGCCGTGCGGCAGACTTACTGCCAAGAAAACCAGAAATGACAGATATCTCAACTAGCGATGAGTTCAAAACCTGATCATATGGTAAGGAGCATGAAGGAACATCCTTTACTATTCCTTCAATTGTCTTTGGGTCTAACTCCGTCTCTGCCCCTGACATTAAAGCCTTTATTGCATTCACTGCTTCGACAAGTCCTTCTTTGCCATGAACAAAGCGTGTCACTTCTTCTGCAAGTCTCCTCTGGGCCGAATTCGGAACATAGCCAGGCCTCGTCATGGCATCCTCCAACTCATGAATCTCTTCCAAGTTCAAGAAAGTTAAAATCTTCAGAAACCTCACAACATCCACATCGGGCACCGAAAAGAAGTATTGATAAAATTTATAAGGTGACAACATAGCAGGCGACCACCAAATGACACCATCTTCAGATTTCCCAAATTTAGACCCATCACTCTTTAGCAATATGGGGAAAGTCAATCCACAGGCGCCTTCCACCCGCAAAATCTTTCGGATGAGCTCAGTTCCGGCAATAATATTTTCCCACTGATCCCTCCCAGCTATCTGAACATTTACACCCATATTCTTAAACATATAAAAAAAATCATAAGCTTGAAGTAACTGATAGGTAAACTCAGTATAACTTAAACCCTCCTCAGACATCAGCAACTTCTTCAGACTCTCCTTCGCCATCATAGTTCCAACCCTAGCATATCTCCCCACTTCAAAAACAAAATCCAGAAACGTTATTTCCTTCCACGAGTCATCATTCAGAACCAATAAATTGCCGGAATCTTCAGAATTTGAGTTCAAAATTTCATCTTTTGAAGAAACCAATTTTAACTCAATCTGCTTGTTAGCTCTATGAAGAATTCTATAGACCAGATCCCTAATTTCCGCGCTTTTTTTCTCTATGGTCTCAACGTCCAATTCCGACCTCTCTAGGCTTTTCCCCGAGGAGCCACCAATCCGGCCAATGGGGTCACAGATAAGCGCAACGGTCTGGTGGCCGCATCGTCAGAACCATGCTAGAAAGATTAGTCCGATTAGGTTTTCTATATGCAAGCTTCCCGCAGTCGCATCAAAGCTGCAGTAAACTTTGAGAGGTGCATTGTTGGGATTAGAGCAAGCCGATTTGAGATTGTAGCTAGTTATCGAATCCACAAGACCGTGCTCATGGAGGATATCGACGACGTTGGTAATGGCAACCTGTGATGAGGGCAACGAGGAACAGCAAAGTCGAGAAAAACGGGGACAGAGACGATGCTTAGAGTAGACGAATTGAGGCCTAAAAAGCGCCGTCAGCACTGCGGCTGCTGCTGCCATAGCTGTAGACTGGGCCAATATTAAGGGTTGCAGATAATGAGTTGTTCCCCTGGTTCACTTTTAGATCACATCTGCGATTTTTATTTGAAGAGATAAATTCTCGGCTGTATATATATATGTACATGTGTACATATGTATGTACATATGTATGTACATACATGTACATATATCTAGCAACTGATAATTTTTTGCGACTCTGATAGGGAATAGATCCTTTCTTCATATTTTCAGGAAATTTCACCTTCATATATCGATAATGTGTCTACGTCCCTCATAGTTTCCATTCTTTTGCTGAGGTGCTTTGCCCAATTCTTTCTTTGGGAAGTATGATCGACTCTCCTCGATTACAGGACTGTCTGTTTAACCACCCTTAAACAGAGGGGTTCATGAGTTTTTAAGATTTTTTTTCTTTTGTGTGGGGTCAGATCTCCAGTAGGTGTATTGGTGAACAAGTTTCACCAAAGCAAGGTGCACGTGAAAGGGATCCCGAATAGGGTCTCTTACTTCACTTTTTTTTTTATGCCTCTCGAGTTTGATTTTGCCACTAGCAAATTAAGCCAACCCTATCAAATCTGAAACACCTTTTAATTCTTGAAAATCAAATCTAAACTGTTCAAATTCATAATAAAGTTGAAATGTGTTGTGAAAACTTTAAAAAAATAAAAAGGCAACAAAATAAATACTTAAAAACAAAATGAAATGAAATGAGAAATGGAAAATACCCAGTTCACAGAACAAACATTGTTAATTTGTAGTGTTTGTACTATGATTACAAAGTGTAGGCCGTCGCTAACTTTCAGAACTTTTTTTTATTAGACGATGATAATGTCGATATCGAGGCTCTCCTTCTCCTGCAAATTGCCCACCATCCACGAGGCCAGTCTCGCAGCTCCCACCATTCAGTTCGAGACCTGCTTCAGTGACTTTGAAGTCGTGCTTGGAAAGGCCCCCTTTTGTCGTTACGAAGATAGCTGCTCCATAAGTTGAAGGATTATCTGTTGAGTTTGATTTGAACTCCCACCAGGACCGTCCTTCCACTACAGAGGTGAGGGTCACTGCCGCTCCTGTTAAGTTAGTTATTTCTGTGCCCGAAAGGATTGCCACCCCATTTGCCAAAGGGAAGAAAATTCTATATGAAGAAGATTCCACTGATGCATCTCTTGCCTCGCCATTTGTGCTCGAGGTCATTTCCAATTCTAGAGTGGCTCCGCTAACTAGGTTTCAAAGGTGGAACCATTATCGCAGGATTCTAAAAGCCATTAGGGCTCGAGCTGCAAGTTTGCTAATTATTGATGAGATTCCTCAGCAAGAGGCACTTGGAGTACCAAAGACCAGTCCGCTTAATCGAGGAAGTTGGTTCCACCCGTTGTCAGACACTACCAGAGACGAGAGCCTCCACAGGATTGCCGACACTTTACCACCACCTCATGGTCATAACAAAGTGAGGAAGAAGCCCAATCCCGTCACCCGAGTCCGTAGTGTCTTTCAAAGGATAGCCGAGAAAGAAGGGTGCTCAGTCGCCGAGCTGCTTAAGAGAATGGGATGTGCAATGTCCCCAAGAATGAATAATAAGATTTTGATTAAGAAAAGACCCGCACGTCCAATACATAAATTGTCAGAAGCACCGTCAACCAGTGTTCCTGTTAAGCTCCATTTTGGAGAAATGTGTTGATACCACTACCACCGCTACAAATACTGCTACAGTCGCCCCGACACCCGCAGAGCGTAGATCAGTCAAGTATCGGTTTGGTCTGAGAGTACAATCTGCCGAAGATTATAAGTAACTCCGAAAGAGGAATATTAGAAGAGGATTGATTTCTTTTGAACATGGTCTACAACTTAGGGAGCCCACTTCTCCTCGTCACTCCGATGTCCTTGTCGAGACACTCCGTCTCAAGGCGCCGACTTTTATGAGGAAGGTGTGAATACCGAAGGTTGCTGCACCAGTACATTCCGAAATGGATCATGAGTCAGTTGTTCCCATTGCTACTGCCGCAGTTGCCTCAGAGTAAGTTGCGAAAAAAGGCGACAGTCGAGGAAAGCCTACAGATTTGAAATTGAAAAAAGAGAGAAAGCAGTCAATGATAAAGTCCGGAAACTCCAGGCAGAGATCTTAGAGTTAGCAAGAGAACGAGGATTAGACGTCGATGATGAGGATTACTACTTTTCAACTTACATAGAGGAAGAGTTCATGGAGATTAACGTTGTTGAAATCAGAGCTACGTCATCTGTGCGTGATGCTCCACCGCCTAAGGAGAATGTCGCAGAAGATTTTCAGAGGGCCATTTTGATGAGAGATGAACCGTTAAGTCGAATGGAAAAGAAGAAAGAAGAAATGGTCGTCGCCATGACTTCCTTGTCTACAATGCAGGGACAATCGCAGTCACGACCAGTGGCAACTCCAGAAGTGAATCAGCCCGAGATCATCCACATTACTGATGAAAGAAGGGAAGGCGCTTCCGCTAATGAAGAAGAGCCTCTGAAGAAAGATCCAGTTCAGAATGTGATAGTTGTAAAATACATCAAGTAGATGGCCCAGCAGTAAGTACGGGAGGCCGTGACCCAATATAAAGGAAGTGCATCAATTTTAAATGTTAGACCTTACCTAGTGGAGTTGGATGTCGTACCTTAACCCAAATGCTTTGTGCCATCGACTTTCAAGGCATTCGATGGGATTGGAAATCCTCGACAACAATTCACCCATTTTAGAGTGAGCTGCTATAATACAGGAGGGAATGAAGCTTTGTTGTTCTGATAATTTGTCAGTAGCCTTTCAGGGATTGCGTTTGATTGGTATGCAGAGTTGCCCAATGGATTGGTCAAGACTTTTGCAGAATTGGAAAGCATGTTCATGAAGAGATTCATCGGAGCGTAGCACCATGTCATGATAGGTGATCTCATAGTGGAGTGGCAGAAGCCTAATGAGACCTTGGTGGACTACATTTTAAGGTGGAGGAACCTTAGCATGAATTGCAAGCCTCAACTACCTCAGTAGCAAGCGATTGAGATATCACCTAAGAGTATCCACGGTCCAGTGGCTTTCATGCTCATGGGTATAACTATTAAATCCTTCAAGAAGCTACTCAGTAAGTCCAACAACTTACTAGAAGAAGTTAAATATATGGAGCCTACAGAAAAGTTAGAAAAGCCTAGGTCAGCTTAGGCATGTGAAGAGAAGTCTGCATAGTGGCAACGGTCGACAAGGGAAAGCAGCCAATGAGGAATCAGCCAGAGCAGTAGCCACCACAGTACAGTAAGCCCCTGTCACATTATGCACAGCCTCAGCAGTACACCCAGCCTCATCCGCAGTAGTATAGTCAGCAGTACAACCAGTCTGGTCAGCAGTCTTTCCAGTGGAGGCCGTATAGGACAGATGAGAGGTAGGGTTTGACGTTCTCAGAGTTGTTGAACAATGTATACTCCTTCAAAGACAACACTGTAGCGAATATGGTATGAAATTTCCTAATGAAGCTTGAGTTCAAATTATCCGAACCAAATAAATTGGAAGAAGTCAACCTGAAAGATCAGTCTAACTACCGCCCTTACCATAGGATACTCAAACACACTATAGAGGGATGTTTCATCTCTAAGGATTGGCTCGAGAAGAATTATAAAGATGGAAATATAAAAATACCAAAGAATATTTAAAGGAACCTACAAGAGGTTCTATAAATATAACTTCGGCCGAGCCAATCTCCCTGATAGATCCATATATCGATAAAGATGGATGCATGTGGTCTAGAAGAAATCCTTCAAGAAGATACTGGAATAAATATCGACCTCTTTGGAGAAAGCTACCGCTCAGAGTCTGCTATTTGGCAAGACAAAGATGGAGATTAAACCAGAGAAGCTGCCGCAACAGAAAATAATGAAGAAGGAAATCACGGACGAGATGAAGGTTGATGGCGCGAAGGATAGGATAGTGCTGCCCTAGTTATATTGGTGGTCTCAGATTTGGGGGAGAAATCCCTAGAACCGCTTACTCTGTATAATTTCTTCTACGCCCTCCAAGGTCGTATAATTATAAGAGTGACGATTTCAGCTACATTTTGACTGTCTATATTAATGACGTAATTGACCACAACCCATCTAATTCAGATTTTGATTCCCAAGAAGAATGTTGACAAAGAAAATGTGGATATCGATAACGCTAGCTACGATAGTGCATGAAGTGAACCAGTCCTCGAGTGCAAAGGAACACCGATCTCCATCAGCCTGGTTTGTTCAGATTCAAAATCAACACCAAAAGATTTAGCTTCTACTGTAAAAGAATAAGAGAAAACAAAAGTGAATCTAAGGAGTGGAAATGTATCACCCTCGAGAATAGCTCCAATGGAAAAGGGAAAATAAATGGTCATTCGAAAAGAACCACCTCCGCCAACACAAATAGCAGAAACTGGAGGTTCAAATAAAGTGGATTATAATGTACTAGCTCATTGATGGCGATGAAAATCTTTAATTTTTTTCTTTTTTTCTGTCGATTTGCATCACTATTAATTCGCGTATCATGTCAATGTCAAGGAGTCGCCACTCTGTTTTAATATTGCCCTAATCTTATTTTTGTAAATACTATAAAGGAATTAAGAAATTTTAGGGCTCATATAAAGCAGAGAAAAGAAAGGATGTTTATGATAATCCTTATAGAAGAAGATTCTAGATTGCCATATCCTAGAGTTTCTATATAAGGAAGATCACGAAGTTTTAACCAGAGATTTCTAGATTTGATATCAGTCATGGGTTCTTTTAATTTTCCTATAGAAGCAAGCTTCTATAGTTAATTACATCTTAGGTAATTTATAATTGTCTAAGAAAACTTCTGATTAATGTTGATCACTTGTTTTCTAAAAATTTTTGTCTTTAAGGAAAGATGCACCCACTATCAATCTTAAATGTCATTTTGTCATGTCAGTTTCATGTCATTTTGTTTTATTGTTTGTTTAGGTTTTGTGGCTAACCTAAAAGTTTTGGTTTTGGTTTTGTCATTTTTGTGTTTTGTTTTGTTTTGTCAATGTCGTTGTTTTGTTGTAGTTGTTGTTCGTCTCATTTCCAGAATGTCGTCCTGCAAAACAGAATTAGCACACCCTATAACATGCAAAAAAAATCTAAACTAAACTTCATGTCTTCATCCTGCAAAGGAAACGTTGTCAGAAATAATGTCATAAAAAATATTAATTATCTCAGAATTTGTAGGATGTCCAAGTTTGATTCGAAATGTTGATTTAGTATGTCTTGAATGTCGGTTTATGTCGATTTATGTTGATTTGGATTTGATTTTGGATTTTTATGTCGATTTATATTTGAAATTTCAAATTTAGGTCGATTATGTTGATTTTAATTTAAAAGTTAGGTTTAATTAGAATAGACCTAATTAAGTTTTAAGCCTTGTTTAAATAATACTTGGAGGTTAAATAAGTCAAAATAGATTAGACTTAATTATAATTATCGACCATCTAAGTCTTTTTTAGGTAAGGCTTAAGTTTTAATTAAGTCTATTTTAATTCAACTGAGATTCATTTGAGTAAGGTTCAAACATTAATTAGATCTAATAAATTAGACTTAATTTAGCTAAAAATTAACTAATTAAGTCTAGTGTGTTAGACTTAATTAGGATTTAGGTTTGACTAAACCTTAGTTAGTTAAGGTTTAATGGTTTAATTAAGTTTCAATGTGATAGACTTAATTAAAGTTTTTGATTTGATTAAACCATAGTTAGTTAAGGTTTAATAGTTTAATTAAGTCTAATGTGGTAGACTTAATTATGATTTTTGATTTGATTAAACCTTAGTTAGTTAAGGTTTAATAGTTTAATGAAGTATAATGTGGTAGACTTAATTATGGTTTTTGATTTGATTAAAACTTAGTTAGTTAAGGTTTAATAGTTTAATTAAGTCAAATGTGGTAGACTTAACTAGAGTTTAGGTTTGAATTAAACCTTAGTTGATTAAGGTTTAATAGTTTAATTAAGTCTAATGTGTTAGACTTAATTATGGTTTATGTTTGATTAAACCTTAGTTGGTTAAGGTTTAACAATTTAATTAAGTCTAATGTGATAGACTTAATTAGAGTTTAAGTTTTGATTAAACCCTAGTTGATTAAGGTTTAATAGTTTAATTAAGTCTAACGTTGTAGAGTTAATTAGGATTTTAGGTTAGATTAAACCTTAGTTAGTTAAGGTTTAATGGTTTAATTGAGTCTAATGTGATAAACTTAATTATGGTTTAGGTTTAAGTTAGGCTCAAGTCAGATTGAATCTAGACTTAAGGTTGAATTAAGTTCAATATGGGTTAAACTCAACTTTGATTTGTGTTTGAGTTAAGATAGGTTCAAGTTAGGTTGAACCTAGACTTAATGTTAACTTAAGTTTAATGTGGATTGAACTCAAGTTAAAGTTTTGAATTTGGGTTCATGTTGTGTTGAGTCTAAGTTAAAGGTTGAACTTGGGTTCAAGTTGGGTTGAACCTAAGTTAAAGGTTGAACTTGGGTTCAAGTTGGGTTGAACCTAAGTTAGATTTATTTTAGGTTTGAATTTGATTAAACCTTAATTGGTTATGGTTAAATAGATAAATTAAGTCTAGTGTTGTAGACTTAATTATGATTTATGTTTGATTAAAACATAGTTGGTTAAGGTTTAACAGTTTAATTAAGTCTAATGTGATAGACTTATTTATTGTTTAAGTTGGATTAAGTTTCATTTGGTTAAGATTTAGGATGGATTAAACCTAATAAGTGTTTAGGTTTAATTAAGTCTAATTTAGTTAAGACTTAATGGTTTAATTAGGTCTAACACGTTAGACCTAATTAGGGTTTAGGTTTAATTAAGTCTAATTTAGTTAAGACTTAAAGGTTTAATTAAGTCTAAGGGGTTAGACCTAATTAGTTTTTAGGTTTTTTTAAGTCTAATTTAGTTAAGACTTAATGGTTTAATTAGGTCCAATGGGTTAGATCTAATTAGGTTTTAGGTTTGTTTAAGTCTAATTTAGTTAAGACTTAATGGTTTAATTTTGTCTAGTGGGTTAGACCTAATTAAGGTTTAGGTTTGATTAAGTCTAATTTAGTTAAGATTTAATGATTTAATTAGGTCTAATGGGTTAGACCTAATTAGGTTTTAGGTTTGATTAAGTCTAATTTAGTAAAGACCTAATGATTTAATTAAGTCTAATGGGTTAGACTTAATTAGGGTTTAGGTTTGATTAAGTCTAATTTAGTTAAGACTAATGATTTTATTAGGTCTAATGTGTTAGACCTAATTAGGGTTTAGGTTTAATGATGTCTAATTTAGTCAAGATTTAATGATTTAATTAGGTTGCAATGTGTTAGACCTAATTAGGGTTTAGGTTTGATTAAGTCTAATTTAGTTAAGACTTAATGATTTAATTAAGTCTAATGGGTTAGACCAAATTAAGGTTTAGGTTTGATTAAGTCTAATTTAGTTAAGACTTAATAATTTAATTAGCTCAGGTTTAGGTTTTTTTTTAAACCCAATGTTTTAGGATGTTAATTAAGTTTAACATGTCCTTAAACTTAATTAAAGTTTTGATTTGTGTATTAAACCTAATTTGGTTAAGTTTTAATGAATTAATAAAGTTTAATATGTCCTTAAACTTAATTAATGTTTGATTTTTGTATTAAACCTAATTTAGTTAAGTTTTAATGAATTAATTAAGTTTAATATGTCCTTAAACCAAATTAAAGTTTGATTTTTGTATTAAACCTTATTTAGTTAAGGTTTAATGAATTAATTTAGTTTAATATTTCCTTAAACTTAATTAATGTTTGATTTTTGTATTAAACCTAATTTAGTTAAGGTTTAATGAATTAATTAAGTTTAATATACCCTTAAACTTAATTAAAGTTTGATTTTGTCTTAAATCCTAAGGTTTTATGGATTAATTATGTTTAATATGTCCTTAAAATTAATTAAAGTTTCGATTTTTGTATTAAACGTAATTTAGTTAAGGTTTAATGAGTTAATTAAGTTTAATATGTTTTTAAACTTAATTAAAGTTTAAATTTTGTATTAAACCTAATTTAGAAAAGGTTTAATGAGTTAATTAAGTTTAATATGTCCTTAAACTTAATTAAAGTTTTTATTTTGTCTTAAACTTTAAGGTTTAATGGATTAATTAAGTTTAATATATCCTTAAACTTAATTAAAATTTTAATTTTGGTATTAAACCCTAAGGTTTAATGATTTTAATTAGGCTTAACTTGTCTTTAACCCTAATTAATGTTTGATTTGAGTTCATTTGAGTTTGAATTCATCATTGGCTTAGTCCATTATGAAATGGATTAAGAAAAGGTTTTGAAATATTAATTTATAATTAATATTCTCAACCTTGTTTTAATATGTTTTTTAGATTGATTTGATGGCTTGAGAATTGTTGTTTTAGGATTGTTATCTGTCACCCTAAAATTCTTAACCATTTTGAATTTTAATTTTCCAAATTTTCAAATTTTATAATTATTTTTGGAAATAATTATAAAATATAATGGAAATTAGAAAATCACATCCCAGAGAGGTACCCTAGAATTAGAAAAATGAGGAGATGTGTCTAAGGACTTAAAGGTTCTTCCCTAAAATTTTCAAAATTTTCTGATTTGTAGATAATTTTTAATAATTAAAATACTCCAGAGAGTATTTAATTATTTAAAAATTAATACTAAGAATAAAATCATGATTTTGTTTTCATAATTTTCTTCTCTTCAAGGGCTTTCTAGAGGTATTTTTATTTTATTTTTAAGAGTTATGTACAAAAAGATATGCATTTTTGATTTTTTTATGGTTAATATAGATTAACCTTGCCCAAAAATTCGTGGACGCGCCACATGTCCTCGGATTCGTCGAAGGAGGGAAGATCTGCTGTCCGGATCCAAACAATGGATACGGGACCGCGTGATCAGCGCCGTCCGTTTCAAAACACGGGAACGGACGGCGGAGATAAATCCCAAAAAATTCAAAAAATATTCGAATCGTCCAATTTCAAAGCTCAATATCTCACTCATTCTCAATGAAATTGAGTGATTTTTGAACCTATAGAATCATCTGAACATATAGATCATATATATACGGTGATGATAAATTTCTAGGCTAGTTTAACCCATGATTTTTCCATTATATGCATTATTTTGGACAAAATAAATCCATAACTTGGCCATAATAATGTTGAGCTTGATCAGGCCTGATGGTCAGCTTCTAGGACTCCCAAAGAAGATCTTTGTTACTTCAATTTGGACTTGCAGCTAGCCTTGGTGAGCAATTCTGGCAAAGTGGCTAAGTTTGGGCTGATTTAGGATTTTGGCCAAATTGGCTTAATTGGGCTGATCCTATGGCATGATCTTGGCTAGAATAGGTTGCTGAGATCCTTAACAAAGTTTTTTTTGTGTTGGGAGCTAAGAGATTTGGGCAGCCTATAAGTTTTTATGGATTTTTTTTTTGGTGATTTCGGGTAGGGGGGTTTTTATAGCTAAGGATGGCTATGGTTGAACGTTGGTTAGCTTAGGATAGACCATGGGATGGTTAGATCTGTGGAGCAGAGTCTAGTAACAACCTCCCCATGTAATCCAAGCATCACCTCTCCATATCCAATGAGAATTATGCCACTTAAGCAAGTTCACATTTCATGTCAATTATGGATCCAAATTGTCTTGATAGGCTTTGATTTCTTTGTTCCCATTCGATTGGCTAAGGGAGAGGTTAATGGTGACTCAAATGGTTGAAACCTTTTCCTTGCAACACCTCATTTAACATTTCATGGGGTGATGACACATTAGCTCCCCCTCCTCATCATAACTAAAATGTTATGATGAGCTTAACCATGGTATGGAAAATGGTTCAAGCCTTGTCTTCTCATCATTGGGTGGCTTGGGAGTTGGCTAAACTCATCTCATCATGGAAAGCCACCTCACTTGTAAAAGAGGATGAGTCACACTTCAAAACACCATGGTTTTGCCAGCTCATTTTTATGTCATTATGGCTCTTAACCATGGTTAAATATGAGCCATCCATGGGTTGTTTTCTCTTTAATGGGTCGTATGAGTTGTGTCTAAACAATATGGGGTCTTGTGTGATGTCATAAAGAAGTTTTGGAATTTTTGGAAAACCAAAATGTCATAGGTTTAAAAATTACATTTAATACCCCTCTTGATTTAATTTCCATTTTTAATTAATTATGTCATTAATTAAATGTTGTAAATTATTTAATTAATTAATTATTAATTGGAAATAATTCCAAATTAATTATTTGATTAATATTCATGTCATTAAAATTTAATTTTATCTCATTTCATGACTATTCAATTTAATTTTCATCTTAATTAATTATGTAATTAATTAAAATGTTAAAATTAAATTAATGGCCAATTAGTTAATCAAAATTAATTTTGAAATTAATTATTTTGATTAATTCCATTATTTTTAATTAATTTGTGCATTTTATCATTTTATGGCTTTTGATTTTAATTTCTCATTTTAATTAATTATGTCCTTAATTAAATTTTTTTAAAAAAAAATTAAATCATTAGCCAATTAATTAATCAAAATAATTTTGAAATTAATTAGTTGATTAATTTTGTCAATTTTCATTTCATTTTGGTGCATTTTGTCAGTTTATGATTTTTAATTTATTTTCATTTTAATTAATTATGTCATTTAATTAATTAAAATATTGAAAATTAAATTGTTAGTCAACTTCATTTAATTAATCAAAATAATTTTGAAATTAATTATTTAATTAATTTTGTCATTTTTGGGGTCTTAAACAGGTTATTGGGTCAATAATTGGTCATTTAGTAAAAAAATTACTATTTTGACCAAAATTAACCTTTAACGTCAAAAGGTTGACTTATGTTGTCAACAGGGTTGGTCATTGGGTCAGGATTGACCATTTTGACTAAAGTTCACTTTTAGTTTAAAAGGTTGACCTATTGGGTCAATAAGGTTGGTCATTGGGTCAGGATTGACCATTTTGACCAAAGTTGACTTTTTAGGTTAAAAGGTTGACCTATTGGGTCAACAGAGTTGGTCATTGGGTCAGGATTGACCATTTTGACCAAGGTTGACTTTTTAGATTAAAAGGTTGACCTATTGGGTCAACAAGGTTGGCCATTGGGTCAGAATTGACCATTTTGACCAAAGCTAACTTTTTAGGTCAAAAGATTGACCTATTGTGTCAAAAGGGTTGGTCATTAGGTCAGGATTGACCATTTTGACCAAAGTTGACTTTTTAGGTCAAAAGGTTGACCTATTGGGTCAACATGTTTGGTTATTGGGTTAGGATTGACCATTTTGACTAAAATTGACTTTTAGGTCAAAAGGTTGACTTATTGGGTCAACAGGGTTGGTCAATTGGGTCAGGATTGACCATTTTGACCAAAGTTGACTTTTTAGGTTAAAAGAATGAACTATTGGGTCAATAGGGTTGGTCATTGGGTCAAGATTGACCATTTCGATCAAAGTTGACTTTTTAGGTCAAAAGATTGACCTATTAGGTCAACAGGGTTGATCATTGGGACAGGATTGACTATTTTGACCAAAGTTGACTTTTTAGGTCAAAAGGTTGACCTATTGGGTCAAAAGGGTTTTTCATTGGGTCAGGATTGAACATTTTGACTAAGGTTGACTTTTTAGGTCAAAAGGTTGACTTATCATTAAAATGAGTTCAATAAAAGGGCCCCCAATATGTGTGGAATATTGCATAAGTATGCGGCACATATTGACGTTGACCGAAGTGGTCTGAAAAATGTCAGATGTTTCATATGTTGGTTCTGAGAAGGGTATTTATTGGAAGGCCATAATTTCCGTGCCAGGAAAGGGCTTATATCTAATAATCGGAAAGAGAAAATGGATGTCATATTCTATTTCTCGAAATGTCAATGTCGATATTTAGTTAAAGGAAAGCCATGATTTCCGTGTCAAGAAAAGGACTTACATCCAATAACAGAGAGAGAAAATGGATGTCATATTTCATTTCTGGAAATGTCGATATTAGTTAGAGGAAAGCCATGATTTCCGTGTCGGGAAAGGACTTACATCCAATAACTGGAGAGAGAAAATGAATGTCATATTCTATTTCTCAAAATGTCAATGTCGATATTTAGTTAAAGGAAAGCCATGATTTCCGTGTCAGGAAAGGACTTGCAGCTAATATTTAGAGAGAGAAAATGGATGTCATATTCCATTTCTTGAAATGTCAATGTCGATATTAAGTTAAAGGAAAGCTATGATTTTCGTGTCAGGAAAAGGACTTACATCCAATAACAGAGAGAGAAAATGGATGTTATATTCCATTTCTCGAAATGTCGATATTTGTTAAAAAGCCATGATTTCCATGTCAGGAAAAGACTTACATCTAATAACCGGAGAGAGAAAATGGATGTCATATTCCATTTCTCGAAATGTCAGTGTCGATATTTAGTTAAAGGAAATCCATAATTTCCGTGTTAGGAAAGGACATACATCCAATAACTGGAGAGAGAAAATAGATGTCATATTCCATTTCTCGAAATGTCAATGTTAGTTAGAGGAAAGCCATGATTTCCATGTCAGGAAAAGGACTTACTTCCAATAACCGGGGAGAGAAAATGGATGTCATATTCCATTTCTCGAAATGTCAATGTTAGTTAGAGGAAAGCCATGATTTCCATTTTAGGAAAAGGACTTACTTCCAATAACCGGGGAAAGTAATGGATGTCATATTCCATTTCTCGAAATGTTAATGTCGATATTTAGTTAAAGGAAAGCCATGATTTCCGTGTCAGGAAAGGACTTACATCCAATAACTAGAGAGAGTGGCGAACTCACTATGATATTCTTCGGGGATATCCTGCAGGGATTTAACCTATGTAGGTCGAATGATAATTCTCATGTTAGTTATCAGAAGTAATTCAACATGTCATTTCAGTTCATTTTGGCATTCTTGGACCTGACGATGTATTATGGTCAGCTAGGAAATATCTCACAAAATTTCATTTCACTTCCAATAATGTACATAGATATCAAAAGTTCACGATACGTTATGTATTACAAAATACACGCATACACATTGCAAACTACTATGTCGAAAGTTCTCAGATACTGTTAGACCTACCACAAAATGTCTAACACTCCGAAACATTGTTCATAGAATATGTCATAGGTGTTTAAACCTTCATGGGATCATGGCAGTTCTAAGGGTTTTAGCTCTTCCAGTTCTGGTATCGGTCGATATCCCTCAAGAAATTTCTCAGGGGGCATTCTTCTTAGTGTTATCGATATGCGTTGTCGACTCACACTCAGTATACAGTGTTTTGAGACATCAGCTCCATTGTCTCGCAAGACTAAAACTGATCCCCGTGGTAAGAAAATTTGATAAGATCCATGAAATTCTCTAGGGCCCACAATCTGTATTTCTCTTCTAAATAAAATAGAATATCTATTCATGAGGGAGAGAGTGCAAAAGGATCTTTCAAAATCTTGACTGTCAATATGAGGTGGTATACAATCGCCCTCCTCATATATATTCATGATGCAACTGTCTGGAATACAATCAATAGGCATTATATTCCACATTATGAGCCGTCTGATAATTTGAATGATGACTGTCAGTAGTGGATCTACTTGCTCATGTTGTAGTATCCCTAGGGGATTGCCATCCTTGTCCACAGCGTAGTTATAATAGCATCCATATTGAATTTTCATGCGACCTTTTCCACGAATCCATCTGTTCGGTTCGGAACACGACCTTCTTGTAAGATGTCCAGCTCGTCCTTGATCACGCATGTCCATCACATGCTCAACAATGGCACCTTGCTCCACTTCATCAAAAACTTGGGTGAACAATTGAATGCCTTCCAATATCTTAATGGTTCGACCATTAATAAATTGAAATTGTTCGAATGATTGTTTCTTGATAGCTCTGATACATCTCACTTCCTCTCGAGAAGCAATCTGTTTTTCATTTATTATTTTTGTTGTCGAGAGATCCAATGCTGGCTTATACGGAACGGGAGTGAATATTGTCCTTTCAATCGTTTCCTCTTCTTCGATCATTTCTTCTCCTAAGACATAATACGTCTCTTTAGAGATGTTCTCAAGTATTGGAAATTCGAATCCGTCATCTTCTTCCATTGGTTTTATGTCTTGTCTTTCTTTTTCTGCCAGCTTCTTGAGCCTTTTATTGTGATTTCTCTTCTAGGCTCTTGTCATTCCAGAAGCTGATTTCTTTGCCCCGCTAGTGGATGCCATTCCATCTGACTTCATTTTTCCATTGTCAATAGGATTTTCTGTTTCATTAGCTTGCTGACAAAGCTTGAACTCCAATACAGATGGTTTTCCTTTTCCTTTTTCCTTGAACTCCAATACAGAAATTAGCAATGAATAGTAAAGGTCCGTAGTAGAGTAATTCAACTTGAGAGAGTTCAAAATCGAAGTGAATTCTAGAACCTTTTTCAGCACATGATTGGTCCAAGGCCAGACAAACACCACTTCGGAATGTGAAAAGAAGTCTTTCTTTAGATATTATTCCTGAAAATAACAGGATAATGTATCATTTTAGACTTTTTTTATGTTAAGGAACGATGCTTATAAACATTTGTTTAATAAGCGAAACAGATGTTTCATGACATAAAAGTCAAGATTCATATTACAAAGATGATTTTGAGAGAAGTTTTTTTTTATTATCATCCCAGTTTATAAACAAGTCATCATTTTTCATGTCGCATAATATTTCTTTAGAAAACGGCCATTGATTGGAGGCAAGATTCTTTCTCCTTGACAATCCACCAGTTGGTAAGATCCTCCAGAATATGTCTTTTCAATTACATATGGGTCGTCCCATATTGGTTCAAATTTGCCACCTATCTTTCGATGAGCTAGTACAGGTCTTCGAAGAACTAAAACTAATTCACCGATTCGAAAGGTTCGGGGGAGAACTAATTTGTCATGGGCGCGTATCATTTTTGCTTGAAAGAGTTCGTGATTTTGCTGAGCTTGTAGACGTTTGCCTTCTAAACTCTCGAGTTCTTGAAGTCGTAGTCTGGCATTTTCTGCTTCAGTTATTTTATTTGCTATCGCAACTCTGAGAGAAGGGATTTGAATTTTGAGTGGTAGTATAGCCTCAGAGCCATATACCAAAGCAAACGGTGTTGACCGTGTTGGTGTTCGGTATGTAGTTCTATAAGCCCACAAAGCTTCTATTAATCGTTCATGCCACTGTCTTGGGCTGTTAACTAATGTCTTTTTCAAAATTTGAACCGATTTTTTATTAAAGGCTTCAACTAAACCATTGGCTTTAGGATAATAGATTGTGGAATACCTCCAGTCTATCCCATGTCTTTGGATAAAGTTGTTCATTTTCGCATTTTTAAAGGCCAATACATTGTCTGATATGACCCTTCGAGGGATTCCAAATCTATAAACAATGTGTCTTGAAGAAATAAAGGACTTGTTCTGCCTTGACTTCTCTAAGAGGTATTTCTTCTGCCCATTTGGAGAAATAATTAGTGGGTGCTAGAATAAAGCGATGATCCTTAGATGATGGAGGATTTATAAGGCCCACTATGTCGGTGCCCCAACATTCAAAATGGCCAAGATGCAATAGTTAGATGTAAGACATTTAGAGGCTGGTGTAAAACTACTCCATATATTTGACATTGATGACATTTCTTTGCAACGTCAAGACAATCAGTCATCATTGTTGACCAATAATATCCCATTCTTTTTATTTTCATTTTCATTTTAAGTCCAGATTTATGTGCGCCACATAAACCTGAATGGACCCCCTTAATAATCTCTTGAGCTTCAACTTGGTTTAAGCACATTAACCACATTTGGTCAAAAGATCGTTTATAAAGGACATCATTTATTAGAGCATATGATAATGCTCTTTGTTTAATTTGAGTGGCAATAGAAGTGTTTTTCAGGTAACCTTTCAGTTTGTAAATATTGAATAATTGGGTGTCGCCAATCATCCTTTTCATTATTTGTTGTCACTGTCATGTTTTCACCAAATTTATGTAGATTATCCATGTCAATTTGAGAAAGAACTTGTCATCCTTTTATAGAAATTGGTATGTCGTCTTCTTATGGACAGGCAAACTCTTTCGTAATTGCCAAAGCATCCGCTAAAGAATTATCTATTCTCAGAATTAAGAAAAATGTCGCATCAGGAATTTGTTAAAGAAGCTTCATAGTGTAACGAGAATACTGCTCAAGTTGAGGTTTCAGAGTCTTGTATTTGCCAGCGATTTGATTGATAATCAACTAAGATTCTCCATAAATGTCAATATTTTTAATTTCCATTAGTATTGTCAATTCTAGACAGGTTATGAGCGCTTCATACTCAGCTTCATTATTCGTGCATGCTTCTGTTAGATGATAGGAAAAATGCATCATCGTTTTGTCTGGAGTGATGAAAATCAATCCTACTCCAGCTTTGCCTTGTACAATTGTCTTTTTGTCTTTATCTTTCCGTGCGGATGATGCTCCATCAAAGTAGAGTTCCCATCATTGTACATTGGAATCTTTTATTTCTGATATGTGTTCATCAGGTAAATCATCATTGAGAGGTGATCCAGTTGGAATTGGGTGTGCTGCTAAGAAATCTGCCAAGATTTGTCCTTTGACAACACGTAATGGTACAAATGTTATGTTGAATTGGAGTAAGATCATTGCCCATCTTGCTAATCTCCCAGAAAATGTCGGTCGTGTCATTAAATATTGTAGTGGGTTAACTCTTGAAATAAGAGTAACTTTATGAGAAAGCATATAGTGCCTTAGTTTTTGAACTGCAAAAATTAGGGCTAAGCAATATTTCTCAATTGTCAGGTATTTTATTTCTGTCGGAACTAGACAACGACTTAAATAGTATAATGCATTTTCTTTTCCCTCGTCATTTACTTGTGCCAATAATGCTCCAAGGGAATTATCTGATGCTGCGGTGCAAAGGATTAGAGGTCCTCCTACTAGAGGAGCTGCTAAAACAAGAGGGGTTGTCAGGTATTGTTTGATATTCTTAAAGGCGTGTTGGCATTTTTCATCGCACACAAAATTGGTATCTTTTCTGGTTAAGGCAGTAAGAGGTTGACACTTACCCGACAGATTGGAAATAAAACGTCTTATATGCGCTAACTTTCCTTGAAAATAATCTCAATTGAGTTAGATTTTTAGGAGGAGGCATATTTAGGATGGCTTTGAATTTGAGAGGATCAATTTATATCTCACGATTCGAACTACAAATCCTAAAAATTTTCCTGAAGTGACACCGAAAGAGCACTTTAAGGGATTCATTTTAAGATTGTATTGTCGTAGTTGTTCAAAGATAATTCTCAAATCGTATATATGATCATCTTTTTGTTTACTGTTGACAATCAGATCGTCCACATAACATTCGACTTGATTTTGTATTAATTCATCGAAGATCCGTATCATATCTCTCTGATAGGTTGCACCAGCATTCTTTAGTCCAAATGGCATAACCTTGTAGCAATATACCTCTATGGGTGTCCAGAAGGTTGTATTTGTTTCATCCTCTAAAAACATTTTTATTTGATTATATCCAGATGATCCATCCATGAAGGAAAGTATTGCATGTCTGGATGCTATATCAACCATTAATTCAGGAATTGGTAAAGGGAATTCATCTTTTGGACATGCTTTATTCAAGTCCCTGAAGTCTATGTAGACCCTTATCTGACCATTTTCTTTTTAACAGGCACCACATTGGCTAACCATGTTGGATAATTTTCTTGTCGTATGAAGTCGTCTTCTATCAATTTTTTAACTTCTGCAATGACTTGTTTCTCTATTTCAACACACATCCTCCTTGGAGCTTGTTTAACAGGGATTGTGATTTGATTTATCCCAAGTTTATGGACTGCGACTTCTGGAGATAAATCAGGCATCTCGTCATAAGTCCAAGCAAAGCAGTCTTTGTATTCTGTCAACAATTGAATTATGTCTTTTGCTTCCTCATCATTAAGGAATGAACTAATGAAAGTTGGTTTTGGATTTTCATTAGTTCCTAAATTTATTTCTTTTAATTCATCAATTGTTGATTTAATTTCTTCTTTCAATTCTGGAGGTGCATCTTCGATTGGAAGATCAGATGTCATTTCGGAATTGTGTTCTTCATTGACGACCAGGCAAAATTCCGTATCATCTAATGGTTCCAGAGTACCAAATCCAACACCTTCTTTGGAGTTAGGATTTTGTTTGTTATTATTCCACATTTGTTCAATAAAATGTGGTTGTTTCAAAGACCATTGTTTGAGCATTAAACTATTTTGAATAAATTTTTGTGCCCAAGGAGAGTACAACTTAAAAGAAACATTCATTGATTTCGGAAGATTTTCATCTTCTATTTTTACATCAGTTTCAGTACTAGAAGAAGTAGAGCCAAGTCTAAACTTAATTGTCTTTTTGTCATCACATACTTCTTTGATTACTAAATTCTCAATCTTAGCGGTAGAGATTGGAGTTAGAGTCATAGAATGTATATAATGATTGATTTTGTCACACATAGATTCAAATTGTTTTTCTTTGTCTTCTTCTTCTTGAAGTATTTTGAATTGAGGTTCCTTTAAAACCATCGATGTCGTTTCTTCTTCAGAGTCCAGGTAAATTTTGAATTTCAATGGTTTCTTTATTGTAACAATCGAATCTTCTTTCCCTCGTCCTCGTCCTCGGCCTCGGCCTCAAGTATGATTCTGACAGGAATTAACTCCTTTTGTCTTTGTTGAAGAAAAATGATATTTTTTGTTTATTTTCTTTTCTTTGTCTTTTTCTTTCATATTCACCATTGTCTCTTTGGAGAATATTGTTTTCTTTATAGGAGTGTAATATGCTGCATCTTCATGTATACCGATTTCATGGATCGAAAACGGTTGCAAATCTCCTACAATACAACATTCTTGTCCTTTTCGTAGATATTTTATGCATTGATGCAATGAAGAAGGAACCATTTTGTATTCATGAAGCCATGGTCTGCCAAGTAAGGCATTAAAAGAGGTATCTAAATCAATGATATAGAATTTTGTCATTGTCGTCAAGTCGGCTTTCTTTAAGAGCAATGTTATTGATCCCAGAGCTCGTTCTCCTTGTTGATTAAATCCTCGTAACATCATCCTATCTCTTGATAGTTGGGATGCATTAACATCCAGATATGCAAGAGTTCTCAGATTTGTAATATTAATTGAGGCACCTGGGTCAATAAGAACCCTTAAAAGTCTTGTGTCATTTATGTTTACTGCGATATACAGTGGACGATAGTGTTCAGTTGTTCCGAGCAACAAGTCATTATCAAAGATTGTAATCTTCATTGATTCTTCTAATGGACAAACTTCATCTTGAGAAATACTAGCAAGTTGAGCTAGGCAAGTGTCTGAATCTAAAAGAGCCTTTATCAATGACCCTCTCATTTCTTTGGAAAGCATAAGAGCGTCATAGATGCTCAATTTTGCTGGTAATGTCCTCAAATGAGCTAGTACATTATAGTCCACTTTATTATGAAGATCATCCTTATCTCTTTCAGGGAGTTGAGGATGTATAGAAAGAATGAACTTTTCTGATGTGACATTACTTTTTCCTTTTCTTGTGGAGCCATTTTGGGAGGTAGAACCTTTCCACTTCTCAAATTGATTTCAACTATCTCTTCATCCAACTCTTTTGTCTCTAAGTCTGAAGATTCCAATTCTATGGAAAACAGGGTTACTTGTAATTGGAGCGTAGCAGTGTCATTTACATATTTGCCATTGTCAGAATTTTCATCAATGTTTTTGTCATTTTGGTTGTCTTTAGATTGATCGAGATCATGTACGATTTGAGTATTTTCTACAGGATTAGGATTCAAATGATCATTTTCAGAAACATCACCCAAAATAGACAGAATGTAAGTAGAACTGGAATTATTATTATTCATAGTAGGAGCTAAAAGAAAGTCATACAAAAGTCATCGTTTCAAGGATTTTTCGTCCTTCATCCGATATAACTATCCTAGTAGAAGATGAGGAAACATAAGAACGAGAAGATACAAAAGGAGCTGCAGTCCCTATATCTGGAAGACCTCTAATCCTATTCGGTTCTTTATTTTTCTTTTTCTTTTATTTCTTGGGAGGCTTTGTAATCTGATATTTGGTAAGGATCTTCTCAGAAGATTTACCTCGAACAGTGTCTTTGTTCTTGATTTTGGAATTAAATTTTTCCGCCAAAATCATATTGATTGAACCTTTGTCAGGTTCTTTCAAATATTCTTTCGGGATTACTATATTTCCTTCTTTAAAATTGCGCTCTAACCAGTCTTTGAAGACAAAACATTCTTCAATCTTGTGTCCGAGCATTCTATGATATGGACAATAATTGTGATTGTCCTTCATGTCTACTTCTACTGGCCTTGTAGCTTATGGTAGCTTAACTTCTAGAATTTTAAGCAAGCTACGAAATATTTTGCTGATGGCTTCCATTTTAAATGAATATTCTTTATTTATTTTCTCGGCCATTATTCTTTTATCTGCCGGTACTGGGATTGGTTGTTGAAGTTGTAATTGAGGCGATGTTTGTGATGTTGACGGATTCTGTCATTGTTTCTTTAGTTCAGGTTGAACCTGCATCACTTGTTTACCTTTTTCCACAATATTTCTCGGTCTCTTTTCAAATGTCTTGACAGTCTTTGTTTTTTCAGTCTTTTCCGTTACACTCATCTGCTTAGCTTCTTCTTGAAGATTGGCAGCTTTACTGAGTAATTTTTGAAAAGTTTTTATTGTAAATCCTTTAAGCATAAATTCTAAAGGACCATGGATATTTTTAAGCAGGATTTCAACAGCGTGTTGTTCTTGAAGTTGTGGTTCACACTTCATGCCGAGAATTCTCCAGTGCAAAATGTAATCCACTAAGCTTTCTCCTGTTTTTTGTTTTTCCACTACCAGATCACCAACTGTAGTTTGATGTTGAGCTTCGACAAATCGTTGAATGATGAGACTTTCAAGCTCTACAAAAGTTTTAACAGACCCATTAGGAAGTTCCACATACTAGTCAAAGGCAACTCTCGTGAGATTGTTAACAAATTATCGAAATAAAAGAGTGTCACTTCCCCCCGCATTACAACAGCTTGCTCTGAAATGTGCTAAATGTTGTGGGGATTACCAGTTCCATCGAACATTTTAAAGACAGGAGGAACAAAACGTTTAGGGAATTGGACAGAATCAAATTCCTCTGGATATGGTCTACCCTTTGAAAATAATGATCCAGCTTTTACCTGTGCCATTGTTTCTTTTATCTTTTGTTCCACTAGTTGTGTGATATCTTTTTCTGGAATTCCACTACGAGGGGAATCCTTTTTCTTTTGAGTGCTTTATTCAACATCTATTGGCTGTCCTTTGTCTTATAAAATGTGGATAACTTCTGGCCTAACGATTTCAATGGCCGGTGATGGATTTGTTGGTGGATTTTGCAAAGCTGCTACCAACTCTTCCATTTTTTGCTCAAGACGACTGATTTATTCATCTCGCTGTTGTATATTTTCTCATAATTTGTTTGTTGTATCTTCTTCATTTAACTCTCGTGCTAAAGAAGAAAATTGTGTTTCTACCACATTAATGCTGGCAACATTTTCATTCGAACTGTCAGAAGTGTCTTTCTTTCCTCGCACGGAGAATTGTTTGATATCATTTTTTAACTTTTTCAGTCGTTCTTCAAATGATTTTGCAAGATGTTCTTTATGAGTTACTTCTTGTGAATTGCTGCAGAAGTGCTCATAACTCCAAATTTCTTTCAGACGATCTTCGTTTCCATACATTATTTTCTAGTATGGGACGAGATTCTCTAGGCAGTGTGTCATCATATGAATAATCTGCATTTTGTAACATATGAACCAAATCTGTCATTTTAGTGGATGTATCTTCCACTTCCAACATTAGTTTGTCATATTTGGCTTTGTCTTTTGTAATTGTCACATCTTTTACTCTTGGCCCTAGTCGGAATTTTACTGGCACTTGAGTACATTAATCTTCTGTTGGAGATTGATAACATGTTTCTTCATAAATAGACTTTTCTATTGCTGGAATTCTCCTTTTCGTTATTTTAGAGACTGCACATCCCATTTTGTCCAACAATTAGGAAATTTAACATTAATCTTTTCGTGCTAATCTATTAAACACTGGATGTATGGCATGAATCGAGGGAGAACTCTTAGGTTGAAAGAAATTATCAATATATTCAACATTAATTGGAATATACTGATTTTCTTCTGAAAATGAAGGGTTTCCGAAAACACTTTGCTCAAATTCAGGTGTTTCAAAATTATCATTTTCATTCTACCTTTTCTTTCTTTTAAGTAGACGAGCATTGTTTTTATGAATATTTTTGGAACAAGATCCAATTTCATATGTGGATGGTGGTGGAATATCATCCTCCTCAGAGATTTGTTTTCCTTTGTTGTTAATTTTTCTTTTCATTTCTTCAAGAGTATAAGGCTCTTCATATGTATACTCAGGTAGGTCTTCTGTAAAATTCAGAAAGTCTTCATAAGGTTGCAGATCAAATTTTTCAAAAGAGTGTATATCAGTTTGAAATGGATTATCTTATGCAAGTTCTATTTCACTAAACAATCCACAATCATTCTGATAAAAGGAAAGATCTTCCTTTATTGGTATATCGAAGTCTTGAAATAAGAAAAGATTGAATTCGGAGATTCCATTGCAACTTTTCTGAAATTTCAAGATAAACGAATATTATTGACTTATTTCTAAACTTGGAATTTATTTTAGAAGTTTGTAGTTCTTATTTGTCAAAGAACAAAATGTTAAATTAAAACAAGTGATAACAAAAGATGAGAAGAAAGACAGTCCCCAACGGAGTCGCCACTCTCTTTGATGGCGATGAAAATCTTTTCTTTTTTTCTTTTTTTGTCGATTTGCATCACTATCAATTCTCGTATCATGTCAATGTCAAGGAGTCGCCACTCTGTTTTAATATTGCCCTAATTTTATTTCTGTAAATCCTATAAAGGAATTAAGAAATTTTAGGGCTAATATAAAACAAAGAAAAAAAAGGATGTTTATGATAGCCCTTATAAAAGAAGTTTCTAGAATGCCATATCCTAGAGTTTCTATATAAGGAAGATCACGAAATTTTAACCAGAGATTTCTAGATGTGATATCTGTCGCGGGTTTTTTTAATTCTCCTATAGAAGCAAGCTTCTATAGTTAATTACATCTTAGGCGATTTATAATTGTCTAAGAAAACTTCTGATTAATGTTGATCATTTGTTCTCTAGAAATTTTTGTCTTTAAGAAAAGATGTACCCACTATCAATCCTAAATGTCATTTTGTCATGTCGGTTTCATGTCATTGTGTTTTGTTGTTTGTTTAGGTTTTGTGGCTAACCTAACAGTTTTGGTTTTTGTTTTGTCGTTGTTGTGTTTTGTTTTGTTCTGTCAATATCGTTGTTTAGTTGTAGTTTTTGTTCTTCTCATTTCCAGAATATCGTCCTGCAAAACAGAGTTAGCACACCCTATAACATGAAAAAAAAATCTAAATGAAACTTCATGTCTTCATCCTGCAAGGAAAACATTGTCAGAAATAATGTCATAAAAAATATTCATTGTCTCAGAATTTGTAGGATGTCCAAGTTTGATTCGAAATGTTGATTTAGTATGTCTTGAATGTCGGTTTATGTCGATTTATGTTGATTTGGATTTGATTTTGGATTTTTATGTTGATTTTTTTTGAAATGTCAAATTTATGTCGATTATGTTTATTTTTGTTTGAAATGTCAAATTTATACCGGTTATGTTGATTTGAGTTTGAAATGTCAAATTTATGTTGATTATGTCGATTTTCATTTGAAATGTTGATTATGGCGATTTTCGTTTGAAATGTCAAATTTTTGTCGATTTTTGTTTGAAATGTCAAATTTATGTTGATTATATTGATTTGAGTTTGATTTTGTTGATTTATGTTTGATGTCGGGTTAAGTTTGATGTGGTTCAAACTTAAGTTTTGACTTGAATTCAAATTAAGTTTAAACCTAAATTTTGAGTTTAAGTTTATTTGGAAAATTGGATTATCTTGAGTTCATGTCTGTTTGAACTTAAGTTAGTTAGATTCAAAATTGAATTAACTTCAGTTCATGTCTGTTTGAGCTTAAGTTAGATTCAATGTAGATTATTTTAACTTAAGTTTATGTTTGTTTGAACTTAAGTTAGATTCAATGTAGATTGTTTTAACTTGAGTTCATGTATGTTTGAACTTAAGTTAAAAGTTAGGTTTAATTAGAATAGACCTAATTAAGTTTTAAGCCTTGTTTAAATAGTACTTAGAGGTTAATTAAGTCTAAATAGATTAGACTTAATAAAATTTTCGGCCATCTGAGTCCTGTTTAGGTAAGGCTTAACTTTTAATTAAGTCTAATTTAATTCAACCGAGATTCATTTGAGTAAGGTTCAAACATTAATTAGGTATAATAAATTAGACTTAATTTAGTTAAACCTTAACTAATTAAGTCTAGTGTGTTAGAATTAATTAGGATTTAGGTTTTGTTAAACCTTAGTTAGTTCTAAGGTTTAATGGTTTAATTAAGTCTAAATGTGATAGACTTAATTAAATTTTTTGATTTGATTAAACCTTAGTTAGTTAAGGTTTAATAGTTTAATTAAGTATAATGTGGTAGATTTATTTATGGTTTTTGATTTGATTAAACCTTAGTTTGTTAAGGTTTAATAGTTTAGTTAAGTCTAATGTCGTAGACTTAATTATGGTTTTTTATTTGATTATACTTTGGTTAGTTAAGGTTTAATAATTTAATTAAGTCTAATGTGGTAGACTTAACTAGAGTTTAGGTTTAAATTAAACTTTAGTTGATTAAGGTTTAATAGTTTAATTAAGTCTAATGTGGTAGACTTAATTATGGTTTATGTTTGATTAAACCTTAGTTGGTTAAGGTTTAACAGTTTAATTAAGTCTAATGTGATAGACTTATTTAGAGTTTAAGTTTGGATTAAACCTTAGTTGATTAAGGTTTAAAAGTTTAATTAAGTCTGATGTGGTAGATTTAATTAGGATTTTTGGTTAGATTAAACCTTAGTTAGTTAAGGTTTAATGGTTTAATTAAGTCTAATGTGATAGACTTAATTAGAGTTTATGTTGGATTAAACCTTAGTTAGTAAAGGTTTAATGATTTAATTAAGTTTAATGTAATAGACTTAATTAGAGTTTAAGTTTGATGAAACCTTAGTTAGTTAAGATTTAATGATTTAATTAAGTCTAATGTGATAGACTTAATTATGGTTTTTAGTTTGATTAAACCTTAGTTAGTTAAGGTTTAATAGTTTAATTAAGTCGAATGTGGTAGACTTAATTATGGTTTTGATTTAATTAAACCTTAGTTGATTAAGGTTTAATAATTTAATTAAGTCTAATGTGACAGGCTTAATTATGGTTTAGGTTTAAGTTAGGTTCAAGTTAGGTTAAACCTAAATTTAAGTTCAACATGGGTTGGGCTTAGGTTTTATTTGGGTTTGAGTTAAGTTAGGCTCAAGTTAAATTAAACCTATACTTAAGGTTGACTTAAGTTCAATATGGGTTGAACTCAAGTTTGATTCGTGTTTGAGTTAAGTTAGGTTCAAGTTAGGTTGAACCTAGACTTAATGTTAACTTAAGTTCAATGTGGATTGAACTCAAGTTAAGGCTTTGAATTTGGGTTCATGTTGTGTTGAGTCTAAGTTAAAGGTTGAACTTGGGTTCAAGTTGGGTTAAACCTAAGTTAAAGGTTGAACTTGGGTTCAAGTTGGGTTGAACCTAAGTTAGGTTTATTTTAGGTTTGAATTTGATTAAACCTTAAATGGTTAAGGTTTAA
Organism: Papilionanthe hookeriana x Papilionanthe teres; assembly: GCA_022702705.1. Lineage (NCBI taxonomy): Eukaryota > Viridiplantae > Streptophyta > Magnoliopsida > Asparagales > Orchidaceae > Papilionanthe > Papilionanthe hookeriana x Papilionanthe teres. The sequence continues at coordinate 17,683,452 of CM040428.1, read as the reverse complement.
TAATTTAATTATGTCTAGTTTGGTAGACTTAATTATGGCTTATGTTTGATTAAACCTTAGTTGCTTAAGGTTTAACATTTTAATTAAGTCTAATTTGATAGACTTAATTGAAATTTAAGTTGGATTAAGTTTCATTTGGTTAAGATTTAGGATGGATTAAACCTAATCAAAGTTTAGGTTTAATTAAGTATAATTTAGTTAAGACTTAATGGTTTAATTAGGTCTAACAGGTTAGACCTAATTAGGGTTTAGGTTTAATTAAGCCTAATTTAGTTAAGACTTAATGATTTAATTAGGTCTAATGGGTTAGACCTAATTAGGTTTTAGGTTTGTTTAAGTCTAATTTAGTTAGGACTTAATGGTTTAATTAAGTCTAATGGGTTAGACCTAATTAGGTTTTAAGATTGTTTAAGTCTAATTTAGTTATGACTCTAAGGGTTTGGTTTAGGTTTGACTTAAGTTCAGTGTAGATTGGACTTAAATTTGACTTAGATCTAACTAAGTTTGGTTTGACTTAAGTCTAAATGGGTTAAGCTTAAGTCAGGTTTGATATTTTTTTCTTTAAACCTTGGTTAATTAAGGCTTAATGGTCTTATTAAGTCTAAGGTTTAGACCTAATTAGGATTTGAATTTAGTTAAGCTTTAGTTGGTTAAGGCTTAATGGTTTGATTAGATCTAATGGTTAGATCAAATTAGGGTTTGAGTTTGATTAAACCTTAGTTAGTTAAGGTTCAATGACTTAATTAGGTCTAATGGGTTAGACCTAGTTAGGGTTTAAGTTTAATTAAACCTTAGTTAGTTAAGGTTTAATGGTTTAATTAGGTCTAAGGGTTGTGCCTAATTAGGGTTTAAGTTTGATTAAACCTTATCTAGTTAAGGCTTAATGGTTTAATTAGGTCTAAGGGTTAGACCTAATTAGGGTTTAGGTTTGATTAATCCTTAGTTAGTTAAGGCTTAATGGTTTAATTAGGTCAAGGGTTAGACACTAATTAGGGTTTAGGTTTGATTAAACCTTAGTTAGTTAAGACTTAATGGTTTAATTGGAGTGCAGGGTTAGACCTAATTAAGGTTTAGGTTTGATTAAACCTTAGTTAGTTAAGGCTTAATGGTTTAATTAGGTCTAAGGGTTAGACCTAATTAGGGTTTAGGTTTGATTAAACCTTAGTTAGTTAAGGCTTAATGGTTTAATTAGGTCTAAGGGTTTAGACCTAATTAGGGTTTAGGTTTGATTAAACCTTAGTTAGTTAAGGCTTAATGGTTTAATTAGATCCAAGGGTTTAGACCTAATTAGGGTTTAGGTTTAATTAAACCTTAATTAGTTAAGGCTTAATGGTTTAATTAGGTCTAAGGATTAGACCTAATTAGGGTTTAAGTTTGATTAAACCTTATGTTTAAGGAGGTTAATTAAGTTTAGTATGTCTTTAAACCTAAATAAGGGAATTTAGTTTTGATTAATTAAGTTTAATACGTCTTTAGACCTAATTAAAGGGTGTTTGGTTTTGTGTTAATTAAGTTTAATATGTCCTTAAACTTAATTAAAAAGAGTTTAATTTTTATTAGACCTAATTTAGGTAAGGTCTGTTGACCTCATTTTTGATGAGGTCTTCTCTTCTTCTCTTTAGTACTTAGGATCTAGCCTTAGGCTTTTCCTTTGACTGTCCTAGAGGTTTAGAATTAGGACCCACCACTTAGAAATTCAAACCACTTCTTAACTCCACTGCAAACCCCACAAACTTGATTGTAGACCCCTAATCACCTAGAGGGTTGAAATCGAATGTGGAAGTTTAAAGGATGAGTTCTATAGGACTCTTTGACCTTAGGACGCCTTACTAGGTGGCACAGTGCAGTGAAGGGCTGACTTACACACACATTACACCTATACACTACACTTTCACACACCTCCTAAAAACACACCCATACCCAATTTGACCTCCTGACTCATGAAGGTGATTCACATGGATGGTCCTTAACCCCTAAGCCCTTGGCTAAGAGGGTTAGGAACAACATAGTGAATGCCTCAAATAAGTCCTCTCATGGCTCATAAAGGCTTAACATGGCTTCATGGCTCAACCAAAATGATTTCATTCCACTTACATTTACCCAATCTTCAATTTTCCAAATTTTTAATTTTTGACCCCCGGGCCTAGTCTACCAAAAAAAAACAAAACCCTTGAAATTACCCAAATTTTTCAAAATTCTCCAAAATCACCCAAATTTCTCAAAACCAATCCCAAACATTCCCACATCACTCAAATTGATCATTCATAGCCAAAAATACCAAAAATTCCAAAAATACCCCAAATACCCTCCAAATACCCAAAATGCCCCTCTTGACCCAAAAATCCAAAAAACTCAGAAAATTCCTAGAAAATTCCAGAAAATCCCAAATATTCCCAATTTCATTTTGTTCAACTACACCATGGGTCAATTTTGTCAATTTACCCCACTTTTGTCAAAATCCCCAATTTGACCCATTTTAACCCGAAAGTGAACCCGATGTCAAACCAAACCTACCCAATTGACCCAAATTCTGGTCCAATTCAATTCTAAACTTCAATTCAACATCCCCAACACCAATCTAGACCAAATCCAAGCCCAATTTGATTGACATTTGAATCCAATTTCACTTTTGACCTTAAAGCCCGATTTGGACCCATGACCCGAACTTAGCTCGAACTCACCCGGTTCAACTCCAATTAACCCCAAATCTTTTCTAAACCTTCCCTAACATCCCCAAAAACAAAACACTAACATGATTTGCCCAAAATTTAGACCCAAACCCCACTCGAATTCAACCCAAAGCTAAAAAACCCAATTTTGACCTAAACCCAAACCTAACCCAAATAAGCTCGAACCCCAAAATCAAAACCCAACCAAAGCCAAAACCTCTTTGAAACATTCCCATAAACATTTCCCAACATTAATTTTACATCAATTTCAACTCTAGCCCAACATTGACCCAAGTTAGCCCAATTTGACCTACATTGGCCCATTTACCGAAAAGTCTAAATCCGACCCGATTCGAAGCCCAAACTACTTCAAATTGATTCCAAATCATTCATGAAACATTCCTAAATTAAATTCAACACTTATTGGATCCAATCATTTGCAAAATTTTCATCCTAAAATTTGTTTTGAATTCTAAAAGCCCACTCTCTAAACCATCTTGAAAGCCGATCAAAGTGAAATCCAAAAGCCCAAAGCCCACATGACAATTCCTTCTCATCATCCCTTTAATTGGAATCAATTACTAAGTCCCAAATCAATCATCAAATCAACCTAAATTAAGCACCATCTAAATTTTTCACTAAATTGCCAAAATCCCCAAATTCCTTTTTCATATAAATGGATCCACTTTTCCTAAGCTGATGATGAGCCAAATGAAGCCACATGCGAAGCCATGGACAAGCCACATGAAGCCATGGGGGGTTTGACTTGTCACCAAGCCATTAATGGCAAGAGGAGGGAGTCCTTTCCTAAGCCCTCCTTATGCCATTTTAACCTCTTTAATGCAACACCATAACCCAAAATTAACTTAAACTATTTTGATGGAGACCATACCATTTTCTCTAGGCTGACCCAAATGGCTCTTTTACTGCCCAAAACCAGGCCTTGGGTGGTGCACCTAGCCCAAAAGGATGGGTTGACCCAAATCAAGCCAAAATGGCCTCTCCCCATACCATTTTAATCCGAGCACTTTACACATGTCCAAGCCGATTGACTTCACCATTGCCCGAGCCACGACCTCCACAGTCGAGATGGTGACCCTTGCCTGTCGGCCAGCCACATGGGCCGCCGGAAAATGCCATGGCCGAGACATGGGGAGGAGCCAAACTTTGGAATTCCACCTTGTTTGAGTTGCCCCATGCCCCGATGGCCACCATGGTCGTTCTTCCCTTGACCTAAGCGGTGATCCCAAGTCCTAACTCCCCCAGGAGGCCCTCCAGGCCTCTCTGATTTAAACCCCACCTCTCTCGGCCATGAGGAGGTGCTTGAACTAACCTTAAGGAAACTGCGCAAAATCACTCCGGACTCTCCCCACACCTAGAGCACTTGATCCCCATCTGTCGATTTGCCCTAATCCCCGCTAATTGAGCTCGATTTTGGAGCTCGATTCTCGAACCGAACGGGACATTCCCGAATCCTTCACCAAAGTCAAATTAAACTCACCTACACTGCACGAGGTCGAGAGGAGAAGTTCCCAGGTGAAAGCCCCTCTCCGGGCCACCCATCGTTCCGGACTCCGAGCTTTGTAATCGGGCGTGGTCGAAATCATACCTAGGCAATTCACCGAGGCCGGGAGACTTCATGCTGGAGCTTGCTTGGACCCGATCGAAGGTGACACAACCCTCGGATCGAAGCCGCACTTCTGCGAGCAAAGGTATGGTCTTACTCTTCTTCCCGAGCTTCGATCATTCTCCATTTTTATTGAGTCAATTTCATGCCACATAAACCGTATGGATGTGTTCGTCTTCTCGAGACGAATCCATAGACCATAAGAACGTTTAATTTGGTCAAGTATCGAGTGAGATCTTAAGCCTAGAAGATGGACGGTTCTCGGGCTAAGAGGCTTGGGGACGATGAACGGATGCCGTTCATTCAATACACGCGCGGATGGACGGCTCAGATTAGGTCGGACCAGCGGATGATATGCGGAAGGCGGGACCCGGGCTGCTGACTCAAGTGGCGGCGTTGAATGGGAGCGCACCGCGTGGTCGTTCGGAGATGCCGAGGATGACAGGGCGCCGCGTGGATAAGTAGGAAATTAGGTTATTTTCCTATTTATTTAATTCCCTAAACTTCAAAATGCATAACTTTGTGTAGGAAAATCAGAAAAATAAAATAAAAATACACTCTTGCTCAGTGAACAGAGGAGAATAATGTAGAGAAGAAATCATTCAATTTCATTGAGTATTTGATTTTTAATAATTTATTTACTCTCTGCACATTTTCAATTCTCCATGCATGTATATAATTCACCATGGCATGAGACCATAGGGCTTTTGAAGCCTCTGAATTTGGGAACATTCCCTGAATTTTCCAAAGTCAGAGGCCATCCTATGAAGAGTTATTGATTTTTCAACTACTAGGTTGCTAGTTTGAGTATTTTAATTCCAATAATTAGCATATTGTAAAATAAATTCTAGAAAAATTTAGTGATGTTTATTATGACAAGAAGACCCTAGGAAAAATAGGTCTTGAGTTAACTCACTTGGAATAACCCTAATTGGCTTAAACACCCAAAATGGAGTTTTAATTAATTAGAGCTAATCATACATCAAATTGACTTTAAATCAATCCTCCACTGACCTTTAGGATCAGAGGAACCCACCATAAAAGTTTGAAGTCGATTGGACTTGGTTAGCCTATCAAATGGGTTGATTAAGCCATTTAGCCAAAATTAAACTTAAAAAATTCATAACTTTCAAAATGCTTTTCAAAAATTCACCAAATTGGTTTTGGAGCCTCTACGATATCAGGGGAATTTAAGAAAATGAAAATTGCAATTTTCTAAAAAAGTTGATTTTTGCATTATCTTAATATTTTTAATAATTAAAAAATAATAAAAATCCCAAAAGTAATAAAATCCACCAAAATGTCACATTTTAAATTTTAATCACTAAGGAACAAACCCCATATTTTTATTAGGTCTCTATGATGAGATATTAAATTTTAAAGCCCTAGGGTAATTTTAAAATTAAAAAAAAATGTATTTTCTAGCATTTCCACTAAAACAATTATAATAAATCAAAGAAAAATCAAAAAATTATAAAAATTAGTTCTCTGATTTCCTTGATATCAGAGAGATTTTTAAAAATTATAAAATTCATTTTTAAATCTTTATTTTATTTTTAAATTAATTAATACTCCAAAGCTCAAAATAATTATAATAAAAAGAATATAATTCAAAAAATCACCAAAATTGGTCCAAGTGGTTATCTGGTCATTAGGAATGTCCCATAATTTTGTTAAGGATAGAAACTTTCCCTTGGTCATGTTACTTGAATTTTCCTTGGAAATCCTTATTTTCTACAAAAAATAATTACATAAATAAATTAAATACAGAAAAATCACATTTTCTCCTCTACTTGTCTTTATTGACATATGAGTGAAGTCACATAAAAATTTCAAATTCATTTAAGCTCAATTTAGTGAGTTATGAAATTATTAAGCTTGAAGGGCAAAATGGTAATTAAAATTTTAACCCTTAATTAAAACTTTAGGCTTAATAAGATGAAATAGTAAAATATTTGATCCTAATCGATTTGGATGATTGAAATTTAAATAATTAAAGGGTAGAAACCTACTAAACAATTTAAAAATAATTAAAATAAAACCTTAATCAAATAATTAATTAAATTTAGAAGAATAATGAAAAATTGGAATTATTAAAATAGGGATGTCATTAGGAAGAGATTTGTTCTTTAATTTAAGAATCCCTAAATTAATCATCTCGATAATATTTAATTCCTAATTAAAATGATAATCCAAATTTAAAATTTAAAATGCTAAAAGACTTAATCATTAAGTTAAATTAAAGTTAAATTATTTAAATTAAATCCTTTTAAAATTTCAATTAAATTAATACTTTAACAATTAAAATTAAATCATCTTTAAAACATAAAAAAATAATAATATTAAATTAAAATTAAAAATAAAATTAAATTAAAATTTAAATTAAATTAAATTAAATTAAATTAAATCAAATTAAATCAAATCAAATTAAATTAAATTAAATTAAATCACATTAAATTAAATTAAATTAAATTAAATTAAAACATATTAAATTAAATTAAATTAAATTAAATTAAAAAAATAAAATCGAGTTAAAATTGAAATTAAATTAAATTAAATAAATTAAATTAAAATTGAAACTAAACCAAATTAAATTAAATGAAAGTTAAATTAAATTGAATCGAAATATAACATCACTTAAGACATAAAGAATTCAAAAATAAATCTAAAACAACTTGAACACTATTCGAAACTTAAATCCATTAACTGAAATTAAATTAAATCATAAACCACTTGAACATCGATTTACCCTCAAAAGCTTTTGTTGTCATAACTCCTAAACAAAGCGTTAAGTGAAGTGTTACTTCACTTATAGGATATTGAATGTCATAGTTCAGCGAGCGAGATGACAAAACTTGAACTCCCGGACGATTAATTCATTTGTATAATTAAATTATCTTGGACTTAAAATAATCCATAGAAATATTGAAAAGATGTTTAAGACTCGTCTTAAGCACTTCCTCGATATGATATGATATTTATAAGAACAATTGAACTTAATTGTTCTTTGATGAAGAAAATCGTCCTCGAACCCAAAATACGAGAACACAGACGTCATAGGAGGTGACTAGGTATAGGATTAGGAACTTGGTAGAAAACCATAACCCTTCCCTTAGCTTTACTAGGAACTTGCTTTAAATGCTTAAATATTCTAATTGTGTTTTAAGTGCGGCTTGGGATGACGGGAAGACCCTCCGGGTACGCTTTTATTTTATTGCAATTTATCTTATTGTAATTTATTTAATCGCATCGCACTTACTTTTCTTTCATGATAAACAAGCTGTTGCATGAAAACCCACACCTTTAGGATAGTCCACTAAAGCTGAAACCAAAACTAAATTAAAAGTCATTACAAGATAAAATTCACCGCCACAACATTTCAAAATATAAAACAACTCAAAATTTAATCACAAATAAAACAACAAAACTATAACTACAACTAAATTAAAACGTCTTGTTGGATGATCGGGAATACCTCGGATGATGTAACCTACGTGTTGCTAACGGGATTTCCCGCGGTCTAAATGAAAGTGTGGAACTCATTCGGTTGAGTTTAGCAAATTCATACGGACTAAGTGAATCAGATAAAAATAACGATGCGGAAGGATGGAACGGTGGGATCTTAACCGGTGTTGTTATAATCGACTTTAAGATTTGTTTTAATTAAAACATAAAAAAACACTTGGAAATTAAGACTTTCTACTAAACCGAACACTTCTCTCATCTCATGATTTATGACTTCTAAAACTAAACCTCTGCAACGACAAGGAGCTCGGAGCATGGTGGGCGGCACGGCCATCGTCATCGGCAAAACTTGAGTCTACTTCGACAAAACTTTCTTAGAATTAAATAACCGAGCCATAGGACTTCGAGGAAGTTTGCACTAGTGCGACATAAATCCTCGACTCTTCGTTAGGCATTTGCATGATCATATCATGTAAATTAAGCCTAGTCGGTCTTAGGACTCAGAGGTAGTCGTCAGATACGACATAAACCCTCACATCATCGAAATTTATTTGTATGATTTTGTCATACGAATATAAGTCCTAACTAATTAGAATTAGCGAAGATCAAAATACTAAATAAACATTAGGACTTTCTGAAATCCGAACGCAAACAAATAGGATAGTCGGGAAATTACCGAAGTTCGCTTCGAATTTGTGATTTCTCTACCTTTCTTCCTTTGGATTCCCAAAATAAAATGTTCTAAATTTGATCCATTCCACTATTGAAATTCCGAAATTCAATCCTTGAAGACTTAAACTTTGAAATTCTTGAGAAGCGAAACCACTTGATCATTATCGAGAGTTTTCTTAGGTGATTCCCATCACTTAAGATGTAATTAACTATAGAGGCTTGCCCTTATAAGGAATTTTAAGAACCCGAGGTAATATAAACACTGTTTAATGTTTTCATATTAAGCGGGGGAACTTGTCGGCTTATAAAATTGGTTCGCGAGACCGAACGGATGTCACAAATCTCCTAGTTTATTTAATCGAGCCCCATCATCGAGCGAGTGTGTTTATTCTTCGGGATAGATACACGGTTTTTGGTGCGGTGCTCGTTTATATAAACTATTCGGGATGTGAGATCAGTTTGATTTTATATCTTAAAATTTTTCAAATTTAAAATTATATTCAAAACCAAATACTACTTTTCAAATTATTTATCTAAATTAAATTAAAAAATTCGCCGACAATTTCTGTTAGGCGACCCCCTTTTCAAAATAAAACACCTAACCTAAAAATATGCCGACAAGGTCTAATAGGTTAATTAAGTTTAATGTGTCCTTAAACTTAAGTAAAAAAAAGTTTGATTTTTATTAAACCTAATTTAGGTAAGGTTTAATGGGTTAATTAAGTTTAGTGTGTCTTTAAACTTAATTAAAGAAGTTTAATTTTTATTAAGCCTAATTTAGGTAAGGTTTAATGGGTTAATTAAGTTTAGTGTGTCTTTAAACATAATTAAAGAAGTTTAATTTTTTTTAAACTTAATTTAGGTAAGGTTTAATGGGTTAATTAAGTTTAGTGTGTCCTTAAACTTAATTAAAGAAGTTTAATTTTTATTAAACCTAATTTAGGTAAGGTTTAATGGGTTAATTAAGTTTAGTGTGTCCTTAAACTTAATTAAAGAAGTATAATTTTTATTAAACCTAATTTAGGTAAGGTTTAATGGGTTAATTATGTTTAGTGTGTCCTTAAACTTAATTACAGAAGTTTAATTTTTATTAAACCTAATTTAGGTAAGGTTTAATGGGTTAATTAAGTTTAGTGTGTCCTTAAACTTAGTTAAAGAAGTTTAATTTTTATTAAACCTAATTTAGGTAAGGTTTAATGGGTTAATTAAGTTTAGTGTGTCCTTAAACTTAATTAAAGAAGTTTAATTTTATTAAACCTAATTTAGGTAAGGTTTAATGGGGTAATTAAGTTTAGTGTGTCCTTAAACTTAATTAAAGAAGTTTAATTTTTATTAAACCTAATTTAGGTAATGTTTAATGGGTTAATTAAGTTTTGTGTGTCCTTAAACTTAATTAAAGAAGTTTAATTTTTATTAAACCTAATTTAGGTAAGTTTTAATGGGTTAATTAAGTTTAGTGTGTCCTTAAACTTAGTTAAAGAAGTTTATTTTTTATTAAACCTAATTTAGGTAAGGTTTAATGGGTTAATTAAGTTTAGTGTGTCCTTAAACTTAATTAAAGAAGTTTAATTTTTATTAAACCTAATTTAGGTAAGGTTTAATGGGTTAATTAAGTTTAGTGTGTCCTTAAACTTAATTAAAGAAGTTTAATTTTTATTAAACCTAATTTAGGTAAGGTTTAATGGGTTAATTAAGTTTAGTGTGTCCTTAAACTTAATTAAAGAAGTTTAATTTTTATTAAACCTAATTTAGGTAAGGTTTAATGGGTTAATTAAGTTTAGTGTGTCCTTAAACTTAGTTAAAGAAGTTTAATTTTTATTAAACCTAATTTAGGTAAGGTTTAATGGGTTAATTAAGTTTAGTGTGTCCTTAAACTTAATTAAAGAAGTTTAATTTTTATTAAACCTAATTTAGGTAAGGTTTAATGGGTTAATTAAGTTTAGTGTGTCCTTAAACTTAATTAAAGAAGTTTAATTTTTATTAAACCTAATTTAGGTAAGGTTTAATGGGTTAATTAAGTTTAGTGTGTCCTTAAACTTAATTAAAGAAGTTTAATTTTTATTAAACCTAATTTAGGTAAGGTTTAATGGGTTAATTAAGTTTAGTGTGTCCTTAAACTTAGTTAAAGAAGTTTAATTTTTATTAAACCTAATTTATGTAAGGTTTAATGGGTTAATTAAGTTTAGTGTGTCCTTAAACTTAATTAAAGAAGTTTAATTTTTATTAAACCTAATTTAGGTAAGGTTTAATGGGTTAATTAAGTTTAGTGTGTCCTTAAACTTAATTAAAGAAGTTTAATTTTTATTAAACCTAATTTATGTAAGGTTTAATGGGTTAATTAAGTTTAGTGTGTCCTTAAACTTAATTAAAGATGTTTAATTTTTATTAAAACTAATTTAGGTAAGATTTAATGGGTTAATTAAGTTTAGTGTGTCCTTAAACTTAATTAAAGAATTTTAATTTTTATTAAACCTAATTTAGGTAAGGTTTAATGGGTTTAAATGTCATTTTAAGCCTTAATTGAATCTAATCTTGTCATTTTAGACTCAAGTTAGGTTTATTATTAGCCTATCTGTGCGGCTTATTTTTAGGTTGTGTTTTATTTTGAAAAAAAGGGGTCACCTACGGAAATTGTCGGCGAATTTTAATTTAATTTAAATAAGTAATTTGAAAAGTAGTATTTGATTTTTGAAAATTATTTTAAATTTGGAAATTTTATGAAATCAAGGCGATCTCGCATCTAGAATAGTTTATGTAAACGAGCACCACATCGCAGACCATGTATGCTATCTCGAAGAATAGACACATTGTTTGATGATGGGGCTCGATTAAATAAACTAGAAGATTTGTGACATCCGTTTGGTACGCGAACCAATTTTATAAGCAAACCGAGTTCCACTGTTTAATATGAAAACATTAAACGGGGTTTATATTACACGGGTTCTTAAAATTCCCTATAAAGAGCGAAGCCCTATAGTTAATTACATCTTAAGTGACGGAAATCACTAGAAAACTCTCGATAATAATCGGTAGTTTTGCTCTCAAGAATTTCGAGGTTTAAGTTTTCGAGGATTGAGTTTTGGAATTTCGATTGGGGATGGATCGAATTTGAAACACCTTGTTTTGGGAATTCGAAAGGAAGAAGGGTAGGAGAAATCACGGATTCGAAGCGAACTTCGGTAATTTCCGACTATTCATTGTTTGGTTTGAATTTAGGAAAGTCCTAATGTTTATTTAATGTTTTGATCTTGCCGATTTTAATTAGTTAGGACTTATATTTGTATGATAAAATCATACAAATAGCCTCGAAGATGTGAGGGTTTATGTCGTATCGGACGACTTACCTCGGAAATCTAAGGCCGGTTAGGGCTTAATTTACATGATATGATCATGCGAATGCCTAACGAAGAGTTGAGGATTTATGTTGCACTAGGCGAAACTACCTCGAAGTCCTACGGCTTGGTTATTTAGTTCTAAGGAAAGTTTCTTGAAGTAGATTCGGAGTTTTGCTTGATGACGATGGCCGTCTTTGCCCATCATACTCAGGAGCTCCTTGTTGTTGCGAGAGGTTTAGTTTTAGAAGTCATAAATCGGGAGATGAGAGAAGTGTTTGGTTTTAGAGAAAGTCTTAATTTCCATGTGTCTTTAATATTTTAATTAAAACGGGTCTTAGAGTTGATTAAACGAGACCGATTAAGATCCCGCGGTTCCGTCGTCCGGCAGAGTTATTTTCATCGAATTCACTTAGTCAGGATGAATTTGCTAAACTCAGTTGAATGAGTTCCGCACTTTCATTTAGACCGTGGGAAATCCCGTTAGCAACACGTGGGTTACATCATCAGAGGTATTCCAGATCATTCGATGAGACGTTTTAATTTAGTTGTAGTTGTAGTTTTGTTGTTACGTTTGTGATTAAATTTTGAGTTGTCTTATATTTTGAAATGTTGTGGGGGTGAATTTTATCTTGTAGTGTCTTTTAATTTAGTTATGGGTTTCGGTTTTGGTTTACGTCCTAAAGGTGTAAGTTTTCATGCAACGAGTTGTTTATCATACAAGAAAAGTAAGTGCGATGTGATTAAATAAGTTGCGGTAAAGTAATTTGCAATAAAATAAAAGCGTACTGGAGAGTCTTCCCGTCATTCCAAGTGCACTTAAAACACGGTTAGAATATTTAAGCATTTAAAGTAAGTTCCTAGGTAAAGGTAAGGGAAGGGTTATGGTTTTCTACGAGTTCCTAATCATATAGCTAGTCATTTCTATGACGTCCAGGTTCTTGTATTTTAGTTTGAGGATGATTTTCTTCATCGAAGAACAACTAAGTTCGGTTGTTCTTATAGATATCCTGTCATATTGAGGAAGTGCTTAAGGCGAATCTTAAACATCTTTTCGATATTTCAGGATTGTTTTAAGTCCGAATGAATTTAATTACACAAATGAATTAATCGTCGAGAGTTTAAGTTTTGTTGTCTTGCTCGGTGAACTAGGACATTTGAATATCCTATGAGTGAAGTAACATTTTTTTTTTAACACTCCTTTTAAGAGTTATTGACATCATGAGCTTTCGAGGGCGAATAGATGTTCGAATGAGTTGTGATTTAATTTTAGTTAATGGATTTAAGTTTGGAATAGTGTTCGAAGTTGTTTTAGATTTATTTTGAATTCTTCGCGTCTTAGGTGATGTCTTTTAATTCAATTAAATTTAACTTTGATTTAATTTAATTTAATTTAATTTAGTTTAGTTTTAATTTTAATTTATTTACGATTTAATCTAATTTAGTTTAACTTGATGTGAATTAATTTAATTTAATTTAACTTGATTTAATTTAATTTGTTTAATTTAATTTAATTTGTTTTAATTTAATTTAATTTAATTTGTTTTAATTTAATTTAATTTAATTTATTTTAATTTAATTTAATTTAATTTAATATTATATATATATATATATTTTTAAAATTAATTTAATTTAATTTAATTTAATTTAATTTATTTATTTAACTTAACTTAATTTAATTTAATTATTTAATTTAATTTAATTTATTTATTCAATTTAATTTAATTTAGTTTTATTATTATATTTTCTTTTGATTTAATTTAATTCAATTTAATTTTTTTTTAATTTAATTTTATTTTTAATTTTAATTTTAATTGAAACTTTAAAAAGAGTTTAATAATTTACCTTTAATTCAATTTAAATGATTAAATCTTTTAACATTTTAAGACTTAAATTTGAATTACCTTTTTAATTAAGAATTAAATATTATTGAGATGATTAATTTAGGGATCCTTAGAATAAAGAATAAATCTCTTCCTAATAATATCCACTATTTTAATAATTCCAATTTTATTATTCTTCCAAATTTAATCGATTATTTAATTAAAGTTTATTTCAATTATTTTAAATTGTTTAGTAGGTTTCTACCCTTTAATTATCTAAATTTCAATCATCCAAATCAGATTAAAATCAAATATTTTACTTATTAATTTTATTAAGCCTAAAGTTTTAATTAAGGGTTAAAATTTTAATTACCATTTTGCCCTTCAAGCCTAATAATTTCATAACTCACTAAATTGAGCTCAAATGAATTTGAAATTTTTATGTGACTTCACTCATATGTCAATAAAGACATTAGAGGAGAAAATGTGATTTTTCTGTATTTAATTTATTTATATAGTTATTTTTAGTGGAAAATAAGGATTTCCAAGGAAAATTTAATAATATGACCAAGGGAAAGTTTCTGTCCTTAAGAAAATTATGGGACATTCATAATGACCAGAGGACCACTTGGACCAATTTTTGTGATTTTTTGAATTATATTTTATTTATTAGAATTATTTTAAGTTCTGGAGTATTAATTAATTTAAAAAATAGAATATAAGTTGAAAAATGAATTTTATAATTTTTAAAATTCTCTCTGATATCAAGGATTCCAAAGAATCAAATTTTACAATTTTCTGATTTTTCTTTGATTTATTATAATTATTTTAGTGAAAATGCTAGAAAATACATTTTTTTATTTTAAAAATTACCCTAGGGCTTTAAAATTTAATATCTCATTAAATAGACCTGAGAAAAATATGGGGTTTGTTCCTAAGTGATTAAATTTCAAAATATGACATTTTGGTGAATTTTATTATTTTTGTGATTTTTATTATTTTTAATTATTAAAATATTAAAATAATACTAAAAAATTAACTTTTTTAGAAAATTGAAATTTTAATTTTTTTAAGTTCCCTGATATCGGAGAGGCTCCAAAACCAATTTGGTGAATTTTTGAAAGGTATTTTGAAAGTTATGAATTTTTAAAGTTTAAAATGACTAAATGGCTTAATCAACCCATTTAGTAAGGCTAACTAAGTCCAATTGACTTCAAACTTTTGTGGTGGTTTCCTCCGATCCTAAAGGTCAGTGGAGAATTGATTTCAAGTCGATTTGATGTATAGTTAGCTCTAATTAATTAGAGGTGTATTTTGGGTGTTTAAGCCGATTAGGGTTGTTTTGAGTGAATTAACTCAAGTCCTATTTTTCTAGGGTTCTGCGGTCATAAGGAACATCACCAAATTTTCCTAGAATTTATTTCACAACATGCTAATTTTGGAATTAAAATACTCAAAACGACCACATGCATTTGAAAAATCAATAACTTTTCACGAGAGATGGCCTCGACCTTGGAAAATTCGGGGAATGTTCCCGAGTTCGGAGGCTTAACTACTCTATGGTCTCATGCCATGGTGAATTGTATGAATGCATGGAGAATTAAAACAATGCAAGGAGTAAATAATTAATTAAAAATAAAGTACTTAGGCAAAATTAATTAATTTCTTTTCCACATTATTCTCCTCGATTCATCTGAGCGAGGGTATTTTTATTTTATTTTTGTGATTTTTCTACACGAAGATATGGATTTTTGAAGTTCACGGTGTTTAAATAAATCGGAAAAATCCTAATTTTCTACTTATCCACGCGGCGCCGCGTCGGCCTCGGCGACTCGAAGGGGTACGTGTCGCGGCGTGATTGGGCGCCGCCATCCGAGTCGGCCGTCCCGGGACCCGCGGTTCACGTATCATTTCCTGGTTCGGCGCAATGCGAGCCGTCCGCTCGATACACGCGCGATCCAACGGCTCCACGGTCATCGTCTACGGCGGGTGTGCACCGTGGCCGTCGACCTTCTAACCACTAATTTCTCGCTCGATTCTCAACGGATTTTCGTGTTCTTATGCTCTATGGATTCGTCTTGAAGAGACGAACACATCCATACGGTAAACATGCATTGAAATTTATTCGAATGAAATGGAGAATCTCTGTAAGCTCGGGAAGAAGAATGAGTTCATACCTTTGCTCGGAGAAGTGAAGCTTCGATGCGAGAGTTGTGTCACCTTCGATTGGGTCCGAGTAAGCTCCGGATGAAGTCCCTTGGCACAGTGGATGTCAGCTATGAAAGTGACCACGGCCGATCACAAAGCTTGGAGAGGCTGGAGCAAGCTGGGTGGCTGGAGATGGGGCTTTCGGTGGGAAACTTCTCCTCTTGGTCCGGTGAAGGTGTAGGACCAATCAATTTGGGGATTGGCTCAGCTGTGAAGAAGTGTCCTGGTTTTTGGGCTAAAGTTTGAGCTCGAAATTGAGCTCGATTTGGAGGAATTGAGGTGGAATTCGGTGGGGATCAAGTGCTTTCTATGTGTGGAGAGTGATGCGGAATGATTTTGGCGAGTTTCCTTAAGGTTAGGTTCGGTACCTCTCATGGCCGAGAGGGGTGGTGTTTAAATAGGAGAGGGTGGAGGGCCTCCAGGGAGAGTTAGGGCTTGGGATCAGTGCGCAGGTCGAGGGCGAACGGCCATGGTGGCCATTGGGCATGGGGCGGCTCGACGAGGTAGAATTCCAAAGTTGGCTCACATGTGAGCTCTCGGCCATGGTGTTTTCGGCGACATGGTGGGTGGCCGGCCGAGGCATTGGTCACCATCTTGTTCGGGTGGGTCGGGGGCAGGGGTTTGGTGCATTCGATTGAGGTTTGACATGTGTAAAGTGGTTGAATCAAAGTAGAAAGGGGAAGGGGCCATTTTAGCTTATTTTGGTCGACCCATGCAAATGGGTTGGGTGCACCTCCCAAGACACTGGTTTTGGGGCTGAGGAGGTCGGGTGGGTCGATCTCCCATGTGTGGTGGAGTCTCCATCGAGGATTAGGTGGCAAAGCATGGTTTAGAGTGTGACATGCTTAAGGTAAAAAAGGCTTAAGAAGGATTAGGAAAGGGGGTCCTCCTTTTTCCATTAATGGCTTGATCACATGTCAAACTCTCCATGGCTTCATGTGGCTTGTCCATGGCTTACATGGCTTGTCTTTGGCTTGGGGAAAGCTTGGTCAATTTCATGAAAATGGATTTTAGGAATTTTTTGGTAATTTGATGGAAATTTGTATGAAACTTGATTTGGAATGATTTGATGATGAATTTAGGACTTAGGTATTGAGTTTAATTGAAAGTATGATGAGGGGAAATGTCATATGGGCTTTGGGACCAATTTTGGGCCTTTGGATGTGGTAAAGGATGGGCTTTTAAAATGGTTTAAGGAATGGGCCTTTAAGTTTAAAAATGAATTTATGGATGGAAATTTTGTAAAGAGGTTGGGCCAAATAATTGTTGAGTTTGGTTTAGGGATGTGTCATGAGTGGTTTGGAGTCGATTTGGTGTGATTTGGACTTGAATTGGTTTGAATTTGGGTTTATTTGGTAAGTGGGCCAATGTTGGGTCAAATTGGGCTAACTTGGGCCAATGTTGGGCTAGAGTTGAAATTGATGTAAAATAAATGTTGGGAAATGTTTTGGGAGTGTTTCAAAGAGGTTTTGGCTTTGGTTGGGTTTTGATTTTGGGGTTTGGGCTTATTTGAGTTAGGTTTGGGTTTAGGCCAAAATTGGGCTTTTTGATTTTGGGTTGAATTTGAGTGGGGTTTGGGTCAAAATCTTGGGCAAATCATGTTAGTGTTTTGTTTATGGGGATGTTAAGGAAGGTTTAGAAAAGATTTGGGGTTAATTGGAGTTGAATTGGGTGAGTTTGGGCTAAGTTTGGGTCATGGGTCCAAATTGGGCTTTAAGGCCAAAAGTGAAATTGGATCCCAATGCCAATCAAATTGGGCTTGGATTTGGTCTAGATTGGTGATGGGGATGTTGAATTGAAGTTTAGAATTGAATTGGACCAGAATTTGGGTCAATTGGGTAGGTTTAGTTTGACATTGGGTTTACTTTGGGTTAAAATGGGTCAAATTGGGGGTTTTGATAAAAGTGGAGTAAATTGACAAAATTCGCCCATGGTGTAGTTGGACAAAATGAAATTGGGAATATTTGGGATTTTCTGGAATTTTTTGGGAATTTTCTGAATTTTTTGGATTTTTTGGCTAAGAGGGGTATTTTGGGTATTTGGAGGGTATTGGGAGGTATTTTTGGAATTTTGATATTTTTGGGTATGGATGATCAATTTGATTGGTGAGGACATGTTTAGGAATGATTTTGGAGAATTTTGGGTAGTTTAGGTGATTTTGCGAATTTTGGAGGGTTTGAGGGTATTGGGTAGAGTTGGCGGGTGTAGGGTCCCGGGGGTCCAAAATTGAAAATTTGGAAAATTGAAGATTGGGTGAATGTAAGTGAAATGAAATCATTTTGGTTGAGCCATGAAGCCATATCAAGTCCACATGAGCCATGAAGGGACTCATTTGAGGCATCCACTATGTTGTTCTCTAACCTCTTGCCGAGGGCTTAGGGGTTAAGGACCATCCATGTGAACCACTGCATGAGTCGGGAGGTCAAATTGGGTATGGGTGTGTTCTTTAGGAGGTGTGTGAAAGTGTAGTGTATAGGTGTAGTGTGTGTGTAAGTCGGCCCCCTCACCGGACCAGGGCCAGCAGGGCGATCCTAGGCGAAAGAGTCTCATGGGAACTCATCTTTTAAACTTCCACATTTGACCTCGACCCTCTAGGTGATTAGGGGTCTACAATCAAGTTTGTGGAGTTTGCAGGGAGTTAAGAAGTGGTTTGAATTTCTAAGTGGTGGGTCCCAATTCTAATCCTCTAGGATAGTCAAAGGAAAAGCCTAAGGCTAGATCCTAAGTACTAAAGAGAAGAAGAGAAGACCTCATCAAAAATGAGGTCAACACTATCATAGGCTAGAATCATTTTCAAACTTAGATTGCTGATGAAAATAGTTCAATTTTATAAAGGGTCATTTTAGGATCAAAATTATTTAATTAATAAATGATTTTAACCCTAAATTTCCAAATGTCATTCAAGATTGTTTCTATGACTTAAAAATATTTTTCCTAGGGTCATTGTCTGTTGCCCTATCATTCCTAGTCATTTGAATTTTTATTATCTTAATTTTCAAATTTTTATAATTATTATTTGAAATAATTACAAAGAAACTTGAAAATTCAAGAAAAGTATCCTAGGCATGTTTTCTGTCCTTAGGAAAATTATGGAAGGTCCCTAAGAACATAAAGATAAATGCCACAAAGTTTCATAATTTTTTGATTTGTAAATAAGTTTTAATAATTAGAATACTCTAGAGAGTATTTAATTAATTAAAAATTAAATACTGAGAATAAAATTATGATTTTGGTCTCAAAATTTTGTCCTCTTCAAGAGCTTTCCAGAGGTATTTTTATTTTATTTTTATGACCTCTGGTTAAAAAGATATGAATTTTTGTACTTTGAAGGGTTAAAATGAATTTTTCTTTTTTTTTTAAATTCTGTGCCGCCAAAACCTTCTGCCGTCGACGCGTGTCCTCGGACGCGTCGAATGGGCGGGAAGATCCCGTGCAACGGGTCGGACAGAGGACACCGCGGGCGCAGATCAGCACCGTCCATCCCAAAAGGCACGGGATCGGACGGCTGAGAAAATTCGGGATTTATTTCGAAAATTCCGAAACCCTTAAACTTCAAATGTTAATATCTCACTCATTTCTTGACGAAATTGTGTGATTTTTTTTTAAATGCTCATCTGGATGAGAGGTATCTATCCATACGGTGATGATACACTTTTGAACCAGTATGGCACATGATTTATCAAAAATAGAATTTATTTTGCAAAGATAAATTCCATACCTTGGCCACAAGCAAATCAAGCTAGATCAGACTTTATGGTTGCCTTCTAGGACCCCAATAGAAGATAATTGTTGCAGCAATTTGTTCCAGAAGTAGGGCTTAGAGAGGAATTTGGGAAAAATGCCTAATTTGAAGTTCGTTTTTGAAAATTGGTCAAATTAGCTCAAATGGATTGAAACTATGGCTTGGGATTGATCCTAAAAGATTATGGAAACTCTTAGGAAGAAGTTTTGTGTTGGGAGCAAGAGGGTTTGAGCAGCCTATGGACCTCCCTAAATATTTTCTCCTCTCTTGCTAGTTTCAGCCATGGGGTCTTTTTATAGCAAGAGGATGGTGTTGGCTTAGCTTAGGCTGTTCTAGGGGATTACTTACCTCCTCTATCAGCTCATTGGGTGATCAATTGGCTGAAGATAGGCTTTGATACTTCTCCCTAAGTTTGTCATGATGAGTTTCATCTCTTTGGCTCTTGTCCATTGGCTATTGTGGGAGGTTAATGGTGAGCTGCCTATACCTCTCTTAAGAAGCTTACACCTCACTCCTTAGGCTTGGCAAATGGTGACACATATGCCTAGCCTTCATCATTACCTTTAACCATGGTGGGGGGGTTTCATGTGTGGTTTTCCTCCCATTGGGTGGCTTGGGAGGTGGAGAAGATGGCCTTGTGTTGGCCGGCCACTTCATGGATAGATGATGCTTAGGGTGAAGGAGGTGGTGACACCTCACCCCATGCATAACTATGGATGTTAAGCCATGGGTAATTGTCCTTAAGATGGGCTTAATTAAGTGTTAAATAAGCCTTTAAGATGGTTTAGCCTAATTAATTATGAAGAGGCTAAAAGTTATTTCATTTCTTCTTTAATTCCCATTTTAATTAATTATTTTATTAACTAAAATTGGTGGAAATTATTTTATTAATCAATTTATTAATTGAAAATAATTTCAAATTAATTAATTGATTATTTTTGTCATTTTTGTTGTTTTATGATTTTAATTTAATTTTCATTTTAATTAATTATGTCATTTAATTAAAATTTTGAAAATTAAATCATTAATCATTTTAATTAATCAAAATAATTTTGAAATTAATTATTTGATTAATTTTGTTGTTTTATGTCATTTTATGATTTTAATTTAATTTTCATTTTAATTAATTATCTCATTTAATTAAAATTTTGAAAATTAAATCATTAATCATTTTAATTAATCAAAATAATTTTGAAATTAATTATTTGATTAATTTTGTTATTTTATTTTATTTTTATCTATTTTAATCAAAATAGATAGGTGTTGACGATTTTGACTTAGGTTGATCCAAGTCGACTCAAGTTGATCAAATTGATTTTAGGATGTCCAATTCTTGTGATTTTGTCATTGTGGTGTTTTAAATGTGTCGAGTGGGTGAAAAGGTTGATTTATGGGTCAACGGGAGTGGTCATTGGGTTTGGTACGACAATTTGACCAAAGTTGACTTTTTAGGTCGAAAGGTTGACCTATGGAGTCAACGAGTGTAGGTCATTAGGTGCGGTTTGACCAATTTGACCAAAGTTGACTTTTTAGGTCAAAAGGTTGACCGATGGGGTCAACAGGGTAGGTCATTAGGTCTGGTTTGACCAATTTGACCAAAGTTGACTTTTTAGGTCAAAAGGTTGACCTATGTGGTCAACAGGGTAGGTTATTAGGTTTGGTTTGACCAATTTGACCAAAGTTGACTTTTTAGGTCAAAAGGTTGACCTATGGGGTCGACGGGGTAGGTCATTAGGTACGGTTTGACCAATTTGACCAAAGTTGACTTTTTAGGTCGAAAGGTTGACTCTATGGGGTCAACGAGGGTAGGTCGTTAGGTGCGGTTTGACCATTTTGACAAATGTTGACTTTTTAGGTCGAAAGGGCATTGACTCGTTGTAAAATGAGGTCTGACAAAGGGCTCCGATATGTGTAGAATACTATATAAGTATTCTGCACATATTGGCGTTGACCGAAGTGGTCTAAGAGATGTCTCATAATGATCAGGAAAGAAGGGAATATCATATCACTCCCGGAGGATGTCAGATGTCTTTTATGTTGGTTTGAGATTTTCTTCTTGTATTTGAA
Source organism: Papilionanthe hookeriana x Papilionanthe teres (assembly GCA_022702705.1). Classification (NCBI taxonomy): domain Eukaryota; kingdom Viridiplantae; phylum Streptophyta; class Magnoliopsida; order Asparagales; family Orchidaceae; genus Papilionanthe; species Papilionanthe hookeriana x Papilionanthe teres. Next base: position 17,661,847 of record CM040428.1, on the reverse strand, counting down.
AAGAAATTTATTGGGAGGCAAAATGGATGTCATATTTCATTTCTCAAAATGTCGATGTCCATATTTTGCTAAAGGAATGTCATGATTTCCGTGTCAGGAAAGGACGTATACCCTATAACAGGAGGGAGAAAATGGATGTCATCTTCCATTTCTCAAAATGTCAATGTTAAGACTTGGTTAAAGGAAAGTCATAATTTTCGCATCAGGAAAAGGACTTATATCTAATAACTAACGAGAGAAAATAGATGTCATTTTCTATTTTCCTCAAAATGTCGATGTCAATATCTGGTTAGAGGAAAGCCGTAACTTCCGTATCAGGAAAGGACTTATATCCAATAACCGAAGAGAGAAAATAGATGTCATTTTCTATTTTCCTCGAAATGTCGATGTCGATATACTGGTTAGAGGAAAGTCGTAATTTTCGTGTCGGGAAAGAACTTATATCCGATAACGAAAAGAGAAAATAGATGTCATTTTCTATTTTCCTCGAAATGTCGATGTCGAGATTTGGTTAAAGGAAAGTCGTAATTTCCGCATCGGGAAAGAACTTATATCTAATAACCAAGAGAGAAAATAGATGTCATTTTCTTTTTTCCTCGAAATGTCGATGTCGATATTTGGTTAGAGGAAAGTCGTGATTTCCGTATCGGGAAAGGACTTATATCCGATAGCAGAAGAGTGAAAATAGATGTCATTTTCTATTTTCCTCGAAGTGTCGATGTCGAAGATTTGGTTAGAGGAAAGCCATGATTTCCATGTCGGGAAAGGACTTACATCCAGCTTAGAAGAGAGAAAATAGATGTCGTTTTCTATTTTCCTCGAAATGTCGATGTCAATATTTGGTTAAAGGAAAGTCGTAATTTCCGCATCAGGAAAGAACTTCTATCCAATAACCAAAGAGAGAAAATAAATGTCATTTTCTATTTTCCTCAAAATGTCAATGTCAATATTTGGTTAGAGGAAAACCGTAATTTTCGTATCAGGAAAGGACTTATATCCAATAACCGAAGAGAGAGAAAATAGATGTCATTTTCTATTTTCCTCAAAATGTCGATGTCAAGACTTGGTTAGAGGAAAGTCGTAACTTCCGTATCAGGAAAGGACTTACATCCACTAACTAGAGAGAGAAAATAGATGTCATTTTCTATTTTCCTCAAAATGTCGATGTTAATATTTGGTTAGGGGAAAGCCATAATTTCCGTATCAGGAAAGGACTTATATCCAATAACCAAAGAGAGAAAATAGATGTCATTTTCTATTTTCCTCAAAATGTCGATGTCAAGACTTGGTTAGAGGAAAGCCGTAACTTCCGTATCAGGAAAGAACTTATATCCAATAACTGAAGAGAGAAAATAGATGTCATTTTCTATTTTCCTCAAAATGTCAATGTCGAGATTTGGTTAAAGGAAAGCCGTGATTTCCACATCAGGAAAGGACTTATATCCAATAACCGAAGAGAGAAAATAGATGTCATTTTCTATTTTCCTCAAAATGTCAATGTCAATATTTGGTTAAAGGAAAGTCGTAATTTTCGCATCAGGAAAGGACTTATATCCAATAACCGAAGAGAGAAAATAGATGTCATTTTCTATTTTCCTCAAAATGTCGATTGTCAAGATTTGGTTAAAAGAAAGCCGTGATTTCCACATCAGGAAAGGACTTATATCCAATAACCGAAGAGAGAAAATAGATGTCATTTTCTATTTTTCCCAAAATGTCGATGTCAAGATTTGGTTAAAGGAAAGCCGTAATTTCCGTATCAGGAAAGGACTTAAATCCAATAACCGAAGAGAGAAAATAGATGTCATTTTCTATTTTCCTCAAAATGTCAATGTTAAGATTTGGTTAAAGGAAAGCCGTGATTTCCACATCAGGAAAGGACTTATATCCAATAACCGAAGAGAGTGGCGAACTCACTAATATTTTTTTTGTGGGAATATCCGCTGGGGTTTTGACCTATATAGGTCAAAAGATAATTCTCATGTTTGATTATCATAAGTTATTCATTTTGTCATTTATTGATTTCAGGACCTGTCGACATATCACAGACAATGGGGATATATTTTTCTTCAACACTTTATTTTATTTCCATAAAAAAAAGTCACCGGTACATATTTATTGCAAACAAAAGCTTACAGTACATACATATGTACATATCATATAACACGTTGCAACAAACTACTAATATTTTACATGTCGACGACTACCGATATATCACACATCGACAACTATAGATATATTATATGTCGGGAGTTCTTCACATCATGTTGTAGATTTGGAGATTATCAGATCGTCCATAAACGTCTTACACTCCAAAACATCATTCGTCGAACATGTTTCAGGTGTTCAGACATTCATGGGCTCACAGCAGTTCCAAAGGCTTTAGTCCTTCGAGCTCTGGTATTGGTTGATATCCGTCTGGGCGTTTGTCAGGTTTCATTCGCCACAAGGTGATGGAGATTCGTGGCTTGTTAACACTGGGTATGCAGTGTTTTACATAATCTGCACCGTTCCTTTGGAACAGAAGAACTGATCCTCGGGTTAAAAGGACGCGGCATGTCCCTTCAAATTCTCCTGGTCCCAAGATTTGTATCTCTCTTCCGAATATAACGGAACAACGATTCATTAAAGACAGAGTACAAAATGGTCTTTCAAAATCATGACTGTCGATGTGAGGAGGGATACAATCCCCTTTATCATACATATTAATGATGCAGCTATCGGGAACGCAATCCGCATGTATGATCCCCTAAGCAACGAGTCGTCTGATAATTCGGATTATCACAACGGGTAAAGGGTCGACTTGTTCATGTCGTAGAATCCCAGGAAGATTTCCTTCTCTGTCTCTTGCATAGTTATAGCAACATCCGTATTGAATGGTTCGCCTACCCTTACCTCGAATCCATTTACTAGGTTCATAATAGGTCCTCCTTCGAAGGCGTCCAGCCCTACCATGATCTCGGGCTTCTATGATGTGGTTGATGATAGCAGCTTGTTCAGTTTCATCAAATATTCTGGTAAAAAGTTTAAGACCATCCAGAATATTTATTGTTCTTTTATTGACATATTTATATTGTTCGAAAGTTCTCCACTCAATGGAACGAATTCGTCATATCTCTTCCTTTGTGTGATTCTTTTTGTCTGATATCCTCAAATATTAAGCAGGTGTGACCGATGGTGGAGTGACGACTGCTTTGCCATCCTCTTTTTCAGTAAGGTCTAGATTTGTTGTTTCTGATATTATTTCCTCAAACGGAGTATTGATAGTCCGTGATTTTAACTGACTCATATCTTCCATGTCTTGTTTCTCTTGTAATTGTTTTTTTTGTTTTAGTCGTTTTTTGCGATTTCGTCTTTGCGATCTGGTGAATCCTGTCGTTGGATTTTTGGTTCCTGATGTTGATACTCCTTGTATAGGGGCAGTCATGAATTCTGCTTCATCTGAGCTATCACTGATTGTGAAGTCATATTCTTCAGGTTGTCGGAGTTTGAATTCTATGAAAGGTGTTTGCAGATTAACTTCACTGTGATTCACCAGATAAAGTAATGATCCATGATATATGGATTCAACCTGCTATAGGTCGAAATCAAAGTGAACTCTGGTCCCCGCGTCTATATGTCGACGGTCCAAGGCAAAAGTCATATAATTTCGGAATGAGAAAAATAATCTGTCTTCACGCATTTTTCCTGAAAATATCAAGACATAATATCATTTTAAATTTTCAAATGTTTGTTTAACAAATGAAAGAGGTGTCACAAAACATCAAAGATGATTTTTTGAAAGGAGAATTTATTGTCCCAGTTTATAAATAAGTCTTTATTCATTTCCTTTTTTTTATGTCGCGTAGTATTTCTTTAGAAAACGCCCATTGATTAGGGGCAGAATTCTTTCTCCTTGACAATCCACCAATTGGTAGGATCCTCCGGAATATGTCTTTTCGATTACATATGGACCTTCCCATATGGGTTCGTTTTTGCCATCTATCTTTCGATGAGCTAGTATAGGTCTTCGAAGAACTAAAATTAATTCACCGATTCGAAAGGTTCTAGGATGAACTAGTTAGTCGTGAGCTCGTATCATTTTTACTTGATATAATTCAAGATTTTGTTGGGCTTGCAGACGTTTGCCCTCCAAATTTTCAAGTTCTTCAAGTCGCAACTTGACATTTTCTTCTTCAGTTATTTTATCGGTTATTGCGATTCTGAGAGAAGGAATTTGGACTTCTAGAGGCAAAATGGCTTCAGAACCATATACCAAAGCAAATGGTGTAGACCGTGTTGGAGTTCGGTATGTAGTTCTATAAGCCCATAAAGCTTCTATTAGTCGTTCATGCTACTTGTCTCGGGCTATTACTTAATGTATTTTTCAAGATTTGCACCAATGTTTTATTGAAAGCTTCAGCTAATCCATTGGCTTTAGGGTAATAGATTGTGGAATATCTCCAGTCAATCCCATGCCTTTGGATAAAGTGATTCATTTTTGTGTTTTTGAAGGCCAACCCATTATCTGATATGACTCTTCGAGGAATCCCAAACCTATAAACGATATGGGTTTTAAAGTAGTGGAGAACTTGTTCTGCCTTGACTTCACGAAGGGGTATTGCTTCTGCCCATTTAGAAAAATAGTCAGTAGATGCTAGAATAAATTTATGGCCTTTGGAGGATGGAGGATCTATAGGGCCCACTATGTCAGTACCCCAGCATTCAAATGGCCATGATGCAATGGTCGGATGTAGGAAATTTGGAGGTTGATGTGAAACTACTCCATGTATTTGACATTGATGACATTTCTTTGCAATGTCAAGACAATCTGTCATCATTGTTGGCCAATAATAACCCATTTTTTTATTTTCATTTTCATTTTGGGCCCAGATTGATGTGCACCACGTAAACTGAATGAACATCTTTAACAATCTCTCGAGCTTTAATTTGGTTTAAACATCTTAACCACATTTGATCAAAAGATCGTTTGTAAAGAACGTCATTTATTAGAGCATATGATAATGCTCTTTGTTTAATTTGGTTGGCAATAGAACTATTTTCAGGCAATTTTTCAGTTTCTAAATATTGGATGATTGGTTGTCGCCAATCATCTTTCTCGTCATTTATTGCCATTGTCATATTTTCACCGATTTTATGCAAATTATCCATATCAATTTGAGAAAGAACTTGTCATCCTTTTATAGAAATCGGTATGTCATCTTCTTCTGGACACGCAAATTCCTTTGCAAGTTTTGCCAGAGCATCTACTAGAGAATTGTCTCGTCTTGGGATTAAGAAGAATGTTACATCAGGAATTTGTCGAATTAATTTCAGAGTGTAACGGGAATATTGTTCAAGTCATGGTTTCAGAATTTTGTATTTGCCAGCAATTTGATTGATAATTAACTGGGAATCTCCATAGATATCAATATTCTCAATTTCCATTAATATTGTCAATTCTAGACCGGTTATGAGCGCTTCATATTCGGCTTCGTTATTCGTGCATGGTTACGTCGAATGATAGGAAAATGGCATCATCATTTTGTCTGGAGTAATGAAAATTAATCCTACTCCGGCTTTACCTGGTATGATTGTCTGCTTATCTTTGTCTTTCCATGCAGACGATGCTCCGTCAAAGTAGAGTTCCCATCGATGCATGCTAGAATTTTTTACTTCTGATATTTGTTCATCAGGTAGATCGTCATTAAGGGGTGATCCTGTTGGAATTGGGTGTGCCGCTAAGAAATCTGCTAGGATTTGTCCTTTAATAGCACGTAACGGTACAAATGTTATGTCAAATTGTAACAATATCATTGCCCATCTTGCTAATCTCCCAGAAAGTGTCGGTCGTGTTATTAAATATTGTAACGGGTTAACTCTTGAAATAAGAGTTACTTTATGAGAAAGCATATAATGTCTTAACTTTTGAGCTGCAAAGATCGAGGCTAAACAATGCTTCTCAATTGTCGGATATTTTATTTCCGTTGGAACTAAACAACGACTCAAGTAGTATAACGCATTTTCTTTTCCTTCATCATTTACTTGTGCTAGTAAAGCTCCAAGTGAATTGTCCAAAGCCGCGGTGTAAAGGATTAAAGGTCTTCCTAATACAGGGGCTGCTAAGACAGGAGGGGTTGTCAAATATTGTTTAATGTCTTCAAAGGCATGCTGGCACTTTTCATCCCACACGAATTTAGCATCCTTTCTAGTAAGGACAGTAAGGGGTTGACATCTACCCAATAGATTGGAAATGAAACGTCGTATATATGCTAATTTTCCTTGGAAGGATCTCAATTGAGTTGGATTTTTAGGAGGAGGCATATTTAGAATAGCTTCAATTTTGAGAGGATCAATTTCTATCCCACGATGTCGAACTACAAATCCTAAAAATTTTCCTGAAGTGACAACAAAGGCGCACTTTAAAGGGTTCATTTTAAGATTATAACGTCGTAGTCGTTCAAAGACAATTCTCAAATCGTATATATGATCGTCTTTTTGTTTACTATGGACAACCAGATCGTCGACATAACATTCGACTTGATTATGTATTAGTTCATCAAAAATCCGTGTCATGGCTCTTTGATAGGTTGCACCGGCATTTTCGATCCAAATGGCATAACCTTATAACAATATATGCCCATGGGTGTTCGGAAAATTTGTATTTACTTCATCCTCCGAAAACATTTTTATTTGGTTATATCCTGATGATCCATCCATGAAAGAAAATATTGCATGTTTTGATGCAATATCAACCATTAATTCAGGAATTGGTAAAAGAAATTCATCTATTGGACATGCTTTATTCAAGTCCCTGTAGTCTATGCAGACTCTTATTTGTCCATTTTTCTTTTTAACTGGCACCACATTGGCTAACAATGTTGGATAGTTTTCTTCTCGTATGAAGTGAGCCTCTATCAATTTCTTGACTTCCGCAATGACCTGTTGCTCTATTTCGACACGCATCCTTCTTGGAGCTTGTTTAACTGGGTTTATGATTTGGTCTATCTCGAGTTTATGGATACAACTTCGGAGATAAACCGGGCATTTCGTCATAAGTCCGAGGCAAAATAGTCTTTATATTCCATCAACAATTGAGTTATGTCTTTTATTTCCTCATCATTAAGGAATGAACTAATAAAAGTCGGTTTTGGATTTTCATTAGTTCCTAAATTTATTTCTTTTAGTTCATCGATTGTCGATTTAATTTCTTCTTCCAACTCAGGGAGCATTTTCAATTGGAAGATCGAGGCAATGTTTCGGAATCACATTCTTCGTGATAGTCGAACAAAATTCGTATCATCTAATGGTCCCAAAACTCCGAGATCCAACACCTTTTTTAGAGTTAGAATTTCGTTTATTATCATTCCACATTTGTTCAATGAAATGCGGTTGTTTTAAAGAACATTGTTTGAGCATTAAACTATTTTGAATGAATTTTCATGCCCAAGGAGAATACAACTCAAAAGGAATTTTCATTGATTGTGGAAGATTTTCATCTTCTATTTTTACATCATCTTTAGTACAAGAAGAAGTAGAGCCAAGTCTAAACTTAATTGGCTTTTTTTCATCATTATATACTTCTTTGACTATTAAATTCTCAATCTTAGAAGTGGAGATTGGAGTTAGAGTCATAGAATGTATATAAAGATTGATTTTTTCATACATGGATTCAAATTGTTTCTCTTTGTCTTCTTCTTCTAAAGATATTTTGAATTGGGGTTCCTTTGCAACCACAGATGTCATTTCTTCTTCAAAATCCAGGTGAATTTTAAATTTCAGTGGTGTCTTCATTGTGACAATTGGATCTTCTCTCCTTCGTCCTCGTTCTCGGCCTCGACCTCGAGTGCGAGTCTGACGGAAACTAGCCTCTTTTGTCTTTATTGAAGAAAAATCCTTTTCATTTATTTTCTTTTGTTGGTTCTCTTCTTCCATATTTACCGTTGTCTCTTTGGAAGATATTGTTTTATTTATAGGAGCATAATATGTTGCATCTTCATGTAGACCGATTTCATGAATTGAAAACGGTTGCAGGTCTCCTATAATACGAAATTCTTGTCCTTTTTGTAAATATTTGATACATTGATGTAATGAAGAGGGTACCATTTTATATTCATGGAGCCATGGTACGCAAGTAAGGCATTAAAAGAGGTGTACGAATCAATAATATGAAATTTTGTTGTCGTTGCCAAGTCGGCTATTTTTAAGAGCGAGTGTTATTGATCCAAGGGCCCGTTCTCCTTGTTGATTGAATCCTCTTAACATCATCGTATCCCTTGATAGTTGAGAGGCATCAATGTCTAAGTATCGCGAGAGTTCTCATATTCATAATGTTGATTGAAGCACACGGGTCAATAAGAACTCTCGAAAGTATCGTCTCATTGATGTTTACTTGTAATATATAGTGGACGATTGTGTTCGAGCTGATTCCGAGCAACAAGTCATTATCAGAGAAGGTAATCTTTGTTGATTCCTCTAATGAGTAGGCTTCGTTTTGGGTAGTACTAGCAAGTTGAGTTAAGCAAATGTCAGGGTCCGAAAGGGCCTTGGTTAATGATTCTCTCATTTCTTTGGAAAGTATGAGAGCGTCATAGATGCTTAATTTTGCAGGTAATTTTCTCAAATGTGCCAGTACATTATAATCCACCTTATTGTGAAGATCATCCTTACTTCCTTCGAAGTTCGAGGATATATTGGAGGAATGATCTTATACTGGTGTAATTATTTGTTTTTCTTTTTCTTCGGAGTTATTCTAGGAGGTAAGATTTTTCCACTTCTCGAGTTAATTTCAACTATTTCTTCAAGTTGATTATCCGATTCATTCGTTTCTGAGTCCGAGGACTCCAATCCTATAGAAATCGGAATTCTTTGTAATTGAAGCGTAGCAATGTCATCTTCATTTGTGTCGTTGTCAGATTTCTCATTTTCATTTTCATTAGTTTGGTTGTCTTTAGATTGATCATATACGATTTGAGCATTGTACTATAGGGTTAGAATTCAAATGGTCATTCTCGAAGCATCATCCGGAATAGACAAAATGTACGCGAAAACTAGGATTGTTATTATTCATGATAAAAAGAAAGTCATACAAAGTTATTGGCTTGAGGATTTTTCGTCCTTCGGCCGACATAACTATCCTAGTACAAGAGTGAAATGAACTAGAAGGTACAAAAGGAGTTGCAACCCCTATGTCTTGAAGACCTCTAATCTTTTTCATTTTCTTGATTTTCTTTTTCTTTTCTTTCTTGGGAGATTTTGTAACTTGGTATTTAGCAAAGATCTCTTCAGAAACGCTATCCTTATTTTTAGGATTAAGTTCCTCTATCGAAACCATATTGACTGATCCCTTTTCAGGTTCTTTCAAGTATTCTTTCGGAATGACTATATTTCCATCTTTGAAATTACACTCTAACCAGTCTTTGAAGACAAAACATTCTTCAATTTTATGTCCGAGCATCCTGTGATAAGGACAATAATTAGGATTGTCCTTCATGTCAATTTATGCTGGCCTTTTATCTTCTGGTAGCTTAAATTCAGGTATTTTAAGCAAGCTACGAAATATTTTACTAACGGCTTCTGTTTTAAATGAATATACTTTATTGATTCTTTGAGCCATTGTTTTCTTCTCAGTTGATACTGGGATTGGTTGTTGAAGTTGTAATTGAGGTGATGTCTGTGATGTCGAAGGATTTTGTCGTTGCTTCTTTTGCTCCGGTTGGATTTGCATCACTCTGTTTGCCTTTTTCGCAATATTCCCGGGTTTCTTTTCAAAAGTTTTGATAATTTTTGTCTTTTCAGTTTTCTCCATTACACTCATCTGCTTAACCTCTTCCTGAAGATTGGCAGCTTTACTGAGTAATTTTTCAAAAGTTTTTATCGTAAATCCTTTAAGCATGAATGCTATAGGACCATGGATATTTTTTAGCAGTATTCCAACAGCATGTTGTTCTTGTAATTGTGGCTCACATTTCATGCTGAGGTTTCTCCAGCGTAAAATATAATCTACCAAGGTTTCTCTTGGTTTTTGTTTCTCTACCACCAAATCACCAATAGTGGTGTGATGTTGTGCTCCTGCAAAGCGTTGAATAAAAAGGCTTTCAAGCTCTACAAAAGTTATGACAGATCCGTTGGGAAGTTCTGCATACCAGTCGAAGGCAACTCCCGTGAGGCTGTTAACAAATTGTCGAAATAGGAGAGCGTCATTTCCTCCGAGCATTACGAGCGGCTTGCTCTAAAATGTGCCAGATGTTGTCGGGGATTTCCCGTCCCATCGAACATTTTAAAGACAGGAGGAAAAAAACCTTTATGATATTGAACAGAATTAAATTCCTCTGGGTATGGCCTACCCTTTGGAGTTAATGCTCCAGCTTTTGCCAGAGCCATTGTTTCATTAATCTTTTGTTCCACTATTTTTGTAATATCCTTTTCTGGAGTTTCGTTATGAGGAGAATTCTTTCTCTTTCGAGTGCTTTCCTCAACATCCATAAGTTCTTCTCTGCTTTCAAGGATGTGAATAGCCTCCGGTCTAATGATTTCAATAGCTGGAGAAGGGTCCGCTAGTGGTTTTTGCAAAGTCGCTACCAGTTCTTCCATTCTTTGTTCAAGACGACTTATTTGTTCATCTCGTTGTCGTATCACCTCTCACAATTCATCTTCATTTGATTCTCGTGGTAAGGAAGCAGATCGGGTTTCTACCATGTTAACACTGGCAACATTCTCATTGGAAATTTCAGAAGTATTTTTCCTTTCTTGTCTTGAAAGTTGTTTAATATCATCTTTTAATTTCTTTAATCTCTCCTGAAATGATTTTGTAGAATTTTTTTGCAAATCTCTTCTTGTGAATTATTTGCAGGAGTGTTGGTGGTATCAGAATTTCTTTCAGATGATTTTCGCCTCCATACATTATTTTCAAGTATGGGGCGAGAATTCTCGGTTGGTGTATCATATCCAGTATAAGGATAATTTTCTTTTTGTAGCATCTGGACCAAGTCTGTCATTTTAGCAGTTGTATTTTTCTGCTTCTGACATTAAATTGTCATATCGAGTTTTGTCATTGGTGACCACTACATCTCTTATTCTAGGGCCCAATTGAAATTTTACTGGCACTCGAACACAATGTTTATCAGTTGGGAATTGATAATCAGTTTTTTGATAATCAGAATTTTCCATTGCCAAAATTCTCCTTTTCATGGTGTTGGAGACTGTACAACCCATTTTATCTAATAACTTAGATAATGAACATTTTTCTTTTCGTTCTAATCTCTTAAACACTTGAATGTACGGCACGAAATGGGGAGATCTTTTAGGTTGAAAGGAATTGTCAGTGTATTCAACAGGAATTGAAATATATTGATTTTCCTCTAAAAAGGAAGGATTTCCAAAAATATTATGTTGAAATTCAGGTGATTCAAAATTATCGTTTTCGTTCCACCTTTTCTTTCTTTTAAATGAAGGAGTTTCATGAACGTTCCTTGAAAAAGATCCGATCTCATACATAGATGATGGTGGAACATCATCTTCCTCGTAAACTTGTTTTCCTTTCTTATCACTCTGTCTTTTCATTTCTTCAAGGATGTAAGGTTCTTCGAGTGTATATTCAGGTAAATTATCTGTAAAATTCAGAAAGTCTTCATAAGGTTGCAAGTCAAAATTCTTGAAAAGATTGAGTATCAGTTTGATATGGATTATCTAATATGAATTCCGTTTCACTAAATAATCCATAATCATTATGATAAAAGGGAGGATTTTCCTCTATTGGTATGTCAAAGTCTTGAAAGTAAGAAAAGATCGAATTCGGAGAATCCATTGCGATTTTTTTGTAATTTCAAGAAAAATGAATATTATCGACTTATTTATAAACTGGTAACTTTTATTTTCAAAATTTTGAAATGAAAACAAATGATAACAAAAGATGAGAAGAAAGATTCTCCCCAGCGGAGTCGCCACTCTCTTAGTGGCGATGGAAAAAATAATTTCAGAAATGTCCTTGGTGCGGATGAGGTCATGTCATCGCCATCCAATATATCATATCAATGTCAAGGAGTCGCCATCTAATATTAGCCTAGTTTATTCGTATAAATCCTATGAAGGATTTAGAGAATTTTTAGTACTAATAGTAGAGAAGGATGTTTATAATAATTCTTATATGAGGATATTCTAGAATAACGTATTCTAGAATTTTCATATTAAGAAAAATCATGGTAAACCAGAGATTTCTATTTTGGGTTCTTTTAGATCTCCTATAAAGGTAAGCCACTATAGTTAATTACATCTTAAACAATTCTCAATTGTTTAAGAAAACTTCTGATTAATGTTAATCATTTGTTTTCTAAAAAATTATTTTAAGGAGAGATGTACCCACTATCACTCCCAAATGTCGTTATATCATCTAATTGGATGCTTTAGGTATTATATCTAACCTAAAGGTTCTGGTTTTGTTGTCGTGTCGTTGTTTTGTTGAAAAGTTTCAGGTTATATGTCTAACCTAAAATTTTTGTTTTGTTGTCAATGTCGTTGTTTTGTTGTCAATGTCGTTGTTTTGTTGAAAAATTTCAGGTTATATGTCTAACCTAAAAGTTTTGTTTTGTTGTCAATGTCATTGTTTTGTTGAAAAATTTCAGGTTATATGTCTAACCTAAAAGTTTTGTTTTGTTTTGTTGCTAATATTCCGTCGTCGACGTCCTGCAAAACAGAGTTAGGACACCTTATAACATGCAAAGAAAATCTAAACGGAATTTCTTGTCTTCATCCTGCAAAGAAAATATCGTCAGAAATAATATCACAGAATATTTTTTTGAATGTCAAGTTATTTCGAAATGTCAACTTCATGCTTAATCATGTTGTTTTATTTTTGAAATGTCAAATTTTTGTTGATTATGTCAACATCAGATTTATGTCGGTTATGTCGATTTCAATTTTAGAATGTCGAATTATGTCGGTCTTGATCTGAAATGTTGAATTGATCTTGAGTTTGAACTTAAATTTCGGGTTCGTGTCTATTCTTGAATTCATGTCTATCGAAAGATTTAAATTTAAATTCAATATCGATTGAACTAACTTGGGTTCATGTCTAAGTTAAATTCAATGTTGATTGAATTTAATTAACTCGAGTTCATGTCTGTTTGAACCTAAGTTAATAGGTTTAAAATTAAATTCAATATTAATTGAATTAACTTGGATTCATGTACGGTTGAATCTAAGTTAAATTCGATGTTGATTGAATTTGATTAACTTGAGTTCATGTACGTTTGAACTTAAGTTAAAAGGTTTGAAGTTAAATTCGATATTGATTGAATTACCTTGGGTTCGTGTCTGGTTGAACCTAAGTTAAATTCAATGTTGATTGAATTTGATTAACTTGAGTTCATGTCTGTTTGAACCTAAGTTAAAAGGTTTGAAGTTAAATTCAATATTGATTGAATTACCTTGGGTTCGTGTGCGGTTGAACCTAAGTTAAATTCAATGTTGATTGAATTTGATTAACTTGAGTTCATGTACTGTTTGAACCTAAGTTAAATTCGATGTTGATTGAATTTAATTAACTCGAGTTCATGTCATGTACGAACCTAAATTAAAAAGGTTTGGTTTAGGATGGACTTAATTAAATTTTAAACCTTTTTTAAATAGGATTTAAAGGTTAATCAAGCCTAATAAATTAGACTTAATTAGAATTATAGACCATTCAAATCCATTTTAGGTAAGGTTTAAGTCTTAATCAAGTCTATTTTGTTGAACCTAGATTTAAGATTGTCTTAAGTTCATTAGGGGTTGAACTCAAGTTCAGTTTGATTTAAGTCTAATGTAGATTAGACTTGACTTTGGTTTGGGTTGAGTTTAGGTTCAATGTGGATTGGACCTAAGATTTAGATTAACTTGAGTTCAAGTTGGATTGAATTCAAGTTGGATTATGTTTAGGTTAGGTTCATTGTGGGTTGAACCTAAGGTTTAGGTTTACTTGAGTTCAAGTTGGGTTGGACTCAAGTTAGGCTATGTTTGAGTTTAAGTTAGGTTCAATGTGGATTGGACCTAAGATTTGGGTTAACTTGAGTTCGAGTTGGATTGAACTTCGAGTTAGGTTATGTTTGAGTTTAAGTTAGGTTCAATGTGGATTGGACATAAGATTTGGGTTAACTTGAGTTCAAGTTGGATTGAATTCAAGTTGGATTATGTTTGAGTTTAAGTTAGGTTCAATGTGGATTGGACATAAGATTTGGGTTAACTTGAGTTCAAGTTGGATTGAATTCAAGTTGGATTATGTTTGAGTTTAAGTTAGGTTCAATGTGGATTGGACCTAAGATTTGGGTTAACTTGAGTTCAAGTTGGATTGAACTCGACTTAGGTTATGTTTAAGTTTAAGTTAGGTTCAATGTGGATTGAACCTAAAGTTTAGGTTTACTTGAGTTCAAGTTGGATTGGACTCAAGTTAGGCTATGTTTGACTAAGTTTGGTTTAACTTAAGTCTAATATGGGTTAGACTTAAGTTTGGTTTGATTTTGATTTAGGTTCATGTCAGGTTGAACCTAAGTTTAGTTTAACTTAAGTCTAATGTGGGTTAGACTTAAGTTATGTTTAGGTTTAATTTAGGTTCAATGTGGGTTGAACCTAAGTTTGGTTTGACTTAAATCTAATGTAGGTTAGACTTAAGTTAGGTTTAAGTTTGATTTAGGTTCGATGTGGGTTGAACCTAAGTTTAGTACGACTTAAGTCTAATATAGGTTAGACTTAAGTTAGGTTTAAGTTTGATTTAGGTTCATGTCAGGTTGAACCTAAGTTTGGTTTGACTTAAGTCTAATGTGGGTTAGACTTAAGTTAGGTTTAGGTTTGATTTAGGTTCATGTCAGGTTGAACCTAAGTTTGGTTTGACTTAAGTCTAATGTAGATTAGGCTTAATTTAGGTTTAGGTTTGATTTAGGTTCAATGTGGGTTGAACCGAAGTTTGGTCTGACTTAAGTCTAATATAGGTTAGACTTAAGTTAGGTTTAAGTTTGACTTAAGTTCATGTCAGGTTGAACCTAAGTTTTGTTTGACTTAAGTCTAATGTGGGTTAGACTTAAGTTAGGTTTAGGTTTGATTTATAGGTTCATATCAGGTTGAACCTAATGGTTTGGTTTAGGTTTGACTTAAGTTCAGTGTAGATTGGACTTAAGTTTGACTTAGATCTAACTAAGTTTGGTTTGACTTAAGTCTAAATGGGTTAAGCTTAAGTCAGGTTTGATTTTTTTTTTTTAACCTTAGTTAATTAAGGCTTAATGGTCTTATTAAGTCTAAGGTTTAAAACTAATTAGGATTTGAATTTAGTTAAGCTTTAGTTGGTTAAGGCTTAATGGTTTGATTAGATCTAAAGGTTAGATCTAATTAGGGTTTGAGTTTGATTAAACCTTAGTTAGTTAAGGTTCAATAACTTAATTAGGTCTAATGGGTTAGACCTAGTTAGGGTTTAAGTTTAATTAAACCTTAGTTAGTTAAGGTTTAATGGTTTAATTAGGTCTAAGGGTTGGGCCTAATTAGGGTTTAAGTTTGATTAAAGCTTATTTAGTTAAGGCCTAATGGTTTAATTAGGTGCAGGGTTAGACTTTAATTAGGGTTTAGGTTTGATTAAACCTTAGTTAGTTAAGGCATAATGGTTTAATTAGATTACAGGGTTAGATCTAATTAGGGTTTAGGTTTGATTAAACCTTAGTTAGTTAAGACTTAATGGTTTAATTAGGTCAGGGTTAGACTTAATTAAGGTTTAGGTTTGATTAAACCTTAGTTAGTTAAGGTTTGAATGGTTTAATTAGGTCTAAGGGTTAGACCTAATTAGGGTTTAGGTTTGATTAAACCTTAGTTAGTTAAGGCTTAATGGTTTAATTAGGTCTAAGGGTTTAGACCTAATTAGGGTTTAGGTTTGATTAAACCTTAGTTAGTTAAGGCTTAATGGTTTAATTAGGTCTATGGGTTTAGACCTAATTAGGGTTTAGGTTTGATTAAACCTTAATTAGTTAAGGCTTAATGGTTTAATTAGGTCTAAGGGTTAGACCTAATTAGGGTTTAAGTTTGATTAAACCTTATGTTTAAGGAGGTTAATTAAGTTTAGTATGTCTTTAAACCTAATTAAGGGAATTTAGTTTTGATTAATTAAATTTAATATGTCTTTAAACCTAATTGAAGGGTGTTTGGTTTTGTGTTAATTAAGTTTAATATGTCCTTAAACTTAATTAAAAAGAGTTTACTTTTTATTAAACTTAATTTAGGTAAGGTCTAATAGGTTAATTAAGTTTAATGTGTCCTTAAACTTAATTAAAAAAAGTGTGTCTTTAAACTTAATTAAAGAAGTTTAATTTTTATTAAACCTAATTTAGGTAAGGTTGTTGACCTCATTTTTGATGAGGTCTTCCCTTCTTCTTTTAGTGCTTAGGATCTAGCCTTAGGCTTTTCCTTTGACTATCTTAGAGGATTAGAATTGGGACCCACCTTTTAGAAATTCAAACCACTTCTAAACTCCCTGCAAACCCCACAAACTTGACTTGTAGACCCCTAATCACCTAGAGGGTTGAAATCGAATGCGGAAGTTTAAAGGATGAGTTCCTATGGGACTCTTTGGCCTTAGGATTGCCACAGGTGGCTCTGGTTTGGTGAGGGGCTGACTTACACACACAACACTTATACACTACACCTTCACACACTTCCTAAAAACACACTCATGCCCGACTTGACCTCCTGACTCATGTAGGTGATTCACATGGATGGTCCTTAACCCCTAAGCCCTTGGTAAGCAGGGTTAGGAACAACATAGTTGATGCCTCGAATGAGTCCTTTCATGGCTCATGTGGACTTGATATGGCTTCATGGCTCAACAAAAATGATTTCATTCCACTTACATTCACCCAATCTTCCATTTTCCAAATTTTTAATTTTTGACCCCGGGACCCTACACACGCCAACCTACAAAACCCTTGAAACCACCCAAATTTTACAAAACCACCTAAATCACCCAAAAATCTCCAAAACCAATCCCAAATATTCCCACATTACTCAAATTGATCATCCATACCCAAAAAACACCAAAAATTCCAAAACACCTCCCAATACCCTCCAAATACCCAAAATACCCCTCCTAGCCAAAAAATCCAAAAATTCAGAAAATTCCCAGAAAATTCCAAAAAATCCCAAATATTCCCAATTTCATTTTGTCCAACTACACCATTGGCCAATTTTGTCAATTTACCCCACTTTTATCAAAACCCCCAATTTGACCCATTTTAACCCAAAGTGAACCCAATGTCAAACCAAACCTACCCAATTGACCCAAATTCTGGTCCAATTCAATTCTAAACTTCAATTCAACATCCCCAATACCAATATAGACCAAATTCAAGCCCAATTTGATTGGCATTTGGATCCAATTTCACTTTTGGCCTTAAAGCCCGATTTGGACCCATGACCCGAACTTAGCCCAAACTCACCCAATTCAACTCCAATTAACCCCAAATCTTTTCTAAACCTTCCTTAACATCCCCATGAACAAAACACTAACATGATTTACCCAAGATTTTGATCCAAACCCCACTCAAATTCAACCCAAAATCAAAAGGCCCAATTTTGACCTAAACCCAAGCCTAACCCAAATGAGCCCAAACCCCAAAATCAAAACCCATCAAAGCCAAAACCTCTTTGAAACACTCCCATAAACATTTCCCAACATTAATTTTACATCAATTTCAACCCTAGCCCAACATTGGCCCATGCTAGCCCATTTTGGCCCACCTTAGCCTCTTTACCGAAAAGCCATATCCAACCCGATTCAAACCCAAATCACCTCAAATTTGTTTCAAAACACTCATGACACATCCCTAAACCAAATTCAACAATTATTTGTCCCAAGCCTTTACCAAAATTTCATCCCAAAATCCATTTTTAAAATTCAAAAGCCCACTTTCCTAAAACATTTAAAAGCCGATCTAAAACCATTTCAATGAACCCAAAATCTACCCTAAAGCCCACATGACATTTCCCCTCATCATACTTTCAATTAAACTCAATACCTAAGTCCTAAATCCATCATCAAATTATTCCAAATCAAGTTCCATACAAATTTCCATCAAATTAGCAAAAAATTCCTAAAACCCTTTTCATGAAACAAGTCAACCTTTTCCCAAGCCAAATGGAGCCATGAGCAAGCCATTCTCAAGCCACATGAAGCCATGAGGGCTTTGACTTGTCATTTGTCCATTTATGGCAAGAAGAGGGGCCCTTTCCTAATCCTTCTTAAACCCTTTTTACCTTAAGCATGTCGCACACTAAACCATGCTTAGCCACCTCACCATGGATGGGGACTTCACCACTCCATGGCGAGTGACCCAAGTGACTCTTTTCGGCCCGAAACCGGACCTTGGGTGGTGCACCTAGCCCAAAAGGATGGGTTGACCCAAACCTAGCCAAAATGGTCTTTTCCCCAATCCATTCCAAGCCATCTCCTTTACACATGGCCATTGCCAATTGCTTGCACAAACATCCAGCCACGACCCACTTAACCACGAGGGTGACCCTTGCCTGCCAGGCCGGCCACCCCGATCGTCGGAAAACCCCATGGCCGAGAGCTCACATGTGAGCCAACATTGAAATTCTCCATTGCTGACTTGTCTCGACCCGAATGGATAGCATGGCTGTTCTTCCCTTGACCTAAGCAGTGATCCCAACCATTAAACCCCCCAGGAGGCCCTCGGCCACCGCTATTTAAACCCCCCACCTCTCGGCCATGAAGAGGGTGCTGAAACAAACCTTAAGGAAACTCTGCCAAAATTGTTCCAGACTACTCCCCATACACAGAGCACTTGATCCCCACTGAAATCCCCCTGCCATTTCTTCTCTGTGAGCTCAATTTCAGAGTTGAAATCCAAGCCCAAAACCAGGACACTTCTCCACAGTGGACCAATCCTCAAATTGGTTGTTCCTACACCTTCACCAGGCCAAGAGAAGAGGTTTTCCAGTAAAAGCCCCATCTCCAGGCCACCCAGCTGTTCTAGACTCCAAAGGTTGTGATCGGCCTTGGTGGAAGTCCAACCTAGACAATTCACCAGACCAGGAGACTTCATCTGGAGCTTGCTAGGACCCGATCGAAGGTGCAACAACTCTCATATCGAAGCCACACTTCTCTGAGCAAAGGTATGAGCCAATTCTTCATCCCGAGATTCTGGAGATTCTCCATTTCAAATGCTTTAATTTCATAGCATGTTTACCGTATGGATGTGTTCATCTCTTCAAGACGAATCCATAGAGCATAAGAACACGAAAATCCATTGAGAATCGAGTGAGTTCTTAGGGTTAGAGTGTGGACGGTCACGGGATCGCACCAGTCGTAGACGATGACCGAGAACCGTCGGATCGCGCGTGTATCGGATGGACGGCTCGGATTGCGTCGGACCGGCGGATGGTACGTGAACCGCGGGGCCCCGGGCGGCCGAGTCGGATGGCGGCGTCGAATGGGAGCGCGCCGCGCGGCACTTCGGAGCTGCCGAGGTTGACGCGGCGCCGAGCTCGGATAAGTAGAAAAATAGGATATTTTCTATTTATTTAATTCCCTAAACTTCAAAAATTCATAACTTTGTGTAGGAAAATCATAAAAATAAAATAAAAATACCCTCTTGCTCGGTGAACGAGAGGAGAATAATGTGGAAAAGAAATAATTTAATTTCATCAAGTATTTTATTTTTTATGATTTATTTACTCTCTGCATTCATTTAATTCTCCATGCATGTATACAATTCACCATGGCATGAGACCATAGGGCTTTTGAAGCCTCTAAATTTGGGAACATTCCCTGAATTTTCCAAAGTCAGAGGCCATCCCTATGAAGAGTTATTGATTTTTCAAATCCATGTCACTGTTTTGAGCATTTTAATTCCAATAAATAGCATGTTGTGAAATAAATTCTAGGAAAATTTGGTGATGTTCCTTATGACCAGAGAACCACTAGGAAAAATAGGTTTTGAGTTAGTTCATTTCGAACAACCCTAATTGGCTTAAACACTCAAAATAGGTCTCTAATTAATTAGAGCTAGCCATACATCAAATTGACTTGAAATCAATTCTCCACTGACCTTTAGGATCAGAGGAAACCAACATAAAAATTTGAGGTCAATTGGACTTGGTTAGCCCTACTAAATGGGTTGATTAAGCCACTTAGTCATTTTAAACTTTAAAAATTCATAAATTTCAAAATATCTTTCAAAAATTCACCAAATTGGTTTTGGAGTCTCTCTGATATCAGGGGAATTTAAGAAAATTAAAATTTCAATTTTCTAAAAAGTTGATTTTTAATATTATTTTAATATTTTTAATAATTAAAAAATAATAAAAATCACAAAAATAATAAATTTCACCAAAATGTCACATTTTGAATCTTAATCACTTAGGAACAAACCCCATATTTTTCTTAGGTCTATTTGGTGAGATATTAATTTTTAAAGCTCTAGGGTAATTTTAAAATTAAAAAAATGTATTTTCTAGCATTTTCACTAAAATAATTATAATAAATCAAAGAAAAATCAGAAAATTGTAAAATTCAGTTCTCTGGAATCCTTGATATCAGAGAGAATTTTAAAAATTATAAAATTCATTTTTCAACATTTATTTTATTTTTAAATTAATTAATACTCCAGAACTTAAAATAATTCTAATAAATAAAATATAATTCAAAAAATCACAAAAATTGGTCCAAGTGGTCCTCTGGTCATTAGGAATGTCCCCTATTTTTCTTAAAGACAGAAACTTTCCCTTGGTCATGTTATTAAATTTTCCTTGGAAATCTCTATTTTCTACCAAAAATAATTATATAAATAAATTAAATACAGAAAAATCACATTTTCTCCTCTCATGTCTTTATTGACATATGAGTGAAGTCACAAAAAATTTCAAGTTCATTTGAGTTCAATTTAGTGAGTTATGAAATTATTAAGCTTAAAGGGTAAAATGGTAATTAAAATTTTAACCCTTAATTAAAACTTTAGGTTTAATAAAAAAAATTAACAAGCAAAATATTTGATCCTAATCTGATTTGGATGATTGAAATTTAAATAATTGAAGGGTAGAAACCCATTAAGCAATTTAAAATGATTAAACTTTAATTAAATAATTGATTAAATTTGGAAGAATAATAAAAATTGGAATTATTGAAATAGGGATATTATTAGGAAGAGATTTATTCTTTAATTAAAAGATCCCTAAATCAATCATTTCATTAATGTTTAATTCTTAATTAAAGTAATAATGCAAATTTAAAACATTAAAAGACTTAATTATTAAACTAAAATTAAATTGTTGAACACTTTTAAAATTTTAATTGAAATTAAATAAAATTAAATCAAATTAAATAAAATTAAATTAAATTTAAAATTAAATTAAATTAAATTAAATTAAATCAAATTAAATTAAATTAAAAAAAATTAAATTAAATCAAATTAATCTAATGTAACATCAAATCAAACTAAATTGAATTAAATTAAATTAAATTAAATTAAATTAAATTAAATTAAATTAAGTTGAATTAAATAACATCACCTAAGACATAAAGAATTCAAAAATAAATCTAAAATAACTTGAACACTATTCCAAACTTAAATCATCAATTTGAACTTGAAATTGAATCACAAATCATTAAATATCATTTTGCCCTTAGGAGCTTTAGTTATCATAACTCCTAAACAGAATATTAAATGAAATGTTACTCCACTTATAGGATATTCAAATGTCCTAAGTTCACTGAGCAAGTTAACAAAACTTGAAAACCTCGGACGATCGATTCATTTACATAATTAAATTCATTTGGACTTAAAACAATCCTAGAAATATTGAAAAGATGTTTAAGATTCTTCTTAAGCACTTCCTCAATATGATAGGATATTTATAAGAACAATTGAACTTAATTATTCTTTGATGAAGAAAATCGTCTTCAAACTAAAATACAAGAACCTAGACGTCATAGGAAATGACTAGCTATAGGATTAGGAATTTGGTAGAAAACCATAACCCTTACCTTAGCTTTACCTAGGAACTTGCTTAAATGTTCTAATCATGTTTTAAGTGCAGCTTGGAATGACGGGAAGACCCTCCGGGTACGCTTTTATTTTATTGCAATTTACCTTATTGCAATTTATTTAATCGCATCGCACTTACTTTTCTTGCATGATAAACAACGAGTTGCATGAAAACCTACACCTTTAGGACGAGAAAACAAAACTGAAACCAAAACTAAGTTAAAAGTCATTGCAAGATAAAATTCACCGCCACAATATTTCAAAATATAAAACAACTCAAAATTTAATCACAAACAGAACACAAAACTACAATTACAACTAAATTAAAACGTCTTGTTGGATGATCGGGAATACCTCGGATGATGTAACCTACGTGTTGCTAACGGGATTTCCCACGGTCTAAATGAAAGTGTGGAACTCATTCGGTTGAGTTTAGCAAATTCATACGGACTAAGTGAATCCGATAAAAATAATGATGCGGAAGGATGGAGCCAGTGGGATCTTAACCGGTGTCGTTATAATCAACTTTAAGATTTGTTTTAATTAAAATACAAAAAACACTTGGAAATTAAGACTTCTCTAAACCAAAACACTTTTCTCATCCCCTGATTTATGATTTCTAAAACTAAACCTCTACAACAACAAGGAGCTCGAAGCATGGTGGGCAGCACGGCCATCGTCGTCAGCAAAACAACTCTACATCAGCTAAACCATTCTTAGAATTGAACAACCAAGCCATAGGACTTCGAGGTAGTTTGCCTAGTGCAACATAAATCCTCAACTCTTCGTTAGGCATTTGCATTGCAAATTAAGCCCTAACCGGTCTTAGGACTCCGAGGTAGTCGTCCGATACGACATAAACCCTCATATCTTCCAGGCTATTTGTGTGATTCTATCATATAAATATAAGCCCTAATTAATTAAAATTGACAAGATCAAAACAATAAATAAACATTAGGACTTTCCTAAATCCAAGCCAAACAATAGGATAGTCGGGAGATTATCGAAGTTCACTTCGAATCCGTAATCTCTCCTACTTTTCTTCCTTTGAATTCCCAAAATAAAATGTTCCAAACTTGATCCATTCCCTATTGAATTTCCAAAATTCAATCCTTTGAAACCTTAAACTTTGAAATTCTTGAGAGCGAGATTATTGATTATTATCGAGAGTTTTCTTAGGAGATTCCCATCACTTAAGATGTAATTAACTATAGGGGCTTGCCCTTATAGGGAATTTTAAAGAACCCAGGTAATATAAACCCTATTTAATGTTTTCATATTAAACAGGGGAATTTGTCGGCTTATAAAATTGGTTCGCGGACCAAACGGATGTCATAAATCTTCTAGTTTATTTAACCGAGCCCCACCATCAAGCAGTGTGTCTATCCTTAGGGATAGATACACGGTTTGTGGTGCGATGCTCGTTTATGTAAACTATTCGGGATGTGAGATCAGTTTGATTTTATATCTTAAAATCTTCAAATTTAAAAAATTATTTTCAAAGTCAAATACTACTTTCTAAGTTATATATATATTTAAATTAAATTTAAAATTCGCCGACAAAGGTTTAATGGGTTAATTAAGTTTATTGTGTCCTTAAACTTAATTAAAGAAGTTTAATTTTTATTAAACCTAATTTAGGTAAGGTTTAATGGGTTAATTAAGTTTAGTGTGTCTTTAAACTTAATTAAAGAAGTTTAATTTTTATTAAACTTAATTTAGGTAAGGTTTAATGGGTTAATTAAGTTTAGTGTGTCCTTAAACTTAATTAAAGAAGTTTAATGTTTATTAAACCTAATTTAGGTAAGGTTTAATGGGTTAATTAAGTTTAGTGTGTCCTTAAACTTAATTAAAGAAGTTTAATTTTTATTAAACCTAACTTAGGTAAGGTTTAATGGGTTAATTAAGTTTAGTGTGTCTTTAAACTTAAAGAAGTTTAATTTTTATTATACCTAATTTAGGTAAGGTTTAATGGGTTAATTAAGTTTAGTGTGTCGTTAAACTTAATTAAAGAAGTTTAATTTTTATTATACCTAATTTAGGTAATGTTTAATGGGTTAATTAAGTTTAGTGTGTCCTTAAACATAATTAAAGAAGTTTAATTTTTATTAAACCAAATTTAGGTAAGGTTTAATGGGTTAATTAAGTTTAGTGTGTCCTTAAACTTAATTAAAGAAGTTTAATTTTTATTAAACCTAATTTAGGTAAGGTTTAATGGGTTAATTAAGTTTAGTGTGTCCTTAAACTTAATTAAAGAAGTTTAATTTTTATTAAACCTAATTTAGGTAAGGTTTAATGGGTTAATTAAGTTTAGTGTGTCCTTAAACTTAATTAAAGAAGTTTAATTTTTATTAAACCTAATTTAGGTAAGGTTTAATGGGTTAATTAAGCTTAGTGTGTCTTTAAACTTAATTAAAGAAGTTTAATTTTTATTAAACCTAATTTAGGTAAGGTTTAATGGGTTAATTAAGTTTAGTGTGTCATTAAACTTAATTAAAGAAGTTTAATTTTTATTAAACCTAATTTAGCTAAGGTTTAATGGGTTAAATAAGTTTAGTGTGTCCTTAAACTTAATTAAAGAAGTTTAATTTTTATTAAACCTAATTTAGGTAAGGTTTAAAGGGTTAATTAAGTTTAGTGTGTCCTTAAACTTAATTAAAGAAGTTTAATTTTTATTAAACCTAATTTAGGTAAGGTTTAATGGGTTAATTAAGTTTAGTGTGTCCTTAAACTTAATTAAAGAAGTTTAATTTTTATTAAACCTAGCTTAGGTAAGGTTTAATGGGTTAATTATGTTTAGTGTGTCCTTAAACTTAATTAAAGAAGTTTAATTTTTATTAAACCTAATTTAGGTAAGGTTTAATGGGTTAATTTAGTTTAGCGTGTCTTTAAACTTAATTAAAGAAGTTTAATTTTTATTAAACCTAATTTAGGTAAGGTTTAATGGGTTAATTAAGTTTAGTGTGTCCTTAAACTTAATTAAAGAAGTTTAGTTTTTATTAAACCTAATTTAGGTAAGGTTTAATGGGTTTAAATGTCATTTTAAGCCTTAATTGAATCTAATCTTGTCATTTTAGACTCGAAGTGAGGTTTATTATTAGCCTTATCATAGGCTAGAATCATTTTCAAACTTAGATTGTTGATGAAAATAGTTCAATTTTATAAAGGGTCATTTTAGGATCAAAATTATCTAATTAATAAATGATTTTAACCCTAAATTTCCAAATGTCATTCAAGATTGTTTCTATGATTTAGAAATATTTTTCCTAGGGTCATTGTCTGTTGCCCTATCATTCCTAGTCATTTGTATTTTTATTTTCTTAATTTTCAAATTTTTATAATTATTATTTGAAGTAATTACAAAGTAACTTGAAAATTCAAGAAATGTATCCTAGGCATGTTTTATGCCCTTAGGAAATTATGGAAGGTCCCTAAGAACATAAAGATAAATGCCTCAAAGTTTCATAATTTTTTGATTTGTAAATAATTTCTAATAATTAAAATACTCCATAGAGTATTTAATTAATTAAAAATTAAATACTAAGAATAAAATTATGGTTTTGGTCTCATAATTTTCTCCTCTTCAAGAGCTTTCCAGAGGTATTTTTATTTTATATTTATGACATCTGGTTAAAAAGATATGAATTTTTGAAGTTTGAAGGGTTAAAATGAATTTTTCTTTTTTTTTTTTTAATTCTGCTCCGCCAAAACCTCCCGCCGTCGACGCGTTTCCGCGGACGTGTCGAACGGGCGGGAAGATCCCGTGTAACGGGTGGGACAGAGGACACTGCGGGCGCAGATCAGCGCCGTCCATCCCAAAAGGCGCGGGATCGGACGGCTGAGAAAATTCGGGATTTATTTCGAAAATTTCGAAACCCTTAAACTTCAAATGTTAATATCTCACTCATTTCTTGACGAAATTGAGTGATTTTTTTTTTTTTAAATGCTTATCTGGATGAGAGGTATCTATCCATATGGTGATGATACACTTTTGAACCAGTATGACACATGATTTATCAAAAATTGAATTTATTTTGCGAAGATAAATTCCATAACTTGGCCACAAGCAAATTAAGCTAGATCAGACTTTATGGTTGCCTTCTAGGACCCCGATAGAAGATAATTGCTGCAGCAATTTGTTCCAGAAGTAGGGCTTAGAGAGGAATTTGGGAAAAATGCCTAATTTGAGTACATTTTTAAAATTGGTCAAATTGGCTCAAATGGGCTGAAACTATGGCTTGGGATTGATCCTAAAAGATTATGGAAGCTCTTAGGAAGACGTTTTGTGCTGGGAGCAAGAGGGTTTGAGCAGCCCATGGACCTCCCTAAATATTTTCTCTTCTCTTGCTAGTTTCGGCCATGGGGTCTTTTTATAGCAAGGGGATGGTGTTGGCTTGGCTTAGGCTGTTCTAGGGCATTACTTACCTCCTCTATCAGCTCATTGGGTGATCAATTGGCTGAAGATAGGCTTTGATGCTTCTCCCAAAGTTTGCCATGATGAGTTTCATCTCTTTGGCTCTTGCCCATTGGCTATTGTGGGAGGTGAATGGTGAGTTGCCTATACCTCTCTTAAGAAGCTTACAACTCACTCCTTAGGCTTGACAAATGGTGACACATATGCCTAGCCTTCATCATTACCTTTAACCATGGTGAGGGGGGGTTTCATGTGTGGTTTTCCTCCCATTGGGTGGCTTGGGAAGTGGAGAAGATGGCCTTGTGTTGACCGGCCACTTCATGGAGAGAAGATGCTTAGGGTGAAGGAGGTGGTGACACCTCACGCCATGCATGACTATGGATGTTAAGCCATGGGTAATGGGCCTTAAGATGGGCTTAATTAAGTGTTAAATAAGCCTTTAAGATGGTTTAGCCTAATTAATTATGAAGAGGGTAAAAGTTATTTCATTTCTTCTTTAATTCCCATTTTAATTAATTATTTTATTAACTAAAATTGGTGGAAATTATTTTATTAATCAATTTATTAATTGAAAATAATTTCAAATTAATTAATTGATTATTTTTGTCATTTTTGTTATTTTATGATTTTAATTTAATTTTCATTTTAATTAATTATGTCATTTAATTAAAATTTTGAAAATTAAATCATTAATCATTTTAATTAATCAAAATAATTTTGAAATTAATTATTTGATTAATTTTGTTGTTTTATGTCATTTTATGATTTTAATTTAATTTTCATTTTAATTAATTATCTCATTTAATTAAAATTTTGAAAATTAAATCATTAATCATTTTAATTAATCAAAATAAATTTGAAATTAATTATTTGATTAATTTTGTTATTTTTATTTCATTTTTATCTATTTTAATCAAAATAGATAGGTGTTGACCAATTTTGACTTGGGTTGATCCAAGTCAGCCCAAATTGATCAAATTGATTTTAGGATGCCCAGTTCTTTTGATTTTGTCATTGTGGTGTTTTAAATGTGTCAGTGGGTGAAAAGGTTGATTTATGGGTCAACAGGACTGGTCATTGGGTTTGGTCTGACCAATTTGACCAAAGTTGACTTTTTAGGTCAAAAGGTTGACCAATGGGGTCAATAGTGTAGGTCATTAGGTCTGCTTTGACCAATTTGACCTAAGTTGACTTTTTAGGTCAAAAGGTTGACCTATAGCGTCAACAGGGTAGGTCATTAGGTCTGGTTTGACCAATTTGATCAAAGTTGACTTTTTAGGTCAAAAGGTTGACCTATGGGGTCAACAGGGTAGGTCATTAGGTCTGGTTTGACCAATTTGACCAAAGTTGACTTTTAGGTCGAAAGGGTGACTATGGGGTCAACGGGGTAGGTCATTAGGTACGGTTTGACCAATTTGACCAAAGTTGACTTTTTAGGTCAAAAGGTTGACCTATGAGGTCAACAGGGTAGGTCATTAGGTCTGGTTTGACCATTTTGACCAATGTTGACTTTTTAGGTCAAAAGGGCATTGACTCATTGTAAAATGAGGTCAACAGGTTGCTTGAGGATACTCTTAAGGAATTCCTTTCTAAATTATTTCAAACAGATTTGGATGCCAAGAAAGTGAGAGAAGAGAAGGAGAGGTGTATTTTGGTGTGAGTAAAGTGTTTTAGGCATTTGGAGAGTGAGTGTGTTAGGTGTTAAAGTGTGTGGAAGTCTTATTTTGTGAGGGATTCTTCTTTAAAGAGTGTAGGAGGAGGAGGAATGTAAAAGTCTGCTTCTTCCTTACAATTCTAAGAGGGAATTGAGCATTGTTGTGAAGAGGGAAAATCAATCAAAGGAACTTCAAAGGATTTGCTTGGGGAAGAAATAGAGATAAGTCGTATTTAATTCTTATGGTTTGTATGACTTTGCTTATATATATATATATATTATCATTGCTGGTTCTGAGATGAGAATTTTTAAGTGGACTCCAGAGTTTAACCCCAGAAATGAGCCACCAGTAGTTCCCATCTGGTTTAAATTTCCTGAGCTCCCTCTCAGATATTTTAACCAGAATGCCTTTTTCAACATTGCTAAAGCTATTGG
The DNA here is from genome assembly GCA_022702705.1 of Papilionanthe hookeriana x Papilionanthe teres. Classification (NCBI taxonomy): domain Eukaryota; kingdom Viridiplantae; phylum Streptophyta; class Magnoliopsida; order Asparagales; family Orchidaceae; genus Papilionanthe; species Papilionanthe hookeriana x Papilionanthe teres. Next base: position 17,633,352 of record CM040428.1, on the reverse strand, counting down.
CACTCCTTTGAGATTGGATAATCCCACCAAGAACAAGGCTAGACCTGCTGCTGCAAGGGTTATAATTGAGAGAGATGTTACACTCCACGAAATTAAGAGGCTTTGGGTAGGTTCGATGGGGAGGCCTCTCGGCAGTGTCGTGATCATGGAGCGACGAACCTTATTACCTGCAATCATTGCGGAATGTTTGGGCACACGGTTAACAAATGCTATAGACTCCACCCTCCTTCAGAAAGCATGCCGAGGTGCCTGCTTCACTTTCTGCTGGTGTACTTGGACCTGTCCCACCAGTTGTGAACATTTCCCCCATCCTATATCTCCACCTCAACCCCTTTCTAACCTTCTTATGGGCAACTCGTCCTCATCCCCCTCTAAACCATCTATCTTACACAGTATTGCTCGAACTATTACCTCCCCTTCATCCAGCCCCCCTTCACTTCACCCGACTCCCTCACATTTAGACTGTTCACCTCTACCCATCTCACCTTCTCATAGTGCCATCCCATCCCCCCCTCATCCCCCTTCCCCTCTATCCCCTATTAACCCATCAGAATTTGCTACTTCAACCTCTTCCCCTCCTATCTTCCCCATTCCTTCTGACTGCTCTCCTCTAGGTAGAATGAGGGAGAAAATTCTCCCTGTTGCCATCATCTCCCCCACTACTTCATCTGATCCTGCTTTTAGTGAGAATAAATTGACTGAGGGAGAGTGGCATGTCATTACCCCTAAAAAGAAAAGGAAAAACAGTAAAGAACTCCTCAGGCTCCACCCTCCCCCATCTGAAGAAGAGCTGGATTCACTCCTGGCAGCTGCACCTCAGGTGAATACTAGAGGGAGAACCAGATCAAAATCTCAATCATCTATTTACCCCCCAACACAAATTTCTAATATCCAATGATTAACATCCTTTGTTGGAATATTAGAGGGGCTGCTCACCCCTCATCCCTCCAAAGATTAATCAACCTGAATAGAAAGCACAAATTCTGGTGCATAGTCCTGCTTGAACCTATGGTCCATAAAAAACCTGAAAAATTCTCCTTAAATTCCCTGATTTTTCCCATTATTCTAATATCAGCAATAAAATTTGGATTTTCTGTAGACATGAACTCGGGTGGTACGTTCCATTGGACCAAAGGCAACTTCTTCACATTTCAATCTCTCTTCATGGGATGCATGGAGTGGCTTCTTTCATATATGTTGGTTGTACTAAAAATGACAGGCTGGAGTTGTGGTCTTCTCTACATTCTATTGGAAAAGATCTGGACTCTCCTTGGTTGGTTGGGGGAGAGTTTAATTGCATCTCTACCTCTGCTGAGAAGATGGGAGGGAGTCCACCTAATCTCACCACCATGAATAACTTCTGTAATAATATTTCTTTTGCTGGTTTCTTTGATTTGGGTTTTTCTGGTCCTGAATTTACTTGGAAGAGAGGTAGGCTGTGGGAGAGACTAGACAGATTCCTGGTGAATGGTACGCTGGCAGTCCCATTTTCTCCACACTTTTGTGAACCACCTTCCAATGGCTGGGTCAGACCATAGACCTCTTCTCATTACCATTACTTCTCCTCCCCCTACCTGCAAGCAATCCCCTTTCAGATACCTAAATTTTTGGTCAGCTAATGACTCTTTTCTTGCTGAGGTGGCCTCTTTGTGGTCTGGTGTCTCTCACCCTGACCATTGGACTTGACTTTGCCTCCTGCATCAGAAGGTGGGTAAGGGCCTCAAGAAGTGGAGCTGGGCTGTATTTGGAGATGTTTTTCGCTGTGGAGGTTGCAAGCGGGAAGGTTGCCCGATTAGAGAAGGATGTTTTGGAAGATGACTCCTTGGATGGACTTCTTCTTCAAGCACAGGAAAATTTACTCACCACCACTTCTATTCTGGAACTCTTATTAAAACAAAAAGCAGTTGTGAATATTTTTAATGATGGTGATAGGAACACAAATTTTTTTCATGCTCATATCAAATACAAGAGAAGATGCAATACTATTCATAACATCATTTCTGCTGATGGTACCCCCTCACTGATAACTCTGCCATTGCACTTGATGCTGTCCAGTATTACCAGCACATTCTTAGCCAACCCCAGCTTGAGAGAACCCAGTTTGATAAATCTTTATTTGTTCAGGATGCCCAGTTCACCAGTAACATTGAATTGTGTCAAATTCCTGCGAGCGGGAAGTACGGGCTACCATTTCCACTCTTGATAGTTCCAAAGCTGCGGAGTCCCGATGGATTTTCTGCCGACTTCTATAAGAAAACATGGAGCATTATAAAGATGGAGGTGATCCATTCCATTCGGTCTTTTTTCCAGGGGCGGGACATTCCATACTACTTTAATCATTCTAATATTGTTTTAATTCCTAAATCTGCTAAGGTGAATCATGGAATCATTATAGGCCTATTAGTCTCTCTTACGTTATCGGCAAGACCATCGAGCAAGATCCTGGTTTCAAGATTGCGGCCTCTTTTGGATAAAATTATATCTCCCGACCAATATGCTTTTGTTCATGGCCGTTCCATTATCGACAATGTCCTTCGGCCCATGAAATGCTTTTGGATTTGGATAGGAGTTGTAGAGGTGGGAATCTCATTTATAAGTTTGGACATCGGTAAGGCCTATGATACTCTCCATTGGGATTTTCTTCGGATGTTTTATCTGCTAGGGGATTCTGCGAGCGGTTTGTAATCTTATCCACAGATGGCTCCAGTCGAACAACCACTCCATTCTTATCAATGGTCAAGCATGGGGTAATTTTATTGCTTCTAGGGGTCTTAAGCAAGGAGACCCTTTGTCCCCCACCCTTTTCATTTTGGCCATGGATTATTTTTCCAGGGTGCTCAATTCCCCTAACCATTCCCAGCACCTCTATAGATACCATCATAAGTCCAATATTCATATTTCCCACCTCATCTATGCTTGATGATGTGATTATTTTCTCCAATGCTCGGAAGAATGCTTGTTAAGAATATTATGAAATGTCTCCGGCATTTCCGGTCTTGCTCGGGTTTACAATTCAATGCTTGATAAGTGCCGATAGATGCTGCCACAAAAGAATGACACTCGGTCATAAGAATTGGCTTCTTCGGTTCTTCGGTTTCGAAGTTCTCCTGGCCCTCTTATTTATCTTGGTGTTCCATTACTTAGAGGGAGAGTTAAGCGGACCCACTTTGACTCTATTCTCCGGAAGATTCACAATCAGTTTGTCTAGGCCGGTCCCATTCCTTCTTATCTAGTGGAGGGAGGATCACTCTTCTTAAAAGCATTCTCACTACCTTCCCTTCTTACACCCTCCGGATGATAGCTATGACTAAATCAACTCAGTTGCAGATGGACATAATTTTTAACGATTTACGTGATGCAGGAATAGGAGGCAGCTGCATTGGACTTCACGGCTTAAGGTGGCTAAACCTACTTGGGCGGGGGGTATTGGTGTTAAAAGTACGCATCAAATCTCCCGGATCGACCACTGCAAGCTGTGGATCAGATTTCAATCTCAGAATTCTCTTTAGGCTAAATTCATGAAGGGCAAGTACTGTAGAGATACTCACCCAGCTTTGGTATCCAGGAAGTTGGGAGATTCTAGAGTGTGGCCAACATGCTTAAGGCTAGACCCAAGGCTTGTAATATGTTCCCATGGGAGCTGGGTTTTGGCCAAATCTCCTTTTGGTTGGACAAAATGGTGCCACGAGGGCCAGCTCCTGCCGACCCCTAATGTTACCAAAGCACCCCTGCTGAAAGTTGCTTGAGTCTTGGAGCAATGGTGAATGGTCTCTTCCCATGCTCAATTCTCTTCTTCAATCAGATTCTGCTAAGCTTGTGGCTACTTATACCTCTACACCCCTCCGGACACGATGTGAATTGAGGCATGCTTATTAATCACAAAGTCTATCTAAAACAATTTATTCTAAGTTGTTCTAGTGGCAGGCTTCTCCTAGGGACAGTGCCATATGGAATAAATATCAAACTCCCTCCATGTCCTTTTTTTTGCTGGAAGCTGCTCCATAATGTCCTTCCCATCGATGACCTCCTCGAGTTAAAAGGTTTGAGGGGACCCTCTTCTTGAAAATTGTGTATGAAGGATGAGGAATCCTCTACCCATCTTTTCTTTGAATGTCCTTTCTCTCAACAGGTCTGGGCTTACTGTACATAGTTTTTTAAGCTGAATCTTGTCAATCTCTCCTGGATGTGTCTCTCTTCTTGTTGGGTTGAGTGGAAGAAAGCAAATTTGGGGGATGTCCCTTATATTCTTGCCTGGTTTATATGGATGAGCAGGAATAACTCCACCTTTGATAATGTTACCCCTTGTGCCGGGAGAGTGGCTAGGAATAGTCTCTCTTACATTGCCAAGGTAATCCATTGGAAAGGTTATCCTAATTCTCGCTCTTTCCCTTCAGTTGCTTAGGAGGGTGCTACCTACCATCACTCGTGTGGAGTGGACAAATCCGATTTACCCCTATATCAAAGTAAATACGATGGCGGTTTCTCCCTTCGAGGAGGCAGGGTGGGGGGTGTGTTCGGGAGCTTGTAGAGGCAAGTGCTTAATTTTCTTCCGGATCCCTGTAAGTCTTGTTGATGCCTTTGAGGCTGAATTCATTCTTCGTTTCTTGGGCTTTCAAGGTAGTTGCTCACTTTAAATGGTCCTCCCCGATTGTGGAGGTGGATTACGCTAATCTGTTTCAATCCTTGGGGGATGCTGACTCCCTCCCTTGGCATATCCAACTGTGGCTAGATAAAATTTCAGACTTGAAAAGAAATTGTAATTACCATTTTCAGTTCATTTACGGAAAGGGCAATCTTCCGACTAAGCGGTTAGCTAGGGAAGCCGGGACTACACTGTAACGACGGGATTTCTAACTCTCCCCTCCCCCTCTCTCCTTTCTACTTGTTGGTGATCAAATGCCTTTTCCCTATCTCGGAATTACTAAACCACGGCATGGATCTGGTTTTTTAGTCGTTGGTGGAGGTGCGGGTTGAATTATTGGATATATATATATATATATATATATATATATATATATATACATACATATACAATAAGCTCTTTAGCTTCTTTGGGAGTGTCTCAACAAAATGTAGTTTTGGTGTCTATTCTTGTTGGATTAAGTTTTTATTGGGCACATTTTAGGATAGGTTTATTTACAATTAGTTAGTTACTTTTTCTTTTGGAGTGGAGTTGTATTGGGTTGGGTTGTTCCCATTGGGAGATTTATGTAACTTCACTCTTTTGAATCAACATGTAGGGAGCGAAAAGTAGCTCCTTCCCTAATATATATATATATATATATATATATATATATATATATATATATATATATATATATATATAATCCATGTATTGTCGTATGTTCCTCATGAATTCTGAGTAGATTTCTTTGTCTTTCTCCTTACAATGAGATATGGTGAACTGGTGATATAGATTTGATGTGTCATTTAAATGTTTAGAAATTGTAATTATTTTTCACTTTGTAATTCATTTACTTTTCGATCTGGCAAATTGAATTGTTAAAACTTGTTGTGAAACATTCAATCCGAGAGGGCTAAGTGTTCTACAATAAAAGTAGAGAAAATTCATTCAATGTCCATGAATGCGTTACGTAGTTCATGTGGGTTAAGTGCAAATAAATAGAGAAATGTGCTTTGATGGGCGTCGAATTGGAGATTTTAGGGTGACAGGCCAAAATCCCCAATTTGATCGTAGTGTTTTGTAACTAAAGCTAGGGTTAGCTTTATGGTGTAGGGAAGTGGGAGCTCTAAAGTGACAGCCAGTATCCCCCCAGCCTAATCATAGATTTAGGGATTAAGCCTAGGAATTGCCAATGTTCTTTACATTACTCTGAAGAGGGGGTACTCTGAAGAGGGTAAAGAATAAGAATGCTCATATTTGGTACAATACAAAACTTTATCAATCTATATCATTCACTCATCATAGTATCGTTGTAAGGGGAAAGATGTTTTTTCATATTTGAACCTTTCAATACAAAACTTCGTCTATGTTAGTTAATTCTTTTTAGTAATTTAGAAAGTAACTTTAGTTAAGTTTGCTTTAAGTCATCTTTAAACTAGCAACTTTAATATTTTCTAAATGTGCATTGTGAATTAAGTGTTGGATTTCTATACTAAATTTTGAAAAGTTCCAACTTTCCTCGTGGGATCGATAACCAAGTCTCCACTAGAGCCTTGTATTACCTGAACGATAAGTATACTTGCGTATACGAGTGACTACCTAATTATTAAAATCAACTTTACTTTGAAACTGAAATGAAACTACATTTTAAATATTTATCTGAGTAGCAGTGCACCGGTCAAGTTATTAGTGCCGTTGCCGGGAAGGTATAAATACGGTAACTGTCAAATTTGTAGTGATTGAAAACCTTTACTTTATAATCTGAAATTGTGCGTGCATGCTTACTTTTAAGTGATTGGTGTAATTTTATATGCGTAGTATTGGATCCATAGGATTAGTGTCTTACGATTCAGAGTTAAAGCTTACTATTGGAAAAATTCAAAAACATCAAAAAGAATCTAAAAATCTGAACAAAATGGAAAACAATTTAAATAATTAAAGAAATTAAAATGAACATATACCAAGACCTTTAAGAGATTATGCTAATCCAACAGCAGATGAAATTCATGTAACTATTCAAAATCCTGATGTTGCTGCTAATTCATTTGAACTTAAACCAACTATTATCCAAATGGTACAAAATAATCAATTTGGAGGGACATCGAATGAAGTCCTAATTTACATCTTACTAGTTTTCTAGAATTATGTGCAACGTTTAAATATGGTGAAGTGTCAAATGATGCTGTCAGACTTAGACTTTTTCCTTTTTCATTTAGGGATAAAGCTAAGGCATAGTTAAATTCGTTATCACCTAGATCTACAGAACTTGGGGAGAACATTCACAAAAATTTTTGTCAAATCCATAAAAAACTGCTTAGCTTAGAAATGATATTACATCTTTTGGTCAGTTTGATGGGGAATCAATATATGATGCTTGGGAAAGATTAAAAGATCTTCTTAGGAAATGTCCATATCATGCTTTACCCGATTGGTTAATAATTCAAACATTTTATAATGGTTTAGTAGGATCTCTTAGATCAATTATAGATGCTGCTGTTAGTGGATCATTAATATCAAACCTTTTGATGAAGCATATTCTTTGATATAAGAGAATGCTACTAACAATTTTCAATGCCCCTCTAAACGGGTAAATCTAAAAAGAGTAGCTAGTATTCATGATTTTGATGCCACAATTATGATAGTATCTCAAATTGCTGCCCTTTCACTGAAATAGATCAATATGAAATGAACTATTCTCAAAAACCTCTAGTGTTAGAGAAAAATTCATTAGGACAGATAATAAAGTCTTAAAAGCTCTGTGAGACCTTGAATGCTATAAATAATAGACGCAATAATCCTTATTCAAATTATTATAATCCCAGTTGGAAAAATAACATGAACTTAAACTCGAGTAATAATAACAATGCTATTGTTAACCCACAATGGGGAAACAATTCTGTGAACCCAGTTGGTAATTTAGATAACCAAGAAAAAATGAAATGTAGACCTTCTTATCCTTCAGTTTTTAAAAGTAACCCACAATCTAAGGAGAATAAATTGTCAACTGAAGAATTAATTTTAAATATGGGTAATCAATTACAAACTCAAGGAGTTGCAATTAAGAACATTAAAAATCAATTAGGACATATTTTTATTGTGCTTAATAATAGACCTTCAAGAACTCTTTCTAGTATTTTTGAGATCATACAAAAGATCAAAATAAAGAACAAATTAAGGCTATACTGTTAAGAAGTAGGAATGAATTAGAAATGAGAGTGTAAAGAGAAACTAAAACTGAGAAATAGAAGGTGAAAATTGAAAAAGGTAATGATAAAATTTATCCAAATTTATAATATTCACTTGAATCATTCAAAATTACTGTAATAAACCACCACCTCTGTTTCTTCAAAGACTAGAAAAAAAATAAAGATAACCGATTTACAAAATTTTTAGAAATCCTTAAAAAGTTAATAGTAAATATTTCTTTTATTGAAGCCTTAAAACAAATGCCTAATTATGCAAAGTTTATGGAGGATATTCTCAAAAAGAAAAGGAAGTTTATAGATCACAAGACAGTTGCACTTAGTAGAGAGAGTAGTGCTATTATTCAGAATAAGGTTCTCGAAAAACTTAAAGATCCTAGTTGTTTCACTATTCCTTGTGCTATATGTGAGAAATTTTTAGGAAGAGCCTTATGTGATTTAGGAGCCAATATTAACCTAATGCCTTTATGAACTTTCAAAAGATTAGGAATATTAGAAATTTTACCTACTTCTATAACCCTTCAGTTAGCTGATCGTTCTATTACTTATCCTAAAGGAGTTGTAGAAGATTTACTAGTAAAAGTTAACAAATTTATTTTTCCTGAGAATTTTCTTATCTTAGGTATGAAGGAAGATAGAATTCCTATTATTTTTGGAACACCGTTCCTTGCTGCTGGAAGAGCTATGATTGATGTTCATAAAGGAGAAATAACTATGAGAGTTAATGATCAAGAGGTACATTTAATATTTTGAAATCAATGAAATATCCCTCAACAGAAAAAGATGATGAATGCTTTCAAATGGAAATTTGAGATTATTTGAGAGATGATCTTTTTAAGGGAATGTTTGAAGAGAAAATAGAATATGACGAATTGAAATGTGAGGATGTTAATGAAATAGAAAATAATTTTGTTGATATGAAGAATGGAGACTTAGACTATGTTCATGAAAGATTTGAAATGTTAGATACTACAAAAAATGATAATAAAAGTTTAATTCCATCTATCATAAAACCTCCTGAACTTGAAATAAAAATTCTTCCAAACCATTTGAAATATAAGTTTTTAGAATTATCAACCTTACCAGTCATTGTATCTTCAGATTTGAATGAATATCAAGAACAAAAATTATTGGATGCATTAAAAGATACAAAAAAGATTTTGGTCGGACATTAGCTGATTTTAAATCAATCGGTTCTTCTATCTGTATGAATAGAATTTTGTTAGATGAACAACATAAACCTAGAGCTGATCTGCAATGGAGACTAAATCCACTGATGAAAGAAGTAGTAAAGAAAGAAAATTTAAAATGGTTAGATGTTAGAATTATTTATCCTATTTCAGATACAGCTTGGGTAAGTCCAATTCATTGTGTCCCTAAGAAAGGAGAAGTGACAGTTGATATGAATGAATGACATGAAATAAATCCAACAAGACAGGTCAACAAAGTGACAATTGTATTGACTATAGAAAATTAATTGCCGCCACTAGGAAATATCACTTTCTTTTTTTTTTCTATATCAAATGTTGGATAGACTTGTTGAGCACAAGTATTATTTCTTTTGGGATGGATATACTGGTTTTCACCAAATACCTATTGCTCTTGATGATCAAGAAAAGACTACATTTACGACCCAATATGAAACTTTTTCTTTTTGAAGAATGCCCTTTGGATTGTGTAATGCACCTGCAACATTTCAAAGATGTATGATGACTATTTCTAGAAATCTGATTTGTAATGGAATAAATGTTTTTATGGATGATTTTTTTGTATTTGGAACTTCATTTGATATATGTTTAAATAATTTAGAAAAAGTTATGGAGCTTTGCGAAAGAGTAAATTTAGTTATAAATTGGGAAAAATGTTAATTTATGGTTGTACGAGGAATTGTAATTAGGCATAAATTATCTGAACATGCTATGGAGCTAGACCCTGCAAAATTTCAACTTATCAAGAAACTACCACCTCCAACTACTGTGAGAGGGGTTAAAATTTTTATAGGACATGCTGGGTTTTACAGGCGTTATAATAAAGATCTTTTCAAAATTATTAAACCTCTATGCCAACTCTTGGAAGAAGATAAGAAATTTAATTTTAATGGAGAATATTTAAATGCCTTTGAACTATTAAAAGGAAAACTAATTACTGCCCCTATAATTGTTTCACCTTATTAGGATAAATCATTTGAACTTATGTGTGATAACAGTGATTATGCAATTGGTGCTGCTTTAGGGCAAACGTATGATAAAATGTTTAAAGTTATTTACTATGCTAGTAAAACTCTTAAAGAAGCTCAAATTAATTATACCACTATAGAAATAGAATTATTAGTTATTGTGTATGCTTTTGAAAATTTAGATTGTATTTGATTGGAATAAAATGTATAGTGCATACAGACCATTCAACAGTCAAATACTTAATGCAAAAGAAGCACGCCAAGCCAAGGTGTTGACCTCATTTTTGGGTGAGGTATAATCATTCTTTTAGTGCTTAGGATTTAGCCATAAGGTTTCTCCTTTGATTATCCTAGAAGACTAGAGTTGGAATCCATGACTTAGAAACTTTCAACCACTTCTTAACTCCCCTTGGAACCATATATGGATGGTCACAAACTTCCAAACCACCTTGGAAGGTTAAAACCACCATATGGAGAGCCAATGGTGAGTTCCCATAGGAATGTTTGGACTTAGGGTAACCTTGAGAGACTTGAACTTCTCTTGCACACACACTCATCCCTAAGCCATTTGACCCAAACCTTAAAATCTTTCCCTTCTACCCTTTAAGAAACTCACATGATTGAACCAAAGCCACTAGTCTTTGATTAAGATGGCTATGGTCAATATGTGAAAGATCATAAAGTGGTTACCATTTGGCTAGGCTTGGTCCCAAAGTGGTTGGACTTAATTAAGACCCATTTTCCATGCTCCTAAACCCTGAATCCATCCCAAACTACTTCTGCTCGATCTTGACTCCACCAAAATGGTCCCATTCTTCTCCCTTTAAAGCTATCTTCATTTTTCCAAAATTTCAGTTTCTGACCCCGGGCCCCTAAACTTACCCAAAATTACCCAAGTTGCCCCTATAAACACAAAATCACCCAAAATTTTCCAAATTACCAAAATTTCCCCAAACACCATTCCAAATTGTTCCCCACAACCAAAATTAACTAATTAATCTCAAATTTACCAAATTTCCCAAAAATTTCACCAAAACCCACAAAATGACCAAAATGCCCCTCTTGGCAAAAAATTATAAAAATTCTCAAAAAATTCCAAAATCTCTCAAATGTTCCCAATATATTTTTCTTCAACTATCACATGCCCTAATTTTCCCAATTTAGCCCAATTTAACCAATAGCCCCAATTTGACCCACTTAATCACAATGTACCGAAATTAAACCCAATGTCTACTCAATTGACCTCAATCTAGCCCAATTTCAGTTCTAAACATCAATTCAACATCTCCAATACCACTCTAAACCAAATCCAAGCCCAAACATTTAAATTCAATTCCACTTGAAATCCAAAATCCCCAATTTACCTAAACGATCCAAAATCACTAAATTGACCCAATGTCAACCAATTCCCCCCAATTCTCAATCCTAAACTCTTCCTAAAATCCCCACAAACAAAATGAAACATTAATTTGCCCCCAATTTAAACTCAAATTTCACCCAAGTCCTAATCAAACCAAAATACCCAAATTTGCCCAATATTACCCATGAACCCAAATATGCCTAATTCAACTCAAATTCTCCTCAAAATTGTTTTAAAACCTTCATAACACATTCCTACACCAAACAGAACATTTATTTGATCAAAATGTTAACCAAAATCACATTTAAAATCCCTTTGAACCAAAATCCCCAAAGTTGTCCTAAATTTGTCACGTGACCCAAATTCCCTAAATTGAATCCGCTAACCCTAAAATTTCCACCCAATTTCTATCCAAAATCCTTCATGACAATTACCTACATCAATTTGAACCATCAATTGAACCCTAGCCAAGCTCTAGCCTAACCTAAACTCAAGCCTAACCCATGATGACCCAAATTGATCAAATCACAAAATCTCACAAAATCAACCCTTGAAATCAATTCAAATTCACTCTAATCCATTCCCAAACCCTTTGTGAAAATCATATGCATCAAATTTACTAATCAATTGGGCTCAACCACCACCTAAACTCTAGCTAGCCCAACTTGAGCCGACGGTGACCTAATTGGACACATGATTTAAATTGAACCAAACCAAGCCAAAATTGACCAAACCTATTTCATGGCAACCAACCTTAGACCTCATAGGACTGGTCTGACCTGACCCAACCTAAGCCCTTGTGCCATGGACCAAAGGTTCACCACTTTGGACCAATGGGTTTAGCCTTTTTGGCTAAGCTTAAGTTCCTTCTTTAAACCCTTGCATAAGCAACCTCTATGTCAATTAAATGCACTGGGCTCCTCCCTCACTCTTCCTCAGCCTGCCAACAACCTGCCCCATCCTTGCCAGCCGCCAGAACCACCAGAATGCCCCCCATGACCTTAAAACTCAAAATTGAGCCATGACAGTGAGCAATCCCCTCACTGCCCAGCTGCCCTGCTCAGCCCTCACCCTAAGTGGCTCAGAGCACTCATTGCCTGGCCCCGAGCTCCCCTCTTCGGTGAGCTCTATAAATTGGCTCCTCCACGGCCAATTTTCTAGTGCTGAAATTTTCTCCACAAAACTCCCCCAAATTGCTCCCAAACCTAATTGCAACCGAGAGAAGAAGATCCCCACCATTCTCCAGCCCTCAAACCCCTTGCCCGAGCTCAATTTTGAGCTCAATTTCCTAGCCTAAAATTGAGCTCGAAACAGGACTCTCCTCAAACCTTCACTAAAACTAAATTAACTTCACCCACACCATCCTCACTAGCTGAAAATATGTTATGATTTTCATGCCTATTTTATATTGATTTTGATGATATTGCACTTTAAAGAAGGGTATTTTTGATGATTTATTGCAGATATGATGATTTATGGATAACGGAGCGGAAAAATGCAAAAAGGAGTGAATTTGGAGCAAAAAGGACCAAAGATATGAAAATGTGATCTAGGGCGCCAACAGCGAGGTCGACGGTGCTGATAGCGAAATTTTCCCAAGAGTTCAAAAAATATATTACAAGGAAGCCCGCCAACGGCGAGATCAAGGCCACCGTCAATGGGCCTTATGAAAGAGAGTCCAAGGCTAAGTAATCTAGAAGGCTACCAACGGCGAGCTCGAGGACGCCGATGACGAGAAAGTCGTTTCTCTTACAAGGTGCATTGAATGTGGATGATTTTTGAAGGGATGGTTGGGAAACTCTTGGAAACTGTTCAACTACTTTAGAAGAAACAATTTAGGGCCGAAATTGGTGTCCAGTAGAGTGTCAAGAGTGTGTGTCTAGTGAGTCCAAAGGGTTTCTAGAGTGTTAGTTAAAGTTTTAGATAGTGAGTTCAATTAGTGATATTTGTGAGGGATTTTCCTAGAGATTGTAAGAGTGGAAGGGAAGTAAGAGATTTCTTCCTCCTTGCTGTTTCGAAGGAGAATTATGCATGCTGTAATGAAAGGAAGAGATTCTGAGGAACTTCAAGAAGTTTACTTGGGGAGAAATTTAAGATAAGTTGTATTTACTTATTTTAGTTTGTATAAATTTGCTTTTATAAATGAAATCCAAGTTTTTTCGTATCTTCTCCATGAAATCTGAATAGTTTTTCTGTCTTTCTCCTTGTTTTGATATTTTTGTGAAATGGTGATTTGAATTAGTGTGCCAAGAAAATTTTAAAGAAGTTGTGATAATTTTTTCACTTAAATCTTAATTTACTTTCAATTTAGCCAATTGATTTGTTAAAATATGTTGAGTTTAACAACTAAAGTAAAGATTACATCCGAGATTCAGGGAGATCAAAGTCCTTGAAAGTAGGGTGCAAATAAATAAGGAAATAATATTTATCGGGCATAGAATTAGAGATTTTAGAGTGACTGACTAAAATACTCAATTCGGTACTTTCGTTTGGGTGCTGAAGTGTAGATGTCAGCCCTCAGGCGAGGGGAACATGGGAGCTCCGAAATGAGAGTCGGTATCCTCCCAGCCTAGCCGTAGATTCAATAACCAAGCATAAGAGTAGTCAATGTTCTTTATGCATGGACCAAAGGGTAAAGAATAGGTATGCTCCTATTTGGCACAACACAAATTTAAACTAATTTTAATTATCCATTCACTTAAATTTCTTAACAAGGAGAAGGATTATTGCTTATATATTTGAACTTCACTTTATTAGTAGAATTAGTTAACTGTTAGTAGAACTAGTTTATTAAAACTTCATCATATTTATGATTGCATATTAGTGACAAATAGGCAATTCGATTTACAAAGTTGTGATTCTAAATTGGTCTCGATAATCCTAGTCCGTAGTCTTTGAACTATCCCTGTGGGATCGATATCCAGGACTCCATTAGAGCCTTGTATTACTTGAGCAATATGTATAATCGCGTTGAAAGATTAACTCTGTGATTATTAAATATCTTTATGTACATCTATATCAAATATAAGATATATTAAATTTATGCAAAGTGTGCAGAGTGGTTCAAGTTTTTGGCGTCGTTGCTAGGGATAGCTAGATAGAATAGATAAATAATTATATAACATAACTAGGGTAACAAATGATTTAGGATAATTAGAAAACTTTTTAAAAGACTTATTAGTATATTTAGTCAACTGTTTTTCTGTGTACTAATTTCGATTTTATGCGTAAATTTGGATCTGAAAATCTTATACCCTACGATTCAGAATTAGAACGCATTGTTAGAAGAATTAAAAAACTGAGAAAAGAACCCAGAAATCTTGATAATCTTAACATAATGGAAAACAACATAAATAACCAAAGAATAGAAAATGAACATCAATCTAGACCACTAAGAGATTACGCAACCCTACATTTGATGAAATTCACTTAACCATCCAAATTCCAGATGTAGCTGCTAATTCATTTGAGCTTAAACCTGCAATTATCCAAATGATAATAAATAATCAATTTGGCGGAACTCCTAACGAAGATCCTAATTTACATCTTGCGAGTTTTTTAGAACTTTGTGCTACTTTTAAATATGATAGTGTCTGATGATGTTGTCAGACTTAGAATTTTTCCTTTTTCACTAAGGGATAAGGCTAAGGCTTGGTTAAATTCATTAGCACCTGGATCTATTAGAACTTGGGGGAACTTTCACAAAAATTCTTATCGAAATATTTTTCACCATCTAAGACTGCTAAGCTTAGAAACGATATCACATCTTTCAGTCAGTATGAGGGAGAATCATTATATGAATCTTGGGAAAGATTTAAAGAAGTTTTTAGGAAATGTCCACATCATGCTTTACCATATTGGTTAATTATTAAAACTTTTTATAATAGAATAGTAGGATCTCTTAGATCCATCATTGACGCTGCTGCTGGAGGATCACTAATGGCTAAACCTTTTCAAGAAGCTTATGCTTTAATTAAAGAATGGCTACCAATAATTTTCAATGGCCTGCTGAAAGGGTAAATCCTAAGAGAGTAGCCAGTATTCATGATTTAGATGCTTTAACTATGATAGTTCCTCAAATTGCTGCTCTTTTAAAGAAAAGAGATCAATAGGAATGAATCGTTCTCAAACACGTCCAGTGTTAGAAGAAAATTCATTGGGACAATCTTATAAACCCTATTAGGAAATGTAAATAATCAGGGTAATTCCAATTATAGACCTTCTAATCAACCAGATTTTTATAATAATTCACAATTCAAGGAGAAAAATTTATCTATGGAAGAATTAGTCTCGAATATGGGAAATCAATTACAAAGTCAAGGAGCTGTTATTAAAAACATAAAAAAAAATTAGAGCATATTGCTACTGCATTGAGCAATGGACCTGTTGGAACTTTACCTAGCAATGTTGAAGTAAATTCTAAAGATCAAGGAAAATAACAAATTAAGGCTATTCAATTGAGAAGTGGAAAAGAGTTGGAAATAAGAGTCTAAAAGGAAACTGAAATTGAAAAGGAAAAAGTGGAAACTGAAGGAGAAAATGAAAGTTTATATCCTGATTTTCCTCTGAAACCTATGAAAATTACTATTGAAAGACCACCACCACCATTTCTTCAAAGACTAAAGCAACAAGACAAGGGAAAAGATTTGGTAAATTCTTAGACATTTTAAAAAAAATTTCAATAAATATTCCTTTTGTTGAAGCTTTGGAACGAATGTCTGATTATGTTAAATTTATGAAGGATATACTCAACAAAAAGTGGAAGTTACTAGATCATGAGTCTGTTGCACTCAGTGAAGAGTGTAGTGTTATAATTCAGAAAAAGCTTCTTAAAAAACTTAAAGATCCTGATAGTTTTACTATCCTGTGTGCTATTGGTGAAAAATTTTATGGTCGACTATCAACTTTTAAAAGTTAGGAATATGAGAGATTGAACCAACTTCTGTAACTCTACAGTTATCTGATCAATCTATTACACATCCTAAAGGAGTTGTAGAAGATGTTCTGGTTATGGTCGATAAATTTATCTTTCCTGTAGATTTTATTAATTTAGATATGGAAGAAGACAAAGAAATTCCAATCATTTTTGGAAGACCATTCCTAGCTACAGGAAGAGTCATGATAGATGTTCAAAAAGGAGTGTTGACTATGAGAGTAAATGATCAAGAAGTAACCTTTAACATTCCAAAGTCAATGAAATATCCTTCAATAGAAAAAGATGATGAATGTTTTAGAATGGATATGTGCGATTAATTGAGAAAAGAATATTTCAAAGAAAAATTTGAAGAAAATGAAGATATGCAAAATGATAAATATGATGAAATTGATAGCGAAGAAACTGATTATATTCAGGAACAATTTGAAATGCTCGATTCAACAGCACCAGAGAACGAAATATTAATTCCATCAATTGTAAAACCCCCTGAACTTGAATTAAAGAATCTTCCAAATCATTTAAAATATGTATTTTTAGAAGAAATTTCAACATTACCAGTAATTGTATCCTCAGAATTAAATGAAATTCAAGAACAAAAATTAATGGATACATTAAAAAAGTCTAAAAGAGCTTTTAGATGAACTTTGGCTGATATAAAGGGAATTAGTCCTTCGATTTGTATGCACAAAATTTTATTGAGTGATGAACATAAACCAAGATCTGATCCACAAATGAGACTGAACCCTATTATGAAAGAAGTAGTTGAAAAAGAGATTTTAAAATGGTTAGATGTTGGAATTATATATCCTATTTCAGATAGAACTTGGGTAAGTCTAATTCATTGTGTTCCTAAGAAAGGAGGAGTAACTGTTGAAGCAAATGAGACTAATGAATTAATACCTATTAGGCAAGTTACTAGATGGCGTACTTGTACAGATTATAGAAATTTAAATGCCGCCACTCGAAAAGATCACTTTCCGCTTCCTTTTCTCGACCAAATGTTGGATAGACTTGCTGGACCCAAGTACTACTGCTTTCTGGATGGATATACTGGTTACCATCAAATTCCTATTGCTCCTGAGGATCAAGAGAAAACAACTTTTACTAGTCCGTGTGGAACTTTTGCTTTTCGAAGAATGCCTTTCGGATTATGTAATGCACCTGCAACATTCCAGAGATGTATGATGTTTATGTTTAGTAAGTTAATTGATTATGGAATAAAAAGTATTTATGGATGATTTCTCTGTATTTGGAACATCATTTGACGAATACTTAAATCATCTTGACAAATTTTTGGAGTTATGCGAAAAAACTAATTTAGTTCTAAATTGGGAGAAATGTCAATTTATGGTTGCAGGAGGAATAGTATTAGGGCATAAAATTTTGAAAAATGGCATGGAAGTAGACCCTGCAAAAATCCAAGTTATAGCTAAATTACCACCTCCTACTACAGTGAGAGGGGTAAGAAGTTTTCTTGAACATGCTAGTTTTTACAAGCGTTGTATTAAAGATTTCTAAAAAATTACCAAACCTCTATGCCAACTTTTAGAAAAAGAAATTTGAATTTACTGAAGACTACTTAAATGCCTTTGAGTTATTAAAGGAAAAACTAATTACAACACCTGTAATAGTTTCACCTGACTGGGAGAAACCATTTGAATTAATGTGCGATGCTAGTGGTTATGCTATTGGAGCTGTTCTAGGACAAAGATATGATAAGATTTTTAAAGTTGTATACTATGCTAGTAGAACTCTTAATGATGTTCAAATTAACTATATGGTTACTGAAAAAGAGTTACTGGCTACTGTGTATACTTTTGATAAATTCAGATCTTATTTAATTGGGACTAAATGTATTGTGCATACTGATCATTCTACTATTAAATATCTGATGCAAAAGAAGGATACTAAACCAAGATTAATTAGATGGATACTTTTGATGCAAGAATTCGATTTTGTGGTAATTTATAGAAAGGGATCTTACAATCAAATTGCTGTTTGTCGAGATTAGAATATCATGAATGATCTGACACCAACAATGAAGTAACAGATAGTTTCCCTGATGAACAACTTTATAATATAAATGAGTGGAAAATACCTTGTTATGCTGATTTAGTTAACTATATAGTAAGCAATATTTTGCCACCTATGCTAACACTGCAGTAATAGAAAAAATTCATTCATGATGTAAAAGCATATTTTTGGGATGAACCATATTTCTATAAGCAATGTAACGATCTTATTATTAGGAGATGTGTGCCTTATAAAGAAACTGAACCAATTATTCAAAATGTCATGATTCTGAATTTGGAGGACATTTTGGGATTGACAAAACTGTGCACAAAATTTTACAGGCTAGATTTTATTGGCCTACTCTTTTTTAGAGATGTTTATAGATATATCAAAACTTGTGATAGATGCTAATGAGTAAGTAATATATCTAGAAGAAATGAAATTCCTCTAAATTTCATGTTAGAAGTTGAGATTTTTTATGTTTGGGGATTAGATTTTATGGGACCATTTATTCCTTCATTTGAAAACTTATATATTTTGATTGCGGTTGATTATGTATCAAAGTGGATCGAAGCACAAGCTTTACCTCATTGTGATGCTAAAAGTGTTTCAAGATTCTTAATGAAAAACATTTTCACATGATACAGAATTCCGAGAGTGATTATCACTAACAGAGGATCCCATTTTAGGAATAAATATATTCAAAGATTAGCAGAAAAGTTTAATATTGTTCATAGATTCTCTACTGCTTATCATCCTCAAACCAGTGGATTAGCTGAAGTTTCTAATCGTGAGATTTAAAAATTTTTAGAAAAGACTGTAAATCCTAGTAGAGTAGATTGGTCTACGAGACTGGATACTACATTATGGGCATACATGACTGCTTATAAAACTCTTATTGGAATGACTCCTTACAGACTCATTTTTGGGAAGACTTGCCACTTACCAGTAGAATTGGGGTATAAAGAATATTGGGCGACTAAAGAATTCAATTATAATTTGAAAAATGCTGGTGAGAAGAGATTGTTACAATTAAATGAATTAGAAGAATTAAGAAATGAATCTTATAATAACGACATAATTTATAAGGAAAAGCTGAAGATAAGACATGATCAGAAGATTAACCAGAAGAACTTTGAACCAGGACAAGAAGTTTTGCTTTACAATACAAGGCTGAAGTTATTTCCTGGGAAACTGAAGTCTCGTTGGTTAGGACCCTTTACTGTGACTCAAGTTTATACTTATGGAGCTGTTGAAATTGAAGATCCGAAGACTGGGAATAGATTTAAAGTAAATGAACATAGATTAAAACCTTAATTTGAGGGTAAAAGACCAAACTTTAAAGAGGTTTTAATGCTCAGTCAACCTAAATAACACCTGAATAGGTCGGGCTGACGACGTTAAACCAAGCGCATTATGGGAGGCAACCCATAGTTATCTTTATTTGTTTAAGTGTTTGTTTCAATTTATCATTTATTTGTAGTAGTATTGAATTCTACTGCTTGTATTTACCCTTTGATCATCATAGAATTTGGATTCATGGAGAAAATTTGAAACGTATTTGACCACGGCGTTTTTGTGCAAAATTTTGCCTAGAGCTCCGACGGCGCGCTCGACACCGCCGACGACGGGTTTTTCCCGAGGGACCTAATATTTAAATGCACAAAGCTCACCGATGGAACCATTGTGTGCACCTACAATGAGATCGGCGAGTGTACAGTTTTTCGAGTTTGAAATGACAGTTTTTGGCGGTTTTAGGCAAATTTATCCCCTATAAACTTCTACGGACGGTTCCTAAACTCTACATTTCTCAAAAACGAATGGTAACTCCCTTGAATTCTTCTCTAATGGCTTCCAATTCAATAGATCACTCTAGATTTTGGGTGTTCAACCGAAAAAAGTTTGTCAGTGCTGAGGCACAACGACTTTTCAACAAGATGATGTCAAAGAGGAGGCTAATCAATGAAAGAGGTTTTGTGAATCGAGCATTAAACAATCCTTCTGCAATAATTAAAGAAATGATCATGCGGTGAAGATGAGAAGTATTTTTGCTACACTACTGCCTTAGTAGTTGTCCTGTGGTGAAGGAGTTTTACGCCAATTTGCATGGAATTAACCAAGGAAGCATCTATGTGCGAGGTAGGTGGATAGTTTTTAACTCTAGATGAATTAATGAATTGTACATGCTTGAGAATGTTCCTGTCTGCCATTATTCCAATTTCGTGCCGACGAGAGATAAGATGAAAGAAATCTACCAATATTTGACGGACAAAACTGAAAACTGGGAAGTTAGAGAAAACAAGTATGTTAGTTTTTCTGCTACACTTTTAAATTTTGTTTCGAAACATTAGCACTTTTTCATATCTGCAAAGTTATTACCGACAATGAAGATCAGTAAAGTCACTAAAGAGAGTGCTATATTGAACTACTGCATTCAAATGCGATGGCCAATTGATATTGGATCAATTATTGTGAAGTCTGTTTTTAGCCTGATCGTTCAAGAATCATCTCAAGGGCTTGGACATCTTTCAAAAATTTTCTCAATATGTAGTCTGTTTCATGTATTATACGAGATTTGGGAAAAGGTACTTCTACCTTGGAAACCTTTAGACCCAACTAGAATGTTCCCAGCCAATGATGAAGAAAATGATCTGGGCGTGATTATGGATCAAGCATCGCAAAACTCTATTCCAATTCGACCTCTTGTACCGGAAAAGACACAGATGAACTTACACAGAATCAATAATATGAAGAATGAAGTACAAAATTTAATGAATTCAATTAACAATATCTCTGATTTCATTGATCACCTTGATTGGAGAATGAAAGAGCATTTTGATCATACTGGACGTTTCAGAGCAAGTTTGATACACTTAATGAGAAGAGTGACATGGATTGAAGAAGATTCAACTGAAGAATTTCCATTCCAACCTTTCTATAACCTGTTCATCCATGTTCAAGCGATGGGTGATATCAGAGGAGAAACCAACACTGATTCAGAAGAGTAGTGGATATGCTTTACAACATATGTTTCTTTATGTTGAACTTGATTTGAACTATGTTTGTCTGTTTACTTTCGATTGTTTGCTTTTTAATCTCAGTATAGTTGAAATTATGTTTGGACTGTTTGTTTTCAGTATTTAAAGTGTTGTGGCTTGGATTGCGACGCTGAATTGAGGAATTTAGGTTGAGAAAATACCTGGCTTGTGTGTTATGTAATGTGTATTGTAACACTTGGATTTGATATATAATTGTGATGTTTTGTTGTACGTATGTTTATTTGTGTTAATACATCACTTAATCACTTAAAATATATGTTTAAAATGATCAAACGGATGACGACGAGGCTTAAAATTAATCAAAATCAAAAAAATAAGGAAAATGGTCAAAATTTAAGAATCTCGCCGACGGCATGCTTGAGACCGCTGACGGCGCTTTTTCCCGGGACTATTAAAATTAAATTCATTGGAGCCCGCTAACAGCGCGAACGACCACGTCGACGGCGAGATCCAAAAAATTACCTTTTAACCACGATTTTGACCAGTCAATGTCGGCATATTTTTAGGTTATGTGTTTTGAAAAGGGGGTCGCCTACAAAAGTTGTCAATGAATTCTAAATTTTAAATTTAATTTAAATGTATATAATTTGGAAAGTAGCATTTGATTTTGAAAATAATTTTAAGTTTGAAAATTTTAAGATATGAAATCAAACCGATCTCACATCCCAAATAGTTTATATAAACGAGCACCGCATCACCAACTGTGTTATCTATCCTGATGAATAGACACACTGCTTGATGATGGGGCTCGATTAAATAAACTAGAAGATTTGTGACATCTGTTTGGTCTGCGAACCAATTTTATAAGCCGACAAGTTCCCCTACTTAATATAAAGAAATTAAGCAGGGTTTATATTACCTGGGTTCGTAAAGTTCCCTATAAGGGCAAGCCCCTATAGTTAATTACATCTTAAATGACGGGAATCATTTAAGAAAACTCTCGATAATGATCAGTAATTTTGCTCTCAAGAATTTCAAAGTTTAAGGTTTTCAAACAATTGGATTTTGGAAATTTCAATTGGGAGTGGATCAAATTTGGAACAATTATTTTAGAAATCCAATGGAGGAGAAAAAGGAGATGTCACGGATTCGAGACAAGTCTCGGTGACTTCCCAACTATCCTATCTGTTTGACTTCAATTTGAGAGTTTATTTAATGTTGTAATTCTGCCAATTTAGTTAATTAGGACTTATATTCGTATGACATGATCATACAAATATCCTCGAAGATGTGAGGGTTTATGTCGTACCAAACGACTACCTCGGAATCCTAAAACGGTTAGGGCTTAATTTACATAACATGATTATGCAAATGCCTAACAAAGAGTCGAGGATTTGTGTTGCACTAGGCAAACTACCTCGAAGTCCTATGGTTTGTTTGTTTAATTCTAAGAATGGTTTTGCCGATGTCGATCCATGTTTTGCTGACGAAGATGGCCGTGCTGCCCACCGTGCTCCGAGCTCCTTATTGTTGTAGAGTTAGTTTTAGAAGGTGAAAATCAGGAGATGAGAAAAGTGTTTTTGTTTAGAAGAA
Organism: Papilionanthe hookeriana x Papilionanthe teres; assembly: GCA_022702705.1. Taxonomy (NCBI): domain Eukaryota; kingdom Viridiplantae; phylum Streptophyta; class Magnoliopsida; order Asparagales; family Orchidaceae; genus Papilionanthe; species Papilionanthe hookeriana x Papilionanthe teres. The sequence continues at coordinate 17,610,448 of CM040428.1, read as the reverse complement.
TCTTAAAGTTCAAATGTCTTTAATGTTTTATTAGGGGAATCTTAAAGTTGATTATAACAACACCGGATAAGATCCCACGGTTCCATCATTTCGGCACCGTTATTTTTATCGGATTCACTTAGTCCAGATGAATTTGCTAAACTCAACTAAATGAGTTTCACACTTTCATTTAGACCGTGGGAAATCACGTTAGCAACACGTAGGTTACATCATCCGAGGTATTCCAGATCATCCAACAAGACGTTTTAATTTAGTTATAGTTGTAGTTTTGTTGTTCTGTTTGTGATTAAATTTTGAGTTGTTTTATATTTTGAAATATTGTGGCGGTGAATTTTATCTTGTGTTGATTTTAATTTAGTTTTGGGTTTCAGTTTTGTGGCTATCCTAAAGGTTTCAGTTTTCATGCAACAATCCTGTTTATCATGCAAGAAAAGTAAAGCGCAGTACATGTAAGTAACTTGCAATAAAATAAAAGCGTACCTGGAGGGTCTTCCCGTCATTCCAAACTACACTTAAAGCACATGTTAAGGAATTTATATTTACAAGAAGACACCTATGTAAAGCTAAGGGAAGGTTTTGGTTGACTACCAAAGTCCTAATCCTATTGCTAGTCAATCCCTACGACGTCTAGGTTCTTTTATGTTTTGTTTAAGGATGATTTTCTTCATCAAAGGACAATTAAATTCAATTGTTCTTCTAAAACACCCCATCATATTGAGGAAGTGTTTAGGACGACTCCTAAACATCTTTTCAATATTTCTGAGATTATTTTGAGTCCAAGTGAATTTTATTGCACAGGTGAATTAATCATCAAAAAATTTTTAGCCAAGTTTTAACTCTTGCTCAGTGAATTTAGGACATTTGATTATCGTATGAATGAAGTGACACCCCACTTGATGCTCCATTTAAGAGTTATAATGATAAAAGTCTTTAGGGGCAAATCAATTTATTAAGAATTTCAACAATTTAAAATTAGAGTTAATGTTTTAAGGTGATTTAATTTAGTTATAAAATTTTAATAAATTTAAGTTTGGAATAGTGTTCAAGTTGTTTTATTCTTAAATGTTTTAAACCATTTGAATTGAAAGAGGAGTTTAAATTATTTAATTTAGACTTTAGTGATTTAATTTTAATTTAATTTCAATATTCTAGATTAACTTTTTAATTGGTTTGATTTTTCTTTTTTTTTATTAAGAATTATTCTTTGAAATTGATTTTGATGTTTCAAGCTTGTTTTAAATTTGTTATTAAGTGATTTTTGAAATTAATAATTTTTTTTAATGTTTTAAATTTATTTCAATTTAATTATCAAGTTATTTAATATTTTAAGTTTTAATTTAATTAAGGGTTATCTCTTCTATATTATTAATTTATTAATTTCAATTATCATCTTAAGTTTAATTAAGAGTTAAATATAATTAGAGTGATTCATTTGGGGATTTTAGTTTAAGTTATTATAGTCTCTCTAAATTATATCCCCATTTTAACAATCCAAATTTTTTTAATTATTCTTCCAAAATTTAAATTATTTAATTAATTAAGGTTTCATTTTTTTTTTTTGATTTATTAAAAGTGATCAACGAGTTCCTACCCTTTTATTTTACAAAGTTTCAATCATCTAAAAAAGAATTATGATGAAATATTTTACCCCCCATTTTGATTAAACCTAAAGTTTTAATTAGGGGTTAAAATTCTTAATTATTAATATGCCCTTTTAAGCTTAATTATTTCATAACTTATCAAATTGAGCTCAAATGAGCTTGAATTTTTTATGTCACTTCACTCATATGTCAATTAAGACATTAGAGGAGAAAATGTGATTTTTCTGAATTTAATTTAATTTATATATTTATTTTAATGAAAAATAGGGATTTTCAATGGAAATTCAACAACATGACCAAGGTATGGTTTCTGTCCTTAAGAAAATTATGGGATGTTCCTAGTGACTAGAGGACCACTTGGACCAATATTGGTGATTTTTTGAAATATATTTTATTTATTATAATTATTTTAAGTTTTGGAGTATTAATTCATTATAAAATGAATTTAAAGTTGAAAATTAAGTTTTATATTTTTCTTAAATCTCTCCGACCTCAAGGAGTTTAGAAAAACAAAATTTTACATTTTTATGATTTTGCTTTTATTTATTAGAATTAATTTGGTGAAAAGGTTGAAAAATCCATTTTTTAATTCAAAAATTGTTTTAGGGCTTTTAAAATTCAATATCTTATCCTAGGAACTTGGGAAAAATATTTAGTTTATTCCTAAGTGATTAGGAGTGAAAATATGACATTCTTATGATTTTTAATATTTTTGTGATTTTTATTATTTTTTAATTATTAAAAATATTAAAATAAGGTAGAAAATGAAGATTTTTGAAAAATTCCAATTTTTATTTTCTTAGACTCCTCTGATATCAGAGAGCCCACAAAACCAATTTGGTGAATTTTTAAAATTTATTTTTAGATTTATGAATTTTTTAAAGTTTAATTTTGGTCATGTAACTTAATTAATCCATTTAGTGGGGTTAAACATTTCTAATTGATTACAAATTTTCATGTGAGGTCCCTCAGATCCTAAAGATCAGTGGAGAATTGTTTTCAAGTTCTTTTGATGTGTGGTTAACCCTAATTAATTAAAGTTTAGTTTTGAGTAATTAGGCTAATTAGGGTTATTCTTAATAAATTTACTCAAAACATAATTATCCTAGGGTCCTCTAGTCCTAAGAAACTTCCCCAAATTTTCCTAGAATTTTCTAAGCAATATCCTCTGGCCCTGTCGAATTGTCTAGGTGCAACTTCCACCAAGCCCGATTTCAAAGCTTGGCCGATAGAGAGAATGGCTGGCCTGGTGAGGGGGCTTCCACTGGGGAACTCCTTCTCTTAGTCATGTGCAGGTGTGGGTGAGTTTAATTTGAGTTTGGTGGAGGTTTGAGAGATGTCCTATTCTGGCCTGAGAATTGAGCTCCAAAATTGAGCTCAATCACTGGGATTTAGGGCAGGAGAACAGTGGGGATGGATTGCTCTTGGCTAGGGGAAGCTCTGTGAAGAGTTTGGAGGAATTCTATGAAGGTTGATTTCAGCCAACCTTTTGGCCGAGAGGGGGTGGTTTGTTTAAATAGCCATGGCCAGGGCCTCCCAGGGGTTTTGATGGCTTGGATCAACTGCTCTGGTGAAGAGAAGAACAGCCGCAGTGGCCATTAGGTATGGGACAACTTAGCTAGTTCAAATTGAATTTTTGAATCCATTTAGACCTCTCAGCCATGGTATTTTCCGGCGACTCAGTGGCCGGCCGGCCGTAGTCCGGTCACCATCCTGATCAGGAGGGTCAGGGCTTGAAGTTTGTGGGTTCAATTGGCCAATGCCAAGTGTAAAGAAGTTTGATTTAAGTGGTAAGGGGAAGGGTCATTTTGGCTTGATTTGGTCCAAGGCATGGTTAAGGCTAGGTGCACCTCCTCAAGGCTTGACTTTGGGCTGAGGGAGAATCATTTGGGTCAGCTAGGAAGGGGCGGTGAAGTCCCCATCCAAGGTGATGTGGCTAAGCTTGGTTTAGAGTGTGACACGAATGGGGTTAAAAGGCTTAATGAAGGATTAAGAAAGAGGCCCCCTCCATTTTTCCATAAATGACATGGTGAGGTGTAAAGTGACTCCCATGGCTTGCATATGGCTTATGCATGGGTTCATGGCCTCATTTGGCTTGGGAAATGATTTGGTCAATTTAATGGAAGTGGGTTTTATGAATTTTGGCATTTTGGTGGAAATTTGAATGAAGCTTGATTTGGAATGGTTTAATGATGATTTTGAAACTTAGGGTTGATATCAATCAAAGGTATGATGAAAAGAAATTGCCATGTGGGCTTTAGAGCCAATTTTGTGCTTTTGGATTTGGCGAAATTGAGCTTTTAGAATGGTTTAAGAAAGTGGGCCTTTAGGTTTGAAAACAAATTGGTGGATGGAAATTTTGTGTAGGATTGGGCCAAACAAATGTTGGGTTTAGTTTAGGAATGTGTCATGAGTGATTTGAAAAATGTTTGGTGTCATTTGGAGTTGAAATGAGTTCAATTTGGATCTTTTTAGTAAAGGGGCCAAAGTGGGTCAAATTGGGCTAACTTGGGCTAAGGTTGGGCTAATGTTAGATTTAATGTAAAATTAATGTTGAGAAATGTTTATGGGAGTGTTACAAAGATTTTTCAACTTTGGTTGGGCTTTGATTTTGGGATTTGGGCCCGTTTGGTTTCATGGTGGGTTTAGGCCAAAATTGGGGATTTTTGTTTTGGATTTGGTTTGGGTGGAGTTTGGGTCTTAATTTGGGGCAAATCTTGTTAGTTTTTTGTTTGTGGGGATATTAGGAAGGTTTAGGAATAGATTTGGGGTTAATTGGAGTTAAGTTGGGTTAGTTTGGGCTAAGTTTAGGTTATGGGCCAAAATTGGGCTTTAAGCTTCAAATTGGAATTGGATCCAAATGTTAATCAAATTGGGCTTATATTTGGTATAAATTGATATTAGGGATATTGAATTGAAGTATAGAATTGGATTGGATCAATATTAAGGTCAATTGGGCTGATTTGATTTGACATTGGGCTTACTTTGGTTAAAAATGGGCCAAATTGGGGGTTTTGGTAAAAGTAGTTTAAATTGACAAAATTTGCCTATGGTGTAGTTGAATGAAATTAAATTGGGAATATTTGGAAATTTTTGAAATTTTCTGGGAATTTTTGGAATTTATGGATTTTTTGGTTAAGAAGGGCATTTTGGGTATTTGGAGGGTATTGGGGAGTATTTTTAGAAATTTTGGTATATTTGCCTAAGGATGATCAATTTGAATGGTGGGAAATGTTTAGGATTGGTTTTGAGGAATTCTGGATAATTTAGGTGATTTTTGGAAATTTAGAGTGGTTTCAAGGGTACTTGGTAGGTTTGGTGGGTGTAGGGTCCTCAGGATCAAAAATTGAAATTTTGAAAAAATGAAGATTGATCAAGTTTGGGTAGAATGGAATCACTTTGGTTGAGCCATGAAGCCATATTAAGCCCATAAGAGCCATGAGATGACTCATTTGAGGCATTCACTATGTTGTTCCTAACCCTCTTAGCTAAGGGCTTAGTGGTTAAGGACCATCCATATGAATTACCTACATGAGTCAGGAAGTCAAGCTAGGCATGAATGGTTTTAGGATTTGGAAAGTGTGTGAAGTGTAATGTGTGCAGGTCAACTCTCACCAGACCAGGTCACCCAGGGTATTCCTAAGGCCAAAGAGTCCTATAGGGAACTCATCGTTTAAACCTCCACATTTGATCTTAACCCTCCAAGTGAATTAGGAGTTTACAATCAAACTTATGGAGTTTGCAGGGAGTTAAGAGGTGTTTGAATTTCTAAGTGATGGGTCCCATTTCTAGTCCTCTAAGATAGTCAAGGAGAAGCCTAAGGCTTGATCCTAAGTACTAAGGAGAGATAAGAGAAAAGACCTCATCAAAAATGAGGTCATCAAATGGACCCCCAATAAGAGTGGTGTGCTAACCAAGCACACCGCACGTATTGGCGTTGACCAAAGAGATCAAAAAAACCAACACAGACGTCTATGTGACACACTTAGAACAGAGTAGAAAAATTTTCCGCTGGGGAGTATCGAGTATATCTCCAAGACTGGAGATCCCTGAACTTTCGTTGGAGAAAAGAGAAGGAGGTGAATTCCAGATCATAAGATCTGGGGAAATTTGATTTAGATTTCATTTCAATTTCTATTCCGAGTTTTTTAATGTGTGAGTTTAGATTTCGATTTGTTCTGAGTTTCAATTTCGATTGAGGTTTAATTTAAAATCAATTCAAGGAACTCTGAATTTGAAAGGAGAATTAGAACCTAGGTTCCAACCTCGGGATTGCGAAGAGAACTGGAATTTAGGTAGCAGCCTCGGAGTGAGAATCAGAGTTTATGTATTGATTGAAAAGGATGAGAATCAGAATTTAGGTACTGATCTAGAAATAAGATCTGGAATTTTGTACCAGTCTCGAAAGGAGAGAGTTGAAATTTGGTAGCAAACTCGGGAAGAGAGTAGGAATTTGGTACCGATCTCGAAGGTTTAAAGAGAACTGGAATCTGATTCCAGTCTCGAAGGTTTAAAGAGAACTGGAATCTGGTTCCACTCTCGAAGGTTTAAAGAGAACTAGAATCTGATTCCAGTCTCGAAGGTTTAAAGAAAACTGGAGTCTGGTTCCAGTCTCGAAAGTTTAAAGAGAACTGGAATCTGGTTTCAGTCTCGAAGGTTTAAAGATAATTGAAATCTGGTTTCAGTCTCAAAGGTTTAAAGAGAACTGGAATCTGGTTCCAGTCTCGAAGGTTTAAAGAGCACTGGAATCTGGTTCCAGTCTCAATGGTTTAAAGAGAACTGGAATCTGGTTCCACTCTCCAAGGTTTAAAGAGTTGAAATTTTGTATCAACCCCGAAAGAGAGTCGGAATTTGGTACCGACCTCGAAAGGAGAGAACTGGAATTTAGTACCAGTCTCGAAGGTTTAAAGAGAACTTGAATCTGGTTCCAGTCTCAAAGGTTTAAAGAGAACTGAAATCTGGTTCCAGTCTCGAAGGTTTAAAGAGAACTGGAATCGCGGTTCCGATCTCGAAGGTTTAAAGAGAACCGGTTCGATTCCGGTCTCACGGGTTTAAAGAGAACCGGAATCGGTTGCGATCTCGAAGGTTTAAAGGGTTTAAATTTCTTCGTGGAGATTTGATTTTAGCGGAAGATTTGGAATGAGATGTGAAAGTGTTTCACGTCCCACGAGGATCGATCAAAGTCTGATTATTTGGCGAAGGATATGAATCCATGCCATCAGAACCAAATCGAAAATTTTCGTGGTTCTGTGTCAGTAGATTCAGTCGACCTTCTTAAAAGAGGGAAGGAAATATGGAGAGTCAAAAAGAGATTTGAGAATAGCTGAAGGCTGGGGATTTCAGATTCAGGAATTTGTCTTAGTCGCTTGTTGTGATTTGATTTTAGCTCGATTTTCAATTTAGGGTTCACATTTATTTAGAATTCACGTTTATTTGTAGTTTGTTTTGACATTCAGATTTTTTTTAAAGAGTTCTCATTTATTTTTATTTTCCTTTTGTCCTTTGTTCGAAGTTCATTTAACTTAATGGCGTTTCCCAGTCAATTTGCACAAAAAGAGGTGAAGGCAAAACATGACGTGGTCGTTTTCATTCCAATCTTGTCGAAAATACATCATACATCTTGCCCCAAAACATGATGATATTTTCCTTGAGAATTCAATATCTCATACAATCCATATATATCCAAAACGGATTGTGTAAGATTCTTCAAGTTTCTTTCAAAACAGCTGTCAAAATCCATGTCTGACTAGTGAGATACATGGACAATAACATCACCTTCCAAGTCATCCTTGGCAGGAATGCCGTATGGATGTGCATTGGAGGTGTGATATTTCCCATTTAAATCACAGCTCGTAGGGCCGGAGACTCTCTAACTCTGGATCTGGCTGAAAGTGGAAAGGCATTTTTCTTTCATCCATTATCCTGAAAGTGACGGAGATTCATTCCACAGGCGCTCCTAGAATGCAATGTTTTGCGATCTCTACTCCGTTTCCTTTCAACACCAGGACAGAACCTATCGGTAGTGGTATCTCCACCGGCCCTCGGAACTCACCGGGGCCTGCAATCCGAAGGTCAGATTCAAACATGATATTGCACTAGTTGACAAAAGTCAATGTGCAGAAAGGTCTAATGAAATCATGATGGTCTATGTGTGGAGGTATGCAGTCGCCCTCCTTGTAGATGTTAATGATGCAGCTGTTTGGTATGCAATCTGCAGGCAATACCCTCCATGTTATCATCCTTTTTACCATTCTCTTGATAATATTTGGCATCGGATCCACCTCACTGCGACGGAGTATTCCTGGTGGATTCCCTTTTCTATCTACCGCGAAGTTGTAGCAACATCCGCATTGGATTGTAATTCTTCCTTTTCGTGGCATCCATCTTCGGGGTTCTGAATAGGTCTTTTCCCTTAAGCGACCAGCTCGACCCAATTTCTGAAGCTCAAGTACGTAATCTACAATTTGTTGCTGCTCGTAATCTGAGAATACATCTGTATGCAGCTCGAGGCCATCTAAGAGATTGATCCTCCTGCCTCGAATTCTTTCGAAGTATTCAAAAGTTTTCTTTTCAACATTCTGCATTCTTTCCAACTCATATTCCGGAATTATCTGCAATCGGTGAGGTCTAGTAACGTACTGGGGAATGTATGGTTCAACCCCGGCACACTCTCCTGCATGTCTTGGCTCCTCGGGGATAGTCTCTGTCGGGACATCCTCCGGGGTTGCTTTCGCAATAAGACTCTTCAGAACTGGTGCATCTGCTTGGCGTCGAGGCGCTGATTCTATTTCTGCTCTTCTTGGAACTTCCTTTATCTGTTCTGCTTTCCTTGGATTTGATCACCTCCTTTCCGGTTCCTGATGAACCAATTTTTTTGGAGTATTTGTATTGACGGTAGCAACTGTCTCCTCATGTTGATCTGCTGCTAACTTGGTTAACATCTTGCGAATGCGGCGATTCTTGTTCCTCCGCTGGGTGGCAGTGAGAGTAGCTCTCCTTACCCCTTGGACTTCTGCGGGCATGGCGATGACAAGCCTGCCCTCTGCTGTAGCAACAACGAACTTAACTTTCTTATCTTCTCCTGTTGCATGAGCGGCGTTTGTTTTTCTCTTCTTGCTGGCGGACTGCTGACTTGGGCCACCCACTTTCATCACTGTCTGGCTATGGAACTCTTCCCGATCAATCGGGGTCCAATCATTTTCTTTATATATTAGCCCGGCTGGTGTGAAGTCAGAGTCAATCTCGATCACGGCTCCATCCCTCACCCTCTTTTCATCAAGTGCTAGACTCGTGCCATTTCTAAAGTACAAAACCAACCGCCCGTTCGACATTTCCCTGCGAAAAACAAGGAAAGGATCAGGGGCTGTACTAAGAACAAAATCAATAAGAAAAACATTTATTAATGAAAAATTCTTATTTATCTCTTTTAATTTTTAAATAAAGTAGGAAGAGATGAGGGAAAGATCAAGAATGAATTGATTTAAAAGGAAAGATTGACATTTTATTATTACAATTTCACATGTTTTTTTTTCTTTTTAACACTTTTTTGTTAATGATTTTCTTTTTTATCATCCATTTTTTTTATGTTTTGGGTTTGGACCCAGTCGCAAATGATTGCTCTACGCGTGCTTCTAGGAATGAGACCTCATTTTTAAAGTTCATCCTTCGAAACATCAGGTTGCATAATACTTCTTCAAATATCATCCATTGATTGGAAGCATGGGTCGTTCTCCACGACAATTCACCAGTTGGTAGGAACCTCCTGAGTAGACTGTCTCAACCACGAATGGCCCTTCCCATATTGGTTCAAATTTACCTCCTATCTTGCGGTGTGCAAGAATAGGTCTTCTGAGAACTAGAACTAAGTCACCAACTTTAAATGTCCTTGGGCAAACCAGTTTATCATGGGCCTAGATCATCTTGGCTTGATACAGTTCCAAATTCTGCTGTGCTGAAAGTCTTTTTTATTCCAAGTTTTCCAATTCTTCAAATCGTAATTTGGCATTTTCTTCTGTAGTGATCTTCTCTGCAACTGTAATTCTGAGTGAGGGAAGCTGTACCTCCAAGGGTAAGATGGCCTCGGACCCGTACACTAAAGCGTAAGGCGTAGACGAGAAGGAGTTCTGAAAGTCATCCTGTAGGTCCATAAGGCTTCTAACTACTTCTCTTGCCAATTTCTTTTGTTGTCGTCTAAGGTTTTCTTTAGGATTTGGATGAGAGTTTTATTAAAAGCCTCAGCCAAGCCGTTTGCTCTTGGGTAATAGATTGTTGAATAACACCAATCAATCCCGTGTCTTCTGACAAAATTGTTGATATTCGTACTCTTGAACACGGACCCTTGATCTGAAATGATTCTGCGCGGTACTCCGGAACGGTAGATGACTTGATTTTTGAAGAATTGTAGCACGTGGTGTGCCTTCACTTCTCTGAGCAGTACTGCTTCTGCCCACTTGGAAAAGTAATCTGTAGCTGCAAGAATGAAGCGATGTCCTCTTAAAGAAGGCGGATCTATCGGACCCACGATATCTATGCCCCAACACTCAAATGGCCACGACGCGATTGTCGGATGTAGCACATTTGGAGGTTGATGTAGAACCACTCCATGTACTTGGCACTGGTGACAACTTTTGGCAACCTTCATGCAATCGGTCATCATTGAGGGCCAGTAGTATCCTAGTCTTTTAATTTTCATTTTCATTTTCGGACCCGACCGATGAGCGACACAAAGTCCTGAGTGCACTTCTTTAACAATTTCACGAGCCTCGGACCCGCTCAGGCATCTTAGCCACATCTGATCAAAAGACCTTCTGTATAACGTGTTGTTTATTAATGCGTAAGACAGAGTTCTTTTCTTGATTTGATGAGCTAAAGACTTATCGTCCGGTAGGTTTCCTGTTTGTAAGTAGTATATTAGCGGCTGATGCCAATCTTCTGCATTTTCTGTTACTGCCGTAATTGTTTCTTCTTTTTTTCCTGACTTGTGTATCGTGTCCATGTCGAGCTGTGAGAGAACCTGACGTCTCTAAACTGACACTTCAAATGATTCATCCTGCAACCAGGCAAATTCTTTTTCAAATCGGGCTAACACATTTGCGAGAGCATTTTCTCTTCTGGGAATCTTGTAGATCGTTACATTTGAAATTTGCTCCAACAGTTTCATGGCGTACTGAAAGTACTGCTCGAGTCTTGGCTTCAGAATTCTATACTGTCCCGCAACTTGCTGAATGATCAACTGTGAATCTCCATAGATATTGATATTAGTTATCCCCATCTGAATGGTTAATTCCAATCCTATTATGAGGGCTTCGTATTCTGCTTCATTGTTTGTACACGATTCTGTTAAGTGATAGGAATACCTTAACTGCCCCCGCTCCGGTGTTATAAAGATTAGTCTGATTCCTGCCTTACCGGGCACTATCGTTTGCGATTCTTTATCTTTTTGTGCTGAAGATGCTCCGTCGAAGTACAGTTCCCAACGCTGATCATCGGGGTCTTCTAGGCTCATTATCTGCTCGTCTGGCAAGTCGTCGTTGAGAGGCGATTCTACCGGTAAAGGGTGTGCTGCGAGGAAGTCTGCTAAGACTTGTCCCTTTACAGCACGAAGAGGAACGAAAGTTATATCGAATTACAATAGTATCATTGACCACCTGACAAGTCTGCTGAAAAGTGTCAGATGGGTCATCAAATATTGCAACGGATTAAACTTCGAAATAAGGTTGACCTTATGAGAAAGCATGTAGTGTCTGAGCTTCTGTGCAACGAAGATCAGGGCTAAACAGTACTTCTCAAGAGGTGACGCAGAAGGTGCATTTTAGGGAATTCATCTTAAGGTTATATTGTCTTAACCGCTCGAAAATAATTCTCAAATCATACAAATGATCTTCTTTTAGTTTGCTTTTGATGACTACGTCATCCACGTAGCACTCGACTTGGTTGTTAATGAGATCGTCAAAAATCCTTGTCATTGCTCTTTGGTAGGTTGCTCCTACGTTCTTTAATCCAAATGGCATCGCTGTGTAGCATTACACTCCAATTGGCGTTCTGAAGGCTGTGAGCTTTTCATCTTTCGGTGCCATCTTTATCTGATTGTATCCCGAAGATCCATCCATGAAAGAAAAGATTTCATGTGTTGAAGCGATATCGATCATCAATTTTGGAATTTGTAGCGCGAATTCATCCTTTGGACATGCTTTATTCAAATCTCTGAAATCCACGCAGATTCTGATCTGACCATTATTCTTTCTAACTGGTACCACATTGGCTAACCAAGTCGGGTATTGTTCCTCACGGACAAATTTAGCGTCTATTAGCTTCTTAACTTCAGCTATTACTTGTTGTTCAATCTCTAGACGCATTCTTCTCGGAGCTTGTCTGACTGGAACAACAGTGTGATCCACTCCTAGCCTGTGAACTGCAACCTACGGAGCTAATCCTGGCATTTCATCATAACTCCAAGCAAAACAGTCCTTGAACTCCATTAATAGCTTGATTATGTTATCGGAGTCTTCTTTATTGAGTATGGAGCTAACAAAGGTCGGCCTAGGCTCTTCGCTAGTACCTAAGTTAACTTCCATTAACTCGTCTATTGTAGATTTAATTTCTTCTTCAAATTCTGGCAGAGCATCTCCGATTGGTAGATCATCGAGATCTTCTGAAGCTTCCAAGCAGTCATTAGGCTCGCAAGTGACAACCAAGCAAAATCCTGTACCGTCAACTGATCCTACCGTGCCTAATCCGAGACCATGTTTTGATTTGGGAGGCCGGCTGGCATTATTCCATAATTTTTCAAAATTTTGTGATTGACCTTTTGTCCATCGTAGAGGTAAGGCACCACATTGAATTAAATTTTGAACACAGGGAGAGTACCACTCAAAAGGCAGTTCCATTACTTCAGATGAAGCAACATCTTCAAATTGTAGGTCATTTTCAATTCTGGAAGAAGAAGCACCACGGTAGAATTTGATCGGTTTAGTACCGCCACCATGCACTTCTTTGACAACCATACCCTCGACCTTATTAGGGTGGATCAGGGTCAGGGTCATAGTATGTACATGATGGTTAATCTTCTCGTACATTGATTTATATTCTTCATTCTTTTCATCTTCAAGCGAGATCTTGAACTGAGGTTTCTTCTGACTTATCGCCGCTACTTCTTTCTTGATTTCTTCTTATTCGGAACTGATCTCCCAATCAATGTCAATGACTGGTTTCTTCTGTCCAACTGTTCCAACGTCTCTTCCACGACCTCGTCCCCGGCCTCGACCTCGGATGCGAGTTCTGGAGAAACCTTCACCATCTCGCCGTAAGGGAGTGGTGAGTAACTGTTGGACTAGAATTTCAGGCTCTTCATTGTCTTGCACTTCTTTTGCTTCATTTTGTATGACATTTCTGGAGAAGATTGTTTTCTTCGGAGGCGCGTAATAGGTTGCATCTTCAAGAATTCCAATCTCGTGTATGGAGAATGGTTGCAAGTCACCCTTGATACATTGTTCTCCTTCTTCGTAATACTTTATGCACTGGTGCAGAGACGACGGTACCATACGGTTCTCATGGATCCATGGCCGACCCAGTAGAGCGTTGAACGATGTCTAAGAATCAATTATATGGAATTTTGCGGTTGTCTTTGCTAAGTCACTGGTTTTCATTAACAGTGTAATCGATCCGAGAGCTCTCTCTCCTTTCTGATTGAAGCCTCTCAATAACATCTTGTCTGCTTCAAGCTCAAGAGCATCAATTTCCAAATATGCTAGCATCTGAAGATTCATTATGTTGATTAATGCTCCCAGATCAACCAACACTCTAGAGGGTGTAAACTTTGTAATAGTGACTGAAATGTACAACGATCGGTTATGATCTGCTGTTCCAACTAGTAGATCATTGTCCGTGAAAGTAACACCTCGTTGTTCTTTTAACGAGCAAACCTCATCGAAGGAATTGCCGACCATTTGAGCTAAATAAATCTCTGGATCAAGTAGAGCCTTGATCACAGCTTTCCTCATCTCCTTTTACAGGATCAGAGCATCATATATGCTCAGTTTGGCTGGTAGCTTCCTAAGATGGGCTAGCACATTATAGTCCACTTTATTACCATGTTCCTTGGTTTCTTCTCGAATGGGCAATTCCTTTGCTGGGGTTGGCTCCTCCTGAGCAACCACATGCTTTCCTTTAGACTTTGGACCCATTCTCGGAGGTAGAACTTTTCCGCTTCTTAGGTTGACTTCAGTTACTTGTTCTGAGTCTGGTGCTGGATCTGCCGATGTTTTCCCTTGAATTGGAACGACCGGCTCTTCTGGAGTTGCTTCAGAATCCGATAACTCTAATTCTATCACGATTGGAGCTCCTCAAAATTCACAAATTGACTCGTTGCTTGTTAAGCTTTCGTAGCCTCCTTTATGAACATCTTCTTCGTCGTGGTCATCGAGGTTTAGTATGATTTGAGAATTGTTATTTATATTTGAATCGAGATCCGGATTTAGTTGGTTGTCTTTAGTTACGTAATCGTTAGAAACAGTCAAAACATAGCCAACACCAAAAATCTTATCATTATAAGATCCCGCCGGGGCGAGCAAATAATCATACAGAGTCAGAGGTTCGAGGGATTTCTCCCCCGAATTGGAAACAACCATCCTAGGATAAGCAGCCCCTAGTCTACCCTTCGGAGCCTCAGTTTTATTCTCTTCCACGATTTTCTCCTCCTTCTGGGGAAGTTCTTCGATCGCAAGTGATAGCACCGGCTCGGCAGGTTTCAAACTCTGAGTTGAAGTGCGTACCGATGCGGTCTGGATGTGATCCAAAATTTTCTTTGAAGACTTTGTCCAGACGGTACTCCATCCATCATCGGTTGTATACGGGTTTATCGGAACAATAGGATCCATCGAGATAACATTGATGTAACCTCCTTTTTGGGGTTCCTTCATGTATTCCTTCGGGATTGTTATGTTCCCTTTTTGGAGATTGTCGTCAAGCCAATTCTTAAAAGTGATGCAATCCTCTATCTTATGTCCGAGCATTCGGTGGTAAGGGCAATAGTTCGGATGATCTTTCTTGTTGACTTCTTCTGGCCTCTTGGGCTCTGGTAGCTGAAAATCTGGTGTTTTCATTAAACTGCGGAACATCTTTGCTACTGCTTCAGTTTTGAATGGATATTCCTTATTTAGAAAATCTTTCAGGGTACGCTGTGGACGAGGCGATTGTTCATAATGCTGAGGCGACTGATAGCTCGGTCGAGGCTGTTGATAACCCTGCTGAGGTTGCTGATAGATCTGTTGCGGTTGTTGGTATGTCTGTTGCGGTGGTTGATAACTAGGCTGTGGCCGCTCTGGTTGTATCTGAACCGGCTGCTTGCCCTTATCTACTGCCACGACGATTCCAGATTTCTTTTCAAATGCATTTACGGGCTTCTGCTTATCGTTCTTGTCCACGAAACTTAACTGCTTTTCCTCTTCTTGCAAGCTCCCGACCTTGCTAAGCAACTTCTTGAAAGTCTTGATTATAAATCTTTTAAGAAGAAGTGCTATCGGGCCATGGATACTCTTAAGCAAGATGTCGACTGCATGCTGTTCTTAAAGCTGTGGTTCACACTTCATGCTTAAGTTCCTCCATCGAAGTATGTAATCCACTAAAGTCTCGTTCGGTTTCTGGTGCTCCACCACCAGATCACTGATGGTTATGTGGTGTCGAGCCCCGACAAACTGCTTAATGAAGAGGTTTTCCAACTCTGCGAAGGTCTTAACAGAACCATTTGATAATTCTTTGTACCAATTGAAGGCGATCCCTAACAAACTACTGACGAACTGAAGAAAGAGTAAAGCATCGCTCACACTGGCATTGTAACAACTAGCACGAAAATGTGCGACATGCTGCCGGGGCTTTCTCGTTCCATCAAAAGTCTTAAACAGAGGTGGTACGAAGCCTTTCGGGTATTGGACTACATCGAACTCTTCGGGGTAAGGTCTACCCGTATGAATAGATGCTCCGCTCTTAGATTGTGCTAAGGCTTCTCGTACCTGCTGTTCTACCATGTTTTTAATGTCCTTTTCGGGAATCATATTCTGTGTAGAATCCTTCTTTGGTGGCTCATCTCCGTTGACGGATGTGATCTCTTTTTCTCCATCTGCAATATGGATGATCTGCGGGGGTGTTTCTTTCGAGGTTGTACTCGACTCGGAGAGTGGCTAAAGCAGCAGCCATCTCTTCCATCCTCTTTGCCATCTGGGAAATTGTGTCAGCTCTTTCCCAAATCTGTGCTCTCATCACTTCCGGTTCATCTCTTTCCGCAGCTGCCCGAGCACCTTGCGAAACTGATGATGCTCGTGTATCAACCATATTGATCTAGACATACTCGTCATCCATGAACTCTGATGAATCAACTTCATTTTCCAACTTTTCTCCTCTTTCTTGCGCCAACCGTCGGATATCCGTCCTTAGCTTTCCTATAGCATCCTTGAGGGGTCTCTTCTAGACGGTCTCGCGGTTGTCGTGTGATGGTTGTTGAACTTCTTTATCGGGAGTTTCTTTTATTGCAGTAGCACTTTCTTCTGATTCAGGTTCTTTGACGAGGCCTTTCTTCCCAAGATGTTGTGTTGGTCTCGGCTTGGTAATAATAGGTCGCCACACCATTCTTCTTGCAGCAGAAAGCCTAGGACCGGACGGTCTATCGGCTATATGCTGGTAGGTGGTGTCATCCCTAATATGATGGCCCGATACAACAACAGGTGAACTAGCTTTCATTTTCTTCCTTTGTTTCTCTATGGCAGTGACAGGCTCTATTCGCGGTCCGAGGCGGGATCTAGCTGGCACTCGTCCCATTCTTCTTAGGATTTCTAACACGGGGCATCTTTCTTTCTTTGCCAATTTTTCTATCACAGCTTGTAGTTGAGCAAATGGCGTAGTCTTAACCCTTTTTATTTTGTAGTTACTATAGTATGCAGGTCGGGGTAATGTAGAGGCAATCCTTTGGACGTCTACTTCATCCAATGCAACAGAGAGGGGGTGAAACCTACTTCTTTCCAACAGAGGTGTATACTTATGCAGTTCAGGGATCTCTTCCAGGAAAGCAACTTCAACGACCTTAGCTTTCTCAATCATGGCTATCTTTCTGGTTCTATTTCTCCTTTGAGTCCGAGTTAGGGGTGCAACTCTGGAACTGGACCCAATCTCGAAAACAGATGGTATTGTAGCAAATTCTGTACCCTCTACGGTGACAGGCTCATCACAGACTTGGATTTCCTTCCCTTTCAGTTTGGCAGAAGCCGGGGTAGATGCAGAGATGATTAGACCGATGGGGGTAGAGTCAATAGTCCTCCTATGAATAGCAGTACTTCTTTCGGTTGGAACCCTTTGCAGGGGAGAGAATTCTTGAGTCGACTTCAGGTTGAACTCAATTAGGGGCTCCTCAGTTTCCGGCACTTTGTCCATTAGTGTGAAAAGAGCAACGTCAGCGAGTCGAATCCTTATCCAAAACGGATGATCTCAATGTCAGGCAGCTCATCCTTATAGATGGCGATGTCCATTCCATTGGTGAAGGAGAAAATTAACTTTGGTACAGTCATTTTCTGCAATGTAGATTCTGAATGTCATTCTCGAATTATGCTTCCTTTCGTCACAAAACTTAGAACGAAAAAGAAAGAGTCCGAACACATTCCTGTTTATCTTAATTTATTTGTGATTTTTAAGAGAATTCGTTTATTAGAAGGTTGTTTATTAGAGGATATGTTTGTTAGGAACAAAATGATTAAAGGTATAGAAAAGGTAAAGGACCCGATTCAAAATTGGAAATGAAGAGAAAGTCTCATAAGACTTCTTAACCCGAAGGACCGCTCCTAAGCTAACACCTATTGGGGGTCCACCCCTCCTAAGAAAAGAGGTAAAAGGATTTCAGAACCTCTCTATTTAAGGGTGTCTAAACAGTGGCTCCTAAATCCGAGAGAAGCTGGCTATACCAGTTCAAGATAGAAATGAATGTGGTATGCCAACGGAAAGAATGGTAGTTTGCTCCACTAGGGACATGGATACACTACCGATTTATGAAAGCAAAACCATCTGATCAAAATGGAGAGAGGAACCTGTCCCCAGCGGAGTCACCAGAAGTTGTCGACATATTTTTAGGTTATGTGTTTTGAAAAGGGGGTCGCCTACAGAAGTTGTCGGCGAATTCTAAATTTTAAATTTAATTTAAATATATATAATTTGGAAAGTAGCATTTGATTTTGAAAATAATTTTAAGTTTGAAAATTTTAAGATATGAAATCAAACCGATCTCATATCCCAAATAGTTTATATAAACGAGCACCGCATCACAAACCGTGTTATCTATCCTGAAGAATAGACACACTACTTGATGATGGGGCTCGATTAAATAAACTAGAAGATTTGTGACATCCGTTTGGTCTGAGAACCAATTTTATAAGCCGACAAGTTCCCCTGCTTAATATAAAGAAATTAAGCAGGGTTTATATTACCTGGGTTCTTAAAGTTCCCTATAAGGGCAAGCCCCTATAGTTAATTACATCTTAAATGAAGGGAATCATTTAAGAAAACTCTCGATAATGATCAGTGGTTTTGCTCTCAAGAATTTCAAAGTTTAACGTTTTCAAACAATTGGATTTTGGAAATTTCAATTGAGAATGGATCAAATTTGGAACAGTTATGTTAGGAATCCAATGGAGGAGAAGTAGGGGATGTCACGGATTCGAGACAAGTCTCGGTGACTTCCCAACTATCCTATTTGTTTGTCTTCAATTTAAGAGTTTATTTAATGTTGTAATCCTGCCAATTTAGTTGATTAGGACTTATATTCGTATGAAAAGATCATACAAATATCCTCGAAGATGTGAGGGTTTATGTCGTACCAAACGACTACCGCGGAATCCTAAAACTGGTTAGGGCTTAATTTACATAACATGATTATGCAAATGCCTAACAAATAGTTGAGGATTTGTGTTGCACTAGGGAAACTACCTCAAAGTCCTATGGTTTTGTTGTTTAATTCTAAGAATGGTTTTGCTGATGTCGATCCAAGTTTTGCTGACGAAGATGGTCGTGCTGCCCACCGTGCTCCGAGGTCCTTGTTGTTGCAGAGTTTATTTTTAGAAGGTGAAAATCAGGAGATGAGAAAAGTGTTTTGGTTTAGAAGAATCTTAAAGTTCAAATGTCTTTAATGTTTTATTAGGGGAATCTTAAAGTTGATTATAACAACACCGGTTAAGATCCCACGGTTCCATCATTCCGGCACCGTTATTTTTATCGGATTCTCTTAGTCCAGATGAATTTGCTAAACTCAACTGAATGAGTTCCACACTTTCATTTAGACTGTGGGAAATCATGTTAGCAACACATAGGTTACATCATCCGAGGTATTCCCGATCATCCAATAAGACGTTTTAATTTAGTTATAGTTGTAGTTTTGTTGTTCTGTTTGTGATTAAATTTTGAGTTGTTTTATATTTTGAAATATTGTGGCGGTGAGTTTTATCTTCTATTGATTTTAATTTAGTTTTGGGTTTCAGTTTTGTGGCTATCCTGAAGGTTTCAGTTTTCATGCAACAATCATGTTTATCATGCAAGAAAAGTAAAGCGCAGTACATGTAAGTAACTTGCAATAAAATAAAAGCGTACCTGGAGGGTCTTCCCGTCATTCCAAACTACACTTAAAGCACATGTTAAGGCATTTATATTTACAAGAAGACACCTAGGTAAAGCTAAGGGAAGGTTTTGGTTGTCTACCAAAGTCCTAATCCTATTGCTAGTCAATCTCTACAACGTCTAGGTTCTTTTGTGTTTTGTTTAAGGATGATTTTTTTCATCAAAGGACAATTAAATTCAATTGTTCTTCTAAAACACCCCATCATATTGAGGAAGTGTTTAGGACGACTCCTAAACATCTTTTTAATATTTCTGAGATTATTTTGAGTCCAAGTGAATTTTATTGCACAGGTGAAGTAATCATCCAAAAATTTTTAGTCAAGTTTTAACTCTTGCTCAATGAATTTAGGACATTTGATTATCCCATGAATGAAGTGACACCCCACTTGATGCTCCATTTAAGAGTTATTATGATAAAAGTCTTTAGGGGTAAATCAATTTATTAAGAATTTCAACGATTTAAAATTAGAGTTAATGTTTTAAGGTGATTTAAATTAGTTATAAAATTTTAATAAATTTAAGTTTGGAATAGTGTTCAAGTTGTTTTATTCTTAAATGTTTTAAACCATTTGAATTGAAAGAGGAGTTTAAATTATTTAATTTAGATTTTAATGATTTAATTTTAATTTAATTGCAATATTCTAGATTAACTTTTAATTGGTTTGATTTTTCTTTTTTTTATTAAGAATTATTCTTTCAAAATTTATTTTGATGTTTCAAGTTTGTTTTAAATTTGCTATTAAGCGATTTTTGAAATTAATAATTTTTTTTTATGTTTTAAATTTATTTCAATTTAATTATCAAGTTATTTAATATTTTAAGTTTTAATTTAATTAAGGGTTATCTCTTCTTTATTATTAATTTATTAATTTAAATTATCATCTTAAGTTTAATTAAGTGTTAAATATAATTAGAGTGATTCATTTGGGGATTTTAGTTTAAGTGATTATAGTCTCTCTAAATTATATCCCCATTTTATTAATCTAAATTTTTTTAATTATTCTTCCAAAATTCAAATTATTTAATTAATTAAGGTTTCATTTTTTTTTGGTTTATTAAAAGTGATCAATGAGTTCCTACCCTTTTATTTTCCAAAGTTTCAATCATCTAAGAAAGAATTATGATGAAATATATTACCCCCATTTTGATTAAACCTAAAGTTTTAATTAGGGGTTAAAATTCTTAATTCATAATATGCCCTTTTAAGCTTAATTATTTCATAACTTATCAAATTGAGCTCAAATGAGCTTGAAATTTTTATGTCACTTTACTCATATATCAATTAAGACATTATAGCAGAAAATTTGATTTTTCTGAATTTAATTTAATTTATATATTTATTTTAATGAAAATTAGGGATTTTTAATGGGAATTCAACAACATGACCAAGGTAACGTTACTATCCTTAAGAAAATTATGGGATGTTCCTAATGATATGAGGACCACTTGGACCAATTTTGGTGATTTTTTGAATTACGTTTTATTTATTATAATTATTTTATATTTTGGAGTATTAATTAATTATAAAATAAAATTAATGTTGAAAATTAAGTTTTATATTTTTCTTAAATCTCTATAACCTCAAGGAGTTCAGAGAAATAAATTTTACATTTTTATGATTTTTCTTTGATTTATTAGAATTAATTTGGTGAAAAGGTTGAAAAATCCATTTTTTAATTCAAAAATTGTTTTAGGGCTTTTAAAATTCAATATCTTATCCTAGGAACTTGGGAAAAATATTTAGCTTGTTCCTAAGTGATTAGGAATGAAAATATGACATTCTTATGATTTTTAATATTTTTGTGATTTTTATTATTTTTTAATTATTAAAAATATTAAAATAAGGTAGAAAATGAAGATTTTTGAAAAATTCCAATTTTTATTTTCTTAGACTCCTCTGATATCAGAGAGCCCACAAAACCAATTTAGTGAATTTTTAAAATGTATTTTTAAATTTATGAATTTTTTAAATTTTAATTTTGGTCATGTAACTTAATTAATCCATTTAGTGGGGTTAAACATTTCCAATTGATTCCAAATTTTCATGTGAGGTCCCTCAGATCCTAAAGATCAGTGGATAATTGTTTTGATGTGTGGATAACCCTAATTAATTAAAGTTTAGTTATGAGTAAATAGGCCAATTATGGTTATTCTTAATGAATTAACTCAAAACATAATTATCCTGAGATCCTCTGGTCCTAAGAAACCTCCCCAATTTTTCCTAGAATTTTCTAAGCAATATGCTAATTAATGGAATTAAAATACCAAAAATAGTGACATAAACTTGAAAAATACATAACTTGCCATAGAGATAGCCTTTGACCTTGAAAAATTCATGGAATGTTCCCAAGATCAGAGGCTTCAAAAGCCCTATGGTCTCATGCCATGGTGAATTGTCTATGCAAATGGAGAATTAAAATACTAAAATGAGTAAATAATTAATTAAAATAAAATACTCATCAAATTAATTCAATTCTTTTTCCACATTATTCTCCTCTTTTCACTGAGCAAGAGGGTATTTTTAGTTTCTTTTTATGATTTTTCTACACAAAGATATGAATTTTTAAAGTTCTGGGTATTTAAATAAATCAGAAAATACCTAATTTCCTACTTATCCCAGTCAGCATCTCGTCAACCTTGGTGTCTCCGAAGCTCCACACGGTGCGCTTCCATTCACCGCCGCCATCCGACTCAGCGCCACGTGGCCCACAGTTCACGTACCGTTCTCTGGTCCGATGCAATCTGAGCCGTCCATTCGATACACGCTCTATCCAACGACGGCTGGTCGTTGTCTTCGACTGGTTTGCACCCGTGACCGTCCTCACTCAAACACTAATATCTCCCTCGTCTCTCAATGGATTTTTGTGTTCTTATACTCTATTGATTCGTATTGAAGAGACGAACACATCCATATGGTTTACATGCATTGAAATCAACTCAAACAAAATGGAGAATCGCTGGAAGCTCTCGGGGACGAGGAGTGTCCATACCTTGGTTCAGGAGGTGAGGCCTCAACTGAATGTGCTCGAAACGTTTACTAGAGCTGGAAGAGCCTAGGGATGAAGCCTCTGGCCCTGTCGAATTGTCTAGGTGCAACTTCCACCAAGCCCGATTTCAAAGCTTGGCCGATAGAGAGAATGGCTGGCTTGGTGAGGGGGCTTCCACTGGGGAACTCCTTCTCTTGGTCCTGCGTAGGTGTGGGTGAGTTTAATTTGAGTTTAGTGGAGGTTTGAGAGATGTGCTGTTCTAGCCTGAGAATTGAGCTCCAAAATTGAGCTCAATCACTGGGATTTAGGGCAGGAGAACAGTGGGGATGGATTGCTCTTGGCTAGGGGAAGCTCTGTGAGGAGTTTGGAGGAATTCTGTGAAGGTTGATTTCAGCCAACCTTTTGGCCGAGAGGGGGTGGTTTGTTTAAATAGCCATGGCCAGGGCCTCCCAGGCGGTTTGATGGCTTGGATCAACTGGTCTGGTGAAGAGAAGAACGTACCGCAGTAGCCATTGAGTATGGGACAACTCAGCTAGTTCAAATTGAATTTTTGAATCCAGTTAGACCTCTCGGCCATGGTGTTCTTCGGCGACCTGGTGGCTAGCCGGCCAGGGTCAGGTCACCATCCTGATCAAGAGGGTCAGGGCTTGAAGTTTGTGGGTTCAATTGGCCAATGCCAAGTGTAAAGAAGTTTGATTTAAGTGGTAAGGGGGAAGGGTCATTTTGGCTTGATTTTGTCCAAGGCATGGTTTAGGCTAGGTGCACCTCCCCAAGGCTTGACTTTGGGCTGAGGGAGAATCATTTGGGTCAGCTAGGAAGGGGTGGTGAAGTCCCCATCCAAGGTGATGTGGCTAAGCTTGGTTTAGAGTGTGACATGAATGGGGTTAAAAAGGTTAATGAAGGATTAAGAAAGAGGCCCCCTCCATTTGCCATAAATGACAAGGTGAGGTGTAAAGTGACTCCCATGGCTTGCATATGGCTTATGCATGGCTTCATGGCCTCATTTGGCTTGGGAAAAGGTTTGGTCAATTTAATGGAAGAGGGTTTTATGAATTTTGGCATTTTGGTGGAAATTTGAATGATGCTTGATTTGGAATGGTTTAATGATGATTTTGAAACTTAGGGGTGATATCAATCAAAGGTATGATGAAAAGAAATTGCCATGTGGGCTTTAGAGCCAATTTTGGGCTTTTGGATTTGGTGAAAATGGGCTTTTAGAATAGTTAAAAAAAGTGGACCTTTAGGTTTAAAAACAAATTGGTGGATGGAAATTTTGTGAAGGATTGGGCCAAACAAATGTTGGTTTTAGTTTAGGAATGTGTCATGAGTGATTTGAAAAAGGTTTGGTGTCATTTTGAGTTTAAATGGGTTCAATTTGGGCCTTATTGGTGAAGGGGCCAAAGTGGGTCAAATTAGGCTAACTTGGGCTAAGGTTGGGCTAATGTTATATTTGATGTAAAATTAATGTTGATAAATGTTTATGGGAGTGTTAAAAAGAGCTTTCAACTTTGGTTGGGCTTTGATTTTGGAATTTGGGCCCATTTGGGTTCATGGTGGGTTTACGCCAAAATTGGGGATTTTGGTTTTGGGTCCAAATTTGGGGCAAATCATGTTAGTTTTTTGTTTGTGGGGATATTAGGAAGGTTTAGGAATAGATTTGGGGTTAATTGGAGTTGAGTTGGGTAAGTTTGGGCTAAGTTTAGGTTATGGGCCAAAATTGGGCTTTAAGCTTCAAACTGGAATTGGATCCAAATGTTAATCAAATTGGGCTTGGTTTTTGGTCTAAATTGATATTAGGGATATTGAATTGAAGTTTAGAATTGGATTGGATTAATATTGAGGTCAATTGGGCTGATTTGGTTTGACATTGGACATACTTTGGTTAAAAATGGGCCAAATTGGGGGTTTTGGTAAAAGTGGGTTAAATTGACAAAATTGGCCTATAGTGTAGTTGAATAAAATGAATTTGGGAATATTTGGGATTTTCTGGAATTTTCCAGAAATTTTTGGAATTTATGGACTTTTTGGTTAAAAAGGGCATTGTGGGTATTTGGAGGGTATTGGGGGGTATTCTTGGAAATTTTGGTATATTTGGCTAAGGATTATCAATTTGAATGGTGGGAAATGTTTAGGATTGGTTTTTAGGAATTTTGGGTAATTTAGGTGATTTTTACAAATTTTGGGTGGTTTCAAGGGTACTTGGTAGGTTTGGTGGGTGTAGGGTCTCCGGGGTCAAAAATTGAAATTTTGAAAAAATGAAGGTTGATCAAGTTTAAGTAGAATGGAATTACTTTGGTTCAATCATGAAGCCATATTAAGCACATAAGAGCCATGAGAGGACTCATTTGAGGCATTAACTATGTTGTTCCTAACCCTCTTAGCCAAGGGCTTAGGGGTTGAGGACCGTCCATATGAATTACCTACATGAGTCAGGAAGTCAAGCTAGGTATGAATGGTTTTAGGATTTGGAATGTGTGTGAAAGTGTAATGTGTGCAGGTCAACCCTCACCAGACCAGGTCACCTAGGGTAGTCCTATGGCCAAAGAGTCCTATAGGGAACTCATCCTTTAAATCTCCACATTTGATCTTAACCCTCCAAGTGAATTAGGGGTTTACAATCAAACTTCTGGGGATTGCAGGGAGTTAAGAGGTGTTTGAATTTCTATGTGATGGGTCCCATTTCTAGTCCTCTAAGATAGTCAAGGAGAAGCCTAAGGCTAGATCCTAAGTACTAAGGAGAGAGAAGAGAAAAGACCTCATAAAAAATGAGGTCAACAGTCAACTGCCACTATTCATCGTCGTCCTCCCTTATTTACTGAAAATTTCGACTTAGGGCTTGAGAGATCTTGAATTTGGAGCAATTTCAACTCATTTTAACACCAGATTTCATCTTCCCTTGGTAAGAGCTTCCCTCTTATGTAAAAATTTTTTATTTTCACCATGAATTTCGTCCACATTGAGGAATTTCAGAAAAATTGAAAAGGTGGAGAAAATACTTAGAAGAAATTCATGGAACTTGAATTAAATTACTTTAAGTCACCTTTGGAAGCCATTGTATTATTATTTTGGAGTTTAGTTTGGATTTTTGTAATTTTGATAGATCAAAAAATGGCTCTCCGTCAAAAGAGGCGACTTGAATTTGACAAGGCTCAATTTATAAATGCTAAAGCCCAATCAAAATACACTATAATTTTCCAAGGAAAGAAGTGTATTTAAGATCGAGTTTTTGATAATCGTGAAGGAGAGGTGGAACGAGTTATTAGAGAAAGGAAGTGGGAAAACTTCTGTTACTCTACTAACAAAGTTGTTGTAGAAGTAACTTGATTTTCTGTTGATTCTAATGCTGCTCGCATTAATTTTTTTATACGAGCTTCACGATTTTTACTCTAGCGAGTATGAAACATTTGGAACTATGGAAGGTCCATTAGACGATGTTATTGACTTTCTCACTGATGGGAAAGGGACTTGGAAAATTAAGCATCGTAAACGGATTAACTTTCCTTTATCCATGATGAATGCCACAGCTAAGGAATGAAATTATTTCATTTGTTCTACTATGCTACCTACATATCACCATAGTGAAGTATCAAGAGATAGAGCTGTTCTAAATTTCTATATTCAGAACAACAGAAGTATAAATGTGGGGAGTATTATTTATAAAAATATTTTGGCCAAGGCAAAGAGTGAATCAAGTGGAGGATTAGGACATCTTGGCCTCATTTATGTACTTTACAAATTATCTGGAGTGGAAGCTAGAGACGATTAAAAATGGGTAAATCCTATGAAACCCATTAGTAAAGCCAGTTTGAATACTTATGAATCCCATGAAGAATGGAGATCTCGGAGTAAGAGTAAAGCACCTTCTACCAGTAAAGATATCCCCTCTACTAGTTATGGCCCTCCTGCCTCTAGCTCTCCTAATCTTTATGATTTGATGAATGAGATGAACCTGGAGCAAAAAAGTTTTGAAAAGTTTGATGAAAGACTTGGGAGAATAGATCAAAGGATTGAAGTATTAGAGCAGAGAAATGATCATGATAGTGAATATCTTCAGCGGAATTCTGATTTCGAGATTGCTTATAATGATGCTCAGGCTAGGTACTATAGAGGTGAGTCTGATGTTACTTTTCCAGAATGTCCCCGGTATACTTGCTATCAGCCCAATCCACCTGCTGACCAGGGAGATGAAGACATAGCATGGGATTTTGATATCTGATTTTAAAATTTAATTGTGATGTGATGTATGTGTGTTTTGTTGTAGTATTTTCATTCTGTTATTTGTATTTTGTGAACTGTTTTATTTTCCGAGATATGTATTTTGTTTGTAGTTTGTATTTTATTTCTTGATGGATTGTGATACATAATTGTAATTGTAATAGTGGACTCTTAGATAAAATAGTAGACTGTTCGTTGTTGTACTGTGATATGCAAATGTTATTTCGTATTGTCCTGTATAGTCAATTGTTGTAATTAAATGTTTTATTTTATATACTTGTTTCAAAATTTCATTACCCCAACAAATTCTCTAAACTGTTATATGTGTAGAAAAGTTCCTAATATTACAGGTATGTTGAAGTTAAAATTTTTGAGAAGAGCCTGCAAATATTTCAAAAAAAAAAGAAAATGCCTGAAGTGTAAAGGTATGATTTTTATATTTAGAATTGTTTTTCCACCCATATTATTTCTATTATTGAAAAATTTAAGTGGGGGGGGGGGGAGAAAAATATTAAATATTATGTGTTCTCAAATTAAAATATTTTCAAAATTTATAACATGATTTTTGTGATAAAATTTAATTCAGTTAACTATATTGAGATTTTATTTAAATATTGTAGAAGATTCAAAGAAATATTTTTGGTAATAAAAATTAATTTTGTAGGTTAAGATATTTAGTATAAGAGGATAGGACTATAGTTAACTAATTAAAGTAAAGAAAACTATATTCTGAAATATTAAGAATCTTAGAAATTTAGTTGAGAAAGAAAAGATTGGGACTCAATGATGCAAAGAATATGAATTACATATAAGTGGAAGGAATGATATAAGTTTCAAATTTAGGAAAAGAAGAGTGAAGTTCAAAATTATTAATAGGCTATCCAGATATAGTAATCCTCACTTGAAAAGGAAAAAGAAAAAAAATGGATTGAAAAATAATCCCTCAAAAGAAAATAAAAGAAAAATACATATAGGATTGAAAAGCAATCCAAATAAAAAAAAGAAAAAGTGAGGAGAAGCTTGAGGAGATGCCTTATCAAAAATTGGATTTACTTGGATTAACCTAAAGGGAAAACTAAATACATTTATGAACTTATATTTATGGAATAGTTTCTGTACTAGTAGTGTCCTCATGAATTTCCTATCATCTGAATATTCTAAGTGAATTAATATTGCAACATATAGTCATTTATGAAATGAATAGAAGACTAGAACTCTTAGACTTGATGACTAGATAGCCCTACATCTATAGAGTTAATCTAATTACTTGAAAATCTTTCTAAGAAATCTTACTATGATA
Organism: Papilionanthe hookeriana x Papilionanthe teres; assembly: GCA_022702705.1. NCBI lineage: Eukaryota > Viridiplantae > Streptophyta > Magnoliopsida > Asparagales > Orchidaceae > Papilionanthe > Papilionanthe hookeriana x Papilionanthe teres. Next base: position 17,582,702 of record CM040428.1, on the reverse strand, counting down.
TTTATTTAAATCAACATTATAGTGTTTCTGAATTAAAACTTTACCACATTGAATCTTAACATTATGTAGTACAAATTACTTGAGGACAAGTAATAGTTAAGTTTGGGGGATTTTGACCAACTAAAAATTTGTTAAGATTTTCATGCCTATTTTATATTGATTTTGATGATATTGCACTTTAAAGAAGGGTATTTTTTATGATTTGTTGCAGATATGATGATTTATGGACATTGGAGTGAAAAAATGCAAACAGGAGCGAATTTAGAGCAAAAAGGACCAAAAATATGAAAATTTAATATAGGGCGACGACGGCGAGCTCGACGGCACTGACGGCAGAATTTTCCCGAGAGTTCAGAAAATATATTACAAGGAAGCCTGCCAACAGCGAGATGGAGGCCGCCGACAGCGGTCCTTATGAAAGAGTCCTAGGGTAAGTATTCTAGAAGGCCGTCGACGGCGAGCTCGAGGCCGCCGACGGTGAGAGAGTCTATTCTCTTAAAAGCTACATTGAATGTGGATGATTTTTGAAGGGATGCTTTGTAAACTCTTGGAAACTCATCAACTACTTTAAAAGAAATAATTTGAGGCCGGAATTGGTGTCCTTTAGAGTGTCAAGAGTGTGTCTAGTGAGTCCAAAGAGTTTCTAGAGTGTCAGTTAGTGTCTTGTTTTCCTTAAAGTTTTAGATAGTGAGTTCAATTAGTGATATTTGTGAGGGATTCTTCGAGAAATTTTAAGAGTGGAAGGGAAGTGAGAGATTTCTTCCTCCTTGCCGTTTCGAAGGAGAATTCTACGTGCTGTAAAGAAAGGAAGAGATTCAGAGGAACTTCAAGGAGTTTTCTTGGGGAGGAATTTAAGATAAGTTGTATTTACTTATTTTAGTTTGTAGAAATTTACTTTTATATATGAAATCTAAGTTTTGTCGTATCTTATCCATGAAATCTGAGTAGTTTTTCTGTCTTTCTCCTTGTTTTGATATTTTTGTGAAATGATGATTTGAATTAGTGTGCCAAGAAAATTTTAAAGAAGTTGTTATAATTTTTTTGCTTAAATCTTAATTTTCTTTCAATCTGGCCAATTGATTAGTTAAAATATGTTGAGAACTAAAGTGAAGATTACATTGAAGATTCAGGGAGGTCAAAGACCTTGAAAGTAGGGTGCAAATAAATAGGGAAATAATATTTATCGAGCGTAGAATTGGAGATTTTAGAGTGATTGACTAAAATCTTCAATTCAGTCCTATCATTTGGGTGCTGAAGTGTAGATTTTAGCCCTCAGGCGAGGGGAACGTGGGAGCTCCGAAGTGAGAGCCGGTATCCTCCCAGCCTAGCCGCAGATTCAGAAACCAAGCATAGGATTAGTCAATGTTCTTTGTGCCTGGACCAAAGGGTAAAGAATAGGTATGCTCCAATTTGGCACAACACAGTTTTAAACTAATTTTAATTATCCATTCACTTAAATTTCTTAACAAGGAGAAGCATTCTTGCTTATATATTTGAATTTCACTTTATTAGTAGAATTTGTTAACGGTTAGTAGAACTAGTTTATGAAACTTCATCTTATTTACGGTTGCATATTAGTGACAGATATGCAATTCGATTTACAAAGTTGTGATTCTAAATTGGTCTCTAAAATCCTAGTCCGTAGCCTCTGAACTATCCCTGTGGGATCGATATCCAGGACTCCATTAGAGCCCAGTATTACTTGAGCGATATGTATACTTACGTTGAAAGATTAACTCTGCAATTATTGAATATCTTTATACACATCTATATCAAATATAAGAAATATTAAATTTACGTAAAGTGCACGGAGTGGTTCACATCCCCATACTAAGAGAAGGAGTTCCCCATCAAAAGCCCGATCACCAAGCCACCCACTTGTGCTATCGGCCAAACCTCCAAATCGGTCTTGTTCGAACTTGGGTCTATGCAACTCACCATGACCAGATGCTCAATCCGTAGGTTCCTTGGACTCCAGCGAACATGCCAAGCACATCCAATCAAGGCCTCCCCTCTTGGACCAAGGTATTGAAATTTCCATCAACCCGAGCTTCTATGAATTCTCCATTTTGTTTTACTTAATTTCAATGCACCATAGCCGTATAGATATGTTCTTCTAGGCAAGACACATCGATAGAGACCAACCTCGATGGATTTGGTTAAGTATTGAGCGAGATTTTAGGTCTATAAGTTGGATGTTTCACGAGTTAGGACGCTTGGGGATGATGACAGGGAGCTGTCTGATCTCACGTGTATCAGATGGACAGTGGAGATCGAGCTGGGCAGAACCGCAGGACGAAAATGGCATGTTGATTCAGATGGCGATGCCAAATAGTAGTGCGCCACGTGTGCTTTCGATGCCTCCGAGGATACACTCAGCGCTGAGTCGGATAAGTAGAAAAATAAGATTTTCTAAATTATTTAAACCACATAAACTTTTAAAATGCATATCTTTGTATAGAAAAATCTTAAAAATAAACTAATAATATTCTCTTGCTCAGTGAATAGAGGAAAATAATGTGTAATTGAAATCAAAATATTTTATTATGTATTTGATTTCTAATTATTTATTTACTGTCCTAAGTATTTCAATTCTCCATTAGCACAGATATTTTACCATGGCATAAGACTATGGGGCTTCTGTAGCCTTTGATCTTGGGAACATTCTCTGAATTTTCCAAGGTCAGAGGCTATGTCTAGAGGGATTTGTCAATTTTCTAAGGTTAGGGCCATTTTCTTGAAACTTAATAATGGAAATTAGCATGTTGATTGGAAAAATCTTGAAAAATTAGGGTAAGTTATTTATGACCAGAGGGCCCTATGAAAATTATATTTTGAATTAACCCACTGAAAAAAACCTAAATTGGATCAAACTCTTAAATTTGAACATGAATTAATTTGGAGCCACCACATGTCAAAATGACATGAAATCAATTCTCCATTGTGCTTTAGGGTTAGGAAAACCTCACATAAAAATTTCAAATCAATTGGAGTTAATTTAAAACACTAAATGAATTACTTAAGTAACATGGCCATATTTGGAATTATAAAATTCACAAAACCCAAAATATGCCTAAAAATTTTACCAAATAAATTTTGGGAGTTCTCTGAGATCAGAGGAGTCCAGGATAAAGAAAATTGGATATTTTATAAAAAATTCATTTTTAATTATTTTTGAATATTTTAATAATTTAAAATTCATAAAAAGCATAAGAATATTGAAATTTACCAAAATGTCACTTTTGGCCCTCTAATCACTTGGGAACCAACAAAACATTTTTCTTGAGCCTCTAAGTAAAAATATTAAATTTTAAAGGCTTAAGGTAATCTTTAACATTTAAAAATGAAATTTTAAGCCTTCCACTAAAATAATTCTAAAAATTCAAAGAAAAAACAAAAAAATACAAAGTTTGTTTCTCTAGGTTCTCTAACCTTAGAGAGATTTAAGAAAAATAAAAAGCCTAATTTTCCCCTTCAATTTTATTTTATAATTAATTAATACTTCAAAGCTTAAAATAATTATAATAAATAAATTAAAATTCAAAAAATCACCAAAATTGGTCCAAATGGTCCTCTGGTCAGTAGAAACCTCCCATAATTGTCCTAGGGATAGAAGTTTCACCTTGGTCATGTTGTTGAATTTTCATTGAAAATCCTTTATTTTCATCAATAGAATTATATAAATTAAATTAAAAATAGAAAATCATATTTTCTCCTCTGATGTCTTAATTAACATATGAGTGAGGTGACATAAAAATTTCAAATTCATTTAGGCTTAATTTATTGAATTATGAAATGAACAACCTTAAGATTGCATAAGGGTAATTAATGAACCTTAGCCTTAAATATTATTTAGGCTTAACCAAAGAGTAAGGGAAAATATTTGATCTTAATCTTCCCCTTGGATGATTGAAACATAGGGAATTAAGAGATAGAAACCCATTAATCACCTTTAATATTAAAGAAGAAATCTCAATTAGTTAAATCATTAAGCTTTGGAAGTTAATTAAAGCATAAGTTGTTAAGGTTAGGGGGTTTGATATAAGAAGACTCTAATTCTCTAAATTGAATCCCTAACCAATAAATTGATCAGATGCCATCTAACTTTTACAAATGAAACCATAAAATGATAATTAAAAAAGATAATCTTGAAATCTTATGGTTAAATTAAAACAACTTAAAATATTAAAATTAGTTTGACATAATTTAAAATTAAACTAAAAAAAATTTAAAAATTAAGATTAATCTGAAATAATTTATAATTAAAGCATCATAATCAAATTGAAACAATTTAAAATATTAAAATTAATCTTAAACACTATAATTAAATTAAAACAATTTTAAACATTAAATCTAATTAAACTAAAATGATATAAGCACTTTTTCTAATTTAAAATGGATAAAAATGTTCAAAAATCAACTAAAGCTTTATAACTAAATTGAATCATTTTTAAATTACTAATTCAACTTCAATTAAGAATGGTTAAGTTATTTAATGGACCAATTTGCCCCTAAAGGATTTCATCTTTACAACTCTTAAATGAAGTGTCAAATGAAACATTACCTTACTCATAGGATAATCAAACATCCAAGTTCACTAAGCAAGGATCAAAACTCAACTAAACCCCGGTTGATCAATTCATCCACATAATGAAATTCATTTGAACTCAAAATGATCCCAGAAGCATTGAAAAAATGTTCAGGACCCGTCTTAAGCAATTTCTCAATACAATGGGATGTTTTAGAAGAACAATTTAATTTCATTGTTCTTTGATGAGGAAAATAATCTCCAACACTCCTTAGGAAGCTCACTAGTGATAGGATTAGGATTTGGTAGAAAACTAGAACCTTCATTTACCTTTACCTAGGTGTTTCTTTCCAATATTTAAATGTCCTAACATGCGTTGTAAGTGCAGTTGGAATGATGGGAAGACCCTTCAGGTACACATTTAAGTTTATTGTAATTTACATTCTGCAAGTTATTAAATGCTTGACTTCCCTGTAATTTATAAACCTGTGAAAATGATTGAACCCAACATGTTTAAACAACTCAAAATTTAATCAAAAACAAAATAAAAACTGTAATCATAACTAAATTAAATCATCTCATTGGATGATTGGGAGTCCCTCGGATGAGGTAACCTACGTGTTGTTAACGAGATTTCCCATGGTTTGGATGAAAGTGTGGAACTCATTCGGTTGAGTTTAGCAAATTCATTTGGACTAAGTTAATCCGATGAAAATAGTGGTGTCGGGATGATGGATCTGTGCAATCTTAACCGGTTCCACTTAATCAATTATAATATTTGCCCTAATAAAACTTTAGACATTGAATTTGACACACTAGAAAACTTTACCTCTGAACCATGACACTTCTGTCTTCTCTTGATTGCCACTTCTTAAACTAAACCCTATGCAACAACGAGGAACTCGGAGTAAGCGCAGTGGGCAACACGACCATCTTCAGCAGTAAAGCAAATCTTCGTCAGCTCAACCCTTCCTTAGAAGTAACAACCAAGCCATAGGATTTTGATGTAGTTTCCCTAGCGCAACATAAATCCTCACTTCATCCTTTAGGCATTTGCATAATCATACTATGCAAACTAAGCCCTAACTTGTCTTAGGACTTCGAGTTCGTCATTCGTTACGACTTAAACCCTCCTATCTTCCAGGCCATTTGTATGATTGTGTCATGCAAATATAAGCCCTAATTAACTAAAATTGGCAAGATTGGAACATTAAAAAAATTCTTTTAAATCGAAGTCAAATCATAGGATAGTTGTGAAGTCATCAAGTTTGCTTCGAATCCGTGATATCCCCTAACACTCTTCCATTGGATTCCTAAAATAATTGTTCCTAATTTGATTGACTCCCTTTTGAATTTACAAAATCCAATCGTTGGAATCCTAAACATTAAAATCCTTGAAAGCAGAACAACTGATCTTAATTGAGAGTTTTCTTAAGTGATTCTTGTTACTTAAGATGTAATTCCTTATAGGAAACTTTAACAACCCAAGTAACATAAAACCTATTTAATCATTTGTATTAAATAGAAGAACTTGTCGGCTTATAAAACTTGTTTCGCAGACTGAACGGATACAGTAGATTCTTTAGGTCATTTAGTTGAGTGTCACTATTCAAGTGCTATGTTTACCCTTTGGGACAAACGCATTACTTGTAGTGTTTCACTCGACTAATCCAAACTATCGAATGTATGATATCCCGTTTCAGTTTTCAAAATTATATTACTATTTTTCAAAATTATACCCCATTATTATAAATTAAACTATTTTAAACCTAAACTACGTTTTAAAACCTCCTTTTTAAATTTAACGGCCGTCAATTTCTGGTGACTCTGCTTGGAATTATTTCTTCTCTTCATTTAGATCAGATGGTTTTGCTTTCATAAATCAGAAGTAAATCCATGTCCCTAGTGGACCAAACTACCAATCTTTTCATTGGCATACCTCGGTCATTTCTGTCTTGAGCGATTCTAGTCAACTCCTTTTTGGATTCTCAAGCCACTGTTTAAACAACCTTAAACAGAGAGGTTCTGGAATCTTCCCCACCTCCCCAAAAATGGGGTGGACCCCCAATAGGTGTTAGTTTAAAAGAGATATACCAAATTGAGATTCCTACAAGGTTTACCTTTACTTAATTCGGGATTGGGGTCCGGTAGCTTTCTCTCTCTTATTATGATTGATTCTACTCTTAACCAAATCTTTATCAATTTTCTATTGCCTGAAATCCTCTATTAACTACAAGCAAAATAAGACATAACACAATCTGAAAAGTTTTACAAAACAAAAAAAATCAAAATGAAATCAATAGAAAAAAAAAACTTGTTCGGACTTTGCCTTGAATATTCTTTGTTTCATCCTAAAGATCGTTACAACGAATAAGGAAGTATAGGAGAACAGTAACGCTCATAATCTTTTCTGCAAAAAATGTCTGCACCAAAGTTGATCTTTTCCTTCGCCGCCGGAATGAACTTAGCCATTGACAGGAATGAACTTCCTGAGGACACAGTCATCTGTTTTGGACAAGGATTTGATCAAACAAACATTAAGTTCGGAGACATTACTGTCGCTGTACTGAAATCAAAGATACCCAAATATGTGGAGCCTGTAGTTGAATTCAATCTGAAGTCAGCTCAGAAATTTCCTCCCCTAAAGAGGGTCCTAATTGAAGGAGACACTGCTGCCCGTAAGAGATTAGCTGTCAAAGCTAATAAGACTACCCCCAGGACTGTTGTTGCTAATCCCGCTGGTCTGGTTGTCACTACACCTACCCCCACTCCCGCCAAATGAAAGGGAATGAAGTCCAGATAAGTGATGAGGTTGCTATCGTGGAGGATACAACTTTTTCTGCGATACCGCCTGTGTTCGAGATAGGATCTAGCTCGAAGTTTGTGCCCTTAAATATATGCCAAATGAGGAACAAGAATAGAAGAGCGGCCAAGATCAAGAAAAGCAAGACCATTGAAGTTGTCATTCCTAAAGATATCCTGGAAGAGGAAGAAGAACTGCCATAACTTTCACCCCTATTGGGAAGGAATAGGTTTTATCCACTTTCTGCTGCCCCTGAGGAGGAAAGTGCCCAGAGGATTGTTGTTGCGTTACCTCGACTGGTGTATTATAACGATCATAGAGAACGAAAGGCAAGGAGTACGCCATTTACTCGATTGCAAACAATAATTGAGAAACTGGCAAGAAAGGATAATTGCTCTGTAATGAAGATCTTGAGAAGAATGGGAAGAATACTTGGCAAAGCACGTCTCGGACTGAGAGTATTTCCCCTTATCATTCAAAGAGAACTTCCACGAAGAAAAGAAAACTGAGTAGCAAGAAGTTAGCTGCCATGGTATCTAGCCCGCATCTTAGTAGGCACAATGGACCATCAAGTTCTAGGCACCCAATTTTAGAAAGGATGGTGTGGCAACCTAAAGTTGCGGAGCTAATACCGGCAGAACGGCCCGAAATGAGGAGTTCCAATGCTGAATCCAAAACTAAAGGGAGTACTGTCGTTTCATAAACGACTCCAGAGGAAGAGGTTCACCAACTATAGTCTACCAGTCATATGACTGTCAAAGGAAAGTCACTTGAAGTTACTTTGGAAAAGTTAAGATCAAATATTCAGCAGTTGGCTAAAGAACGTAATGATAAATCAGAAAGTTAGAAGGATCTGTCAGGGTACATGGACGAGGATTTTGCTGAAATCAATGTGGTTGAAACCCGGGCATCATCAGCCCTCTAGTAGCTGCAGAAGGAGATGACCCAGAGGTAATGAGGCTACACATTTGGGAAAAGGATGATATAATTTACCGAATAGAGAAGAACATGGAGGAGATGGCAGCTTCCCTAGCCACGCTTCAGATTCAGCCTCAGCCGCCAAAGGAAACTCCCCTGGAAGTCATTCACATTGTCGACGAAGGAAAGGAAGTCACATCCGTCAATGGAGACAAGAAGCCAAATAATGATCCCACTCAGAGTTTAATACCAGAAAAAGACATTAATAATATGGTAGAACAGCAGGTGCGAGAGGCCTTAGCCCAATCTAAAGGCGGGGCATTGATTCTGAAAGGTAGACCATAGACTGAAGAATTTGATGTCGTGCAATACCCTAAAGGCTTCATACCACCTCTATTCAAGACTTTTGATGGAACTGAAAACCCCCGACAGCATGTTGCACACTTCTACGCAAGTTGCTGCAACTCGGGGGGGGGGGGGTGGGGGTAGTGACGCTTTGTTGTTTCGCCAGTTTGTTAGCAGCCTTTCAGGAATTGCCTTTGACTGGTATGCAGAGCTGCTCAATGGCTCAATCAAAACATCCACAGAATTAGAAAACCTATTCGTGAAATGGATCGTCGGAGCTCAGCATCACATTAGAATCGGCGATCTTATGCTAGAGTAACAGAAACCAAATGAAACTTTGGTGGATTACATTCTGTGATGAAGGAATTTAAGCATGAAATGCGAACCGCAACTCTAGGAACAACATGCCATTAGAATTCTGCTAAAGAGCATTCACGGCCCAATAATATTTCTCTTTAAGGGATTTACAATTAAAACATTCGAGAAGTTGCTCAGCAAGGCTGCTAGTCTACAAGAGGAAGTAAGACAACTCAGTTTCATCGATAAGACCGATAACCAAAAACTAGTTAGGGCCTTCGAGAAAAAGTCCCGGACATCATAGCGGTAGATAAGGGCAAGTAGCTGATGCAAATACGAACAGAACGACCTCAGCAAAGTTATCAACAACCTCCACCAAGTTACCAGCCGCCTCAATAGAGTTATCAACCGTCACAGCAATATGGCCAGCAGTCATCTCAGTAATATAACCAGCAGCGTAGCTTGGCAGAACTTTTAAATAACGAGTACCCCTTTTAAGATGAAGCACTTGGAAAGATGTTTCGTAGTCTGATCAAAAAGGACGGATTACAGCTGCTAGAGCCCAAGAAACCGGAGGAAGTGGACAAGAAAGATCACCCGATGTACTGCCCTTACCACCGGATGATCGGATACAAGATAGAAGATTGCTTCACTTTCAAGAACTCGCTCGAGAACAACCTTCAGAGAGGGAACATAAGGATCCAGAAATAAGAAATGAAGGAACCCCAGAGAGGAGGTTCTGTTAATGTTATTTCGGTATATCCCATTGTTCTGATAGACCCATACATAACAAATGATGGATGGAATACTGTTTGGATGAATTCTTCAAGGAAAATATTGGAACACATTCAGACCACTTCGGTGCATGCTCTAATTCAAAGTTTGCAACCCGCCAAGCCAGCACTATCAATTGCAATTGAGGAACCGCCCCAGAAGAAGCAGGAGATCGCAAAGGAAGAGAAGGCCGAGGCTCCGAAGAATAGAGTATGGGTTGTCTTTCCTAGGATGTTTTTTTCTGATTTGGGAGAGAAATCCCTTAAACCTTGGACTCCGTATGATTATTTGCTCACCCCGGTGGAATCTTATATTGATAAGAGTTATGGTGTTGGCTACGTTTTGACTGTTTCTAACGATTACGTAAGTAGAAACAACCAACCTGATCCGAATATCAATTTCAATCCTAATAACAATCTTAAATCATAACAAACTCCAATAGTAGCGATAAGGAGGAGGATGTCAACGATGGTGACTACGATGGTCTGGGAGATGAAGAACTTGTCTGTGAATTCCAAGGATTTCCTATCACAATTGAGCTAGAGTTCTCAGATCCTGAAGTGACACCAGGAGAATCTGTTGCTCTAATTCAGAAAGAGGAAGCGCCAGCTAATTTAGTAACAGATTTGGAAGAGATAACATAAGTCAACTTAAGAAGCAGAAATGTCTTACCCCCGAGAATGGATCCGATAGATAAAGGAAAGCATGTGGTTGCTCAGGAAGAGCCAACCCCAATAGAAGAATTACCCATTCGGGAAGAAGCTGAAGAACCTAGTAATAAAGTGGAGTATTATAACATGTTAGCCCATCTTTGGAAGCTGCCCGCCAAATTGAGCATCTACAATGCTTTGATCCTTTCAAAAGAGATAAGGGAAGCTCTAATCAAAGCCCTACTTGATCCAGAAAATTGCTTCGCTCTAATGGCCGGTAACTCCTTAGAAGAGTTTTGCTTGTTAAGAGAACAATATGTTATTACTTTCACGGACAATGACTTGCTACTTGGGACAGCTGATCACAACCGAACCTTGTACATCTCAGTTACTATCAGTGAATTCACGGGTGTTAGTTGATCCGGGAGCATCGATCAATGTGATGAATCTTTGAACTTTAGCATATATTGACGCCCGCGATCTCTAAATGGACAGAATGCTACTAAAAGGTTTCAATCAGAAAGGAGAGAAAGCTCTTGGATCAATTACACTATCTATGAGGATCAGCGACTTAGCAAGAACAACTGCAAAATTCTATATAATTGATTTTGAAACATCATTCAACACTCTACTGGGTCGACCTTGGATCCATGAAAACGGGATGGTACCGTCGTCTCTACACCAGTGTATAAAGTATTATGAAGGAGGGCTAGAACAATGCATCAAAGGTGACTTTCATTCGTTCTCCGTGCATGAAATTGGAATCCATGAGGATGCTGCTTACTACGCACCTCTGAAGAAAACAATCTTCTCAAGAAATGGCCTGCCAAATGAAGCAAAAGAAACTCAAGACGATGAAGATCCTCAAATTCTAGTTCAAAAATTATTCACCATCTCACCACCCCCTTACGGTGAGATGGTGAAGGTTTCTCCAAAACTCGCATCCGAGGTCGAGGCCGGGGACGAGGGCGAGGAAGAAACGATGGAATAGTTGAAAAAAAGAATCTGATAATTAATCTTGATTAGGAAGACAATTCTGAAGCAGAAGAAAAGAAAATCAAGAAAGAAGCAACAACGATAAGTCAGAAGAAGTCTCAGTTCAAGATCTCACTAAAAGATGAGAGGAATGAAGAACACAAGTCAATGTATGACAAGATAAACCACTGTGTACAAACTATAACCCTAACCCCGATCTACCATAGTAGGGTTGAGGGTATGATGGTCAAGGAAGTACATGGTGGCGGTGTTAAGCCAATCAAGTTTTACCATGGTGCTTCTTCTTCTTCCAATCCTGCAAATGATGTAAAAATTATAGATGTTGCTTCATCTGAATTAATGGAATTGCCTTTTGAGTTGTATTTTCCCTGTGTTCAAAATTTAATTCAATGTGGTGTTTTACTTAAGCAGTGGTCAAAAGACGAATCATACCGCTTTGTAAAGTTTTGGAATAATGACAGTCTACCTCCCAATTCAAAGTATGGTCTCGGATTCGGCACGGTAGGGCCAACTGATGATACATAATTTTGCTTGGTTGTCACTTGTGAGCCTAATGAAGGCTGTCTGGAAGCTTCAGATGATCTCGAGGACCTATCAGTCGAAGACGCTCCACCATAATTCAAAGAAGAGATTAAATCTACAATAGACGAGTTAATGGAAGTTAACTTAGGTACTAGCGAAGAGCCTAGGCCAACCTTTGTGAGCTTCATACTCAATAAAGAAGACTTCGAAGATATGATTAAGCTATTGATGGAATTCAAGGACTGTTTTGCTTGGAGTTATGATGAAATGCTGGGATTAGCTCCAGAAGTTGCAGTTCATAAGCTAGGAGTGGATCACACTGCCGTTCCAGTCAGACAAGCTCCGAGAAGAATGCATCTAGAGATCGAACAAGTAATAGCTGAAGTTAATAAGCTAATCGACGCTAAATTTGTCCGTGAAGAACAATACCCAACTTGGTTGGCCAATGTGGTACCAGCTACAAAGAAGAACGGTCAATCAGAATCTGCGTGGATTTCAGAGATTTGAATAATGTGTGCCCAAAGGATGTATTCCCGCTACCAATTCTGTAGTTAATGATCGACATCACTTTGATGCATGAAGTCTTACCTTTCAAGGATGGATCATTAGGATACAATCAGATAAAGATGGCACCGGAAGACGAAAAGCTCACAACATTCAGAACACCAATCGAGGTATACTGCTACATAGTGATGCCTTTCAGATTAAAGAATGCAGCAGCAACATAACAGAGAAAAATGACAAGGATTTTTTATGATCTCATTCACAACCAAGTCGAGTGCTACGTAGATGACGTTGTCATTAAAGAAAATTGAAAGAAGATCACCTGTATGATTTGAGAATTATTTTCAAATGATTAAGACAATTTAACCTTAAAATGAATACCTGAAATGCGCCTTCGGCGTCACCTTCAGGAAATTCTTAGGATTTTTTGTCCAGCATCACGGAATGTAAATCGATCCAGGAAAGATTAAAGCTACCTTAGAAGTGCCACCTCCTGAAAATTTAAAACAATTATGATCCTTTCAAGGGAAGTTGGCATATCTTCAATGCTTTATTTCTAATTTTTTAGGAAGGTGTCAGGCTTTTTTCTGCTTTGGTTAAGAAAGATGCTAAGTTTACTTGGGACTCTAAATGGCAACATGCCTTCGAGGACATTAAACAATATTTAATGAAACCTCTTATATTAGCAACCCCAGTCTCGGTTCGACCGTTAATACTTTATACTGTGGCTTTAGACGACTCCCTCGGAGCCCTGCTAGCCTAGGTTAATGATGAGGGTAAGGAGAATGCTCTCTACTACTTAAGTCGTCGCTTAATTTCGACGGAGGTAAACTATCCTCCTATTAAGAAGCATTGTTTGGCCCTGATCTTCGGGCTTAAAAGCTCAGGCATTGCATGCTTTCTCATAAGGTCAACTTTATTTCAAAATTTAATCCATTGCAATATTTAATGAGCCACCCGATGCTTTATGGAAGACTTGCTAGGTGGTCGATGATACTATTGCAATTTGATATAACTTTTGTTCCTCTTCATGCTGTAAAGGGACAAGTCCTAGCAGACTTTCTCGCAGCACACCCTTTACCAGCAGAATCGCCTCTCAACGATGATTTACCAGACGAATAGATAGTGATCTTGGAAGACCTCGATGATCAACGTTGGGAATTGTACTTCGACGGAGCATCATCAGCACAACGAGACAAAGAATTACAAATGATTGTGCCTGGTAAGGCAGGAATCAGACTAATATTTATAACACCGGAGCGGGGGAAGTTAAGGTACTCCTACCACTTGACAGAACCGTGTATGAATAATGAAGAAGAATATGAAGCTCTCCTCTTGAAGAAGGCACAGAATAATCGTCAAATAACGCGAATCTATTCTGTGCCTTCTGAAAAAATTATTAATCTTCGTGCTTTTGAATGCAGACCCGTTATTTGAGATAATTCTGCGTGGTACCCTAAAACAGTAGATGACTTGATTCTTGAAGAATTGTAACACGTGATGTGCCTTCACTTCTCTGAGCGGTACCGGTTCTGCACACTTTAAAAAGTAATCTGTTGCTGAATGGATGAAACGATCTCCTCTTGAAGAAGGTGGTTATGTTGGGTCGATGATATCTATGCCCCAACATTCAAATGGCCACGATGCAATTGTCGGATGTGGCACATTTGGAGGTTGATGTAGAACCACTCCGTGCACTTGGTACGGGTGACAACATTTGACAACTTTCATGCAGTCGGTCATCATTGAGGGCCAGTAGTATCCTAATCTCTTAATTTTCATTTTCATCTAAGATAGTCAAAGGGAAAGCATAAGGCTAGATCCTAAGTACTAAGGAGAGAGAAGAGAAAAGACCTCATAGAAAATGAGGTCAACAGTGCGGGAGAGCTCTCTTTTTGTAGAAATGTCTCCTATTTATAGAGCTTCAAAAATGACCAGGGGTTGCTTAAGGCACCTCTTCAAAATTTATCCAAATTCAATGAATCTTCTAGAAAGTAACTGTGGCACCTTGGTGCTGGGATCTGGCACCTAGGCGCTGGACTCTGTGACTAGATCTTCGCACCCCTTCACTTTGGATCACACCTCTTCGTGATTAAAACCGCTTTCATGTGTCCAGATGCATTGTATCACATGTCCTATGTATCAGGAGTAACATCTGATCTTCTAGAAGTTCTGATAACCGCTTAACACCGTCAAAATAATAGGCCAAAGTTGTCAAACATCTTAACTGTTTCAGTATCGAACTGGCTCCTAGGCGCCTGATTCTGGCGCCTACGCACCAGACCTATAATTTTGGCAACTTTGCTTTTTAGCTCTATTTTTGCTTCATTTTGCTCCTTTTTTCTTCTTGAACTCTTTTTTTCATCACCTATTTCCAAAAACATAAAAATACCTTTCATTAAAGAATAATATCCTTATAAATTTAATCATAAATAAGGCATCAAAATATGTAGTTTTTAAGTGGATCAGCGGACATGTTTGTCGTGGGCCTGAATCATCTTAGCTTGATATAACTCCAAATTTTGCTGCTTTGAAAGCCATTTTCTTTCCAAGCTTTCCAATTCTTCCAATCGTAATATGGCGTTCTCTTCTGTAGTGATCTTATTTGCCGATGGTACTCGAGCAACGGAAGCTGAACCTCCAAGGATAAGACGGCTTTGGACCCGTTCATTAGAGTGTAAGGTGTAAACTTAGTAGGTATTCTGAAAGTTGTCTTATAGGCCCATAAAGCTTCTAATAACTGCTCGTGCCAATTTCTTTTGTTGTCATCCAAAGTTTTCTTTCGGATTCGGAAGAGGGTTCTATTAAAAGCCTCAGTCAAGCCTTTTGTTCTTGGGTAGTAGATCGTCAAATAACGCGAATCTATTCTGTGCCTTCTGAAAAAATTATTAATCTTCGTGCTTTTGAATGCAGACCCGTTATTTGAGATAATTCTGCGTGGTACCCTAAAACAAGTAGATGACTTGATTCTCGAAGAATTGTAACGCGTGATGTGCCTTCACTTCTCCGAGCGGCACGGTTCCGCACACTTTAAAAAGTAATCTGTTGCTGAATGGATGAAACGATCTCCTCTTGAAGAAGGTGGTTATGTTGGGTCGATGATATATGTGCCCCAACATTCAAATGGCCACGATGCAATTGTCGGATGTGGCACATTTGGAGGTTGATGTAGAACCACTCCGTGCACTTGGTACGGGTGACAACATTTGACAACTTTCATGCAGTCGGTCATCATTGTTGTTTCAGGTTTACAGATCTGAAGGGGAAGGAAATTCAAATTTGTAACGAGCATGTTACCGTGGAGGGTACAGATCTCCGTGCGAGACCTTCTATTTTCAAAATTGGGTCCAGCTCGAGGGTTTCACCCCTAACACGGACTCAGAGGAGAAACAGGAGTAGAAAGATTGTGAAAAAGGCCAGAGCTGCTGAAGTCGCTTTCTTAGAAGAAATCCCTGAGTACACACTATTACCTGAGTACATACCAATGCCTGAGTACACACCGCTTTTGGAAGGAAGTAGATTCCATCCCCTTTTCGCCGTAGCTGACGAGGAAAATGTCCGCAGGATTGCTTCTACATTACTTCGACCCGCATACTATAGCGACAGCTGAAAGAAAAGGGCTAGGATTACACCATTTGCCCAACTACAGACTGTGATAGAGAAGTTAGCAAAGAAAGAGAAATGTCCTGTATCAGACATTTTAAGAAGAATAGGGCGGGTGCCAGCCAAGTCCCGTCTTGGGCCGCGAGTAGAACCCGTTATCGCCACAGAAAAGCCGAATAAGAATATGAAGCTCTTATAACCGGACCGGAGTTAGCCATTCTAATGGGTATAATAGACATCAACATCTAAGGTGATTCATAGTTGATCATACAGTAGGTGGCTGGACAGTACAAAATTCTGAAGCCTAGACTCGAGCAGTATTTTCAATATACAATGAAGTTGCTAGAGTAGATTCCGAACTTAAAAATATACAAGATTCCCAGAAAAGAAAGTGCCTCTGTAGATGCTTTGGCCGGAATTGCAAAAGAGTTCACATGTCTACAGGAAGAATCCGTTGAAATGATAGTGCAGGGACGACAGGTCCTACCGTAAATTTACATAGACACTTTATGCAGACTGAGAAATGAAGAGATAGTGGCAGCAGTGGCAAGAACTACAAAAGATTGGCGGCATCCATTAAAAGAATATTTACGAAGAAGAAACCTACAAGACGATAAGTCAGTAGCCCATCAGATCAAGAAAAGAACATTGTCATACGCCATAATAAACAATACCTTATTCAAAAGGTCTTTCGTTCAGATGTGGCTAAGGTACTTGAGTGGGTTCGAGGTTCAAGAGATTGTTAAAGAGGTACACTCAGGACTTTATGGCGCTCATCTGTCGGATCCGAAGATGAAAATGAAAATTAAGAGATTAGGATACTACTGGCCCTCAATGATGACCGACTGCATGAAAGTTGTCAAATGTTGTCACCCGTACCAAGTGCACGGAGTGGTTCTACATCAACCTCCAAATGTGCCACATCCGACAATTGCATCGTGGCCATTTGAATGTTGGGGCACGAGATATCATCGACCCAACATAACCACCTTCTTCAAGAGGAGATCGTTTCATCCATTCGAAGACATGATTACTTTTTAAAGTGTGCGTAACCGGTACCCTCGGAGAAGTGAAGGCACATCACGTGTTACAATTCTTCAAGAATCAAGTCATCTACTGTTTTAGGGTACCACGCAGAATTATCTCAAATAACGGGTCTGCATTCAAAAGCACGAAGATTAATAATTTTTTTAGAAGGCACAAAATAGATTCTCGTTATTTGACGATCTACTACCCAAGAACAAAAGGCTTGACTGAGGCTTTTAATAGAACCCTCTTCCAAATCCTAAAGAAAACTTTGGACGACAACAAAAGAAATTGGCACGAGCAGTTATTAGAAGCTTTATGGGCCTATAAGACAACTTTCAGAATACCTACTAAGTTTACACCTTACACTCTAATGAACGGGTCCAAAGCCGTCTTATCCTTGGAGGTTCAGCTTCCGTTGCTCAGAATTGCACTGGCAAATAAGATCACTACAGAAGAGAACGCCATATTACGATTGGAAGAATTGGAAAGCTTGGAAAGAAAATGGCTTTCAGAGCAGCAAAATTTGGAGTTATATCAAGCTAAGATGATTCAGGCCCACGACAAACATGTCCGCTGATCCACTTAAAAAGTACATATTTTGATGCCTTATTTATGATTAAATTTATAAGGATATTATGCTTTAATGAAAGGTATTTTTATGTTTTTGGAAATAGGTGATGAAAAAAAGAGTTCAAGAAGAAAAAAGGAGCAAAATGAAGCAAAAATAGAGCTAAAAAGCAAAGTTGCCAAAATTATAGGTCTGGTGCGTAGGCGCCAGAATCAGGCGCCT
The DNA here is from genome assembly GCA_022702705.1 of Papilionanthe hookeriana x Papilionanthe teres. Lineage (NCBI taxonomy): Eukaryota > Viridiplantae > Streptophyta > Magnoliopsida > Asparagales > Orchidaceae > Papilionanthe > Papilionanthe hookeriana x Papilionanthe teres. The sequence continues at coordinate 17,564,943 of CM040428.1, read as the reverse complement.
AGGAGCCAGTTCGATACTGAAACAGATAAGATTTTTGACAACTTTGGGCTATTATTTTGACGGTGTTAAGAGGTTATCAGAACTTCTAGAAGATCGGATGTTACTCCTGATACATAGGACATGTGATACAATGCATCTGGACACATGAAAGCGGTTTTAATCACGAAGAGGTGTGATCCAAAGTGAAGGGGTGCGAAGATCTAGTCACAGAGTCCAGCGCCTAGGTGCCAGATCCCAGCACCAAGGTGCCACAATTACTTTCTAGAAGATTCATTGAATTTGGACAAATTTTGAAGAGGTGCCTTAAGCAACCCCTGGTCATTTTTGAAGCTCTATAACTAGGAGACATTTCTACAAAAAGAGAGCTCTCCCGCACTGTTGACCTCATTTTTTATGAGGTCTTTTCTCTTCTCTCTCCTTAGTACTTAGGATCTAGCCTTATGCTTTCCCTTTGACTATCTTAGAGGACTAGAAATGGAACCCACTACTTAGAAATTTAAACAACTCTTAACTCCCTGCAAAACCCATAAGTTTGATTGTAAACCCGTAAGTCACTTGGAGGGTTAAGATCAAATGTGGAGGTTTAAAAGATGAGTTCCCTATAGGACTCTTTGGCCTTAGGACTACCCTAGGTGGCCTGGTCTGGTGAGGGTTGACCTGCACACATTACACTTTCACACATATTCCAAATCCTAAAACCATTCATACCTAGCTTGACTTCCTGACTCATGTAGTTAATCCATATGGATGGTCCTCAACCCCTAAGCCCTTGGCTTAGAGGGTTAGGAACAACATAGTGAATGCCTCAAATGAGTCCTCTCATGGCTCTTATGGGCTCGATATGGCTTCATGGCTCAACCAAAGTGATTCCATTCTACTCAAACTTAAAAAAATCTTCATTTTTCTAAAATTTCAATTTTTGATCTCCGGGACCCTACACCCACCAAACCTGCCAAATATCATTGAAACCACCCAAAATTTGCAAAATTGCCTAAATTACCCAAAATTCCTCATAACCAGTCCTAAACATTTCCCACCATTCAAAATGATCATCCTTAGCCAAATATACCAAAATTTCCAAAAATACCCCCCAATACCCTCTAAATACCCAAAATGCCCTTTTTAACCAAAAATCCATAAATTCCAAAAATTCCCATAAAATTCTAAAAAATCCCAAATATTCCTAATTTCATGTTGTTCAACTAGACTATAGGCTAATTTTGTCAATTTAACCCACTTTTACTAAAACCACTAATTTGACCCATTTTTAACCCAAGTAAACCCAATGTCAAACCAAACCACTCCAATTAACCTCAATGTTGATCCAATCCAATTCTAAACTTCAATTCAATATCCACAAAATCAATTTAGACCAAATATAAGCCCAATTTGATTAACATTTGGATTCAATTCCAATTTGAAGCTTAAAACCCAATTTTGGTCCATGACCTAAACTTAGCCCAAACCAACCCAATTCAACTCCAATTAGCCCCAAATCTTTTCCTAAACCTTCCTAATATCCCCACAAACAAAACACTAACAAGATTTTCCCCAAATTTGAACCTAAACTCCACCCAAACCTAACCCAAATTCAAAATCCTCTAAATTAACCTAAACCCAAACCTAACCCAAATAGGCCCAAATCCCAAAATTAAAGCTCAACCAAAATTGAGAACTCTTTGTTACACCCCATAAACATTTCTCAACATTAATTTTACATCAAATCAAACATTAGCCCAAACTTAAACCAAGTTAGCCCAATTTGACCCACTTTGGCCCCTTTACTAAAAAGACCCAAATTAAACCCAATTCAATTCAAAATCACTTCAAATTTGTTCCAAATCACTCATGACATATCCCTAAACTAAACCCAACATTTTTTTGACTAAATATTTTACAAAATTTCCATCTACGAATTTGGTTTCAAACCTAAAAGCCCACCTTCTTAAACCTTTTTAAAAGCCAACTTCCAACAAATTCAAAAGCCCAAATTTCATTCCAAAGCCCACATGAAATTTTCCCTTCATCATTACGTATGATTTAAATCACCCCTAAGTCCAAAACCCATCATTTTGATTAAACCAAAACAACATCATGACAAAAACAATAAAAAAATCCAAAGTTTTCAAAAATTCCAAATAACCTTTTTTCATGAAAATTGACCAAGCCATGGACAAGCCATAGGCTAGCTATGAAGCTATCCTTAAGCCCCATGCAAGCCATGTGAGTGGTGTTCATGTGACCATACCATATTGGGCAAGAGGAGGAGCCTCTTTCTTGATTCCCTTAATGTAATTAAGCACTCCCACGTCTCCCCTAACCCATGCTTAAGCCTAATTGTACTTGGATTGTGACTTCTCCCCACTAATCAAGCTGAATAAAGGGAGCTTTTCTCAGCCCAAATCAGACCATGGAAAGGTGAACCAAGCCCAACCTCATGCTTTGACCAATTTGAACTTAAACTCCTCTATTTAAGCTCCATTCATGGCCAAAGAGAAGAGAAGCAAAAGATTACCTTGGGGAAACTCGCCAAATTGTTCCCAAAGCTTCTCCAAGCACTCCTAAGCTCAATCCAACCATTTCCAACTGAGGCCTCACCTCTTGGACAAAGGTATCAAATTTTTTCTCCTCCAACCGAGCTTATTTTAAATTTCTGTAAATATTCACATGCTTTAAGTATATCATCACTGTATAGATGTGTGCTACTCGATTAGACGATCATTTAAAAAAAAAATTTCAATTAATTTCATTGAGAAACATGTGAGATATCAAGGTTTAAAGGTAGACGGTTTTGGGTGAATAGAACTAGGAGAGAGGAGCAGTAGCCGTCTGATCACATGTGTATCGCACGGACGGCCCAGATGCAGTCGGTCGGGAGCTTCATCCATAAGCAGAAATGCGTCAGCCAATCACGGAGCGACACGTGGCCCCCTTGATAGCGATAGTTTGAGAGGGAAATTGGATTTTTGATTTATTTTTGAACATAAACTTCAAAAAATCATAAATTTTCATAGAAAAATCTTAAAAATAAAATAAAAATATTTTCTTGCTCAATTAATAGAGGAGATCAATGTGGAAAAAGAATTGGGTTAATTTGATGAGTGTTTTATTTTTAATTATTTATTTACTGTTTCGAGTATTTTGATTCTCCATTTGCATACACAATTCACCATGGCATGAGACCATAGGGCTTTTGAAGCCTCTAATCTTGGGAACATTCCCTGAATTTTTCAAGGTCAGAGGCTATCTCTATGACAAGTTATGTATTTTTCAAGTTTATGTCACTATTTTGGTATTTTAATTCCAATAATTACATATTGTTCAATAAGTTCTAGAAAAATTTGGGAAAGTTTCTTAGGACCAGAGGACCCTAGGATAATTATGGTTAGGCTTAATTTATTAAGAATAACCCTAATTAGCCTAAATACTCAAAATTAAATTTTAATTAATTAGGGTTAACCACACATCAAAATAACTTGAAATCAATTCTCCATTGATCTTTAGGATACAAAGAACCTTGCATAAAAATTTGAAGACAATTGGAAATGATTACCCCCACTAAATGAATTAATTAAGCCACATGATCAAAATTAAAATTTAAAAATTCATAACTCCAAAAATACATTTCAAAAATTCACCAAATTGGTTTTGTGGGCTCTCTGATATTAGAGGAGTCTATAAAAATTAAAATTGGAATTTTCTAAAATTTTTCATTTTTAATGATATTTTTGATATGTAAATAATTAAAAAATAATAAAAATCATAAAAATGTCACATTTTGACTCCGAATCACTTAGAAATCAACAAAATATTTTTCCTAAGTCTCTAAGTTAAGATATTGAATTTTAAAGGCTCAAAACAATTTTTAATATTAAAAAATGTATTTTCCAACCTTTTTACTAAATTAATTCCAATAAATCAAAGAAAAATCAAAAAATTATAAAATTTGTTTCTCCGAACTCCTTGAGGTTAGACAGATTTAAGAAAATATAAAATCCATTTTTCACCTTTAATTTTATTTTATAATTAATTAACACTCCAAATCTCAAAATAATTATAATAAATAAAATATAATTTAAAAAATCACCAAAATTGGTCCAAGTGGTCCTCTGGTCATTAGAAACATCCCATAATTTTCTTAAGGACAGAAACCTTACTTTGGTCATGTTGTTGAACTTTCCTTGAAATCCCTTTTTTTTCACTAAAAATAATTATATAAATAAATTAAATTCAGAAAAATCACATTTTCTCCTCTAATGTCTTAATTGACATGTGGTGAGGTGACATAAAAATTTTAAGTTCATTTGAACTCAATTTAGTGAGTTATGAAATAAATAAGCCTAAAAGGGCATAAACGTAATTAAAGAATTTAAACCCCCTTATTAAAATTTTAGGTTTAATTAAAATGGAGGGTAAAATTTTTTATTTTATCTTTCTTGGATGATTGAAACTTTGGGAAATTAAAAGGGTATGAACCCATTAATCACTTTTAATAAACCAAAAATGAAACTTTAATTATTTAAACAATTTAAATTTTGGAAGATTAATGAAAATTTGAATTATTAAAAATAGGGATATAACTTGAGAGGATATTAATTCTTTAATAAAAGAAATCCCTAAATAAATCACTTCAAAAATTTTTAACTCTTAATTAAGATTAAAATGATAATCCAAACTAAGTAAATTAAAAATTAAAAAAAAAACCCTTAAATTAAAGGAAAGCTCAAAATATTAAGTGGTTTAACAATTAAATTAAATTAAATTAAATTAAGTAAAAATTAAATTAAAATTAAAATTAAATTAATTAACATTATAACAATTAAATTAAATTAAATTTAAAATATTGAAATTAAATTAAATTAAATTAAGTTAAATTCAATTAAATTAAATTTAAATTATATTAAATTAACACCACTCAATAATAAAAGTAAAACAAATTTGAAATATTAAGACAATTCATAATTAAGAATATAAAAAAATCAAACTAATCAAGATTAACCTAAAATATCATAATTAACCTAAACCAAATCATTAAGATATATGAATAATCTAAGTGAATTTGAAACACCAAAGATTAATTTAAAATATTAAGATCACTTAAAGTATAAAGATTTAAACCAAAAATAATTTGAACACTATTCCAAACATAAAATTATTAATTAGAACCTCATAATTAAACTAAATCACTTTAAACCAATAACTCAAACTTCAAATTAAGAATGATTAAAATACTCAACAAACCAACTTGCCCATAAAGGCTTTAATTATTATAACTCTTAAATGGAGTATTAAGTGAGATGTCACTTCATTCATCAGGTAATCAAATGCCCAAGTTCACTGAGCAAGAGACAAAGCTTAACTAAACTTCTGGATTATTAATTCACATGTGCAACTAAATTTACTTGGACTCAAAATAATCTTGGAAGTATTGAAAAGTTGTTTAGGACTCGTCCTAAGCACTTTCTCAAAATGATGAGATGTTTTAGAAGAACAATTAAACTTAATTGTTCTTTGGTGAAGAAAATCATCCTTAAACAAAACACAGGAACCTAGACGTCATAGGAAATGACTAGTTATAGGATTATGATCTTGGTAGACAACCAGAACCTTCCCTTAGCTTTACCTAGGTACTTGTTTAAATATTTAAAAGCCTTAACATGTGTTTTAAGTGCAGTTTGGGATGACGGGAAGACCCTCCAGGTACAATTTTATTTTATTGCAATTTACATTATTGCAATTTACTTACATGCACTGCACTTTACTTTTTCTTGCATGTTAAACAAGATTGTTGCATGAAAACTGAAACCTTTAGGATAGTCACAAAACTGAAACCCAAAACTAAATTAAAAGTCACTACAAGATCAAATTCACAGCCACAACATTCCAAAATATAAAACAACTCAAAATTTAATCACAAACAGAACAACAAAACTACATTTGCAACTCAATTAAAACGTTTCGTTGAATGATCGGGAATACCTCAGATGATGTAACCCACGTGTTGCTAACAGGATTTCCCACGGTCAAAATTAAAGTGTGGAACTCATTCAGTTGAGTTTAGCAAATTCATCTGGACTAAGTGAATTCGATGAAAATAACGGTGTCGGGATGACGGAACCGTGGGATCTTAATCGGTTCTATTTAAACAAATTTAAGATTTGTTTTAATTAAAATATTAAAAATATTTGGACTTTAAGATTTCTAAACCAAAACACTTCTCTCATCTCCTGATTTTCACTTTCTAAAACTAAACCTCTGCAACAATAAGGAGCTCGGAGCATAGTGGGCAGCACGGCCATCTACTTCAGTAAAACTCGGATCTACACCAGCTAAACCTTTCTTAGAATTAAATAACCAAGCCATAGGACTTTGAGGTAGTTTGCCTAGTGCAACATAAATCCTCAACTCTTCTTTAGGCATTTGTATGATCATGTCTTATAAATTAAGCTCTAACCGGTCTTAGGACTCCGAGGTAGTCGTTTGGTACGACATAAAAACTCACATCTTTGAGGCTATTTGTGTGATTATATCGTATAAATATAAGTCCTAATTAATTAAAATTGGCAGGATTGAAACATTAAACATACTCTTAAATTGAAGCCAAACAATAGGATAGTTTGGGAAGTTGCCAAGATTCTTCTTAAATCCTCGGCGTCTCCTACTTCTCTTCCTTTGGACTCTTGAAATTAACTGTTCCAAATTTGATCCATTCCCAATTGAAATTTCCAAAATCCAATTGTTTGAAAACCTTAAACTTTGAAATTCTTGAGAGCAAAACCACTGATCATTATCGAGAGTTTTCTTAAATGATTACCGTCATTTAAGATGTAATTAACTATAGAGGCTTACCCTTATAGGGAACTTTAAGAACCCAGGTAATATAAACCCTGCTTAATTTCTTTATATTAAGCAGGGGAACTTGTCGGCTTATAAAGTTGGTTCGCAGATCAAATGGATGTTATAAATCTTCTAGTTTATTTAACCGAGCCCCATCATCAAGCAGTGTGTCTATTCTTCGGGATAGATATACGGTTTGTGGTGCGGTGCTCGTTTATATAAACTATTTGGGATGTGAGATCGGTTTGATTTCATATCTTAAAATTTTTAAACTCAAAATTATTTTCAAAATAAAATACTACTTTCTAAATATTATATATATATATAAATTAAATTTAAAATCTAAAAAAATTCGCCGACAACTTCTGTAGGCGACCCCTTTTCAAAACACATAACCTAAAAATATGCCGACAATTTCTGGCGACTCCACTAGGGAATAGTTCCTCTCTCCATTCTGATCAATGGTTTTGCTTTCATAAATCGATAGTGCATCCATGTCCCTAGTGGAGCAAACTACCATTCTTTCCATTGACATACCACATTCATTTCTATCTTGAACGGGTATAGCCAACTTCTCTCAGATTTAGGAGCCACTGTTTAGACACCCCTAAACAGAGAGGTTCTGAAATCCTTTTACCTCTTTGCTGAGGTGGGGTGGATCCCCAATAGGTGTTAGCTTAGGAGCGGTCCCTCGGGTTGAGAAGCTTTGCGAGACTTTCCTTCCTTTCCAATTCTGAATCGGGTCCTTTACCTTTTCTATACTTTAATCATTTTGTTCCTAACAAACAAATCTTCTAATAAACAACCTTCTAATAAACGAATTCTCTTAAAAATCACAAATACATTAAGATAAACGGGAATGTATTTGGACTCTTTATTTTTCGTTCTAAGTTTTGTGACGAAAGGAAGCATAATTCGGGACTGACATTTGGAATCTACACTACAGAAAATGACTGCCCCAAAGTTAATTTTCTCCTTCACCAATGGAATGGATTTCTCCATCTATAACGATGAACTTCCCGACAATGGAATCATCCGTTTTGGACAAGGATTCGACAATAAAAATATTAAGTTCGCTGACGTCACTCTCTTCGCACTAATGGACAAAGTGCCAGAAACGGAGGAGCCCATAATTGAGTTCAACCTGAAGTCGGCTCAAGAATTCCCTCCCCTGCAAAAGGTTCCAGCTGAAAGAAGTACTGCTATTCGTAGGAGGTTCAGTCAATGTTATCTCGACGGATCCTATTGTTTCGATAAACCCGTATACGACCCATGATGGATGGAGTATCGTCTGGACAAAGTCTTCAAAGAAAATTTTGGATCACATCCATAATGCTTCGGTGCACGCTTCAACTCAAAGTTTGAAACCTCCCGAGTCGGCACTATCGCTTGCAATTAAAGAACCTCCTTAGAAGGAGGATAAAATCGTGGGAGAGAAGAAAATCGAGGCTCCGAAGGGTAGACTAGGGGCTGCTTATCCTAGGATAGTTGTTTCCGATTCAGGGGAGAAATCCCTCAAACCTCTGACTATGTATGCTTATTTGCTCGCCCCGGCGGGATCTTATAATGATAAGAGTTTTGGTGTTGGCTACGTTTTGACTGTTTCTAACGATTACGTAACTAACGAAAACCAAGCTAATCCGGATCTCGATTCCGATATAAATAATGATTCTCAAATCATACTAAACCTCAATGACCACGATGAAGGTGAAGACGTTCACAAGGATGCCTACGAAAGCTCAACAAGCAACGAGTCCATTTGTGAATTTCGAGGAGCTCTGATTGCAATCGAATTAGAGTCATCAGATTCCGAAGCAACTCCAGAAGAGCCAGTTGTTCCAATTCAAGGGGAAACATCGGCAGATCCAGCACCAGACTCAGAACAAGTGGCTGAAGTCAACCTAAGAAGCGGAAAAGTTCTACCTCCGAGAATGGGTCCAAAGGATAAAGGAAAGTAGGTGGTTGCTCAGGAATAGCCAACCCCAGTAGAAGAATTGCCCATTCGAGAAGAAACCGAGGAACATGGTAATAAAGTGGACTATAACGTGCTAGCCCATCTTAGGAAGCTACCAGCCAAACTAAGCATATACGATGCTCTGATCCTGTCAAAGGAGATGAGGGAAGCTCTGATCAAGGCTCTACTTGATCCAGAGATTTTTTTAGCTCAAATGGCCGGTAATTCCTTCGACGAGGTTTGCTCGTTAGAAGAACAGCAAGGTGTTACCTTCACGGACAATGATTTACTACTCGGAACGACTGATCACAACCGACCGTTGTACATTTCAGTCACTATTGGAAAGTTTACGCTATCCAGAGTGTTGGTTGATCCAGAAGCATCAATCAACATAATGAAGCTTCAGACGCTAGCATATTTGGAAATTGATGCTTGTGAGCTTAAAGCAGACAAAATGTTACTAAGAGGCTTCAATCAAAAAGGAGAAAGAGCTCTTGGGTCGATAACATTACTGATGAAGACCGGTGATTTAGCAAAGACAACCGCAAAATTCCACATAATTGATTCTGAAACATCATTCAACACTCTACTGGGTTGGCCATGGATCCATGAAAATTGGATGGTACCATCGTCTCTGCACCAGTGCATAAAGTATTATGAAGGAGGAGAACAATGTATCAAAGGTGACTTGCAACCATTCTTCGTACACGAGATTGGAATTCATGAAGATGCATCCTATTACGCGCCTCCGAAGAAAACAATCTTTTCCAGAAACACCATACCAAATGAAGCAAAAGAAGTGCAAGACAATAAAGAGCCTGAAATTTTAGTCCAACAGTTACTCACCACTCCCTTACAGCGAGATGGTAAAGGTTTCTCCAAAACTCGCACCCGAGGTCGAGGCCGGGGACGGGGTCGTGGAAGAGACGTTAAAACAGTTGGATAGAAGAAACCAGTCATCGACGTTGATTGGGAGATCAGTTCCGAAGAAGAAGAAATTAAGAAAGAAGCAGCGGCAGTAAATCAAAATAAACCCTAGTTCAAGATCTCTCTCGAAGATGAAAAGAATGAAGAATACAAATCAATGTACGAGAAGATTAACCATTATGTACACACTATGACCCTGACCCCGATCCATTCTAATAAGATCGAGGGTATGGTGGTCAAGGAAGTGCATGGTGGTGGTACTAAACCAATCAAGTTTTACCGTGGTGCTTCTTCTTCCAAAACTAAAAATGATGTACAATTTGAAGATGTTACTTCATCTGAATTAATGGAATTGCCTTTTGAGTGGTACTCTCCCTGTTTTCAAAATTTAATTCAACGTGGTGTCTTACCTCGATGATGGACAAAAGGTCAATCACAACATTTTGAAAAATTATGAAATAATGTCAGCCGGCCTCCCAATTCAAAACATGGTCTCGGATTCGGCACAGTAGGATCATTTGACGATACAGGATTTTGCTTGGTTGTCACTTGCGAGCCTAATGAAGTCTACTTGGAAGCTTCAGAAGATCTTGAAGATCTGCAAATCAGAGATACTTTGCCAGAATTCGAAGAAGAAATTAAATCTACAATAGACGAGTTAATGGAAGTTAACTTAGGTACTAGAGAAGAGCCTAGGCCGACCTTTGTTAGCTCCTTACTCAATAAAGAAGACTCCAAAAATAAGATCAAGCTATTGATGGAATTCAAGGACTGTTTTCCTTGGAGTTATGATGAAATGCCAGGATTAGCTCCAGAAGTCACAGTTCACAAGTTAGGAGTAAATCTCACTGCCGTTCCAGTCAGACACGCACCAAGAAGAATGCGTCTGGAGATCGAACAACAAGTAATAGCAGAAGTTAAGAAGCTAATAGATGCTAAATTTTTCTGTGAGGAACAATATCCAACTTAGTTAGCCAATGTGGTACCAGTCAGAAAGTAGAATGGTCAGATCAGAATCTGCGTGGATTTCAGAGATTTGAACAAAGCACGTCCAAAGGACGAGTTCCCTCTACCCATTCCAAAATTGATGATAGACATTGCTTCAACACATGAAGTCTTCTCATTCATGGATGGATCTTTAGGATACAACCAGATAAAGATGACACCGGAAGTTGAAAAGCTCATAGCCTTCAGAACACCAATTGAAGTGTACTGCTACTCAGTGATGCCATTTGGATTGAAGAACGCAGGAGCAACTTATCAAAGAGCAATGACAAGGATTTTTGATGATCTCATTCACAACCAAGTCGAGTGTTACGTGGATGATGTGGTCATTAAGAGAAAATTAAAGGAAGATCACTTGTATGATTTGAGAATTGTTTTCGAGCGATTAAGATAATTTAACCTTAAGATGAATCCCATGAAATGCGCCTTCGGCGTTACCTCTGGGAAATTCTTAGGATTTGTCGTCCGACATCGTGGAATTGAAATCAATCCGGAGAAGATTAAAGCTTTCTTAGAAATGCCGCCTCCCAAAACCTTGAAACAACTATGATCCTTTCAAGGGAAATTGGCATATCTTCGACGCTTTATCTCGAATTTGTCAGGAAGGTGTCAGCCTTTTCTCGCTTTGGTCAAGAAGGATGCCAAGTTTACTTGGGACTCCAAATGTCAACATGCCTTCAATGACATCAAACAAGCATTTAATGACACCTCCCGTTTTAGCAGCCCCGACCTCGAGTGGACCGTTGATACTTTATACCGCAGCTTTAGACGACTCTCTCGGAGCCCTCCTAGCCCAAGTCAATGACGAGGGAAAAAAAAATTCTCTCTACTACTTAAGACGTCATCTAATTCTGATGGAAGTAAAGTATCCTCCTATTGAGAAGCACTGTTTGGCCCTGATCTTCGCTGCACAGAAGCTCAGGAACTACATGCTTTCTCATAAGGTCAACCTTATTTCGAAGTTTAATCCGTTGCAATATTTGATGACCCGTCCGACAATTTCCGGCAGATTGGTGGTTAAAGATACTATTGGAATTCGATATAACTTTCATTCATCTTCGTGCCGTAAAGGGATAAGTCCTGGCAGACTTCCTTGCAGCACACCCTTTACCGCAGAATTGCCTCTCAACGACGACTTACCAGATGAGCAGATAATGAGCCTAGAAGACCCCGATGATCAGCGTTGGGAACTGTACTTTGACGAAGCATCTTCAGCACAAAAAGATAAAGAATCGCAAACGATATTGCCCGGTAAGGCAGGAGTCGGACTAATATTTATAACACCAGATGTTAAGGTACTCCTACCACTTAACAGAACCGTGTACAAACAATGAGGCAGAATATGAAGCCCTTATAATCGTACTGGAATTAACCATTCATATGAGGATAACAGACATCAACATCTATGGAGATTCCCAATTGATCATTCAACAGGTTGCTGGACAATACAAAATTATGAAGCCAAGACTCGAACAGTACTTTCAGTATGCCATGAAATTGTTGGAGCAAATTCCAAATGTAACGCTCTACAAGATTCCCAGAAGAGCAAATGCTTTCGGAGATGCGTTAGCTCGACTTGCAAAAGAATTTGCCTGCTTGCAGGATAAGTCAGTTGAAATGTCTGTTCAGGGACGGCAAAATTCTCTCACAGCTCGACATGGATACAATACACAAATCAGAAAAAGTAGAAGAAATAATTGCAGTAATGACAAAAAATACAGAAGATTGGCGGCAACCACTAATAGACTACTTGCAAACAGGAAACCTACCGGATGATAAGTCGATAGCCCACCAAATCAAGAAAAGAACTCTGCCTTATGCATTAATAAACAACACGTTATACAGAAGGTCTTTTGATCATATGTGGCTAAGATGCCTGAGCGGGTCCGAGGCTCGTGAAATTGTCAAAGAAGTACACTCAGGACTTTTTGGCGCTCATCAATTGGGTCTGAAAATGAAAATGAAGATTAAAAGACTAGGGTACTACTGGCCCTCAATGATGACTGATTGCATGAAGGTCGCCAAGAGTTATCACCAGTGCCAAGTACATGGAGTGGTTCTACATCAACCTCCAAATGTGCTACATCTGACAATCGCGTCGTGGCCGTTTGAGTGTTGGAGCACAGATATTGTGGGTGCGATAGAACCGCCTTCTTCAAGAGGACATCGCTTCATTCTTGCAGCTACATATTACTTTTCTAAGTGGGCAGAAACAGTATCACTCAGAGAAGTGAAAGCACATCACGTGCTACAGTTCTTCAAGAATCAAGTCGTTTACCGTTTTGGGGTACCGCGCAGATTTATCTCAGATAACGGGTCCGCATTCAGAAGCAAGAAGATCAATAATTTTGTCAGAAGACACGTGATCGACTAGCGCTATTCAACAATCTACTACCCAAGAGCGAACGACTTAGCCGAGGCTTTTAATAAAACTCTCGTCCAAATTCTAAAGAAAACTTTGCACGACAACAAGAGAAATTTGCACGAAAAGTTGTTAGAAGCCTTATGGGCCTATAGGACGACTTTCAGAACTCCTACTCTGTCTACGCCTTACGCTTTAGTGTACGGGTTCGAGGCCGTTCTACCCTTAGAGGTCCAGCTTCCGTCTCTTAGAATTGCAGTTGCAAACAAAATCACTACAGAAGAAAATGCCAAATTACGACTAGAAGAATTAGAAAGCTTGGAAGGGAAAAGACTTTCAGCACACCAGAATCTGGAACTGTATCAAGCCAAGATGATCCAGGCCTATGATAAATTAGTCCGTCCCAAGACATTCAAAGTCGGTGACTTAGTTTTGGTTCTCAGAAGACCTATTCTTGCACATTGCAAGATAGGTGGTAAATTTGAACCGACTTAGGAAGGGTCATTCGTGGTCGAGACAGTTTACTCAGGAGGTTCCTACCAGCTTGTAAATTATCGCGGAGAATGACGTATGCTTCCAATTAATGGACGATATCTAAAGAAGTATTACAAACCTGATGTTTCGAAGGATGAATCCTCATTCCTAGAAGCACGGGCATAGTAATTACTTATGACTGGGTCCGAACCCAAAAATATAAAAAAAGTGGATGATAAAGAAAATCATTTTAAAAAAATGTTAAAAGAAAACATGTGAAATCATGATAATAAAGTCTTTATCCTTCCTTTCAAATCGAGTCTCACTCTTGATCTTTCTTCATCTTTTCCTACTCCTATTTAAATTTAAAATAAATGAACAAAAGCTCTTCATTAATAAACAAATTGTTTTTCTTATTGTTCTTGTTCTTAGTACAGCCCCTGATCCTTTCCTTATTTTTTGCAGGGAAATGTCGAATGGGCGGTTGGTTTTGAACTTTAGAAATGGCGTGAGTCTAGCACTTGATGAAAAGAGGGTGAGGGATGGAGCCGTGATTGAGATCGACTCTGACTTCACACCAGCCAGGCTACAGTACGAAGAAAATGATTGGAACCCTGATTGATCAGGAAGAACTCTGCAGCCATACAGTGATGAAATTGGGTGGCTCAAATCAACCATCTACCAACAAAAAGAGAAAAGCAAACGCCGCTCATGCAACAGGAGAAGATAAGAAAGTTAAGTCCATTGTTGCTATAGCAGAGGGTAGGCTTGTCAGCGCCATGCCCACAGAAATCTAAGGGGCAAGGAGAGCTACTCTCACTGCCACCCAGTGGAGGAGAAAGAATCGCCGCATTCGCAAGATGTTAACCAAGTTAGTAGCAGATCAACATGAAGAGACAGTTGCTACCGTCAATACAAATAATCCGAAGAAATTGGTTCGTCAAGAACCTGAAAGGAGGAGACCAACTCCAAGGAAAGCAGAACAGATAAAGGAAATTCCAAGAACAGCAAAAATAGAATCAGCGCCTCGACGCCAAACAGATGCACCAGCTCTGAAGAGTCTTGTTGCGAAAGCAACCCCGGAGGATGTCCCGACAGAGACTATCCCTGAGGAGCCAAGACATGCAGGAGAGCGTGCTGGGGTTGAACCATACATTCCCCAGTACGTTACTAGACCTCGCCGATTGCAGGTAATTCCAAAATATGAGTTGGAAAGAATGCAGAATGTTGAAAAGAAAACTTTTGAATACTTTGAGAGAATTGGAGGCAAGAGGATCAATATCTTAGAAGGCCTCGAGCAGCATACAGATGTATTCTCAGATTACGAACAACAACAAATTGTAGATTGCGTACTTGAGCTTCAGAAAATGGGCCGAGCTGGTCGCCTAAGGGAAAAGACCTATTCAGAACCCCGAAGGTGGATGCCAGGAAAAGGAAGAGTTACGATCCAATGCGGATGTTGCTACAACTTTGCGGTGGACAGAAAAGAAAATCCATCAGGGATACTCCGTCGCAGTGAGGTGGATCTGATGCCGAATATTATTAAAAGAATGGTAAAGAGGATGATAACATGGAGGGTATTGCCTGCAGATTGCATACCCAACAACTGCATCATTAACATCTATAAGGAGGGTGATTGCATACCTCCACACATGGACCATCATGATTTCGTTAGACCTTTCGCACGATGTCTTTTGTCAACCAGTGCAATATCATGTTCGGATCTGACCTCCGGATAGCAGGCCCCGGTGAATTCTGAGGTCCAGTAGAGATACCACTACCGGTAGGTTCCGTCATGGTGTTAAAAGGGAGTCGAGCGGATATTGCAAAGCATTGCATTCCAGGAGTGCCTGTTAAGCGGATCTCTGTTACTTTCAGGAGAATGGATGACAGAAAGATTCCTTTTCACTTCCAGCCAGATCCAGAGTTAGAGAACCTCCGGCCTTACGAGCTATGAGTTACATGGGAGATAGCACACCTCCAATGCACATCCATATGACATTCCAGCCAAGGATGACTTGGAAGGTGATGTTATTATCCATGTATCTCACTATTCAGACAAGGATTTTGACAGCTGATTTTAGAAGAAATTTGAAGAATCTTACACAATCCGTTTTGGATTTATGTGGATTGTATGAGATGTTGAATTTTCAAGGAAAATATCATCATGTTTTGGATCGAGCTATATGATGTATTTTCAACGAGATTGGAATGAAAATGACCATGTCATGTTTTGCCTTCACCTCTTTTTGTGCAAATTGACTGGGAAACGCCATTAAGTTAAATGAACTTCGAACAAAGAACAAAGGGAAAATAAAAATAAATGAGAACTCTTTTAAAAATCTGAATGTCAAAACAAACTCTAAAAATATATGAACTCTAAATTGAAAAACGAGCTAAAAAATCAAATTACAACAAGCGACTAAGATAAATTCCTGTTGACCTCATTTTTGATGAGGTCTTCTCTTCCCTCTTTAGTGTTAGGATCTAGCCTTAGGCTTTTCCTTTGACTATCTTAGAGGGCTAGAATTGGGACCCATCCCTTAGAAATTTGAACCACTTCTTGCCTCGCTGCAAACCCCACAAGCTTGATTGTAGACCCCTAATCACCTAGAGGGTTGAAATCAAATGTGAAGGTTTAAAGGATGAGTTCCCTATAGGACTCTTCGGCCTTAGGACCACCCTAGGTGGCTCGGTCCGGTGAGGGTTGACTTACACACTCACTACACTCACACTCTACACTCTCACACACACAATCCAAATCCTAAAACCACACCCATACCCAACTTGACTCCATGACTCATGTAGGTAATTCATATGGATGGACCTTAACCCCTAAACCCCTGGTTAAGAGGGTTAGGAACAACATAGTGAATGCCTCAAATGAGTCCTTCCATGGCTCATATAGGCTTAATATGGCTTCATGACTCAATCAAAGTGATTCCATTCCACTCATATTTGATCAATCTTCATTATTCCAAAATTTCAATTTTTGACCCCGGGGACCCTACACCCATCAAACCCACTAAAAGCCCTTAGAATTGCCCAAATCCTCCAAAATTTCCAAATCACCCAAAATTCCCCAAAATTAACCTTGAACATTTCCTCATCAATCAAATTGATCATCCATAGCCAAAAATACCAAAAATTCCGAAAATACCCCCCAATACCCTCCAAATACCCAAAATGCCCCTCTTAGCCAAAAAATCCAAAAATTCAGAAAATTCCCAAAAAATTTCAAAAAATCCCAAATATTCCCAATTTCATTTTGTCCAACTATACCATGGGCCAATTTTGTCAATTTACTCCACTTTTACCAAAACCCCCAATTTAGCCCATTCTTAACCCAAGTGAACCCACTGTCAAACCAAATCTACCCAATTGACCCCAATTTTGGTCCAATTCAATGCTAAACTTCAATTTAATATTCACAATATCAATCTTGACCAAATCCAAGTCCAATTTGATTGAAATTTGAATCCAATTTCACTTTTGACCTTAAAGCCCAATTTGGACCCATGACCCAAACTTAGCCCAAACCAAACCAATTCAACTCCAATTGACCCCAAACTTTCTAAACCTTCCCTAACATCCCCACAAACAAAACACTAACATAATTTGCCAAATATTTGAACCCAAACCCCACTCACATTCAACCCAAAACCAAAAAGCCCAATTTTGACCTAAACCCAAACCTAACCCAAATAAGCCCAAGTCCCAAAACCAAAACCCGACCAAAGTTAAAACCTCTTTGAAACACTCCCATAAATATTTCCCAAAATTAATTTTACATCAATTTCAACCTTAGCCCAACATTGGCCCAAATTAGCCCAATTTGACCTACATTGGCCCATTTACCAAATGAACCCAAATTCAACCCAATTCAAACCCAAACCACCTCAAATTCATTTCAAATCACTCATGACACAGCCCTAAACCAAACCCAACAATTATTTGTCCCAAACTTCTACAAAAATTTCATCCATGAATTTATTCTTAAACCTAAAGGCTCATTTCCTTAAGCCTTCCTAAAAGCCCATCCAAAGCAAGTTCAAAAGCCCAAAGTCCATGACAAAGCCCACATGAAATTCCTCTCATCATCCCTTTGATTTAAAGCACTTCCTAAGTTCTAAAATCCATCACCAAATAAACCCAAATCAAGCCTTATGACAATTCTCCTTAAATCCATGAAAAATTCCAACACCCTTTCTCATGCAAGTGAGACAACTTTTCCCAAGCCATATATGAGCCATGAAGCCATGCATGAGCCACATGGGAGCCATGAGAGCCATGGAATCTACTTTCCACCTCACCAAGCCATTAATGGAAAGAGAGGGGATCTCTTTCTTAAACCTTTTTAAACCCCTTTTTACCTTAAACATGATACACTCTAAACCATACTTTGCCACCTAATCCTTGATGTGGACTTCACTACCTTTGGTAGGTTGACTCACATGATCCTCTCAGCCTAAAACCAGGTAATGGGGAGGTGAACCCAACCCAAACACATGGGTTGACCCAAGCCAAGCCAAAATAGCCATGCCCCCATTCCATTTTGATCTAACCCCTTTACACATGGCAAAGCTCAATTGCCTACACAAAACCCCAGCCCTGACTCACCTGAACCTGAGGGTGACCCATGCCTACCGGCCAGCCGCCTGGATCGCCGGAAAACACCATGGCCGAGACCTTGGGAGGAGCCAAATTTTGGAATTCCACCTCGCCGAGCCGCCTCACTCCAAATGGCCATTGTAAGCTGTTCTTCTCCTCACCGCAGCAAACTCGATCCCAACCCTTAAACCCCCCTGGGAGGCCCTCCATCCTCTCCTATTTAAACACCCCCTCCTCTCGGCCAAGGGAGGTGCTAAACCAAAGCTTACTGAAACTCTGCCAAAATCATCCCAGACCACTCTCTACACATAGAGAACTTGATCCCCACCGAAATCCCTCTCGCCATTTCCTCTCGCGAGCTCAATTTCGGAGTTGAAATCCAAGCCCAAAACCAGGACACTTCACCACAGTGATTCAATCTTCAAATTGATTGACTCTACACCTTCACCAGACCAAGAGAAGAAGTTTCCCAGCAAAAGCCCCCTCACCAGGCCAGCCATTGCTTCCAGCCTCCAAGCTTTGTGACCGGTTGTGGTCACTTTTGTACCTAGGCAATTCACCATGCCAAGGGACTTCATCTGGAGCTTGCTTGGACCCAATCGAACGTGACACAACCCTCAGATTGAAGCTTCACTTCTCTGAGCAAAGGTATAGACTCACTCTTCTTCCCGAGCTTACAGAGATTCTCCATTTAGTTTGATTTAATTTCAATGCATGTTTACCGTATGGATGTGTTCGTCTCTTCAAGACGAATCCATAGAGCATAAGAACACATAAATCCGTTGAGAATCGAGTGAGAAATTAGGGTTAGAAGGTCTACGGTCACGGGTTCGCACCAGTCGTAGACGATGACTGGGAACCGTTGGATCGCGCGTGTATCGGATGGACGGCTCGGATCGCGTCGGACCAGAAGATGTTATGTGAAAGGCGGGTCCCGGGACGGTTGAGTCAGATGGCGGCGCCGAATCAGGAGACGACGCATGGAGCTTCGGAGCTGCCGAGGTTGACGCGGCGCCGCGTGGATAAGTAGAAAAGTAGGTTATTTTTGTATTTATTTGATTACCAGAACTTTAAAAATTCATAACTTTGTGTAGAAAAATCCTAAAAATAAAATAAAAATACCCTCTTGCTCAATGAACAGAGGAGAATAATGTGGAAAAGAAATCAAGTAATTTCATTAAGTATTTCATTTTTAATGATTTATTTACTCTCTACATTGTTTTAATTCTCCATTTGCATAGGAAATTCATCATGGCATGAGACCATAGGGCTTTTGAAGCCTCTAAACTTGGGAACATTCCCTGAATTTTCCAAGGTTAGAGGCCATCCCTATGAGAAGTTATTGATTTTTCAAGTTCATGTTACTGTTTTGAGTATTTTAATTCCAATAATTAGCATGTTAAGAAATAAATTCTAGGAAAATTTGGTGATATTTCTTATGACCAGAGGAGCCTAGGAAAAATAAGTTTTGAGTTAATTCACTTTGAACAACCCTAATTGGCCTAAATACCCAAAATTGAACTTTAATTAATTAGGGTTAACCATTCATTAAATTAACTTAAAAACAATTCTCCACTGTCCTCTAGGGATAGGAGAACGCCACATAAAAATTTGAAACCAATTGGACTTGGTTAACCCCACCAAATAGGTTGATTAAGCCTCTTAAGCAAAAATAGGTAAAATTAAACTTTAAAAATTTATAACTCACAAAATACTTTTCAAAAATTCACAAAAATGGTTTTGGAGCCTCTCTGATATCAGAGGAACTTAGGAAAATTAAAATTGTAACTTTCTAAAAAAGTTGATTTTTATCATTATTTTAATATTTTTAATAATTAAAAAATAATAAAAATCATAAAAATATTAAAAATCACCAAAATGTCACATTTTGAATTCTAATCATTTAGGAACAAACCAAATATTTTTCTTAAGTCCCTAGGGTAAGATATTGAATTTTAAAGGCTTAATGTAATTTTTAATATTAAAAAATGTATTTTCCAACCTTCTCACCAAAATAATTCTAATAAATCAAAGAAAAATCAGAAAAATATAAAACTTATTTCTCTAGACTCCTTGTGGTCAGAGAGACTTAAGAAAAATATAAAATCCATTTTTCAACTTTAATTTTATTTTAAAATTAATTAATACTCTAAAACTCAAAATAATTCTAATAAATAAAATATAATTCAAAAAATCACCAAAATTAATCCAAATGGTCCTCTAGTCATTGGAAGTGCTCCACAATTTTCTTAAGGACAAAAAAATTCACTTGGTCATCTTATTGAATTTTCCTTGGAAATCTCTATTTTCTACAAAAAATAATTATATAAATAAAAATAAATACAGAAAAATCACATTTTCTCCTCTAATGTCTTAATTGACATGTGAGTGAAGCCACATAAAAATTTCAAATTCATTTAAGCTCAATTTAGTGAGTTATGGAATTATTAAGCTTGAAGGGCAAAATGGTAATTAAACTTTTAACCCTTAATTAAAACTTTAGGCTTAATAAAATGAGAGAGTAAAATATTTGATCCTAATCTGATTTGGATGATTGAAATTTAAATAATTAAAGGATAGATACCCATCAACCATTTTTAAGATTAATTAGAGTAAACTTTAATCATTTAATTAATGAAATTTGGAAGATTAATAAAAATTGAAATTATTAAAATAGTGGATATTATTAAGAAGACATTTATTCTTTAATTTAAGAATCCCTAAATTAATCACTTCAATAATATTTAATTCCCAATTAAAATGATAATCCAAACTCAAGATTTAAAATACTAAAAGACTTAATCATTAAATTAAATTAAAATTAAAACATTTAAATTAAATCCTTCCAAAATTTCAATTAAATTAATACTTTAACAATTAAATTAAATCATCTTTAAAACATAAAAAAAATATTAAATTAAAATTAAAATAAAATAAAATTAAAATTAAATAAAATAAAATTAAATTGAATTAAATTAAATTAAAACATATTAAATTAAATTAAATTAAAACATATTAAATTAAATTAAATTAAATAAAAAAAATCAAATTAAAATAAAATTTAAATTAAATTAAAATTAAATTAAAATTAAAACTAAACCAAATTAAATTAAATTAAATTAAATTAAATTAAATTAAATTGAATTAAATATAACATCACCTAAGACATAAAGAATTCAAAATAGGTCTAAAAACAACTTGAACGCTATTCCAAACTTAAACCCGTTAATTAAAATTAAATTAAATCACAAATCACTTAAACATCAATTTGCCCTCAAAAGCTCTTGTTGTCATAACTCCTAAACGGAGTATTAAGTGAAGTGTTACTTCACTTATAGGATATTCAAATATCCTAGTTCACTGAGCAAAAGAACAAAACTTAATTAAACCTCGGATGATTAATTCACTCGATTAATTAAATCCGTTTGAACTTAGAATAATTCCAGCAATATTGAAAAGATGTTTAAGATTCGTCTTAAGCACTTCCTCAATATGGCGGGGTGTTTTATAAGAACAATTGAACTTAATTATTCTTTGGTGCAGAAAAATCATCCATAAACAAAATCAAAACCTAGACGTCATAGGAATGACTAGCTATAGTGACTAGGATCTTGGTAGAATACCGTAAACCTTGCCCTTAGCTTTACCTAGGTAATTGCTATAAATACTTAAATGCTCTAACATGTGTTTCAAGTGCAGCTTGGGATGACGGGAAGACCCTCCGAGTACGCTTTTATTTTATTGCAATTTACCTTCTCGCAATTTAATTAATCGCATTGCACTTTCTTTTCTTGCATGATAAACAACTATTGCATGAAAACCAAAACCTTTAGGATAGTCCCTGAACTGAAACCAAAACTAAATTAAAAGTCATTACAAGATAAAAAATCACTGCCACAACATTTCAAAATATAAAACAACTCAAAAGTTAATCACAAACAAAACACAAAACTACAATTGCAACTAAATTAAAACGTCTCGTTGAATGATCGGGAATACCTCGGATGATGTAACCCACGTGTTGCTAACGGGATTTCCCACTATCTAAATGAAAGTGTGGAACTCATTCGGTTGAGTTTAGCAAATTCATCCGGACTAAGTGAATTTGATGAAAATAACGATCGTCGGGATGACGGAATCGTGGGATCTTAATCGGCTCGTTTAATCAACTTTAAGATTTGTTTTAATTAAAATATTAAAAACACTTGAATTTTAAGATTTTCTCTAAACCTAAACACTTCTCTCATCTCCTGATTTATGACTTCTTAAACTAAACCTCTGCAACAACAAGGAGCTCGGAGCATGGTGGGCAGCACGGCCATCGTCATCAGCAAAACTCGGATCTACTTCAGCTAAAACTTTCTTAGAATTAAATAACCAAGCCGTAGGATTTCGAGGTAGTTTGCCTAGTGCAACATAAATCCTCAACCCTTTTGTTAGGCATTTGCATAATCATGTCATGTAAATTAAGCCCTAACTGGTCTTAGGACTCCGAGGTAGTCGTTTGGTACGACATAAACCCTCACATCTTCGAGGCTATTTGTATGATTATGTCATACGAATATAAGTCCTAATTAACTAAAATTGGCAAGATTAAAA
The DNA here is from genome assembly GCA_022702705.1 of Papilionanthe hookeriana x Papilionanthe teres. Lineage (NCBI taxonomy): Eukaryota > Viridiplantae > Streptophyta > Magnoliopsida > Asparagales > Orchidaceae > Papilionanthe > Papilionanthe hookeriana x Papilionanthe teres. The sequence continues at coordinate 17,542,174 of CM040428.1, read as the reverse complement.
TATCAGATAATATTAGGATTTTCTCAAATCTAAGCCAAACAATAGGATAGTTTGGGAAGTTGCCAAGATTCCTCTTGGATCCTCAGCTTCTCCTACTTCTCTTCCTTTGGACTCCTAAAATAAACTGTTCCAAATTTGATCCATTCCCAATTGAAATCTCCAAAACTCAAATCCTTTGAAAACTTTAGACTTTGAAATTCTTGAGAGCAAAACCACTGATCATTATCGAGAGTTTTCTTAAATTATTCCCGTCATTTAAGATGTAATTAACTATAGGGGCTTGCCCTTATAGGGAACTTTAAGAACCCGTGTAATATAAACCCTGCTTAATTCCTTTATATTAAGCAGGGGAACTTGTCGGCTTATAAAATTGGTTCGCAAACTAAACGGATGTCACAAATCTTCTAGTTTATTTAATCGAGCCCCATCATCAAGCAGTGTGTCTATTCTCCGGGATAGATATACAGTTTGTGGTGCGGTGCTCGTTTATATAAACTATTCGGGATGTGAGATCAGTTTGATTTCATATCTTAAAATTTTGAAACTCAAAATTATTTTCAAAAATCAAATACTACTTTCTAAATTATATATATATTTAAATTAAATTTAAAATATAAAAAAAAATCGCCGACAACTTCTGTAGGCGACCCCCTTTTCAAAACACATAACATAAAAAATATGCCGACAATTCCTTAATCTGAAATCCCCAGCCTTCGGCTATTCTCAAATCTCTTTTTGACTCTCCATATTTCCTTCCCTCTATTGAGAAGGTCGGCTGAATCTACTGACACAGAACCACGAAAATTTTCGATTTGGTTCTGATGGCATAGATTCATATCCTTCGCCAAATAATCAGACTTTGATCGATCCTCGTGGGACGTGAAACACTTTCACGTCTCATTCCAAGTCTTCCGATAAACTCAAATCTCCACAGCAAATTTCTACCCTTTAAACCTTCGAGACTGGAACCAGATTCCAGTTCTCATTAAACCTTCGAGATTGGAACCAGTTTCCATTTCTCTTTAAACCTTCGAGACTGGAACCAGATTCCAGTTCTCTTTAAACCTTCGATATTGGAACCAGATTCCAGTTCTCTTTAAACCTTCGAGACAAGAACCAGATTCCAGTTCTCTTTAAACCTTCGAGACTGGGACCAGATTCCAGTTCTCTTTAAACCTTCGAGACTGGAACCAGATTCCAGTTCTCTTTAAACCTTCGAGACTGGAACCAGATTACAGTTCTCTTTAAACCTTCGAGACTGAAACCAGATTCCAGTTCTCTTTAAACCTTCAAGACTAGAACCAGACTCTAATTCTCTTTAAACCTTCGATACTGGAACCAGACTCCAGTTCTCTTTAAACCATCGAGACTGGAACCAGATTCCAATTATTTTTAAACCTTCGAGACTGGAACCAGATTCCAGTTCTCTCCTTTCGAGGTCAGTACCAAATTCCGACTCTCTTCCCTAGATTGATACCAGATTTCAACTCCGATTCTCACTCCAAGGCTGGTACCCAAATTCCAGTTCTCTTCGCAATCCCGAGGTTGGAACCTAGTTCCAATTCTCATTTCAAATCCAGATTTCCTTGAATTGATTTTTTAAATTAAACCTCAATCGAAATTGAAACTCAAAACAAATCAAAATTAAAACTCTCACATTAAAAAAAAACATAAAACAGAAAATAAAATGAAATCTAAATCAAATTTCGCTAGATCTTATGACCTAGAAACCACCTCCTTATCTATTCCCTAGCGATAGTTCAGGGATCTCCAGTCTTGGAGATATACTCGATACTCCCCAGCGGAAATTTGTTTCTACTCTATTCTAAGTGTGTCACTTAGATGTCTGTGTTGGTTTTGTTGATCTCTTCGGTCAACACCAATACGCGTGGTGTGCTTGGTTAGCACACCACACTTATTGGGGGTCCATTTTTTGACCTCATTTTTGATGAGGTCTTTTCTCTTCTCTCTCCTTAGTACTTAGGATCTAGCCTTAGGCTTTCCCTTTGACTATCTTAGAGGACTTGAAATGGAACCCACCACTTAAAAATTTAAACACCTCTTAACTCCCTACAAACCCCATAAGTTTGATTTTAAACCCCTAAGTCACATGGAGGGTTAAGATCAAATGTGGAGGTTTGAAAGAAGAGTTCCTTATAGGACTCTTTGGCCTTAGGACTACCCTGGATGGCCTGGTCTGGTGAGGGTTGACCTACACACATTACACTTTCACACACATTCCAAATCCTAAAACCATTCATACCTAGCTTGACTTCCTGACTCATGTAGGTAATCCATATGGATGGTCCTCAACCCCTAAGCCCTTGGCTAAGAGGGTTAGGAACAACATAGTGAATGCCTCAAATGAGTCCTCTCATGGTTCTTATGGGCTTGATATGGCTTCATGGCTCAACCAAAGTGATTCCATTCTACTCAAACTTGATCAATCTTCATTTTTCCAAAATTTCAATTTTTGATCTCTGGGACCCTACACCCACCAAACCTACCAAATGCCCTTGAAACCACCCAAAATTTGCAAAATTGCCTAAATTACCCAAAATTTCTCAAAAACATTCCTAAACATTTCCCACCATTCAAATTGATCATCCTTAGCCAAATATACCAAAATTTCCAAATATATCCCCCAATACCCTCCAAATACCCAAAATGCCCTTTTTAACAAAAAATCCATAAATTCCAAAAATTCCCAAAAAATTCTAGAAAATCCTAAATATTCCCATTTTCTTTTTGTTCAACTACATCATAGGCTAATTTTTTCAATTTAACCCACTTTTACCAAAACCCCCAATTTGACCCATTTTTAACCCAAGTGAACCCAATGTCAAACCAAACCACTCCAATTTACCTCAATGTTGATCTAATCCAATTCTAAACTTCAATTTAATATCCCCAATATCAATTTAGACCAAATCTAAGCCCAATTTGATTAACATTTGGATCCAATTCCAATTTGAAGCTTAAAGCCCAATTTTGGCCCATGACCTAAACATAGCCCAAACCAACCCAATTCAACTCCAATTAGCCCCAAATCTTTTCCTAAACCTTCCTAATATCCCCAAAAACAAAACAATAACAAGATTTGCCCCAAATTTGAACCTAAACTTCACCCAAACCTAACCCAAAGTCAAATTCCCCTAAATAAGCCTAAACCCAAACCTAACCCAATAGGCCCAAATCCCAAAATTAAAGCCCAACCAAAATTGAAAACTCTTTGTTACACCCCATAAACATTTCTCAACATTAATTTTACATCAAATCCAACATTAGCCATACCTTAAACCAAGTTAGCCCAATTTGACCCACTTTGGCCCCTTTACTAAAAAGACCCAAATCAAACTCAATTTAATTCAAAATCACTTCAAATTTGTTCCAAATCACTCATGACACATCCCTAAACTAAACCCAACATTTTTTGACCAAATATTTTACAAAATTTCCATCTACCAATTTGTTTTCAAACCTAAAAGCCCACCTCCTTAAACCTTTTTAAAAGCCCACTTCCAACAAATTCAAAAGCCCAAATTTCATTCCGAAGCCCACATGAAATTTTCCCTCATCATTCCCTGTGATTTAAATCACCCCTAAGTCCAAAACCCATCATTTTGATTAAACCAAAATAGCATCATGACAAAACCAATCCAAAAATCCAAAGTTTTCAAAAAATTCCAAATAACCTTTTTTCATGAATATTGACCAAGCCATGGACAAGCCATAGGCTAGCCATGAAGCCATCCTTAAGCCCCATGCAAGCCATGTGAGTGGTGTTCATGTGACCATACCATATTGGGCAACAGGAGGAGCCTCTTTCTTGATTCCCTAAAAGTGATTAAGCCCTTCCATGTCTCCCCTAACCCATGCTTAAGTCTAATTGTACTTGTATTGTGACTTCTCCCCACTAATCAAGCAGAATCAAGGGAGCTTTTCTCAGCCCAAATCAGACCATGCAAAGGTGAACTAAGCCCAACCTCATGCTTTGACCAATTTGAACTTAAACTCCTCTATTTAAGCTACATTCATGGCTAAAGAGAAGAGATGCAAAATATTACCTTGGGGAAACTCTGCCAAATTGTTCCCAAAGCTTCTCCAAGCACTCCTAAACTCAATCCAACCATTTCCAATTGAGTCCTCACCTCTTGGACAAAGATATCAAATTTTTTCTCCTCCAACCGAGATTATTTTAAATTTTCGTAAATATTCACATGCTTTAAGTCTATCATCACTGTATAGATGTGTGCTACTCGATTAGAAGATCATTTTAAAAAAAATTCACTCAATTTTGTTGAGAAACGAGTGAGATATCAAGGTTTGAAGGTAGAGGATTTTGGGTGAATATAACTAGGAGAGAGGAGCAGTAGCCGTCAGATCACATGTGTATCGCACGGACGACCGAGATGCAGTCGGATGGGAGCTTCATCCATAAGCAGAAACGCGCCAGCCAATCACGGAGGGACATGTGGCCCCCCTTGATAGCGATAGTTTGAGAGGGAAATTGGATTTTTGATTTATTTTTGAACATAAACTTCAAAAAATCATAACTTTTCATAGAAAAATAAATAAAATAAAATAAAAATACCTTCTTGCTCAGTGAACAGAGAAAAACAATGTGGAAAAAGAATTGGTTAATTTGATGAGTATTTTATTTTTAATTAATTATTTAGTGTTTCGAGTATTTTGATTCTCCATTTGCATACACAATTCACCATGGCATGAGACCATAGGGCTTTTGAAGCCTCTGATCTTAGAAACATTCCCTGAATTTTTCAAGGTCAGAGGCTATCTCTATGGCAAGTTATGTATTTTTCAAGTTTATGTTACTGTTTTGGTATTTTAATTCCAATAATTAGCATATTGCTCAATAAATTCTAGAAAAATTTGGGGAAGTTTCTTAGGACTAGAGGACCCTAGGATAATTATGGTTAGACTTAATTCATTAAGAAAACCCTAATTAACCTAAATACTCACAATTGAATTTTAATTAATTAGGGTTAACCACACATCAAAATAACTTGAAATTAATTCTCCATTGATCTTTAGGATACAGAAAACCTTGCATAAAAATTTGAAGTCAATTGGAAATGAATAGCCCCACTAAATGAATTAATTAAGCCACATGATCAAAATTAAACTTTAAAAATTCATAACTCCAAAAATACATTTCAAAAATTCACCAAATTGGTTTTGTGGGTTCTTTGATATCAGAGGAGTCTATAAAAATAAAAATTGGAACTTTTTAAAATTTTTTATTTTTAATGATATTTTTGATATTTAAATAATTTAAAAATAATAAAAATCACAAAAATAATAAAAATCATAAAAATGTCACATTTTGACTCCTAATCACTTAAAAACCAACCAAATATTTTTCCTAACTCTCTAAGTTAGGATATTGAATCTTAAAGGCTCAAAACAATTTTTAATATTAAAAAATGTATTTTCCAACCTTTTCACTAAATTAATTCCAATAAATCAAATAAAAATAAAAAAATTGTAAAATTTGTTTCCCTAAACTCCTTGAGGTTAGAGAGATTTATGAAAAATATAAAATCCATTTTTTAACTTTAATTTTATTTTATAATTAATTAACACTCCAAAAATCAAAATAATTATAATAAATAAAATATAATTTAAAAAATCACCAAAATTGGTCCAAGTGGTCCTCTAGTCATTAGGAACATCCCATAATTTTCTTATGGATAGAAACCTTACTTTGGTCATGTTGATAAATTTTCCTTGAAATCCCTTATTTTTCACTAAAAATAATTAGATAAACAAATTAAATTCAGAAAAATCACATTTTCTCCTCTAATGTCTTAATTGACATGTGAATGAGGTGACATAAAAATTTGAATTTCATTTGAACTCAATTTAGTGAGTTATGAAATAAATAAGCCTAAAAGGGCATAAAGGTATTTAAAGAATTTAAACTCCTTAATTAAAATTTTAGGTTTAATTAAAATGGAGGGTAAAATATTTGATTTTATCACTCTTGGATGACTGAAACTTTGGGAAATTAAAAGGGTAGGAACCCATTAATCACTTTTAATAAACCAAAAATGAAACTTTAATTATTTAAACAATTTAAATTTTAGAAGATTAATGAAAATTTGAATTATTAAAATTAGGGATATAATTTGAGAGGATATTAATTCTTTAATAAAAAAATCCCTAAATAAATTACTTCAATAATATTTAACTCTTAATTAAGATTAAAATGATAATCCAAACTAAGTAAATTAAAAATTTTAAAAGAGTAACCCTTAAATTAAAGGAAAGCTAAAAAATATTAAGTGGTTTAACAATTAAATTAAATTAAATTAAAATTAAATTAAATTAAATTAAGTAAAAATTAAATTAAAATTAAAATTAAATTAAATTAAAATTTTAACAATTAAATTAAATTAAAATTAAAATATTGAAATTAAATTAAATTATATTAAGTTAAATTCAATTAAATTAAATTTAAATTAGATTAAATTAACATCACTCAATAATAAAAGTAAAAAAAATTTGAAATATTAAGACAATTCATAATTAGGAATATAAAAAAATCAAACTAATCAAGATTAACCTAAAATATCATAATTAACCTAAACCAAATCATTAAGATATATGAATAATCTAAGTGAATTTGAAACACTAAAGATTAATTTAAAATATTAAGATCACTTAAAGTATAAAGATTTAAACCAAAAATAATTTGAACACTATTCCGAACTTAAAATTATTAATTAAAACCTCATAATTAAACTAAATCACTTTAAACCACTAACTCAAACTTCTAATTAAGAATGATTAAAATTCTCAACAAACCAACTTGCCCCTAAAGGCTTTAATTATTATAACTCTTAAATGGAGTATTAAGTGAGATGTCACTTCATTCATCAGGTAATCAAATGCCCAAGTTCACTGAGTAAGAGACAAAGCTTAACTAAGCTCCTGGATGATTAATTCACCTGTGCAACTAAATTTACTTGGACTCAAAATAATCTTGGAAGTATTGAAAAGATGTTTAGGACTCGTCCTAAGCACTTTCTCAATATGATGAGATGTTTTAGAAGAAAAATTGAACTTAATTGTTCTTTAGTGAAGAAAATCATCCATAAACAAAACACAAGAACCTAGACGTCATAGGAAATGACTAGTTATAGGATTATGATCTTGGTAGACAACTAGAACCTTCCCTTAGCTTTACCTAAGCACTTGTTGAAATATTTAAATGCCTTAACATGTGTTTTAAGTGCAGCTTGGGATGACGGGAAGACCCTCTAGGTACGTTTTTATTTTATTGCAATTTACTTTATTACAATTTACTTACATGCACTGCACTTTACTTTTTTTTGCATGTTAAACAAGACTGTTGCATGAAAACTGAAACCTTTAGGATAGTCACAAAGCCGAAACCCAAAACTAAATTAAAAGTCACCACAAGATAAAATTCACCGCCACAACATTCCAAAATATAAAATAACTCAAAATTTAATCACAAACAGAACAATAAAACTATAATTGCAACTAAATTAAAACGTCTCGTTGAATGATCGAAAATACCTCGGATGATGTAACCCACGTGTTGCTAACGGGATTTCCCGCGGTCTAAATGAAAGTGTGGAACTCATTCAGTCGAGTTTAGCAAATTCATCTGGACTAAGTGAATTCGATGAAAATAACGGTGCTGGGATGACGGAACCGTGGGATCTTAATCGGTTCTGTTTAAACAACTTTAAGATTTGTTTTAATTAAAATATTAAAAATATTTGTACTTTAAGATTTCTAAACCAAAACACTTCTCTCATCTGTTGATTTCACCTTCTAAAACTAAACCTCTGCAACAACAAGGAGCTCGGAGCATAGTAGGCAGTACGGCCATCTACTTCAGCAAAACTCGGATCTACACCAGCTAAACCTTTCTTAGAATTAAATAACCAAGCCATAGGACTTCGAGGTTGTTTGCTTAGTGCAACATAAATCCTCAACTCTTCGTTAGTCATTTGCATGATCATGTCATGTAAATTAAGCCCTAACCGGTCTTAGGACTCCGAGGTAGTCGTTTGGTACGACATAAACCCTCACATCTTCGAGGCTATTTGTGTGATTATATCGTATAAATATAAGTCCTAATTAATTAAAGTTGGCAGGATTGAAACATTAAACATACTATTAAATTGAAGCCAAACAATAGGATAGTTTGGGAAGTTGCCAAGATTCTTCTTGGATCCTCAGCTTCTCCTACTTCTCTTCCTTTGGACTCCTGAATATAACTGTTCCAAATTTGATCCATTCCCAATTGAAATTTCCAAAATTCAATTGTTTGAAAACCTTAAACTTTGAAATTCTTGAGAGCAAAACCACTGATCATTATCGAGAGTTTTCTTAAATGATTCCCGTCATTTAAGATGTAATTAACTATAGGGGCTTGACCTTATAGGGAAATTTAAGAACCCGAGTAATATAAACCACCGCTTAATTTCTTTATATTAAGCAGGGGAACTTGTTTGCTTATAAAGTTGGTTCGCGGACCAAACAGATGTCACAAATCTTCTAGTTTATTTAACCGAGCCCCATCATCAAGCAGTGTGTCTATTCTTCGGGATAGATATACAGTTTGTAGTGCGGTGCTCATTTATGTAAAATATTTGGGATGTGAGATAAGTTTGATTTCATATCATAAAATTTTCAAACTCAAAATTATTTTCAAAATCAAATAATACTTTCTAAATTATATATATATTTAAATTAAATTTAAAATCTAAAAAATTGGCCGACAACTTCTATAGGATACCCCTTTTCAAAACACATAACCTAAAAATAAGCAGACATGCACCCGAAAATAGTTCTAGAGAGCCACCAAATACCTTTCTTAAATATTCAGTGAGTTTATTTAGTTCATTTTAGTTTCTTTGAGTGTTACTACTCAAATCCTTGAGTAGTAAGTGAGAGTTTGTAAGAGTTGGTGCTGTTGAAGTCTTGTACTTTGCATTGGAGTCAGTAGGAGTCAAAGGATCACTTAAAGGAACATTTCAGATAATTATTTGTAACTTGGCTCAAAGTTTTATGAATATGTTTTGTTATGTGAATTCAATGTGTTCTGAGTAGATATTTTTCTTTCTCCTTTCAACCATGAGAAGATAATAAAGATAATTTGATTTCGTTGAAGAACATAAACTTAAATTTAAAAATTATTGTGATGATATTCATACCCGATCTTAATTTACTTTTTAAATTGGCCATTTGAAATGTTAAAATCTGTTGAAGAATTTTGAGAGCTATCCGGAGATGAGTTCTTAACTAGTAGATATCACATGAATCCTTAGGTAATTGAAGGCCATGTGAGGGTTATTCAAGGTGAAGTGCAAATAAATAGGAAAATATCATTTATTAGACGTAGAATTAATTAGTTTTTAAAGTGACAAACTAAATTCTATTAATTTGGTTTATGAAAAGGGAACGGATCACTAGTAGGGCCGACCATAGCCACCCTTGGACATCTACAAGTGTGAGTCTAGATTAAACCCATTCTACTAATAATATATCCTAAACCAATCTATAGATTAGCCAATGTTCTTTTTACTATCAAGCGAAGGTAAAGAATATGAATGCTTCTATTTGACACAATACCATAATTTTAAGTTCTCCACCAATGATAGTTTTTCTCAAAAATCTTGGATTTGTTGAAAAGGAGAAAGTTGTTTTACTTATACTTACATCAACTTTTACTTTATTGCTACTTTACTTGCATCTAGTAAAAATTTTATAAAACTTAAAATCTAAATTTTAAAAAGAAATAAAAATTATAATTACTTTTAATTTAAAAATCTATTAATTTCTAAAATTAATCTTCCCTATGAGATCGATAACTAAGACTCCAATAGAGCCCTGTATTACTAGATACGATACGTATACTTGCGTAGTACCTACGGTGTGCAAAATTTTTTTTAAAAAATATATTTATTTTTGCATACTGCCCTTTAAAATATAAATTAAAGGGTAAATTGTAGGCATAGTTACGGGTCGAGGTCATCACAGTTTTTGGCGCCGTTGTCGGTGAAGTGAAAGACAATTTTTAGATTTTTCAAATTAAAAATATTTTATATACACTTTTTTTCTTTAAAAAATTCAACAATATTTACAAAAATAAAAATACCAAAAAGATTTTATTTTATTTTATTTTATTTTCAAATCTTTTTATTTAATTTTTATGCGCAGTTATGGATCTGAAGGGTTATTACCTTTTGATTCTGAATTAGAAAGAACTGTTAAAAGAATTAGAAAAGGAAAAAAAATTCAAAAATATCAAGAAATGGCTAACTTACATAACAATAATGAAAATCCAATAGAAATTAATTAACAAAATGTTTATAAACCATTAAGGGATTATGCAAACCCTACAACTGATGAACTTCATATTAGTATTCAAATGCCTGCTGTAGATGCTAATTCTTTTGAGCTTAAACCTTCTATTATTTAAATGGTTCAAAATAATGAATTTGGAGGAACACCAAATGAGGATCCAAACTTACATCTTGCTAGTTTTTTAAAAATTTGTGCTACCTTTAAATATAATCATGTTTCTGATGATGCTGTTAGGCTTAGACTCTTTTCTTTTTCCTTAAAAGATAAAGTAAAGATGTGGCTGAACTTATTAGCAACTGGTTCTATTAAAACTTGGGTAGATATGGCAAAAAAATTCCTTGCTAAATATTTTACTCCTAAAACTGCAAAATTAAGAAATGATATTACTTCATTTATTCAATTTGATGGAGAGACAATTTATGAAACATGGGAAAGATTTAAAGAACTATTAAGAGAATGTCCTCATCATGCTTTGCCAGATTGGTTAATTATTCAAACATTTTATAACAGACTTTCTGGATAACTTAGATCTATTATAGATGCTGCTACTGGAGGTTCTTTAATGGCTAAAACATTTGATGAAGCTTATACCTTAATTGAGGAAATGGCTAACAATAATTTTCAATGGCCTTCTGAAAGGGTTAATCCTAAAAGAGTGGCAAGTATTCAAGACAATGAAGCCTTTTCTATTTTAGCTTCACAAGTGGCTGCGATATCTAAGAAATTGAATAATTTTGCTATTAACGTATCACATGTAAGTAATGACAATTCTGCAGGTATTATTGATTCTCAAGCAATGGAGACATTGCAAGCTATTGCTAGTAAAACAAATAACCCTTATTAGAATTATTATAATCCAGGTTAGAAAAATCACCCTAATTTTAATTGGAATAATTGATATCAACAATGGGGTAATAATCAAGTTAATCCAACTGGGAATTGGAACAATCAAGGAAGTTTAAACATTAGAACTACTTATCCTCCTGGTTATAACAATCAACAGAAAAAGTTATCTTTAGAAGAATTCAACTTGCAACTAGGTAATCAGTTACGAAGTCAAAATAGTGCTATTCAAAATATTGAGAATCAGATGGGGCAAATTGCTAATTTAATTAATTACAGACCTCAAGGAACACTTCCTAGCAATGTCAAAATTAATCCAAAAGAAATTGGAAAAGAACATGAATAAGAAAAAGCTGTACATCTTAGAAGTGGAAAGGAATAAAAATAGAAAATTCAGAATGAAATTAAAAAAGAGATAGAGGTTGAAGAGATTGAAAAAACTAAAGAAACTCTTTCTCCAAGTAAAGATCAGACTGTAATTTCTATTGAAATGGAAGTTGAAAGACCACCACCACCTTTCCCTTAAAGACTAAAATAGCAGATGCTTGACCATCAATTTTCTAAGTTCTTCGAGATTTTTTAGAAACTTACCATCAACATTCCTTTTACTGAAGGTTTGGAACAAACGCCGAGTTATCCAAAAATTATGAAGGATATTTTAAGCAAGAAACGAAAATTTGAGCTTATGAAACTGCTGCATTAAGTGAAGAATGTAGTGATAATTCAAAAGAAACTACCTTAGAAGCGTAAAGATCCTAGAAGTTTCACTATACCATGTGTTATTGGAGAAAAATTTTGTGGAAAAGCCTTATGTGATTTAGGAGCAAGTTTTAATCTTATGCCATTTTCTATCTTTCGAAGGTTAGATTTAGGAGAGATTTCTCCCACCACTGTAACCATTCAGTTAGCTGATCGATCTATTACTTATCCTAAAGGAGTTATAGAGGATGTCCTTATTAAAGTGGATAAATTTATCTTCCCTGTGGATTTCATTGTATTGGATATGGAAGAAGATAAAAAAATACCTACTATTTTAGTGAGACCTTTTCTTGCTACCGGACGTGCTATGATTGATGAACAAAAAGGAGAATTAACAATGAGAGTTATTGATCAAGAGATAAAATTTAATGTTCTGAAATCAATGAGGTATCCTAACAAAGAAAAATATTATCTGATGGATATTATTGATTATATAATTGAAAAGCATTATCAAGAAAAATGTAAAGTCATTTCTGAAGAAAAAATGATGAATCTATGTTATATAATGAGTCATTAACTGAAGAAATTGAAGAAGTGAATGAAGAAAATTTATTTGAAGAAACTCAATATATTCATGATAATTGGGAAATTATATGCACGACTAAAAATGATATACTTTTACCCTCAGTTAAAAAAGCCCCTGAACTGGAATTAAAAATGTTACCTGCGCATTTAAAGTATGTATTTCTTGGAAATTCATTAACTTTACCTATGATTATATCTTCAGAACTAAGCAAAAATCAAGAAGAAAAATTAATATGAGTTCTGAAGAACTATAAGAAAGATTTTGGTTGGACTATTGCAGATATAAGAGGAATAAGCCCTTCAATCTGTATGCATAGGATTTTAATGGAAGGAATATTTTAAACCTACTATTGAAACTCAAAGAAGATTGAATCCAATTATGAAAGAGGTTGTTAAAAAAGAGATTTTAAAATGGTTAGATGCTGAAATTATTTATCCTATTTCGGATAGTCAATGGGTAAGTCTTATTCATAGTGTTCGGAATAAAGGAGTAACTGTCATTGTTAATGATAAAAATGAAATAATCCCTTCAAGACAAGTTACTGGATGGCGAATTTGTATCGATTATTAAAAATTAAACAATGCCACTAGAAAGGATCATTTTCCTTTTCCTTTCTTGGTTCAGATGTTGGATAAATTAGCTGAACACTTATATTTCAGTTTTTTGGATGGATATTTTGGTTATCATCAATTACCTGTTGCTCCTGAGGACCAAGAGAAAACAACATTTACAATTCCTTATGAAACATTTGCCTTTAGAAGAATGCCTTTTAGTTTATGTAATGCACCTGCAACTTTTCAGAGATGTATGATGTAAATATTCTATGATCTAATTAAAAAGGAGTTGTAGTATTTATGGACAATTTTTCCGTATTTGGAACTTATTTTGAGTCTTGCTTAGAAAATATAACAAAAGTTCTGAAAAGATGTGAAGAAATAAATTTAGTTCTAAACTGGGAAAAATGTAAGTTTATTGTCACAGAAGGAATTGTACTTCGACATAAAATTTCACAAAAAGGGATGGAAGTTGATCAGGCAAAAGTGAAAATTATTGCTGAACTTCAAACACCTACTACAGTTACTAATGTGAGAAGTTTTATGGGTCATGCTAGATTTTATAGAAGACATATAAAGGATTTTTCTAAGATGGCTAAACCTCTTTATGATTTATTAGAAAAAGAAGCTAAGTTTGAATTTAATGAAGATTGTCTGAATGCTTTCAATATTCTAAAAGAGAAATTAATCGCTGCACGTGTCATTGTTACACCTAATTGTAGTAAATATTTTGAATTAATGTGTAATGCAAGTGATTATGCAATTGGAGCTGTCTTGGGACAAAAATATGAGAAAATTTTTAAAGTTATATATTATGCTAGCAATACTCTTAATGAAACTCAAATAAATTACACTACTACTGAGAAAGAGCTCTTAGAAATAGTATATGCCTTTGATAAATTTAGCCCTTATTTTCTTGGGGCCAAATGTATCGTACATACTGATCATTCCGCTATTAAGTATTTAATGTCTAAAAAGGATAGTAAACCAAGATTGATAAGATGGGTTCTACTTTTACAAGAATTTGATTTTCAAATAATGGACAGAAAAGGAGCTGACAACCAAATTGCTGATCATTTATCAAGAATTAAAAATGATAGTGAGAAGATTACTGAAGAAAACATAAAAGAGACCTTCCCTGATGAACAGTTATATGTTATTCAAGGATTACAAACGCTTTGGTATGCAGATATAGTTAACTATTTGGCTTGCAATATTTTACTGTCTGGATTAAATAGCAAATATATTAAGAAATTCAAGAATGATTCTAAATCTTATATTTGGGAAGATCCTCAATTATTTAAACTAGGCAGAGATTCTGTGATTCGAAGATGTGTACATTATGAAGAAAATTCTGCAATTATTTAAAAATGTCACAATTCTGAATTTGGAGGACACTTTGGAGTGGATAAAACTGCATTTAAAATTTTAAATTGTGGATTTTATTGGCCTACATTATTCAAAGATGTTGGACATTATGTGAAAACTTGTGATCGATGTCAAAAAATGGGGAATATATTCAGAAAAGATGAAATGCCTCTAAGCTATATATTAGAAATTGAGATTTTTTATATATGGGGTTTAGACTTTATGGGACCTTTTATACCATCATCTGAAAAGATTTATATTTTATTAGCAGTTGATTATGTTTCAAAGTGGATTGAAGCTGTACCTTTACCTAACTGTGATTCCAAAATTTTTTCGAAAGTTTTAAAGAAAATGATTTTTACAAGATATGGAATGCCAAGGGTAATTATTACAGATAGGGGAAGTCATTTCAGAAATGTAAGAATTCAATCATTACTGGAAAAATTCAGAATTAAATATAGAATTGCAACTGCTTATCACCCACAAACAAGTGGAATGGCTGAAGTATCAAACAGAGAAATTAAAAGAATATTAGAGAAGACTGTTAATCCTAAAAGAACTGACTGGGTTGATAGACTTGATTCGCATTATGGACTTATAGAACAGCTTATAAGACACCTATCGGAATGTCACCTTATCGATTAGTTTTTGGTAAACATTTTCACTTACCTGTTGAACTGGAACATAAAGCTTTCTGGGTGATAAAGGAGTTCAATTATCATTTTAATGCTGCAGGAGAGAAATGACTGTTACAACTGAATGAAATGGAAGAGATAAGAAATGAGTCCTATGAAAATGTAAAGATTTATAAGGAAAATATGAAGAAGTTGCATGATAAAAAGATTTCAAGAAAAAAATTTGAGCCTGGACAAGAAGTATTATTATTTAATACTCGTTTAAGATTCTTTTCTAGAAAATTAAGATCTAAATGGATGGGATCATTTATAATTGAGAAAGTATACCCTTACAGAGCTTTGGATATTAAAGATCCAAAGGCAACAAAATTATTTAAAGTTAACGGATTAAGAGTGAAGCCTTATATGGGAGAAATGAAACTGATTTACAAGGAGGCTTACAAGCTGAGTCTGCCCGATTAAAATAACTAATTAGGTATGGCTGACGACGTTAAAACAAGCGATTTGTGGGAGTGATCACTGAAAAATTTATTAAGAAATTCATACCTATTTTTGATGAAATTGCACTTTAAAGAAAGGTATTTTCTTTATTTTGTTGCAGGAATGGAGAATTTAGGTGATAAAAGCAAAAATCATAAAAAGGAACGGATTTGGAGCAAAAAGGAAGAAAATAATGCAATTTCTGCTGAGTCGCCGACGGTGAGATCGAGCCCGCAGACGGCGAGGGTATGAGGAAGAAATTCTGAAGGATTTATAACTGTCTCGCTGACAGCGAGCCCGAGCCCGCCGACAGCGAGATAGCGCGGTTCGAAGACCTTCTAGAAGCCTCGCCGACAACGAGGTAGTTCGTTGTCGACGGCGAGCTAGTTCAAATGGCGCGAGATACATTGAACTCGGACACCTTTTGAAGAGATGCTTACACACCTCTTGGTCCTTTGCTCACCTCTATATATAGAGGCCGAAAATTAGTCTTTTAAGTGTCTCTAAGTGTTATTTTGTCTTTGTGTGTGTTCTAAGTGTGTGTTCTAAGTGTCTTTAAGTGCATAACTGCACTTAAATTGTGTCTTTAGTGAGTTTAGTGAGTAATTAGTGAGTCGTCTTTGTCTTGGAAGGAAGAGTCGAAAGGAAGCTGAGGAGTACGCAGGGATAAATCGAGATAAGTATTTATATTTATTGTTTTTAACTTTAAATGAAATCCATGCTTAGTTTAGTTCCCATGCATTCGAGTAGTTTATTAGTCTTTCTCCCTGTTATGAAATTAAGTATTTGGATGAACTAAAAAATAGAAGTACTTTTATATATTAATAAATTGTGATAATTTTTACTTAAAACTTAATTTACTTTCAAGCTTGCCATTTGATTTGTTAAAATATGTTGATTATCGAACTATAGTAAAAATTACATCGATATTCGGGGAATTCAAAAGCCTTGGAAGGAAGGTGCAAATAAATAGGGAAATAATATCATTTGGGCGTAGAATTGAGCATTTTAGTGTGACGGACTAAAATATTCAATTCGGTCCTATTGTTTGAGAGCTGAAGTGTAGATGTTAGCCCTCGGGCGAGGGAACGTGGGAGCTCCGAAGTGGCGGTCGGTATCCTCCCGGCCTAGCCGCGGATTCGGTAATCAAACATAGGATTAGTCGATATTCTTTACACCTGGACCAAAGGGTAAAGAATAGGAATGCTCCTATTTGTCACAATACCTTAAAATTATCTATTTAAATTCATCGATCACTTAAATTTCTAAACAAGGGGAAAGATACTTTATCCGAATAGTTAAAGACTTATTTAGCGATTAGTTTAATTTCTGCACTTTCAATACGTATTAATTTTCTACTTAGTTAAGTTACCTAATTAAAATACTTAGTTTACTTTATTGCGCTTAAATTTAGAATTCCAAATTTTCGTATACTATTTTAAAATTATTATTATTATTATTTTAAAATTAGTTGTTATTTAATTTTCTCTTTCCCTGTGGGATCGATAACCACTAGAGTCCTGTATTACTTGATACGATACGTATACTTGCGTAGCATCCACAACATAAACAATTACAATTCTATACATATAATATAGCGGGGTCAAGTTTTTAGCGTCGTTGCGATTAAATTAAAAATATCATAATATAAAATTGTGGGTCGAGTTTTTGGCGCCGTTCCCGGGAAAGTAAGAAAAATTTACTTAGAGTAACGGACTATTTTAAAATAATCATAATAAATAAATTAATATCTATTCTAAAATTGTATGCGCAAATTTGGAAACAAAAATTTAATACCTTACGATTCCGAATTAGAGCGTACAATTAAAAGAATTAGAAAACAAAAGAAACAAATTATAAATTTAACACAAATGGCGAATATTCACGAAATTCAAAATATGAACCAACAAAGACCATTAAGAGATTATGCCGACACTACATCGGATGAAATTCATTTAACTATTCAAAACACGATGTAGTCTGCTAATTCATTTGAACTTAAACCCGCAATTATCCAAATGGTACAAAACAATCAATTTAGTGGTTCACCTATCGAAGATCCTAACTTACATCTTGCTAGTTTTCTAGAACTTTGTGCTACTTTTAAATATCAAGGAGTATCCGACGATGCTTATAAGACTTAGACTTTTCCTTTTTCATTAAGGGATAAGGCTAAAATGTGGTTGAATTCGTTAGCACTTGGATCTATTAAAACTTGGGGAGAATTATCACAAAAATTTCTATCCAAATATTTTCCACCATCTAAAACTGCTAAGTTTAGAAATGATATAACTTCTTTTTGTCGGTTAGATGGAGAATCAATATATGAAGCTTGGGAGAGATTTAAGGAACTTCTTAGGAAATGCCCACATCATGCGCTACCAGATTAGGCTGATTATTCAAACCTTTTATAATGGATTAGTAGGATCCTTAAGATCAATCATCAATCTTGCTTCTTGGAGGTTCATTAATGTCTAAACCATTTGATGAAGCTTATGCACTAATCGAAGAAATGGCAACAAATAATTTCCAATAGCTCATTGATAGAGTAAATCCAGAAAAGATAGCCGGCATTCATGAAAACGATGCAATATCTATGTTAGCTTCTCAAATTGCTTGCTATATCTAAGAAATTAGATCATTTTAGAATGAACTACTCTCCTACTTTAGAAGAAAACTCATCTGGACAAATCATAGAATCTCAATCTAATTATGAAACTTTAAATGTTATTAATAATAGAACTAATAACCCTTATTCAAACTATTATAATCCTGGTTGGAAAACTCATCCAAATTTTAATTGGAATAACACATCTAATCAACAATGGATGAATCAACCTAATCAAGCGAATCCAAACTATAAACCTAATTACCCACTTGGATTTAATAACAATAACCCTCGATTCAAAGATAAGAAATTATCTATGGATGAATTAATTTTGAATATGGGTCATCAACTACAAAATTAAGGAAATCAACTACAAATTCAAGGAAATCAATTACAAATTCAAGGAACATCTATTAAAAATATCGAAACTCAAATTGGACATATTGCTACTGCGCTAAATAATAGAATACCTGGAACTTTTCCTAGTAAAGTGGAAATAAATCCTAAAGATCAAGGAAAAGAACAAATTAAAGCAATACAACTAAGGAGTGGAAAAGAATTAGAACCTCAAATTCAAAAAGAACTTGAAAGCCAAAAGAGGAAGTGGAAATTGAAAAGGAAACACTTCAACAAGATTCAAACTTAGAACATCCTTTAATACCTATGAAAATTTCGTTGAAAAACCTCCACCACCATTTCCTCAACGACTAGCTCAACATAAAAAAGATAAACAATTTGCTAAATTCTTTGAAATATTAAAGAAATTAACAATCAATATACCTTTTGTCGAAGCTTTAGATCGGATGCCAAATTATGTAAAATTTATGAAAGATATTCTAAATAAGAAAAGAAAATTCATCGATAATGAAACAAGTCGCACTTAGTGAAGAGTGTAGTGCTATTATTCGGAAGAAGCTTCCGAAAAATTGAAAGATCCTGGTAGTTTCACTATACCTCGCGCTATAGGAGAAAAATTTTATGGAAAAGCTTTGTGTGACTTAGGAGCAAGCATCAATCTAATGCCTCTATCGATTTTTAAGAGATTAGGATTAGGAAAAATTACACCTACTTCAGTAACCCTTCAATTAGTTGATCGTTCGGTTACCTATCCTAAGGGAGTTATTGAAGATGTGTTAGTAAAAGTGGATAAATTTATCTTCCCATTAGATTTTATTGTTTTAGATGTGGAGGAAGATAAAGAAATTCCTATCATTTTAGGAAGACCTTTTTTAGCTACTGGAAAAGCTATGATTGATGTTCAGAAAGGAGAATTAACTATGAGAGTAAATGACCAAAAAGTTACATTTAATATTGCAAAATCAATGAAATATCCTGCGCTAGAAAAAGATGATGAATGTTTTCGGATGGAAATACTTGAACATTTACAACGCGAACATTTTAAGGAATATTACGAAGATAAATTAGAAAAAGGAAACACTAAATTAATTGAAGATAATAATGAAGAACTAGATGATATTCAGGAAAGATTTGAATTTTTGGATAATACTGAAAACACTGACAAGAATATAGTTCCATCAATTATTAAACCTCCTGAAATTGAGCTAAAAATATTACCTGATCATTTGAAATATGCTTATTTAGGTAATTCTTCAACTTTACCAGTTATTATTTCATCTACATTAAACGAATCTCAAGAACAAAAATTTTTAGAAACTTTAAAAAAATATAAGAAAACTTTTGGTTGGACTTTAGCAGATATTATAGGAATTAGTCCTTCAATCTGTATGCATAGAATTATTTTAGATGATGAACATAAACCTAAAGCAGATCCCCAAAAGAGATTAAACCCGATAATGAAAGAAGTAGTTAAGAAAGAAATTTTAAAATGGTTAGATAATGGTATTATATATCCTATTTCGACGGTGCTTAGGTAAGCCCAATTCACTTGTGTTCCTAAGAAGGGAGGAGTGACCGTCACTGCCAATGAAAATAACGATCTTATTCCTATAAGACAAGTCACTGGTTGGCGTATATGTATTGATTATAGGAAATTAAATACCGCCACCAGGAAAGATCACTTCCCTTTACCATCTCTAGACCAGATGTTAGATAGATTAGCCAGACATAAGTATTTTTGTTTTCTAGATGGATACACCGGTTATCATCAAATACAAATTGCTCCTGAGGATCAAGAGAAAACTACATTTACTAGTCCTTATGGAACTTTCGCTTTTCGAAGAATGCCTTTTGGATTATGTAATGCACCAGGCAACATTCCGAGAGATGTATGATGTCTATATTTAGTAAGTTAAATGACAATGGAATAGAAGTATTTATGGATGATTTCTCCGTATTTGGAACATCATTTGACACATGCTTAACTCATCTTGAAAAAGTATTAGAAGTATGTGAGAAAACAAATTTAGTTCTAAATGGGGAGAAATGTCAATTTATGGTTGCGGGCGGCATTGTATTAGGGCATAAAATTTCGGAAAAAGGCATGGAAGTGGACCTCGCAAAAATTCGAGTTATAGCTAAATTACCACCTCCAACTACGGTAAAAGGGGTAAGAAGTTTTCTTGGACATGCTTTGGATTCTATAGACGCTATATAAAAGATTTTTCAAAAATTACTAAACCTATATGCCAACTTCTCGAAAAGGACAAGAAATTTGAATTTACAATCGAATGCACGAATGCTTTTGAACTCTTAAAAGAAAAATTAATTACGACACCTATAATAGTTTCACCTAACGGGAGAAACCATTTGAGCTTATGTGTGAT
This sequence comes from Papilionanthe hookeriana x Papilionanthe teres, assembly GCA_022702705.1. Lineage (NCBI taxonomy): Eukaryota > Viridiplantae > Streptophyta > Magnoliopsida > Asparagales > Orchidaceae > Papilionanthe > Papilionanthe hookeriana x Papilionanthe teres. The sequence continues at coordinate 17,521,286 of CM040428.1, read as the reverse complement.
GCTAGTGATTATGCTGTAGGAGCAGTTCTTGGCAAAGATATGAAAAGATTTTTAAAGTTATATACTTATGCTAGTCAAACTCTAAATAATGCTGAAATAAATTATACGATTACTGAAAGAGAATTATTAGCGGTAGTATATGGTTTTAATAAATTTAGACCTTATCCGATTGGAACAAAATGTATCGTGCATACCGATCATTCTGCTATCAAATATTTAATGCAAAAGAAAGATTCCAAACCACGATTAATTAGATGGATGCTATTAATGCAAGAATTTGATTTTGAGATCGTTAATAAGAAAGGAACTGATAATCAAATTGCGGATCATTTATCAAGATTAGAAAATCATGAATTATCTGATATTGAAAATGAAATTATAGACGATTTCTCCGATGAACAACTATATAATATCAATGAGTGGAAAATACCATGGTATGCTGATATAGTAAACTATATAGTTAGTAATATTTTACCACCTATGCTAACTTTGCAACAACGAGAAAAAATTCATCTATGATACGAAAACTTATTTTGGGATGAACCATATTTATATAAGCAATGTAAGGATTTAATTATTAGAAGATGTATACCTTATGAAGAAACCGAACCAATTATTCAAAAATGTCATGATTCTGATTTTGGAGGACATTTTGGGACTGATAAAACTACTTATAAGATTCTACAATCTGGATTCTACTGGCCTACTCTATTTAGAGATGTATACAGATATATTAAAACTTGCGATAAATGTCAAAGAGAAGGAAATATATCTAGAAAAAACGAAATGTCTCTGAATTTTATATTAGAAGTTGAAATTTTTTATGTTTGGGGATTAGATTTTATGGGACCTTTTATTCCTTCATTTGAAAACTCATATATATTAGTAGCTGTTGATTATGTTTCCAAATGGATTGAGGCACAAGCTTTACCTAGGTGTGATGCTAAGAGTGTTTCAAAATTTCTGATGAAAAATATTTTTACTAGATTTGGAATGCCGAGAGTGATTATCACCGACGGAGGAACTCATTTTAGAAATAAATACATTCACAAACTAGTAGAAAAATACAATATTACTCATAAGATATCCACTCGCTTATCATCCACGAGACTAGCGGATTAGCTGAAGTATCTAATCGTGAGATTAAACGTATTTTAGAAAAATCATGTAAACCCAAATGGTTGGATTGGTCTATTAGATTAGACGATGGCATTATGGGCTTATAGGATCTGCTTATAAAACTCCGATTGGAATGACTCCTTACAAGCTTATATATGGAAAAACATGCCACTTACCAGTTGAATTAGAACATAAAGCATATTGGGCGATTAAAGAATTTAATTATAATATGAAGGAAGCTGGTGAGAAAAGATTGCTGCAATTAAATGAATTGGAAGAATTAAGAAATGAACCATAGATAATGATCGGATTTATAAAAAAAATGAAATTATGGCATGATCGGAAGATTAATCAGAGAAATTTTGAACCAGGACAGGAAGTTTTGCTATATAATACTAGATTGAAATTATTTCCTGGAAAATTGAAGTCTCGATGGTTAGGACCTTTCACCATAACTCAAATATTTTCATACGAAACTATAGAAATTGAAGATCCAAAAGCTGGACATAAATTTAAAGTTAATGGACATAGATTAAAACCATATTTCGAAGGTATAAGACCTAACTATAAAGAGGTTTTAATGCTTAGTCGACACGATTAATAATTGAAATTAGGTCGAGTCGACGACGTTAAACCAAGCGCTTTATGGGAGGCAACCCATATTAGTTATCTATTTTTATTGTATCTTAATAGTTAATCTATATTATTGAAACTTTACTTCTCAATTATTATTAAGAATCATCACATATTCGAACCATTATGATGAGAAAAGAAATTATTCGATTTAGAGCGAAATTGGACATTATTTTGGAATCTCGCCGACGGCGAGGTCGATGCTCGCCGACAGCGAGGTTCGCGCCTAAATTAAATTCGGTTTATTTATCGAGCTCGGCGACGGCGGAAACGTCCAGTCGACGGCGAGAACATGGGAGGCGGTTTTATAGCCGAGTCGCCGACGGCGAGAAACTTCTCGCCGACGGCGAGGAAGTTATAAAGATGAGTTATTTATAATTTGAATGCCGATTTGGACGGTTTCAACACCAATTCCTTTGTGAAAACCCATTCTTAAATCATTCAGATCTGCCTTCTTCACTAGAATTCATTCCATTCACCATAATGGCCTCGAAATTCTTAGATTCCTCTAATTCGGAGTGTTTAACCGGAGGAAACTTGTGAGTGCGGAAGCACGGCGGATCTTCAACAAGGTTTTGGTAAAGAAAAGAGTTATCGAGGAACGGGGATTTGTCAATCGAGGATTAGAGAATTCCACTACGAAGATAGAAGAAACGATCGCGCGGCCGCTGCTCAGGAGGTATTTTGTTACACTACGTCTGCTGTTGTTATTCCGGTTGTGAAAGAGTTCTACTCTAACTTACATGCGATCAACAATGGGAATGTCTACGTCCGAGGAAGATGGGTGACGTTTACTCCATCAAGAGTAAATGAATTATTCTCTATAGAAAACACCCCGTATGTCACTATTCAAATTTTGTGCCTTCTCGATATAATATGAATGAGATATTTCGATATCGGCTGATGAACCGGAAGATTGGGAAATGCGTGAAGACGGGTATGTTAGTTTCTCTGCATCACTTTTGAATCCTATCTCAAAGCACTGGCACTTTTTCATCTCATCTAAATTGTTACCTACTATGAGGGTAAACAAGGTTTCGAAGGAATGCGCTATATTGAATTATTGTATTCAAAATGGATTGCCTATTGATGTTGGATCAATAATTGTTAAGTACGCATTGGGTTTAATTGTGCATGGGTCGGTTCACGGACTAGGACACCCATCTCTTATTTTTGCATTATGCAGTCAGTACCAGGTTTCTTATGAAGCTTGGGAAAAGGTTATGTTACCTTGGAAGCCGCTTGATCCTACAGATATGTTCCCTACTTTGGACAATAATGATGAAATTACATTTATCTCTGATAGAGTTTCACAGAATAATCCTATAGCAAGGCCTATTTCAGATAAAACGGAGTTACTTATGAAGAAAATTAAAGGAATGGAGAAAGAACTGCAGAAAGTAAGAGATTCAATCGACAATATATCTGATTTATTTGATCACATTAATTGGAGGATGAAGGAACACTTTGATCATTCCGGACACACTGGAAGCTAGCTTTCTTCATTTGTCGAGACGAAGGGTTGGATCAGCTGAAGAATCCGTCCGGAGTTTCCCTTCGAGCCTTTCTATAACTTATTTTTGCATCATCGTCATATCGGAAATATCAGAGAAGATGAAGATTCTGACATTGAAGAGTAGTAGTAAAGATTTCCATAGTATGTTTGTATTTATGTTATTTGATTTAGATTTTATTATGTGTGGAGTGATGATTTGATATCTCAAACTTAATTGATATATGCGTCATAGTTTTGTATCAGCATTTAGTGTGTCGTGGATTGGTTTGCGATGCTGATTAGTAGTAAGGATTGGAGAATTGAAGTTTGATTATAGAGTTTAAAATTATGTTAGTTTGTACATCTCATGGATTTCAATATTAAAGTTAATTTGTTGTGCTGTGTGAATTTGTTTGTGTATAAGTAGCTAATCTTCATATTAAATTAATAAATGATGTGATCGGAAATATAATATAAGGAAAATCAAGGACGAAAATGAGTGACGAATAAAATCTGGAGAAGAGACATGATTATGATAGTGAGTACCTGCAGAGACATTCAGAGTACGAGATTGCATACTATGAAGCTGAACGTCGTTATAGGAGTGGTGATTTAGATGTTGTCTTTCCTGAGTGCCCTCGATATTCACGAGTACCGACTGCTCGGTCTTCTCGGCCTACGGATCGGGGAGGAGATGATATAGCACAGGACTTTGATGCTTGAAGATTAGGACTTTATTTGTTTTGTTTGTTTGATGTTAAGTTATTTTGGAAACTTTTATATGTTTATAATATTCAGTACTTTATGTTGTGAGACATTGGATGTTAGTTAGATTAATTTGCTTGAATTGTGATAATAGTTTAGTTATTGTTTTTTTTTTGTATTAGTTAATTGCATTTGTTTTTATGTTAAATAGGATGTTAGTTTTCTTTAGTATGTTTTTATTTTATTATGTATTGTTTTAAGTTGTAAAATTGTTAATCTGTTAGTTCAATGTTTTTAATATGTTAGTAATTCATATGTGTAGTGTAGAGTTAATTATAATTGTTGTATTTAATACTTATCTCAGATTTTATCCCTGCATTTTCTTTAAATTGTTATATATATATGGAGAATACTAACAGTACAGGTTCAATGAAAAATGAAAAAGCCTGCAAAAATTTCAAAGAAAAAGAAATACCTAAACTTCAAAGGTATGAATTATTTACTTTCCCTTTTTTCATTATTTAGAGTAAATATAAAAATTTAAGTTTGGGGGGGAGTAAAATACAAATTTAATTATTAACTTGTTCTCAATTTCTATTTTCAAATTATTATAAAATGATTTTTATAGCAAAATTTTCAATTTAATTAATATGAATTATTTTATTTAATTATTATAAAAGGTTAAATGAAATATTTTTAGTGCTTTAATTAATTAAATAGAATAAAATATTTGGTTAAAGGGAATAAGAATATAGTAAACTATTTTTAGTAAGGAAACTATATTCTAAAATTAAAATTCTTAAGTATTCAAGTGAAAAAGAAAAGATTGAAAATCAATGAAGTAAAAGCTATGAAGTATATATAAGCTAAGAAATATTTCTAAGTTTCAAATTTAGGAAGATGAAAATGAAGTTCAAATTTATTAACAGGCTCTCCAGATACAGTAATCCTCATTAGAAAAAAAGAAAAAGAAAAAGAAAAGAAAAAGAAAAGAAAAAGAAAAAAAAGAAAAAGAAAAATGAGGAGAAGCTTGAGGAGATGCCTTATCAAAAATTGGCTTCATTTGAATTAACCTAAAGGGAAAAACTTAGATATTTCCAAACTTATGTTTATGGATTAGAATTTTACCTAATAGTGTTTTCTTGAATTTCTTATCATATGAATATCTTAAGTAGTTATTCTTTTAAATATAGTCATTCCCGAAATGAATAGTAAGCTAGAAATCTTAGACTCGATAACTAAATAATTTATTTCTATAAGATTAATTAAATTACATGAATTATTTTTATTTAACTTTATTATGATATTAATTAATCTAATTCATAGTTATTTAAATTGAAAAATCTTATTATAGAATTCATTATTTTTATGTAGTACTAAAATTACTTGAGGACAAGTAATAAGTAAGTTTGGGGGATTTTGATCATCGAAAAATTTATTAAGAAATTCATACCTATTTTTGATGAAATTACACTTTAAAGAAAGGTATTTTCTTTATTTTGTTGCAAGAATGGAGAATTTAGGTGATAAAAGCAAAAATCATAAAAAGGAACGGATTTGGAGCAAAAAGGAAGAAAATAATGCAATTTGTGCTGAGTCGCCAACGACGAGATCGAGCCCGCCGACGGAGAGGGTATGAGGAAGAAATTCGAAGGATTTATAATCGTCTCGGCCGACGGCGAGCCCGAGCCCGCCGACGACGAGATAGCGCGGTTCGAAGACCTTCTAGAAGCCTCGCCGACAGCGAGGTAGTTCGTCGCCGACGGCGAGCTAGTTCAAATGGCGCAGATACATTGAACCTGGACACCTTTTGAAGAGATGCTTACACACCTCTTGGTCCTTTGCTCACCTCTATATATAGAGGCCGAAAATCAGTCTTTTAAGTGTCTCTAAGTGTTATTTTGTCTTTGTGTGTGTTCTAAGTGTGTGTTCTAAGTGTCTTTAAGTGCATAACTGCACTTAAATTGTGTCTTTAGTGAGTTTAGTGAGTAATTAGTGAGTCGTGCTGTACTGGAAGGAAGAGTCAAAGGAACTGCGAGGAGTCTGCTTGGGGATAAATCGAGATAAGTATTTATATTTATTGTTTTTAACTTTAAATGAAATCCATGCTTAGTTTAGTTCCCATGCATTCTGAGTAGTTTATTAGTCTTTCTTCCTGTTATGAAATTAAGTGACTGGATGAACTAAAAAATAGAAGTACTTTTATATATTAATAAATTGTGATAATTTTTACTTAAAACTTAATTTACTTTCAAACTGGCCATTTGATTTGTTAAAATATGTTGATTATCAACAATAGTAAAAATTACATCTGATATTCGGGGAATTCTAAAGCCTTGGAAGGAAGGTGCAAATAAATAGGGAAATAATATCATCTGGGCGTAGAATTGAGCATTTTAGTGTGACGGACTAAAATATTCAATTCGGTCCTATTGTTTGAGAGCTGAAGTGTAGATGTTAGCCCTCGGGCGAGGGAACGTGGGAGCTCCGAAGTGGCAGTCGGTATCCTCCCAGCCTAGCCGCGGATTCGGTAATCAAACATAGGATTAGTCGATATTCTTTACACCTGGACCAAAGGGTAAAGAATAGGAATGCTCCTATTTGTCACAATACCTTAAAATTATCTATTTAAATTCATCAATCACTTAAATTTCTAAACAAGGGGAAAGATACTTTATCTGAATAGTTAAAGACTTATTTAGCAATTAGTTTAATTTCCTGCACTTTCAATACGTATTAATTTTTACTTAGTTAAGTTACCTAATTAAAATACTTAGTTTACTTTATTGCGCTTATATTTAGAATTCCAAATTTTCGTATACTATTTTAAAATTATTATTATTATTATTTTAAAATTAGTTGTTATTTAATTTTCTCTTTCCTCGTGGGATCGATAACCGAGTCTCCACTAGAGCCTCGTATTACTTGATACGATACGTATACTTGCGTAGCATCCACAACATAAACAATTACAATTCTATACATATAATATAGCGGGGTCAAGTTTTTGGCGTCGTTGCAATTAAATTAGAAATATCATAATATAAAATTGTGGGTCAGGGAGGCAACCCATTTATTATTATTGTGAATGTTTGTAAATTGAATTTATCTCAATCGATATGTTTGTGTTGATCACACCATTTTAATAGACCTATTTTAAGACTTTAACTTTATAAATTTGACGATAAGCGAAACAGAGTCAAACATGGTTCCGGTGCCTAGGCGCCCAAACTTGGCACCTAAGCGCCAGCATAACCTGTGTATCGATAGTTCGGCACCTACGTGCCAGATTTCAGTACCTAAGCGCCCAAGTTACAGGTTCGTGCAAAAACAAAAAATCTTCAGTTTTTCACACAAATTCTTCCTATAAACTACCCTATCTTCGTCCTCAATCCTTAAGCAACTCTAATTTCGTCCAACACAACTCAATTTGGAAGAGAAAAGAGAAGTTTAGAAGCAATGGAGAGAGGAAATCATAGTAATGAGTTAGGAGATAAGTCTTCTAAAGATCCTCAACCTTATTTTAATGGTTATATTGCAGTAAGTTTGGAGAAATTATTCATTCGTCCAGATAAGATTGAGGCGGAATTGCTAGTGTTGTAAATCATCTACACGAGATGTATCACCAATTCGAGCACTTGAAATTGCAGAGGAAGCTTCAATTTGATCATATGGTGGCCTTTCAAGATTCTCAAGTGACGATGTATGCAAAGAACAAATTGATTGACTATGGATTTTTCAACTTTTGAGCAAAACCGAAAATTTTGATTTTTGGAGTTTAATCCATGGATTTGAAGCTTTATTTAAGTTTTTAAAGCTTAAATAAGTTTATTATTTTGTTCCTTTAATTTATTTTACTTTTCTTTCTCTTACGCTTAGATGGCTCTGAAATCTAAGTGAGAGAAAGAATGAGAAAATTTCGATCGCAGCAAATTTGCTACTGCCGCAGCGCATTTTCGTTACAATGAATTTGCTATGATGAGAAAATTAATCTCGAAAAGGAGTTTCTACAATCCTGGTGGAATGATTGAAGATATGATCATTCCACTGAACTAGAAACGATTCTGATACTTCACTGTTGTTGCTGTGATCCCTGTCGTCAGGGAATTTTATGCTAATTTTATGGATGCCGAAGATTACGAGATCTTCGTGAGAGGAATTGGAGTAGGATTTACTCTTGAAAGAATAAACATTTTCTGCGGCCTGCCACCGATCATTGAGTGCTACTATTCTGGATTATCTCCATCTGAGGGAGATTTGGAAATGATTATTGCATATTTGACTGATGGTACTGGAGCTTGGAAGATCCGGAACGAGAAATAGGTAAATTTTTTATCCTCTAAATTAAATGGTGTTTCTAAGGCCTGGCATTACTTTATTTCTACTCACCTCCGTCCATCCAACCATTTGAGTGAGGTCACAAAGGACAGAGCCATCCTCAACTACTACATATAGGAGTGGAAGCCAATTGATGTCGGGTGTACTATTTATGATTCTGTGGAGACCACTGCTCGTTCCAGCACTTTTGTGGGATTGGGATTCCCATCTCTGATTTATTCTCTATGCAAAAGTGCTTGGGTTGTTGCTGAGCTTTCAGAGGAGAAGCTCAAGTGTACTAAGCCCATTGGATGGAACAGTGTTAGCATTTATGATTGACTTCGAGGTATGAGTTCTACTGCACCCTCTAGTTAATTACCTACTTTAGGTAGACCTTCTACTTCTTGACCCTCTACTTCTGCTGCTGAGCCACCATCTAGTTTTTGGGAAAATATGCATGATAAATTTATAGAGCATCAGAATACGTTAGTTTTAACCCATTGTAGAGTGAATACGATAGATACGAAAGTGGATCATCTTTCTGAGTACACCCAGAGGAAGAGTGATTTTGATGCAGTGTATTCTGAGACTCTTGTTAGATTCCTTAAGGGTGATCATTCAGTTCAGTTCTTGCCCTGACATCGATTCTCACCATATGATGATCGACAGAATATTAATGTAGATTTTTCTTTTGATGATGATGAGGATGAGGAGACAGCTAGTGATGAGTAGATTTCTAGGTTTGAGTAGTTGTGTTATTTATGTTATGTTTTGTTAGTATGTTAGTTTTGGATGTATGTGATGATTTGTTTTTATGTTTGATGCACTGTTGATGTTAGTGTATTTTTGATGTTTAGAGTGTATTGATTTTAAGACACTTATTGTTGTACTGATTATTGTTAGATTGTTAGAGTTTATTTCTGTAATGAGATGTTTTGTTTCTGTTTTAGTACAATTATCAGTACACCTGTTTAGTTTAGTTATTTTTGTTTAAAATTAATTTTTTTTTGTAGAATTTGATCCTGCTTCCTAAAATTTTTCTATATATGCTTAAACATTTTTTTTTATATTCATAAAAAGCTTGTGTAGAAATAAAATTTTCGTTTCTAGATTATTTTTCATATAACTTAGAAAAATTCCTTGTGGAAAATATGCTATTCTTTCTCTCATGCTTTAGAACTTTTCATGATTCATGTTTATACCAAAACAGAAGTTTGAGGGAAGGGAAAATACTTTGAAATTTAAATTTTATTTATCCTTAATTACTAATATTTTCTTTAAGAATATTAACATAACATAAGGAATGAAAATTTTATTTAAGATTACTTAAAATTTTGAATTTATAAATAATTTAGTAAACTTAACTAAAATTTTAATAATTTTTATTGATTTTAAGAATAGAATTATTTAACTTAAAGAATAATAAGATTAAAAGTTTTTCTATTTATAGTAAAGAGAATTGTATTTTTGAAATACTAAGGAATCAAGATTATTACTTGAAAAAGAAAAGATTGAAATAATTTTTCAAAAATATTTATTAAGAATGTCATGTTTATTAAGTGAAAATGTATAAGTTTGAAATATAAGTTAAGGATAGTGAAGTTCAAAATCATTAGGAGGATATCCAGATATAGTAATCCTCACAAATTATAAAAAAAAAGAGAGGGGATTGAAAATATCCTCAAAAATGAAAAAAAGAAGAAAAGTGCAAAAAAAAAAAAAGAAATGTGAGGAGAAGCTTGAGGAGATGCCTAATCAAAAATTTCCTTCACTTGAATTATCTTACAGGAAGAAAACTAACATTTTTAACTTAATTTTTATGTACAAGCATCCTTACTAGAAAGTTTTCATGAAATTATTTTTTTTGTAAATTATCTATATGACCTTAATATGATAAATTACAATTATTCTTGAAATAAATGAAAATTTTAAAGTCTTATGATTTGGTAGTTAATTATTCTTTAAATTCTTAAAATTAACCTTAATTAGTGAAATTTGGTTAATGATTTACTAGAGCATTTATAAAACCAAAAATTACAAGGAATCTTAAATATTTAAACTTCATTCCAGATGTTATAAATTTTTATGTAATAAAAAGGGTTACTTGAGGACAAGTAACATTTAAGTTTGGGGGAGTTTGATCCACTTAAAAAGAACCTATTTTTATGTCTTATTTATGATTCAATTTTTAAAGATATTATGCTTTTATGAAAGATATTTTTATGTTTTTGGATATAGGTGAGGAAAAAAAGAGTTCAAGAAGGAAAAAGGAGCAAAAAGGAGCAAAAATAAAGCTAAAAAGTAAAGTTGCCAAAATTATAGGTCTGGCGCCTGGGAACCATAATCCAGCGCCTAGGCGCGAGTTTGATACTAAAGTAGTTAAGATTTTTGACAACTTTGGGCAGTTATTTTGAATGTGTTAAGTGGTTATCATACCTTCTAGAAGACTGAAATTTACTCATGATACATAGGACATGTGATATAATGCATCTGGATGCAGGAAAACGGTTTTAATCTCGATGAAGTGTGATCTAAAGTGAAGGGGTGTGAAGATCTGGTCACGGATTCCAGTGCCTAGGCGCCAGATCCTTGTGCCTAGGCATCATAGTTACATTCTAGAAGATTCATTGAATTTGGATGAATTTTGAAGAGGTGCGTTAAGCAACCCTTGGTCATTTTTGAAGCTCTATAAATAGGAGACATTTCTTCAGAAAAGAGAGCTCTCCCGCACCCAGAAATAATTTTAGAATGCCACCAAATACTTTTCTTAAATATTCAGTGAGTTTATTTTTAGTTTATTTTAGTTTCTTTGAGTGTTACTACTCAAATCCTTGAGTAGTAAGTGAGAGTTTGTAAGAGTTGGTGCTATTAAAGTCTTGTACGTTGCATTGGAGTCAGTATGAGTCAAAGGATCACTTGAGGGAATATTTCAGATAAGTATTTGTAACTTAGGTCAATGTTTTATAAATATGTTTTGTTGTGTGAATTCAATGTGTTCTGAGTAGTTACTTTTCTTTCTCCTTTGAACCATAAAAAGATAATAAAGTTAATTTGATTTCGTTGGAGAACTTAAACTTAATTTTAAAAATTATTGTGATGATATCCATACCTGATCTTAATTTAATTTTTAAACTAGCCATTTGAAATGTTAAAATCTGTTGAAGAATTTTGAGACATATTCAGTGATGAGTTCTTAACAAGTAGATATCACATGAATCCTTGGGCAATCGAAGGCCATGTGCGGGTTATTCAAGGTGAAGTGCAAATAAATAGGAAAATATTATTTATTGGGCATAGAATTAATTAGTTTTTAGAGTGATAGACTAAATTCTATTAACTTGGTTTATATAAAAGGAACGGGTCACTAGTAGGGACGACCATAGCCACTCTTGGACATCTAGAAGTGTGAGTCTAGATAACCCATTCTACTAATAATACATCCTGAACCAATCTATAGATTAGCCAATGTTCTTTATACTATCGAGCGAAGGTAAAGAATAGGAATGCATTTATTTGGCACAATACCATAATTTCAAGTTCTCTACGAATGATAGTTTTTTTGAAAAATCTTAGATTAGTTGAAAAGGAGAAAGTTGTTTTATTTATACTTACATCAACCTTTACTTTATTGCTGCTTTATTTGCATCTAGTAGAAATTTCATAAAACTTAAAATCTGATTTTTGAAAAGAAATAAAAATTATAATTACTTTTAATTTCAAAATCTATTAATTTCTAAAATTAATCTTCCCTGTGAGATTGATAACCAATACTCCAATAGAGCCCTGAATTACTAGATACGATTATCGGCATATTTTTAGGTTATGTGTTTTGAAAAGGGGTTGCCTACAGGAGTTGTCGGCAAATTTTAGATTTTAAATTTAATATTTATATAGTTTAGAAAGTAGCATTTGATTTTGAAAATAATTTTATGTTTGAAAATTTTAAGATATGAAATCAAACTGATCTCACATCTCAAATAGTTTATATAAACGAGCACCGCATCACAAACCGTGTATCTATCCCGCAGAATAGACATATTGCTTAATGTTGGGCCTCGGTTAAATAAACGAGAAGATTTGTGACATCCGTTTGGTCTGCGAACTAATTTTATAAGCCGACAAATTCCCTTGCTTAATACCAATGAATTAAGCAGGGTTTATATTACCTGGATTCTTAAAGTTCCCTATAAGGGCAAACCCCTATAGTTAATTACATCTTAAATGTCCGAAAACACTTAAGAAAACACTCGATAATGATCAGTGGTTTTGCTCTTAAGAATTTCAAAGTTTATGGTTTTCAAACAATTTTGGAAATTTCAATAGGGAATAGCTCAAATTTGAAACAGTTTATTTTAGGAGTCCAAAGGAAGAGAAGTAGGGGATGTCACGGACCTGAAGTGAACTTCGGTGACTTTCCAACGATCCTATTGTTTGGTTTCAATTTTGGAAGAATTATTTAATGTTTCAATCCTGCGAGTTTTAATTAATTAGGACTTATATTTATATGACATAATAATACAAATAGCCTCGAAGATGTGAGGGTCTATGTCGTACCAAACAACTACCTCAGAATCCTAAGACCAGTTAGGGCTTAATTTGCATAACATAATTATACAAGTGCCTAAAAAAAGTTGAGGATTTATGCTGCACTAGGCAAAATACCTCAAAAAACTATGGCTTTGTTATTTAATGCTAAGAAAGCTTTTGCTAATGTAGATTCAAGTTTTGCTGATGACGATGGCCGTGCTGCCCACTATACTCCAAGCTTATTTTTGTTACAGAAGGTTTAGTTTTGGAAAGTGAAAATAGGAGATGAGAGAAGTGTTCTGGTTCAGAAAAGTCTTAAGGTTCAGGTGTTTTAACATTTTGTTAGGGGAATCTTAAAGTTGGTTATAACAACACCGGTTAAGATCCCACGGTTCCATCATTCCAGCACCGTTATTTTCATCGGATTCACTTAGTCCAAATGAATTTGCTAAACTCAACTAAATGATTTCCAAACTTTCATTTAGACCGTGGGAAATCCCATTAGCAACACGTAAGTTACATCATCTGAGGTATTCCCGATCATCCAACGAGACGTTTTAATTTAGTTGTAGTTGTGGTTTTGTTGTTATGTTTGTGATTAAATTTTAAGTTGTTTTATATTTTAAATGTTGTGGCAGTGAATTTTATCTTGTTGTGACTTTTAATTTAGTTTTGAGTTTCAATTTTGTGGCTATCCTAAAAGTTTCAGTTTTCATGCAGGGTGACATTCTTATTTAACATGCAAGAAAAGTAAAGTGCAGTACAGGTAAGTAAATTGCAATAAAGTAAAAGCGTACCTGGAGGGTCTTCCCGTCATTCCAAGCTGCACTTAAAACACATGTCAGAGCATTTAAACATTTCAAGGAAAGCACCTAGGTAAGGCTAAGGAAAGGTTCTGGTTGTCTACCAAAATCCTAATCCTATTGCTAGTCAATTCCTATGACGTCTAGGTTGTTGTGTTTTATGGATGATTTTGTTCACCAAAGAACAATTACATTCAATTGTTCTTCTAAAACATCCCATCATATTGAGGAAGTGCTTAGGAGGAGTCCTAAACATCTTTTCAATACTTCTGAGATTATTTTGAGTCCAAATGAATTTCATTGTACAGGTGAATTAATCATCCAAGAATTTAGTTAAGTTTTGCTTCTTGCTCAGTGAACTTAGACATTTGATTATCTGATGAGTGAAGTGGCGTTTAACTTGATACTCCATTTAGGAATTGTGTGGGTGGAAGTCTTTAGGGCAGGTTAGGTTATTAAGAAACTTAACCATCTTATTTAGATTTAAGTTGTTTTTTTTAGTTTGATTCAAATTAATTGTAATATTTTAGTTTAATTATAGCTGTCTTATGTTATTTCAATTTGATTGTGTAATTTCAAAAGTTGACTTAGCTATTTTAAAATTGTCTTAACTTTAATTTTAGTTATATTTAATTTAATTGTGTTGATTTGAAGTTGATTTTAATTTAGTTGCATTAATTTAATTTTGATTTAAAGTTGATTAAATTATTTAAAAATTATTTTAATTTAATTATATTTAATGTAAATTGTTTTTTTATTAATTATGTCATTTTGAAATTATTTCTAATTTAATTAACTATATTATTTAAAAAAAAATTTATTAAACTATCTTAGAAATTATTTTAATTTGGTTATTTAATTTATCTTAGTTTTTATTAATGAGTTATTAAATTAATATTAAGTGGTATTTAATTTATATCATTAATTAGGGGTTAAGATAAATAAGTTAATATCTTCCAAGATTAAACCCCTTCACTTAATACATTCTCTTTTAATTAACTTCAAATTTTCAATAATTTAAGAAATTATAATCATTTTGTTTACGTTGTAAAAGTGATAAAATTGGTTCCAACCCTTTAACCCTCTATGTTTCAATCATCTAAGGAGATTAATTATGATCATTCATTACCCATTTCCCATAATTAAGCCTAAACATTGATTAAGGCTAAATTTCAATAATTACCACTTTTGCCCCTTAGGCTTGTTCACTTCATAATTCATTAAATATAACTCAAATGACTTTGGAATTTTTATGTCACCATACTCATGGGTCAATTAAAATATCAGAGGAGAAAATATGATTTTTATATTTTTAATTTAATTTTAATAATTATTTTTATGGAAAATAATGGCTTTCAATGAAAATTCAATAACATAACCAAGGTAAGGTTTCTATTCTTAAGAAAATTATGGGATGTCCCTACTGACCGGAGGACTATTTGGACCAATTTTGGTGATTTTTTGATTTATATTTTATTTATTATAATTATTTTGAGATTTTGGGTATTATTTAATTATAAAATAAAATTAAAGTTTAAAAATGGATTTTATATTTTTTTTAAGTCCCTCTAACCTCAAGGAGTCGAGAGAAACATATTTTATATATTTTTTTTATTTTTCTTTGATTTATTAGAATTAATTTTGTGAAAAGGTTAGAAAATCTATTTTTTAATATTAAAAATTGTCTTAAGCCTTTGAAATTCAATATCTTAACCTAGGGACTTAGGAAAAATATTTGGTTGGTTCCTAAGTGATTAGGGGACCAAATATGACATTTTTATGAATTTTAATATTATTGTGATTTTTTTTTAATTTTTTAATTATTAAAATATTAAAAGTTAAGTCAAAAATGAAAATTTTATAAAAATCCTAATTTTAATTTTCTTAGACTCCCCTGACATCAGAGAAGCCCCAAAACAAATTTGGTGAAATTTTGAAATGTATTTTAGGTTTTATAAATATTTTTAATTTTCAAAGTAACTATGTCATTTAATTAATTTATTTAATGGGTTAAATTAATTCCAATTAACTTGAAATTTTTATGCTAAGTTCTTTGTATCCTAAGTGACAGTGGAGAATTATTTTCAATCATTTTGATGTGTGGTTACTCCTAATTAATTAAAGTTCAATTTTTAGTGTTTAGTTTAATTAGGGTTATTTTTAAGGAATTAAATCAAGCCATAATTTTCCTACAGTTCTCTGGTCATAAGCTACTTCCCCTAATTTTTCTAGAATTTTATAAGCAACATGCAAATTATTGAAATTAAAATACCAAAGCAAACACATAAACTTGGAAAATCAATAACTTGCCACAGAGATGGCCTCTGGTCTTAAAAAATTCAAGGAATTTTCCAAAGAACAGAGGCTACAAAAGCCCTATGGTCCCATGCTATGGTGAATTATAAGCATAAATGGAGAATTGAAATACTTAAAATTGTATTAAATTAATTAAAAATAAAATACTTAACAAAAACAACTTAATTCTTATTCCATGTTATTCTCCTCTGTTCACTAAGCAAGAGGGTATTTTTCTTTTATTTTTGTGATTTTTTACGCAAAGATATGGATTTTTGAAGTTGGCTGAATTAAATAAATAGGAAAAAACCCTATTTTTCTACTTATCCAGCGCCATGTCATCCTCGGCAGTTCTGAAGTCCCACGCGGCGCTTCTCCATTCGACGCTGCCTTCCACCTCAGCTCCACGCCCCCCCCGGCCTTGTCCCGTGCTCCGGTCTGGCGCAATCTGTATCGTTCATTCGATACACGCGCAAATGGACGACATCCGTTCATCGTCCCTAGGTGTTCTAACCCGATAACCGTCCACACTTAAACCTTAAGATCTCGAGTTATAGTAACCAAATCACATGTGGATTTCTCCTACATGTTCGTCAATCCTATAGCTACACATTCATACGGCTAACATGCATTAAAATCGACTCAAATTAGATGATGGATCGCTGAAAGCTCGGGCTAAGGAGAAGTCTCCATACCTTGGTCCAAGAGGTGAAGCCTCGATTGGATGTGCTCGGCACGTTCGTTGGAGTCCAAGTAAGCTAGGGATGGAGCCTCTGGACCTGGTGAAATGTCTAGACCCGATTTCCACCAAGCCCGATTTCAAAGCTTGGCCGATAGAAAGAATGGCTGGCCTAGTGAGGGGGCTTTTGCTGGGGAACTTCTTCTCTTGGTCTGGTGAAGGTGTAGAGTCAATCAATTTGAAGATTGGCTCACTGTGGTGAAGTGTCCTGGTTTTGGGCTTAAAATTGAGCTCAGAAATTGAGCTCACAGAGGGGGTTTTAGGGCTAGATTTCAGTGGGGATCAACTGCTCTATGTTAGGAGAGGGGTTTGGAATGAATTGGGCAGAGTTTTGGTAAGGTCCAGTGCATCCAACCTTTTGCCCGTGGGATGGTGGTGTTTAAATATCCATGGCTGGGGAGCTTATCAGGGCAAGCCAGGGGCTGGGATCAGCTGCTTAGGTTAAGGGAAGAAGACCCATGGTTTACCCTGGCCATGGGACAACTAAGCAAGGGAGAATTTGAATTTTTGGCTCACATGGAGCTCTCGGCCATGGGGTTTTCCGGTGACTGTGGTGGCCGGCCGGCCAGAGTCAGGTCACCCACATGGTTAGGGGAGTCAGGGCTGGGGTTTGGTGATTTTAATTGGCTTTGGACATGTGTAAAGGAGTTGATTTAAATGGAATGGGGGAGGGCTAATTTTGGGTCCAAATGGGTCCAAGTCATGGATTAGGGTTTGGTGCACCCACCAAGGGGACCTTGGGTGCTGTGGGAGTCAGGTGAGTCAGCTAGGAAAGGGTGGTGAAGCCCCCATCTATGATTATTTGGATTAATCATGGGTTAAGGTGAAGCATTAAAAGGGTTAAAACTTTTTTAAGGGAGTTTAAAAGAATCTCCTCCTTTTACAATTATTGGAATGGTGATGTGTAAAGTGGCTCCCAAGGCTTGCATGTGGTTTATCCATGGCTTCATGGCTCCATGTGGCTCGGGAATGGCTTAGCCAAGTTTCATGAAAATAGATTTTAGGATTCTTGGCATTTTGATGGAAAATTTTCATGAAGCTTGATTTGGAATAGTTTAATGATGGTTTTTGGAACTTAGGGGTGACTTTGATTAAATGGATGATGGAAAGAAATGTCATGTGGGCTTTGGATTGGACATTTGGGCTTTTTAAATTTGATGAAAATGGGCTTTTAAAATGCTTTAAGAAAGTGGGCTTTTATGTTTTAAAATGAGCTTTTGGATGAAAATTTTGTAAAAGATTGTGCCAAATAAATGTTGTATTTAGTTTAGGGATGTGTCATGAAAATTTTAGAAAAGATTTGGTATCATGTGGGGTTGAAATGGGTTTAATTTGGGCTTCTTTAATAATAGGGTCAAAGTGGGTCAAATTGGGCTAACTTGGGCTAAGGTTGGGCTAATGTTGATTTTGATGAAACATTAATGTTGTAAAATGTTTATGAAGGTGTAATAAAGAATTTTCAATTTTGGTTGGGTCTTGATGTTGGGATTTGGGCTTGTTTGGGTTCATGGTTGGTTTCAGATAAATTGGGGATTTTTGGTTTGGGTTAGGCTTGGGTGGAGTTTGATTCCAAATTTGGGGTACATTAATGTAGAGTTTTGTTTGTGGGGATGTTAGGAAGATTTCAAAACAAATTTGGGGAAAATTGGGTGACATTTGGGTTGAATTTGGGATGGATTGGGTTTGTTGGTCATTTTGGGCCTAAAGGGCCCATTTGGGACTTTTTGATCAAATTGACAACATTGGGGTATGTGGCAGTTGAATAAAATGAAATTAGGAATATTTAGGGTTTTTTTTTGAATTTTTTGAGAATTTTTAGAATTTCTTGGATTTTTGGGTCAAAAAAGGGCATTTTGGGTATTTGGAGGGTATGGGGGATATTTTTGGAAATTTTGGTATATTTGGCCATGGATGACCAATTTGAGTGGTGGGAAATGTTTAGGATTGATTTTGAGGAATTTTGGGTAATTTAGGCAATTTTGCAAATTTTGGGGAAAATGAAGATTAATTAAGTGTGAGTAAAATGAACTCATTTTGGTTGAGCCATGAAGCCATATTAAGCTCACAAGAACCATGAGTTGACTCATTTTAGGCACTCAATATGTTGTTCCTACCCCTCTTAGCCAGGGGCTTAGGGGTTAAGGTCCATCCATATGAGTTACCTACATGAGTCAGGGAGTTGAGTTGGGTGAGAGTGTGGTTTTAGGGTTTAAAATGTGTATGAGAGTGTGGTGTGTGCAAGCTTGCCCTTACCATGACCAGGCCACCTGGGGTGATCCTAAGGCCAAAGAATCCTATAGAAAACTCTTCCATTAAACCTCCACATATTGATTTCAACCTCCAAGTGACCTGGGGGTTTACAGTCAAAATTGTGGGGTTTAAAGGGAGTCAATAAGTGTTTGAATTTCTAAGTGGTGGGTCCCATTTCTAGTCCTCTAGGATAGTCGAAGGGAAAACCTATGGCTAGATCCTAAGTACTAAGGAGAGAGATCAAACCTCACCAAAAATGAGGTCAACAAATGGACCTCCAATAGCTGTGGTGTGCTAACCAAGCACACCGCGCGTATTGGCGTTGACCGAAGAGATCAACAAAGCCGACACAAATGTTCGAGTGACAAACTCAGAACAAAGTGTAGGAAATTTCCGCTGGGGAGTATCAGGTAAACCTACAAGAATGAAGTTTCCAGAACTCTCACTGGGGAAGAAGAGGTGAATTCCAAATCACAAGATCTGGAGAGGGATACTTGGATTTTAGATCCGTTTCAATTTTATTTCATGTTTCAATTTTGAGTTTGAGTTTTCGATTCAAGTTTTAATTTCGGAATTTTGATTTAATCGGAATTTTGATTGAAATTTAATTTGAGATTGATTTCAAGGTGAATTTCGCAGAGATTTTGGATTTAAAATGAGAATTGGAAATTAGATTCCAACCTTAAGATTGCAAAGAGAACTAGAATTTAGGTACTAGCCTCGAGCAGAAATCGGCAATAAAAAATGATCGAGAAAAGGGTGAGAACTGGAAGTTAGGTACCAGTCTCGAAAGAGAGTCGAAAGTTTGGTACCGACCTTAAAATTTCCATAGTACGGGAAAAATTTTTTTTCGGATGGAATGCGATTTTAGCGGACACCTATATAAGGATGCCTTGTTGGTCTCATACCCGAGTCGGAGGATTAGAATGCGGAAAAGTTTCTTGGAATAAATGCGAACTTGGTGGACACCGAGTCAGGATGCCTTGTTGGTCTCATATCCGAGTCAGAGGATTAGAATGCAGAAAAGTTTCTTGGAAGGAGTGCGAACATGGCGGACACCGAGATCAGGATGCCTTGTTGGTCTCATACCAGAGTCAGAGGATTAGAATGCGAAAAAGTTTCTCGGAAGGAATGCAAACTTGGTGGACACCGAGATCAAGATGCCTTGTTAGTCTCATACCCGAGTCAGAGGATTAGAATGCAGAAAGGTTTCTCGGAAGGAGTGCAAACTTGGTGGACACCGAGATCAGGATGCCTTGTTGGTCTCATACCCGAGTCGGAGGATTAGAGTGCGGAAAAAATTCTCAGAAGGAATGCGAACATGGCGGACATTCATTTAGGAGAATAGAAATTTAAGTGTCGTCTCGAAATGAGGACTGGAAGTTAGGTACCAGCCTCAGAAGGATGGGAATTGGAAGTTATGTACCTATTCCAGAAGTTTGTTTTCAATTTAGTTTTGAAGATTCTGTGGAAATTTTAGTTTAGTGGAAGATTGGAATGAGACATGGAAGTGTTTCACATCCCAGGAGAGTTGATCGAATTTTAATTGTTTGGCGAAGGATATGAATCCATGCCATCATAAACAAATCAAAAATTTCGTGGTTCTATGTCAATAGACTCAGACGACCTTCTCAAAAAAGAGGGAAGAGATCGCAGAGAGTCGGAAGAGATTTGAAAACAGCCTGAGGCTGGGAATCTCAGATTCAGAGTTTCGAAGTTTGAAACTGAAGTTGAAGTCTTCTGCGGGGAAGAATCAACTCAAAAGAGGTTCCAAAGGAGCTTCAAATGGATTTCAGTCGAAAGATTCAAATTGATGGATTCGGATCGGAATTCAATTTGAGAATTAGATTTGTTTCGTTTGTTTAGTGATTCAATTTCATTTTTTTTATTTAGAGTTCGTGTTAATTTGGAGTTTGTTTTGACATTCAGATTCTTAAAAAAAAAATCTTTATTCATTTTTTTTTCTTTTCGTTCTTTGTTCAAAGTTCATTTAACTTAATGACGTTTCCCAGTCAATTTGTACAAAAGGGGTGATGGCAAAACATGACATGGTCGTTTCCATTCCAATTTGTTGAAAATACATCATATAGCTCGATCCAAAACATGATAATATTTTCCTTGAAAATTCAGCATCTCATACAATCCACATAAATCCAAAACAGATTGTGTAAGATTCTTGCAAGTTTCTTCCAAAAGTATCTGTCGAAATCCATGTCTGAATAGTGAGATACATGGACAATAACATCACCTTCCAAGCCATCCTTAGCAGGAAATGCCGTTCGGATGTGCATTGGAGGTGTGCTATCTCTCATGTAGCTCACAGCTCATAGGGCCGAAGACTCTCTAACTCAGGATCTGGCTGAAAGTGGAAAGGTATTTTTCTGTCATCCATCCTTCTAAACGTGACGGAGATCCGCTCAACAGGCACTCCTGGAATGCAATGTTTTGCTATGTCCGCTCCATTCGCTTTTAATACCAAGACGGAACCTACCGATATTGGTATCTCCACCGGCCCTCGGAATTCTCCAGGGCCTGCTATCCAGAGGTCAGATCCGAACATGATGTTACACTGGTTGATGAAAGACACTGTGCAGAAGGGTCTGACAAAGTCGTGATGATCTATGTGTGGTGGTATGCAATCGCCCTCCCTGTATATGTTAATGATGCAGCTGTTGGGTATGCAATCTGTAGGAAATACCCTCCATGTCACCATCCTTTTTACCTTTCTCTTGATAATTCTTAGCATCAGATCCACCTCACTACGACGGAGTATCCCTAGTGGATTTCCCTTTCTGTCTCAGTGAAGTTGTAGCAACACCCGCACTGGATTGTAACTCTTCCTTTTCCTTTCATCCACCTTCGAGGTTCTGAGTAGGTATTTTCTCTTAAACGACTAGCTCGACCCATTTTTTGAAGCTCAATGACATAGTCCACAATTTGTTGCTGCTCATAGTCTGAGAACACATCTGTATGCAGCTCAAGACCCTCCAGGATGTTGATTCTCTTGCCTCGGATTCTCTCAAAATATTCAAAAGTTTTCTTTTCAACATTCTGCATCCTTTCCAGTTCGTATTCTGGAATTATTTACAACTGGCAAGGTCTGGTAACGTACAGTGGGATGTATGGTTCAACCCCAGCATGCTTTCCTGCATGTCTCGGCTCCTCGGGGATAGTCTCTGTCAGAACATTCTCTGGGGTTGCTTTCGCAACAAGACTCTTCAAAACTGGTGCATTTGGCTGGCGTCGTGGCACCGATTCTGTTTCTGCTCTTCTTAGAATTTCTTTCATCATTTCTGCTGTTCTTGGAGTTGATCTCCTCTTTTATAGCTTTTGCTGAACTGATTTCCTCGAAGTACTTGCACTGATGGCAGCAACTGTCTCTTCATGTTGATTTGCTGCTAGCTTGGTCAGCATCTTGCGAATGCGACGGTTCTTGTTTCTTCGTTGGGTCGGAGTGAGAGTAGCTCTTCTTACCTCTTGAACTTTTGTGGGCATGGCGCTGACAAGCTTGCCCTCTGCTGTAGCAACCACAGACTTGACTTTCTTGTCCTCTCCTGTCACATGAGTGGCATTTGCTTTTCTTTTTTTGCTAGTGGACTGCTAACTTGGGCCACCCAATTTCATCACTGTCTGGCTGTGGAACTCCTCCCAGTCAATCTTGGTCCAATCAGTTTCTTCGTACTGTAGCCCGGCCAGTGTGAAATCAGAGTCGATCTCAATCACGGTCCCATCCTTCATCTTCTTTTCATCGAGTGCTAGACTCACGCCATTCTTAAAGTTCAGAACCAACCGCCCGTTCGACATTTCCCTGCGAAAAATAAAGAAAGGATCAGGGGCTGTACTAAGAACAAGAACAATAAGAAAATTTACTTATTAATGGAAAGCCTTTATTCATTTTTTTTAATAAGAGTAGGAAAAGATGAGGAAAGATCAGGAGTGAGCTGCTTTAAAAGGAATGATCAAAATTTTATGATTTCACATATTTTCTTTTTAATACATTTTTTTAATTATTTTTTATCATCCATTTTTATGTTTTGGGTTCGGACCCAGTTACAAATGATTACTCAACCCGTGATTCTAGGAGTGAGACTTAATTTTTTAAGTTCATCCTTCGAAACATCAGGTTGTGTAATACTTCTTCTAATATCATCCATTAATTGGAAGCATAGGTCATTCTCCACGATAATTCACAAGTTGGTAGGAACCTCTAGAGTAGACTGTCTCGACCATGAACGGCCCCTCCCAAGTTGGTTCAAATTTACCTCCTATCTTGCGGTGTGCAAGAATAGGTCTCTTGAGAACTAGAACCAAGTCACCGACTTTGAATGTCCTTGGGCGGACCAGTTTATCGTGGGCCTGGATCATCATGGCTTGATATAGTTCCAAATTCTTCTGCTCTGAAAGTCGTTTCCCTTCCAAGCTTTCCAATTCTTCTAGTCGTAATTTGACATTCTCTTCTGTAGTAATTTTGTTCGCAACTACGATTCTGAGAGACGGAAGCTGAACCTCCAAGGGTAAGAAGGCTTCGGACTTGTACACTAGAGCGTAGGGCGTAGAATGAGTAGGAGTTCTGAAAGTCTTACTGTAGGACCATAAGGCTTCTAACAACTTCTCATGCCAATTTCTTTTGTTGTCGTCCAAAGTTCTCTTTAGAATTTGGATGAGAGTTTTATTAAAAGCCTTGGCCAAGCTGTTTTCTCATAGGTAGTAGATTGTCGAACAGTGCCTATCAATCCCGTGTCTTCTGACAAAACTGTTGAACCTTGTACTTCTGAACGCGGACCCAATATCTGAAATAATTCTGCGTGGTACCCCAAAACGGTAGACGACTTGATTTTTGAAGAACTGTAGCACATGGTGCGCTTTCACTTCTCTGAGCGGTACAGCTTCTGCCCACTTGGAAAGTAGTCTGTAGCTGCAAGGATGAAACATTGTCTGACCCTCGATCAGCAGCAATGCACCAAAAACTTGGTTTGCAATCGCCAAACAATGCAGTAATTTATGCTATCAAAAATATGTTATAGCCAATACTTTAACTCAAATAATAATAGCGGCTAGTGTATATAAATATAATTTTATGGAAAATATTTTACACACTAGGGGTACTACGCAAGTATACGTATCGTTTCAAGTAATATAGGGCTTTAAATAAAGACCCCAGTATCGATCCCACGAGGAGGATTATAGATTTTTTTTAAAATATTTTGATTTTATTTTTATGTATTTTTTTAAAGTTAAAAAGTTGATATTTAATTTACTAGATGCAGAAATACAGTAGTAATAAAGTAATGAATGATGTAAATAAAAATAAGCAAACAACTTTCTTCCTTTCAATTAATCCAAGAATTTTTAGATAATTTAATATTCGTGGAGAATATAAATTTATGGTATTGTGCCAAATAAAAGCATTCTTATTCTTTATCTTCGCTCGATAGTATAAAGAACATTGGCTAATCTATAGATCAGGTCTGGATGTATTGTTAGTAGAATGGGTTAATCTAGGCTCACACTACTAGATGTCCAAGGGTGGCTATGGTCGACCCTACTAGTGACCCTTTTCTTCTCTATAAACCAAATTACAAGAATTTAGCCTGTCACTCTAAAAACTTATCAATTCTACGCCCATTAAATAATATCTTCCTATTTATTTGCACTTCACCTTGAATAACCCGTGCAAGGCCTTCGACTACCCAATGATTCATATGATATCTACTAGTTAAGAGTTCATCTCCTTCTATGTCTCAAAATTCTTCAACAGATTTTAACA
Source organism: Papilionanthe hookeriana x Papilionanthe teres (assembly GCA_022702705.1). NCBI lineage: Eukaryota > Viridiplantae > Streptophyta > Magnoliopsida > Asparagales > Orchidaceae > Papilionanthe > Papilionanthe hookeriana x Papilionanthe teres. Next base: position 17,496,636 of record CM040428.1, on the reverse strand, counting down.
ATTTAAATGACCAATTTAAATAGTAAATTAAGATCCAATATTAATATCATCACAATGTTTAAAATATATATATATAGATTTTAATTCTCCAACGAATTTTATATTATCTTATTTATCATTTCATAATTGAAAGAAGAAAGTAAAATAACTACTCAGAACACATTGAATTTAAACAACAAAACATATAAATAAAACTTTGAATCAAAATATAAATACTTATCTCAAGTGTTTCTCTAACTGAACCTCTGAATCCTTCTGACTCCAAAGTAAATAGACTTCAAAAGCACCGACTCTTCAAATACTCTCAATACAAACTCTAAATAAACTCACTAATTAATAAAAGAAACTATAAATATGGCCCTTAAAATATTTCTCTAATTTCTCTCTCTAAATGGAACTATGGGGCTAGGGGACTAGGTCGGGCGTTGGTGGTTTTTGAACCTTTTTCTCTAAAGGAGTAGCCTCCTATTTATAGGCTTCAAGTGTTGGCTTGAGGCACCTCTTTAAAATGTGTCCATATTCAATGAATCTTCTAGAAGGTGTGTCTGGCGCCGGACTCTGCATCCAGTTCTTCGCACCTCTTCACTTTGGATCGCACCTCTTTGCGATCCTAACCGTTTCCAAGCATCCAAATACAATGTATCACATGTCCTATAATCCAGGAATAACTGCCCATCTTCTAGATGGTTCAATAACCGCTAACACCGTCAAAATACCGTCCAAAAGTCGTCAAAAATCTTACGAGTACCGTATCGAACCGGTGCTTAGGCGTCGGATTCAGCGCTGGCGCCGTGCCAATTATTTCGACAATTTTGCATTTTGGCTCCATTTTTGCTCCTTTTTGCTCCTTTTTCATCCTTTTTTCATTCTTGAACATTTTTGCATCACCTACATCCAAAACACAAAAATACCTTTCATTAAAGCATAATATCCTTAAAATTTTGATAAAAATCAAGGCATAAAAATAGGTATTTTTTCATGGATCAAAATCCCCCAAACTTAAACGTTACTTGTCCTCAAGTAACTCTTTTTACTATATAAAAAGTATAACAATTGGAATAAACGGTAAATATTTAAGATTTCTTATAATTTTTTATTTTATAAAGGCTTTAGTAAATCATTAACCAAATTTAACTAACTAAGTTTAATTTTAAGAATTTAAAGAATATTTAACTACCAAATCATAAGATTTCAAAAAATTTTCATTCACTTTGAAAAAAATTGTAGTTTATTATATTAAGATCAAATAAATTATTTATAAGAAAAACATATTCATGAAAATATTTTTTAATAAAGATTCATGCTTAAAAATTAAGTAAAATATGTAATCAATTTTTTTCTTATAAGCTAATTCAAGTGAAGACAATTTTTTATTAGACATCTCCTCAAGCTTCTCCTCTCTCTTCGTTTTTTTTTTTTTTTTTTTTTTTACAAAGAGGATTATTGTATCTGGATAGCCTGTTAATGGTTTTGAACTTCGCTATCCTTAACTTATATTTTCAAACTTATACATTTTCACTTAATTACTATAACATGAAAATCTTTTCTTTTTCAAGTTATAATTTTTGATTTCTTAATACTTCTAAAATTCAATTATTTCTACTATGAATAGAAAAGTTTCTTAATCTTACTTTTCTTTAAGTTCAATAATTCTATTCTTAAAATCAATCAAAGTTTTTAAAATTTTGGTTAAGTCTACTAAATTATTTACAATTTCAAAAATTTAAATGATCTTAAATAGATTCTTCAGTCCTTATGTTATGTTAATATTTTTTTTAGAAAATATTAGTTCATTAAGGACAAATAAAATTTAAATTTGCATGTATTTTCCCTTCCCCCAAACTTAAGTTTTGGTATATCATGAAAAAATTTAAAGTATGAGAGAAAGAAAGGTAAAATTTAGAAAGGAATTTTTATAAGTATGTAAAAATAGTCTAAAAAGAATAATTTACTTCTACACATGCTTTTTATGAATATTACTGAAATAACGAAGCATATATAAAAGTAAGCAGGCTCATCATTTTTTTTTATATCAGTAGCTGAATTAAATGACTATACCACTAATAGTAACAGAAACAGAACAACATTAATAACTATTTAAGAAAACTAAATAGTAGGTTGAAACAGAAATAAGCATTAATTCATCCAAATTTCAGTCTTCAACACAATACACTAAATAATTAAAACAGTCTCAACATCAAACAATCGACACAAAGTTTCATAAACAAATCTACACTAACAAACAACAAACAACAAACAGCACTAGCAAACAAGAAATAAACTAACAACAGAATCAGCACATCTCAGAGGTAAATCAAGCTACTAATCACTATCTGTAGCCTCGTCATCGTCATCACCAAAAGAAAACTTCACATCCTTTGGATCAACATACGGTGAAAATCTAGGACAGGTAGGAAACTGAACATCATGCTTACCCTTCAAGAATCTCACTAAAGACTCCGAATACTCAGCATCATACTCACTTTTCCTTTGGGTAAACTCAGATAAATGATCAATCTTCTTGTCTATAGTATCTACTCTACAGTGAGTTAGAAATAACTCATTCAGCTGCTCCAGAAATTGATCATGCATCGATTCCCAGAAACTAGATGGTGGCTCATCAGTACAAGAAGAAGGTCTAGAAGTAGAAGCTATACCTGGAGTAGGTACAGAAGTAGAAGGATCAATAGATCTCTTCCATCGAATATGATCATAAATGCTAACACTCTCCTGCCCAATTGGCTTTGTAGTCTTCAACTTCTCCTCTGATATATCAGCAGAAACTCCATTGCTCATGCATAAAGAATGAATCAAGGATGGGAATCCTAATCCTACAGAAGTGCTAGATCTAGCAATCAATTCTACTGAATCATAAATAATACTGCCAACATCTATCAGCTTCCTCTCCTGAATGCAGTAGTTCAGGATAGCTCGATCTCTGGTAACTTCACTCAGGTGGTTGGAAGGTAGAAGTCTAGCAGAAATAAAATAATGCCATGCCTTTGAAATACCATTTAGCTTAGAAGATTTGAAGTTTTACTCGTTTGTCGTTCTAGATCTTCCAAACTCCAGTGCCATCAGTTAGATATGTAATAATCATCTCAAGATCTCCCTGAGATGGAAATAAACCAGAATAGTAGCACTCGATGGTAGGTGTCCGACTGTAAAAACTATTGATCCGTTCCGGAGTGAATCCTACTCCGACACCTCTAATGAAGACTTCTTAGTCTTCCGCATGCAAATAGTTGGCATAAACCTCTCGTACAATAGGAATAATGGCAACAGCAGTGAAATAACAGAATCGTTGCCAGTTGTGTGTAACGATCATGTTCTCGATCATTTCACCAGGATAGTAAAAACTGCGATCCGAGATAAACTTTCTTGACGTTGCAAATTCGTGATAACTAAAATGCACTGCCGCAGTCGAAAACTTCTGTCGAAATTTTCTTGTGCCTTTCCTCGCTTAGATTTTGGTGCCATCTAAACGTGAAATAAAACACAAATAAATTTAGGAATCAAATACTTAAACTCTTTTTAAGCTTGAGAAACTTAAAATGAGTTTAAAAATCCATGGAGAAACTCTAAAAATCAAAATTTTTCTCAAAATTTCAAATTTTAGCAAAAAAATTGGAAAAACTATGGTAGAAATAAAAAATAAATGGATTAGAAGGTAGATCTGACCTCGAGATGAAGAAATCAAGTGATTTTAGGCTCAAAAACATGATGTATTTACCTCAAGATGGATCTAGAGGGTGTATTTTGGTCAAAAAGAGGAATGGGATGAAGCTTAGGCGTCAACCATGGCTAATGGGATTTAAATGCTAATTTTCGGTAAGCAGGCTGAACCGGCGCCTAGGCGCCAAATTCTGGCGCCTTGGCGCCAGACTCACTTTTCACAAAAATCACTTTAAAAATTTTATTTTCCACCAAAACTCATAAATTCAACTTCCAATTACTCATATTAGAGTAGTGCTTCAGTTTCCAACTTCCAAAATATTTCCCAAAAATTTTAAAAATTAAAAATTAAATCCACCAATTAAACACAAGGTTTAAATCAAACTCTTCTATTTCCATTCATAATCTTCAATTTTGGCTCAATACAATACAGATAAGTATAGTAATATGATTCAAGTCCGAACAAACAATCAAACTACACAATTTCAAAGAAAATACAACACACACTGAACAATAAAACAAACACACAAACAATACAATCGATTTACCAAATCGATACAATGACAAACTATTAAAACTCTAGATCACACCACAATAACTATCTAATCTTTAAATTAGAAATTTCCATTCTCTTCGCAAGGAAGATTACAAGGCCTACTTGGGAAGAATACTAACGCCCTCGGAAAATCCGTAGCAGTTTTCTCATCGATCCATTTATTCTTGGCATACATCTCCACTTGAGCATCTTGATAAGCCGCTAGATAATCAAATTGAAGCTTTTCCTGCCATTCCAGATGTTCAATTTGATGATACATCTCATGGAGGCGATCTCCAATACTTTTGAATTCTGCTTCAAATTTATCTAGACGACTTGAAATTTTCTCCAAACTTACAACGATAAAACCATTGAAGTAGGGTTGAGGATCCTTTGAAACTTTCTCTCTAGACTCTTCTCCAAGATTTCTTCTCTCCATTTCTTCAAAAATCCTCTCTAATCGCTCAAGAATGAAGTGTCTAGGTCGTAATTTTTGTTTCTTAAGGATTGGGGACGAAGATGGGGTAATTTAAAAGAGAAAATCGTGTGAAAAATTGAATGTTTTCGGTTTTTACATGATCCAGTAACTGTGGTGCTTAAGCACCAAATCTGACGCCTAGGCGCCGGACCCATCGATACACAGTTTTACTCGGGCGCGTAGGTGCCAAATTTCAGCGCCTAGGCGCCAGAACCATGTTCGACTTTGTTTCGCCTATCGTCAAATTTCAAAGTTTCGTTCTCCAAAATAGGTAAATTAGAATGGTAAGATCTATATGGACTTAGTAAACAAATTATAAACAATCAAAATGAAGGTTAACTTGATCTCCTTTTTACTCACATATGAAATGGAGTGATCCAAAGTCCAAACTTTATATACTTCGATATAATTTTTAGCTAAAGTCAATAAAGACTTGTTAGCGTCTAATTTTCTAAAGTTATACAAAATTAGTCAAGACCGAGGTATAACCTTACATTAAAAATGTAAAAGCACACAAAAATAATTATGCGTTGCCTCCCACAAAGTGCTTGGTTTAACGTCGTCGGCCCGACCTAATTAAGTCTTTAATCAGGTAGACTCAACTCGTATGCCTCGTTATAAATCATTCTAATGTCTCCCAAATAAGGCTTCAATCTTAATCCGTTAACTTTAAATATTTTTCCTGTTTTGGGGTCTTTAATATCCACAGCTCCATAATGGTATACTTTCTCAATTATAAATGGTCCCATCCATTTAGATCTTAACTTTCCAGGAAAAAGTCTTAAATTATTATTAAATAATAATACTTCTTGTCCAGGCTCGAATATTTTTCCTAAAATCTTTTTATCATGTAACATCTTCATTTTCTCTTTATAAATTTTTGCTTTTTCATATGATTCATTTCTTATTTCATCCATCTCATTTAATTGTAATAATCACTTTTCTCCTGTAGTAATCAAATCAAAATTAAACTCCTTTATTGCCCAATAAGCTTTATGTTCAAGTTCAACAGGTAAGTGACAATGTTTACCATAAATTAACCAGTAAGGTGACATTCCGATTGGTGTCTTATAAGCTGTTCTATAAGCCCATAATGTAGAATCAAGTCTATCAACCCAATCAGTTCTTTTTGGATTAACAGTCTTCTGTAAAAATCTTTTAATTTCTCTGTTTGATACTTCAGCCATTCCACTTATTTGCGGGTGATACGCAGTTGCAATTCTGTGTTTGATTCCAAATTTTTCCAGTAAAAATTGAATTCTTATATTTCTCAAATGACTTCCACCATCTGTGGTAATTACCTTAGGCATTCCAAATCTTGAAAAAAACATTTTCTTTAAAAATTTTGAAACACTTTTGGAATCACAGTTAGGTAAAGCTACAACTTCAATCCACTTTGAAACATAATCAACTGCTAATAAAATATAAATCTATCCAGAAGATGGTACAAATAGTCCCATAAAGTCTAAACCCTATATATCAAAAATTTCAACTTTCAATATATAGTTTAAAGGCCTTTCATATTTTCTAGATATATTTCCCATCCTTTGACATCGATCACATGTTTTCACAAAATGTCTCACATCTTTGAACAAGTTAGGCCAATAAAATCCTGAATTTAAACTTTTAAATGCAGTTTTATCTACTCCAAAGTGTTCTCCAAAATCAAAATCATGACATTTTTAAATAATAGAAAAAGTTTCTTCATAAGGTACACATCTTCGAATTACAGAATCTCCTCCTAATTTAAATAAATGAGGATCTTCCCAAATATAAGATTTAGCATCATTTTTAAATTTCTTAATATATTTGTTATTCAATCCATAAGGTAGAATATTGCTAACTAAATAGTTAACTATATCCGCATACCAAGGTGTTTGGCTTCCTTGAATAACATATAAATGTTCATCAAAAAATTTCGTATTTATTTTTTCTTTAGTAATAACATCATTCTTAATTCTAGATAAATGATCAGCAATTTGGTTATTAATTCCTTTTCTATCCACTATTTGAAAATCAAATTCTTGTAGAAGTAAAATCCATCTTATCAGTCTAGGCTTAGCATCTTTTTTTGTCATTAAATATTTAATAGCGGAATGATTAGTATGAACTATGCATTTGGTACCAAGAAGATAAGGTCAAAATTTATCAAAGGCATAGACTATAGCTAAAAGTTCTTTCTGAGTAGTAGTGTAGTTTCTTTGAGTTTCAGAAAGAGTTTTACTAGCATAATATATAAGTTTGAAAATTTTCTCATATTTTTGTCCCAATACAGCTCCAATTGCAAAATAACTTGCATCACACATTAATTCAAAGGGTTTATTCCAATTAGGTGCAATAATTATAGGTGCAGTTATTAGTTTTTCTTTTAAAATATTGAAAGCATTAATACAGTCTTCATTAAATTCAAATTTAGCTTCTTTTTCCAATAAATGACTAAGGGGTTTAGCAATTTTAGAAAAATCCTTTATATATCTTCTATAAAATCCAGCATGACCCAAAAAACTTCTCACATCAGTAGGTGGTTGCAGTTTAGCAATCATTTTCACTTTTTCTTGATCAACTTCCATCCCTTTTTGTGAAATTTTATGACCAAGTACAATGCCTTCTGTGACCATAAATTGACATTTTTCCCAGTTCAAAACTAAATTTGTTTCTTCACATCTTTTCAAAACTTTAGAAATATTTTTCAAACAAGATTCAAAAGAAGTTCCAAAGACTGAAAAATCATCCATAAAAATTTCAATTCCTTTGTCAATCAAATCACAAAATATTGACATCATACATCTTTGAAAAGTTGCATGTGCATTACATAAACCGAAAGACATTCTTCTAAACGCACATGTTCCATAAGGACTTGTAAATGTTGTTTTCACTTGGTCCTCAGGAGCGACGTGTAATCGATGATAACCGTAATTACCATCCGTAAAAACAGAAATATGAGTGTCCAGCTAATTTATCAAGCATTTGATCCAAGAAAGGTAAAGGAAAATGATCCTTTCTAGTGGCATCATTTAATTTCCGATAATCAATGCAAATTTGCCATCCAGTAAATTGTCTTGTAGGAATTAGTTCATTTTTATCATTGACAATGACAGTTACTCCTCCTTTCTTTGGAACACAATGAATAGTACTTACCCATTGACTATTCGAAATAGGATAAATAATTCCAACATCTAACCATTTTAAAATTTCTTTTTTAACAACCTCTTTCATGATAGGATTTAATCTTCTTCGAGGTTCAATAGTAGGTTTAAATTCTTATTCCATTAAAATTCTATGCATACAGATGGAAGGGATTTTTCCTCTTATATCAGCAATAGTCCAACCAAAAGCTTTCTTATAATTCTTTAACACTCCTATCAGTTTTTCTTCTTGATCCAAACTTAGTTTAGAAGAAATAATAACATGTAAAGTTAATGAATTTCCAAGAAAAACATACTTTAAATGTGCAGGTAACATTTTTAATTCCAGTTTAGGGGCTTTTTTAATTAAGGGTAAAAGTATATCATTTTGAGTTATGTCCAAAATTTCGCTGTTATCTTTAATATAATGAGTTTCTTTAGATAATTCTTCTTCTTTTAGTTCTTCATTTTCATCAGTTAATAATTCAATTTTTTCTTCAGAAATGACTTTACGTCTTTCTTGATAATGTTTTCCAATTATATAATCAATAATATACATTCGATAGCATTTTTCTTTATCAGGGTACTTCATTGATTTAAGAACATTAAATTTAATCTCATGATCATTGACTCTCATGGTTAATTCTCCTTTTTGCACATCAATCATAGCTCGTCTGGTTGCTAGAAAAGGTCTCCCTAAAATAATTGGTATTTCTTTATCTTCTTCCATATCAAGTACAATGAAATCCACGGAGAAAATAAATTTATCCACTTTAACAAGAACATCCTCTATAACTCCTTTAGGGTAGGTGATAGATCTATCAGCTAACTGAAGGGTTACAGTGGTCGGAGTAATCTCTCCTAAATTCAACCTTCGAAAAATTGATAATGGCATGAGATTAATACTTGCTCCTAAATCACATAAAGCTTTTTCACAAAATTTTTCTCCAATAGCACAAGGTATAGTGAAACTTCCAGGATCTTTAAGTTTCTGAGGTAATTTCTTTTGAATCATTGCACTACATTCTTCACTTAATGCAAAAGTTTCAAAAGCCTCAAATTTTCTTTTGTTACTTAAAGTATCCTTCATAAATTTTGCATAAATTGGCATCTGTTCCAAAGCTTCAGCAAAAGGTATGTTAATGGTAAGTTTCTTAAAAAATTCAATGAAGTTAGAAAGTTGATGATCAAGCTTCTACTGTTTTAGTCTTTGAGGAAAAGGTGGTGGTGGTTTTTCAACTTTCACATTAATAAGAATAACAGTCTGATCTTGACTAGGAGAAGGAGTTTCTTATAGTTTCTCAATCTCTTCAACCTCAATCTCATTTTCAATTTCATTCTTCATTCTTTCTTTTAATTCCTTTCCACTTCTAAGTTGCACAGCTTTAACATGTTCATGTTCTTTTCCAATTTCTTTTGGATTGACTTCAACATTACTAGGAAGTGTTCCTGGAGGTCTGTAATTAATTAAATTAGCGATTTGTCCCATTTGATTCTCAATATTACGAATAGTAGTGTTTTGATTTTGTAATTGATTACTTAGTTGTAAAATTAATTCTTCTATAAATAACTTTTTCTGTTGATTATTAAATCCAGGTGGTTTATAGTTTGAATTTACTTGATTGTTCCAATTTCACGTTAGATGGGATTGATTATTACCCCATTGTTGTTGTAAATTATTCCAGTTAAAATTAGGGTAATTTTTCCATCCAGGATTATAATAATTGGAATAAGGGTTATTTTTACTAGCAATAGCTTGTAAAGTTTCAATAGTTTGAGAATCTTCAATATTAGCACAGTTGTTATGTGATATATTGCTAGCAAAATTATCTAATTTCTTAGAAATTGTAGCTACTTGTGAAGCTAAGATAGAAAAGGCTTCGTTATCATGAATACTTGTCATTCTTTTAGGATTAATCCTTTCAGAAAGCCATTGAAAATTATTGTTAGCCATTTCTTCAATTAAAGTATAAGTTTCTTCAAATGATTTAGCCATTAAAGAACCTCCAGCAGCAGCATCAATAATTGATTTAAGTGATCTAATAAGTCCGTTATAAAATGTTTGAATAATTAACTAATCAAGTAAAGCATGATGAGGACATTTTCTTAGTAGTTCTTTAAATCTTTCCCAAGTTTCATAAATTGTCTCCCCGTCAAATTGACTAAATGAAGTAATATCATTTCTTAATTTAGCAGTTTTAGATGGAGGAAAACATTTAGAAAAGAATTTTTGTGTCATTTCAGCCCATGTTTTAATAGAACCTGTTCCTAATGAGTTCAACCACATCTTTTCTTTATCTCTTAAAGAAAAAGGAAAGAGTCTAAGTCTAATAGCATCATCAGAAACATTGTTATATTTAAAGATAGCACAAAGTTCTTAAGAACTAGCAAGGTGTAAATTTGGATCCTCATTTGGTGTTCCCCCAAATTGATTATTTTGAACCATTTGAATAATAGACGGTTTAAGCTCAAAATAATTAGCATCTACAGTAGGTATTTGAATACAACTATGAAGTTCATCAACTGTAGGGTTAGCATAATCCCTTAATGGTTTGTAAATATTTTGTTCATTAATTTCAATTGGATTTTTTAAATTGTTATGTAAATTAGCCATCTCTTGATATTTTTGAATTTGTTTTCCTTTTTTAATTATTCTAACAGTTCTTTCTAATTCAGAATCTAAAGGTAATAATTCTTCAGATCTAGAACTACGCATAAAAAGTAAATAAAAAGTAAAATAGTAAGAAATATAATTATTAGTTTTTTTATTTTTATTTTTGTTTTTGTTATTTATATTGTTGACAATAAAAGAAATAAAAAAAATAGAATATTTAAAATCTATAAATTTTGACTCCCCCGCAACGACGCCGAAAACTTGATCCTCGATCCGCAGCAATGCACCAAAAACTTGGTTTGCAATCGCCAAACAATGCAGTAATTTATGCTATCAAAAATATGTTATAGCCAATATTTTAACTCAAATAATAATAGCGGCTAATGTATATAAATATAATTTTATGGAAAATATTTTACATACTAGGGTTACTACGCAAGTAGACGTATCGTTTCAAGTAATATAGGGCTTTAAATAGAGACCCCAGTATCGATCCCACGAGGAGGATTATAGATTTTTTTTACATATATTGATTTTATTTTTATGTATTTATTTTAAAGTTAAAAAAGTTGATCTTTAATTTACTAGATGGAGAAAGAAAGCAGTAATAAAGTAATGAATGATGTAAATAAAAATAAGCAAACAAGTTTCTTCATTTCAATTAATCCAAGACTTTTTAGATAATGTAATATTCATGGAGAATATAAATTTATGGTATTGTGCCAAATAGAAGCATTCCTATTCTTTACCTTCGCTCGATAGTATAAAGAACATTGGCTAATCTATAGATCAGGTCTGGATGTATTGTTAGTAGAATGGGTTAATCTAGGCTCACACTACTAGATGTCCATGGGTGGCTGTGGTCGGCCCTACTAGTGACACTTTCCTTCACTATAAACCAAATTACAAGAATTTAGCCTGTCACTCAAAAAACTTATCAATTCTATGCCCATTAAATAATATCTTCCTATTTATTTGCACTTCACCTTGAATAACCCGCACAAGGCCTTCGACTACCCAAGGATTCATGTGATATCTACTAGTTAAGAATTCATCTCCTTCTAGGTCTCAAAATTCTTCAACAGATTTTAAAAATTTAAATGGCCAATTTAAATAGTAAATTAAGATCTGGTATTAATTTCATCACAATGTTTAAAAAATATATATAGATTTTAATTCTCCAAAAAATTTTATATTATCTTATTTATCTTTTCATAATTGAAAGAAGAAAGTAAAGTAACTACTCGTAACACATCGAATTTAAACAACAAAACATATTAATAAAACTTTGAATCAAAATACAAATACTTATCTCAAGTGTTTCTCCAACTGAACCTCTGAATCCTTCTGACTCCAAAGTAAATAGATTTCAAAAGCACCGACTCTTCAAATACTCTCAATACAAAATCTAAATAAACTCACTAATTAATAAAAGAAACTATAAATATGGCCCTTAAAATATTTCTCTAATTTCTCTCTCTAAATGGAACTATGGGGCTAGGGGACTAGGTTGGGCGTTGGTGGTTTTTGGGCCTTTTTCTTTGAAGGAGTAGCCTCCTATTTATAGGCTTCAAGGGTTGCCTTGAGGCACGTCTTCAAAATGTGTCCATGTTCAATGAATCTTTTAGAAGGTGCGTCTGGCACCTAGGCGCCGGACTCTGCATCCAGTTCTTCGCACTTCTTCACTTTGGATCGCACCTCTTTGCGATCCTAACCGTTTCAAAAAGTCCAAATACAATGTATCACATGTCCTATAATCCAGGAATAACTGCCAATCTTTTAGATGGTCCAATAACCGCTAACACAATCAAAATAACAGTCCAAAAGTCATAAAAAATCTTACAGAATTCTGGATCGAACTGGCGTTTAGGCTCCAGATTCTGGCGCCTAGGTGCCAGGCCAATTATTTTGACAATTTTGCATTTTGCCTCCATTTTTGCTCCTTTTTGCTCCTTTTCATCCTTTTTTCCTTCTTGAACATTTTTGCATCACCTACATCCAAAACACAAAAATACCTTTCATTAAAGCATAATATCTTTAAAATTTGATAAAAATCAAGGCATAAAAATATGTATTTTTTTCATTGATCAATGTCCCCTTGAGGAAGGCGGTTTTATCGGACCCACGATTCTGTGTCTCAACACTCAAACAGCCACGACGCAATTGTTGGATGCAGCACAATTGGAGGTTGATGTAGAACCACTTCATGCACTTGGCACTAGTGACAACTCTTTGCAACTTTCATGTAGTCGGTCATCATCGAGGGCCAGTAATACCCTAGACTCTTTATCTTCATTTTCATTTTCGGACCTGATTGATGGGCGCTAAAAAGTCCTAAGTGCACTTCTTTAACAATTTCACGAGCCTCGGATTCGTTCAGGCACCTTAGCCACATCTGGTCAAAAGACCTTCTATATAACATATTGTTTATTAATGCGTATGACAGAGTTCTTCTCTTAATTTGATGGGCCAATGACTTATCTTCTGGTAGGTTTCCTTTTTGCAGGTAGTCTATTAATGGTTGTCGCCAATCTTCTGTATTTTCTGTTACTGCTGCAAATGTTTCTTCTTCTTTTCCTGACTTGTGTATTGCATCCATGTCGAGCTGAATTGACATTTCAACTGATTCATCATGTAAGCAGGCAAATTCTTTTGCAAGGCGGGCTAGCGCATCTGCGAGAGTATTTTCTCTTCTGGGGATCTTATATATCGTTACATTCGGAATCTGCTCTAGCAACTTCATTGCGTACTGAAAGTACTGCTCGAGCCTTGGTTTCAAAATTCTGTACTGTCCTGCGAACTGTTGTATGATCAATTGCGAATCACCGTAGATGTTGATATTGATTATCCCCATCTTAATGGTTAACTCCAGTCCGGTTATTAAAGCTTCGTATTCTACATCGTTATTCGTACACGGCTCTGTTAGGTGGTAGGAGTATTTTAACATCCCCCGCTCTTGTGTTATAAATATTAGTCTGATTCTTGCCTTACCGGGCAGTATCGTTTGCAATTCTTTGTCTTTATGCGCTGAAGATGCTCCGTCAAAGTACAGTTCCCAACGCTGATCATCGGGGTCTTCTAGGCTCATTATCTGCTCATCTTGCAAGTTATCGTTAAGAGACGATTCTGCCGGTAAAGGGTGTGCTGCGAGAAAGTCTACTAAGACTTGTCCCTTTACTGCACGAAGAGGAACGAACGTTATATGGAATTGCAATAGTATCATCGACCACCTGGCAAGTGTGCCAGAAAGCATCGGTCGGGTCATCAAATATTGCAGTGGGTTAAACTTTGAAATAAGGTTGACCTTATGAGAAAGCATGTAATGCCTGAGCTTTTAAGCGGCAAAGATCAGGGCCAAACAATGCTTCTCAATCGGGGGATACTTTACCTCCATCGAAATTAGACGACGACTTCAGTAGTAAAGAGCATTTTCTTTCCCCTCGTCATTGACCTGGGCTAGCAGGGCTCCAAGGGAGTCGTCTAAAGCCGTGGTATAAAGTATTAATGGTCGACCCGAGACTGGGGCTGCTAAAACAGGAGGTGTCATTAAATACTGCTTAATGTCCTTGAAGGCCCGCTGGCATTTTTCTCCTCAAGCGAGTTTGGCATCCTTTTTAATTAATGCTAAGAAGGGCTGATACCTACCTGACAAATTCGAGATAAAGCGTCGAAGATATGCCAATTTCCCTTGAATGGATCGTAGTTGTTTCAAAGTTTTGGGAGGAGGCATTTCTAAGATAGCTTTAATCTTCTCCGGATCTATTTCAATTCCACGATGTCGGACAACAAATCCTAAGAATTTCTCGGAGGTAACGCCGAAGGCGCATTTCAAGGGATTCGTCTTAAGGTTATATTGTCTTAATCGCTCGAAAACAATTCTCAAATCATACAGGTGATCTTCCTTCAGTTTGCTTTTAATGACCACATCATCCACATAGCACTCGACTTGGTTGTGAATGAGATCATCAAAAATCCTCGTCATCGCTCTTTGGTAGGTTTCTCCTATGTTCTTTAATCCGAAAGGCATTACTGTATAGCAGTATATTCCGATCGTCGTTCTAAAAGATGTGAGCTTCTCATCTTCTGGTGCCATCTTTATCTGATTGTATCCTGATGATCCATCCACGAAAGTGAAGACTTTGTGTGTCGAAGCGATGTCGATCATCAATTGTGGAATTGGTAGCGGAAACTCATCTTTTGAACATGCTTTGTTTAAGTCTCTGAAATCCACGCAGATTCTGATCTGACCATTCTTCTTACTGGTACCACATTGGCTAACCAAGTTGGATATTGCTCTTCACAGACAAATTTAGCATCTATTAGCTTCTTAACTTCAGCTATTACTTGTTGTTCAATCTCTAGACGCATTCTTCTGGGAGCTTGTCTGACTGGAACGGCAGCGTGATCCACTCCTAGTTTGTGAACTGCAACTTCTGGAGCTAATCCTAGAATTTTATCATAACTCCAAGCAAAAAAGTTTTTAAATTCCATCAGTATTTTGATCATGTTTTTGGAGTCTTCTTTATTGAGTAAGGAGCTAACAAAGGTCAGCCTAGGCTCTTCACTAGTACCTAAGTTAACTTCCATTAACTCGTTTATTGTATATTTAATTTCTTATTCAAATTCTGGTGGAGCGTCTCCGATTGGTAGATCATCGAGATTATCTGAAGCTTCCAAGAAGTCTTCATTAGGCTCGCAAGTGACAACCAAGCAAAATCTCGTATCATCAACTGATCCTACTGTGCCGAATCCGAGACCGTGCTTTGAATTGGGCGGACAACCGACATTATTCCATAATTTTTCAAAGCGTTGTGATCGACCTTTTGTCCATTGTTTAGGTAAGACACCACGTTGAATTAAATTCTTAACACAGGGAGAGTACCACTAAAAAGGTAATTCCATTAATTCAGATGAAGTAAAATCTTCAAATTGTACATCATTTTTAATTTTGGAAGAAGAAGCACCACGGTAGAATTTGATCGGCTTATTACCACCACCATGTACTTCTTTGACCACCATACCCTCGACCTTGTTAGGATATATCAGGGTTAGGGTCATAGTATGTACATAGTGGTTAATCTTCTCGTACATTGATTTGTATTCATCATTCTTTTCTTCTTCGAGAGAGATCATGAATTGGGGTTTCTTCTGACTTATTGTTGTTGCTTCTTTCTTGATTTCTTCTTCTTCGAAACTATTCTTCCAATCAACTTCGATGAACGGTTTCTTTTGTTCAACTGTTCCACCATTTCTTCCTTGACCTCGTCCCCGGCCTTGACCTCGGGTGCAAGTTCTGTAGAAACCTTCACCATCTCGCCATAAGGGAGTGGTGAGTAACCGTTGAACTAGAATTTCAGGTTCATCATTTTCTCAAACTTCTTTTGCTTCATTTGGTATGGTATTTCTGGAGAAGATTGTTTTCTTTAGAGGCACGTAGTAGGCTGCATCTTCGTGAATTCCGATTTCATGCACGGAGAATGGTTGCAAATCACCTTTGATACACTGTTCTCCTCCTTCATAATACTTTATGCACTGGTGCAGAGATGACGGTACCATCCGGCTTTCATGGATCCACGGTCGACTCAGTAGAGCGTTGAACGATGTCTCAGAATCAATTATATGGAATTTTACGGTTGTCTTTGCTAAATCACTGGTCTTCATTAATAGTGTTATCGATCCAAGAGCTCTTTCTCCTTTCTGATTGAAGCCTCTTAATAACATCTTATCTGCTTCAAGGTCGCAAGCATCAATTTCCAAATATGCTAACGTTTGAAGGCTCATTATGTTGATTGATGCTCCTGGATCAACCAACACCCTGGAGAGCATAAAATTTCCGATAGTGACTGAGATGTATAACGGTCGATTGTGATCAGTTGTTCCAGGTAGCAAATCATTGTCCGTGAAGGTAACACCTCGCTGTTCTTTGAATGAGCAAACCTCATCTGAGGAATTACCGGCTATTTGAGCTAAGCAAATTTCTGGATCAAGTAAGGCCTTGATCAGAGTTTCCCTCATCTCCTTTGACAGGATCAGAGCGTCATAGATGCTCAGTTTGGCTGGTAGCTTCCTAAGATGGGCTAGCACGTTATAATCCACTTTATTACTAAGCTCTTCAGTCTCTTCCCGAAAGAGCAATTCTTCCGTTGGGGTTGGCTCTTCCTGAGCAACCACCTGCTTTCCTTTATCCTTTGGACCCATTCTCGGGGGTAGAACTTTTCTGCTTCTTAGATTAACTTCTGTTACCTCTTTTGCATCTGGTGCTGAACCTGCCGGTGTCTTCCCTTGAATTGGATTGACTGGCTCTTCTGGAGTCGCTTCAGAATCTGATAGCTCTAATTCTATTGTGATTGAAACTCCTCAGGATTAATAAATGGACTCGTCACTTCTCGAGCTTTCGTAGCCTTCCTTGTTAATGTCTTCTCCTTCATCATGGTTGTTGAGGTTTATTATGATTTGAGAATCATTATTTGTATTGAAATCGAAATCCGGATTAGGTTGGTTGTAGTTAGTTACGTAATCGTTAGAAACAGTCAAAACGTAGACAACACCAAAACTCTTATCATTATAAGATCCCGCCATGGCGAGCAAATAATCATATAGAGTCAGAGGTCCGAGGGATTTCTCCCCCGAATTAGAAACAACCATCCTGGGATAACCGGCCCCTAGTCTACCCTTCGGAGCCTCAGTCATGTCTTCTTTCACGATCTTCTCCTTCTTCTGGGGCGGTTCTTCGATCACAAGAGATAGTGCCGGCTTGATAGGTTTCAAACTCTGAGTTGAAGCGCGCACCAAAGCTGTCTGGATGTGATCCAAAATTTTCTTTGAAGACTCTGTCCAGACAGTACTCCATCCATCATCAGTCGTGTACGGGTCTATCGGAACAATAGGATCCGTTGAAGTAACATTGATAGAACCACCTTTTTGGGGCTCCTTCATGTATTCCTTCGGGATCGTTATGTTCCCTTTCCGGAGATGATCATCAGGCTAATTATTAAAGGTGAAGCAGTCTTCTATCTTATGTCTGAGCATCCTGTGGTAGGGACAGTAGTTCGAATGATCCTTCTTGTCGACTTCTTCTGGCCTCTTAGGCTCTGGTAGTTGAAAGTCAGGTGTCTTCATCAAACTGCGAAACATCTTTGCCAGTGCTTCAGTCTTGAAGGGACATTCTTTATTCATGAGTTCTTTCAGGGCACGCTGTGGACGAGGCGGCGGCTAATCATGCTGCCATGATTGATAGCTCGGTCGAGGTTGTTGATAGTTCTGTAAAGTTTACTGATAAATCCGTTGCGGTGGTTGATAACTAGGCTGTGGTCGCTCTGGCTGTATTTACATTGGCTGCTTACCTTTGTTTACTGCTGCGACAATCCTGGTTTTTTTTTTGAATGCCTTTACGGGCTTCTGCTTATCGGTCTTATCCACGAAACTCAGCTGCTTTGCCTCCTCCTGCAAGCTCCCGGCCTTGCTAAGCAACTTCTCGAAAGTCTTAATTGTGAATCCTTTAAGGAGAAGTGCTATCGGGCCATGGATACTCTTCAACAAGATACCTACTGCATGCTGCTCTTGAAGCTGAGGTTCACACTTCATGCTTAAGTTTCTCCATCGAAGTTTGTAATCTACTAAAGTTTCATTCGGTTTATGTTGCTCCACCACTAGATCACCTATAGTGATGTGGTGCCGAGCCCCGACAAACTGTTTAATGAAAAGGTTTTCCAATTCTGAAAAGGTTCTAACCGAATTGTTCGGCAATTCTGCATGCCAGTCAAAGGCAATCCCTGACAAACTGGTGACAAACTGACGAAAGAGCAAGGCGTCGTTCCCACCGACATTACAACAACTGGCACGAAAGTGTGCTACATGTTGTCGAGGGTTTCCCGTACCGTCGAAAGTCTTGAATAGAGGTGGTACGAAGCGCTTCAGGTATTGGACGACATCAAATTCTTAAGGGTAGGATCTACCTATCTGAATAGATGCTCCATTCTTAGACTGGGCTAAGTCTTCTCGTACCTGCTGTTCTACCATGTTCTTGATATCCTTCTCGGGAATCATGCTCTGTGCAGAATCCTTCTTTGGTTGTTCATCTCCATTGACGGGCGTAATCTCTTTCCCTCCATCTGAGATGTGAATTATCTCTGGGGGTGTTTTGTTTTGAGGTTGAAGCTGACGCAAGAGAGTGGCTAAGGCGGCTGCCATCTCTTCCATCCTCTTTTCCATCTGAGAAGTCGTATCATCATTTTCTTGAAGACGCGCTCTCATTACTTCTAGTTCATCTCTTTCTGAGGCTGACAGAGCTCCCTGTAAAGCTGATGATGCTCGGGTCTCGACCATATTGATCTCAGCACATTCTTCATCCATGAATTCTGATGAATCCACTTCATTTCTCAATTCTTCTCCTCTTTCCCTTGCCAACCGTCGGATGTCAGTTCTTAGCTTTCCTATAGCGTCCTCAAGTGGCCTCTTCCAAACAGTTTCGCGGTTGTCATGTGATGACTGTTGAACTTTTTTTTCACGAGTTTCCTTTAATGCCGTAGCACTTTCTTCAGATTCAGGTTTTCCGACGAGACTCTTCTTTCCAGAACATTATGTCGGTATCAGTTCAGCAATAGTAGGTTGCCACACCATCCTTCTTGCAGTAGAAGGTCTAGGACCAGATGGTCTGTCAGCTGTAAGCTGGTAGGTGGTGTCCTCTCTAATATGGTGACCTGATACGACAACAGGCGAAATTCTTTCACTATCTCACACTTTCTTCCTTAGCCTCTCTGTGGTAGTGATGGGGTATATTCATTGTCCGAGGCGGGATTTGATTGGCACTCGTCCAATCCCTCTTAATATCTCTGATACAGGGCACCCTTCTTTCTTAGCTAGTTTCTCTACTACGGCTCGCAGTCGGGTAAGCGGTGTAGTCTTGGCCCTCTTCCTTTTATAGTCACTATAGTATGAAGGTCAAGGTAATGCAGCAGCGATCCTTCGGACATCTTCTTCATCCGATGTAGCAGAGAGAGGGTGGAATCTAATTCCTCCAAACAGCGGTGAAATCTTAGGCAGCTCTTCTTCTTCCTCAGGAATCTCTTCCAAAAAAGCAACTTCAGTAGCCTTGGCCTTCTCGATCCTGGCGATCTTTCTCCTCCTATTTCTTCTTTGACCCTATCTCGAAGACAGACGGTATTGTAGCAAAATCTGAACCCTCCACGGTGACGGGCTCATCACTGACTTGGACTTCTTTTCCCTTCAGTTTCGCAGGAGTTGAGGTCGATGCAGAGATGACCAGACTGGTTGGGGTAGAGATAACAGTCCTCCTACGAATAGCATTGTTTCTTTCAGTTGGGACCCTTTGTAGGGAAGGGAACTCTTGAGCCGATTTCAGGTTGAACTCAATTTTGGGCTCCTCAGTTTCCGGTACTTTGTTCATCAATGGGAAAAGAGTAACATCGGTAAACTTAATGTCTGTATTGTCGAACCCTTTTCCAAAGTGAATGACAGCATCATTAGGCAGCTCGTCCTTGTAGACAGCCAAGTCTATCCCGTTGGTGAAGGAGAAAATCAGCTTCGGTGCAGACATTTTCTGCAGGGTAGATTCTAAGCATCAGTTCCGATTTATGCTTCCTTTCGTCGGGACGAAGAAAGAGAGGAAATTTCTTTAAATGAGTCCGAACACATTTCCATTTATCTTTTTTTTCTTAATTTTTTTTACAAGATATTTTTTGATTTTGTTTTATTTATGTATTTGTGGTTTAATAGAAAGTCCATTTATTAAAGAGTTTGTTTACTAGAAGGTTTGTTCATTAGGAACAAAACAAATTAAAATGGCAGAGGTTAAAGGAAAGGTACAGGACCCAATCCAGAAATTGGAAAGGAAGGGAGAGTCTCACATGACTTTTTGATTTGAGGAACCGCTCCTTAGCTAACACCTATTGGGAGTCCACCCCACCTCAAAGAGGTAAAAGGATTTCGGAACCTCTCTGTTTAGGGGTGTCTAAACAGTGGCTCCAAAATTCGAGAGAGAGTTGATTATACCCATTCAAGATAGAAATGAACGTGGTATTTCAACGGAAGGATGGTAGCTTGGTCCACTAGGGACATGGACTTGCTACCGATTTATGAAAGCAAAACCATCTTATCATAATGGAGAGAGGAAATAGTCCCCATCGGAGTCGCCAGAAGTTGTTGGCATATTTTTAGATTATGTGTTTTGAAAATGGGTTGCCTACAGGAGTTGTTGGAGAATTTTAGATTTTAAATTTAATATATATAATTTAGAAAGTAACATTTGATTTTGAAAATAATTTTAATTTTAAAAATTTTAAGATTTGAAATCAAACCGATCTCACATCCCAAATAGTTTATATAAACGAGCACCGTACCACAAACCGTGTATCTATCCCGCAGAATAGACATACTGCTTAATGATGGGGCTCGGTTAAATAAACTAGAAGATTTGTGACATCCGTTTGGTCTGCAAACCAATTTTATAAGCCGACAAATTCCCCTGCTTAATAGAAATGAATTAAGCAGGGTTTATATTACCTGGGTTCTTAAAGTTCCCTATAAGAGCAAGCCCTTATAGTTAATTACATCATAAATGTCCAAAAACACTTAAGAAAACTCTCGATAATGATCAGTGGTTTTGCTCTCAAGAATTTCAAAGCTTAAGGTTTTCAAACAATTGGGTTTTAGAAATTTCAATAGGGAATAGCTCAAATTAGGAACAGTTTATTTTAGGAGTCCAAAGGAAGAGAAGTAGGGGATGTCACAGACCCGAAGTGAACTTCAGTGACTTCCCAACTATCCCATTATTTTGCTTCAATTTAGGAAGAATTATTTAATATTTCAATCCTGTCAATTTTAATTAATTAGGACTTATATTTATATGACATAATCATACAAATAGCCTCGAAGATGTGAGGGCCTATGTCGTACCAAACAACTATCTCGGAATCCTAAGATCGGTTAGGGCTTAATTTGCATAAGATAATTATACAAGTGCCTAACAAAAAGTTGAGGATTTATGTTGCACTAGGTAAACTACCTCGAGATCCTATGGCTTTGTTATTTAATGCTAAGAAAGGTTTTGCTGAAGTAGATTCATGTTTTGCTGATGATGATGGTCGTGCTGCCCACTACGCTCCATGCTCCTTGTTGTTACAGAAGGTTTAGTTTTTGAAAGTGAAAATCAGGAGATGAAAGAAGTGTTCTGGTTTAGAAATGTCTTAAGGTTCAGGTGTTTTAACATTTTGTTAGGGGAATCTTAAAGTTTGTTATAACAACATCGGTTAAGTTCCTACGGTTCCATCATTCCGGCACCGTTATTTTCATCAGATTCACTTAGTCCAAATGAAGTTGCTAAACTCAACTAAATGAATTTCACACTTTCATTTAGACCATGGGAAATCCTGTTAGCAACACGTAGGTTACATCATCCGAGGTATTCTCGATATCCAACGAGTCGTTTTAATTTAGTTGTAGTTGTGGTTTTGTTGTTCTGTTTGTGATTAAATTTGAAGTTGTTTTATATTTTAAATGTTGTGGTGGTGAATTTTATCCTGTTGTAACTTTTAATTTAGTTTTGGGTTTCAGTTTTGTGGCTATCTTAAATGTTTCAGTTTTCATTCAGGGTGACAATCTTGTTTAACATGCAAGAAAAGTAAAGTGCAGTACATGTAAGTAAATTGTAATAAAGTAAAAGCGTACCTGGAGGGTCTACCCGTCATTCCAAGCTGCACTTAAAACACATGTCAAAGCATTTAAACATTTCAAGGAAAGCACTTAGGTAAGGCTAAGGAAAGGTTCTGGTTGTCTATCAAAATCTTAATCCTATTGCTAGTCAATTCCTATGACGTCTAGGTTCTTGTGTTTTATGGATGATTTTCTTCACCAAAGAATAATTTTATTCAATTATTCTTCTAAAACATCCCATCATATTGAGGAAGTGCATAGGACGAGTCCTAAACATCTTTTCAATACTTCTGAGATTATTTTGAGTCCAAATGAATTTCATTGTACACGTGAATTAATCATCCAAGAATTTAGTTAAGTTTTGCTTCTTGCTCAGTAAACTTTGACATTTAATTATTTGAGGAGTGAAGTGACATTTCACTTGATACTCCATTTAGGAATTATGTGGGTGGAAGTCCTTAGGGCAGGTTAGGTTATTAAGAAACTTAACCATCTTATTTAGATTTAAGTTGGTTTTTTTTAGATTGATTCAAATTAATTGTAATATTTTTGTTTAATTATAGCTGTCTTATGTTATTTCAATTTGATTGTGTAATTTCAAAAGTTGACTTAGCTATTTTAAAATTGTCTTAACTTTAATTTTAGTTATATTTAATTTAATTGTGTTGATTTGAAGTTGATTTTAATTTAGTTGCATTAATTTAATTTTGATTTAAATTTGATTAAATTATTTTAAAATTATTTTTATTTAATTATATTTAATGTAAATTGTTTTTTTATTAATTTTATCGTTTTGAAGTTATTTTTAATTTAATTAATAATATTATTTAAAATTTTTTTTATAAACTATCTTAGAAATTATTTTAATTTGGTTATTTAATTTATCTTAGAAATTATTTTAATTTGATTATTTAATTTATCTTAGTTTTTTTTAATGAGTTATTAAATTAATATTAAGTGGTATTTGATTTCTATCATTAATTAGGGGTTAAGATAAATAAGTTAATATCTTCCAAGATTAAACCCCTTCACTTAATACATTCTCTTTTGATTAACTTCAAATTTTCAATAATTTAAGAAATTATAATCTTTTTTTTATGTTAGAAAAGTGATAAAATGGGTTCCTACCCTTTAACCCCCTATGTTTCAATCATCTAAGGAGATTAATTAGGATCATTCATTACCCATTACCCATAATTAAGCCTAAATAATGATTAAGGCTAAATTTCAATAATTACCACTTTTGCCCCTTAGGCTTGTTCACTTAATAATTCATTAAATATAACTCAAATGACTTTAGAATTTTTATGTCACCATACTCATAGGTAAATTAAAATATCAGAGGAGAAAATATGATTTTTCTAATTTTAGTTTAATTTTAAAAATTATTTTTATGGAAAATAAGTGTTTTCAATCAAAATTCAATAACATGACCAAGGTAAGGTTTCTATTCTTAATAAAATTATAGGATGTCCCTGCTGACTAGAGGACTATTTGGACAAATTTTGGTTATTTTTTGAATTATATTTTATTTATTATAATTATTTTAAGTTTTGGGGTATTAATTAATTATAAAATAAAATTAAAGTTTAAAAATGAATTTTATATTTTTCTTAAGTCCCTCTGACCTCAAGGAGTCTAGAGAAACAAATTTTATATTTTTTTCTGATTTTTATTTGATTTATTAGAATTAATTTGGTGAAAAGGTTGGAAAATCCATTTTTTAATATTAAAAATTGTCTTAAGCCTTTAAAATTCTATATCTTAACTTAGGGACTTAAGAAAAGTATTTGGTTGGTTCCTAAGTTATTAGGGGACCAAATATGACATTTTTATGAATTTTAATATTTTTGTGATTTTTTTAAATTTTCTAATTATTAAAATATTAAAAGTTAGGTCAAAAATAAAAATTTTATAAAAATCCCAATTTTAATTTTAGTAGACTTTCTTGACATCCAAGAAGCCCCAAAACCAAATTGGTGAAATTTTAAAATGTATTTTGGGTTTTATGAATTTTTTTAATTTTCAAAGTAAATATGTCATTTAATTAATTCATTTAATGGGTTAAATTAATTCCAATTGACTTGAAATTCTTATGTTAGGTTCTCTGTATCCTAAGTGATAGTGGAGAATTATTTTCAAGTGATTTTGATGTGTAGTTACTCCTAATTAATTAAAGTTCAGTTTTGAGTGTTTAGGCTATTTAGGGTTATTTTTGAGGAATTAAATCAAACCATAATTTTCTTAGGGTCCTCTAGTCATAAGCTATCTCCCCTAATTTTTATTGAATTTTATAAGCAACAGGAAAATTATTGAAATTAAAATACCAAAGCAAACACATAAACTTGGAAAATCAATAACTTGCCACAGAGATGGCCTCTAGTCTTGAAAAATTCAGGGAATATTTCCAAGAACAGAGGCTACAAAAGCCTTATGGTCCCATGCCATGGTGAATTATATGCGTGAATGGAGAATTGAAATACTTAAAACAGTATTAAATTAATTAAAAATAAAATACTTAACAAAAAAACTTAATTCTTTTTCCACATTATTCTCTCTGTTCACTAAGCAAGAGGGTATTTTTCTTTTATTTTTGTGATTTTTCTATGCAAAGATATAGATTTTTGAAGTTAGTTAATTAAATAAACAGGAAAAAACCCTATTTTTCTACTTTTCCAGCGCGGCGCCCTGTCATCCTCGGCAGCTCCGAAGTCCCATGGGGCGCTTCTCCATTCGACGCCGCCTTCCACCTCAGCGCCATGCGGCCCCGCGGTCTCATCCCGTACTCCGGTCCTGTGCAATCTGGATCGTTCATTCTATACACGCGCGAATGGACGACATCCGTTCATCATCTTCAGGTGTTCTAACTCGAGAACCATCCACACTTAAACCTTAAGATCTCGAGCTATAGTTAACTAAATCACATGCGGTTTTCTACTGCATGTTCGTCTAGCCTAGAGCTACACATCCATAGGGCTAACATGCATTGAAATCGACTAAAATTAGATGATGGATCATTGAAATCTCGGGCTAAGGAGAAGTCTCCATACCTTGGTCCAAGAGGTGAAGCCTCGATTGGATGTGCTCGGTACGTTCATTGGAGTCCAAGGAAGCTAGGGATGGAGCCTCTGGTCCCGGTGAAATGTCTAGACCCGATTTCCACCAAGCCCGATTTCAAAGCTTGGCCGATAGAAAGAACGGCTGGCCTGGTGAGGGGGCTTTTGTTGGGGAACTTCTTCTCTTGGTTTGGTGAAGGTGTAGAGTCAATCAATTTGAAGATTGGCTCACTGTGGTGAAGTGTCTTGGTTTTGGGCTTAAAATTGATATCAGAAATTGAGCTCATGAAGGGGGTTTTAGGGCTGGATTTCAGTGGGGATCAACTGCTCTATGTTAGGAGAGGGGTTTGGAATGAATTGGGCAGAATTTTGGCAAGGTCCAGTGCATCCAAACTTTTGGCCGTGGGATGGTGGTGTTTAAATAGCCATGGCTGGGGAGCTTATAAGGGCAAGTCAGGGGCTGGGATCAGTTGCTTAGGTCAAGGGAAGAAGAGTCATGGTTTCCACTGGCCATCGGACAGCTCAGCAAGGGAGAATTTGAATTTTTGGCTCACATGGAGCTCTCGGCCTCGGATTTTCCGGCGAATGTGGTGGCTGGCCGGCCAGAGTCAGGTCACCCTCATGGTCAGGGGAGTCAGGGCTGGGGTTTGGTGAGTTCAATTGGCTTTGGACATGTGTAAAGGAGTTGATTTAAATGGAATTGGGGGAGGGCTAATTTTGGGTCCAAATGGGTCCAAGTCATGGATTAGGGTTTGGTGCACCCACCAAGGGGACCTTGGGTGCTGTGGGAGTCAGGTGAGTCAGCTAGGAAAGGGTGGTGAAGTCCCCATCTATGATTATTTGGATTAATCATGGGTTAAGGTGAAGCATTAAAAGGGTTAAAACCTTTTTAAGGGAGTTTAAAAGAGTCTCCTCCTTTTACAATTAATGGCATGGTGATGTGTAAATTGGCTCCCAATGCTTGCATGTGGCTTATCCATGGCTTCATGGCTCCATGTGGCTTGGGAATGGCTTAGCCAAGTTTCATGAAAATGTGTTTTAGGGATTTTTGGCATTTTGATGGAAAATTTTCATGAAGCTTGATTTGGAATAGTTTAACGATGGTTTTTGGAACTTAGGGGTGACTTTGATTAAAAGGATGATGGAAAGAAATGTCATGTGGGCTTTGGTTTGGACATTTGGGCTTTTTAAATTTGATGAAAATGGGCTTTTAAAATGCTTTAAGAAAGTGGGCTTTTATGTTTTAAAATGAGCTTTTGTATGAAAATTTTGTATAAGATTGTGCCAAATAAATGTTGTATTTAGTTTAGGGATGTGTCATGAAAATTTTAGAAAAGATTTGGTGTCATGTGGTGTTGAAATGGGTTTAATTTGGGCTTCTTTAATAATAGGGTCAAAGTGGGTCAAATTGGGCTAACTTGGGCTAAGGTTGGGCTAATGTTGATTTTGATGTAAAATTAATGTTGTAAAATGTTTATGGAGTGTAACAAAGAGTTTTCAACTTTGGTTGGGTCTTGATGTTGGGATTTGGGCTTGTTTGGGTTCATGGTTTGTTTAGGATAAATTGGGAATTTTTTGTTTGGGTTAGGCTTAGGTGGAGATTGATTCCAAATTTGGGGTAAATTAATGTAGAGTTTTGTTTATGGGGATGTTAGGAAAATTTCAAAAAAAATTTGGGGAAAATTGAGTGACATTTGGGTTGAATTTGGGATGGATTGGGTTTGTTGGTCCTTTTGGGCCTTAAGGGCACATTTGGGACTTTTTGATCAAATTGGATTAAATTGACAAAATTGGGGTATGTTATAGTTGAACAAAATAAATTGGAAATATTTGGTATTTTCTGGAATTGTTTGAGAATTTTTAGAATTTTTTAGATTTTTGGGTCAAGAAGGGCATTTTGGGTATTTGGACAGTATTAGGGGGTATTTTTGGAAATTATGGTATATTTCTCCATGGATGATCAATTTGAGTGGTGGGAAATGTTTAGGATTGATTTTGAGGTTTTTTGGGTAATTTAGGCAATTTTGCAAATTTTGGGCAATTTCAAGGGCATTTGGTAGGTTTGGTGGGTTTAGGGCCCCGGGGGTCAAAATTTAAAATTTGGGGAAAATGAAGATTAATTAAGTATTAGTAAAATGAAACCATTTTAGTTGAGCCATGAAGTCATATTAAGCTCACAAGAGCCATAAGAGGACTCATTTTAGGCACTCAATATGTTGTTCCTAACCCTCTTAGCCAGGGGTTTAGGGGTTAAGGTCCATCCATATGAGTTACCTACATGAGTCAGGGAGTTGAATTGGGTGAGAGTGTGGTTTTAAGGTTTAGAATGTGTGTGAGAGTGTGGTGTGTGCAAGCTTGCCCTTACCAAGACCATGCCACCCGGGGTGATCCTAAGGCCAAAGAACCCTACAGGAAACTCATCCTTTAAACCTCCACATTTTGATTTCAACCCTCTAAGTGACCTGGGGGTTTACAGTCAAAATTGTGGGGTTTGAAGAGAGTCAAGAAGTGTTTGAATTTCTAAGTGGTGGGTCCCATTTCTAGTCCTCTAGGATAGTCGAAGGGAAAACCTATGGCTACTTCCTAAGTACTAAGGAGAGAGATCAGACCTCACCAAAAATGAGGTCAACAACGATATATATACTTTCATAGTACCTCTAGTGTCCAAAATAATTTTTTTAAAAATATTTTTATTTTTGCATACTACCCTTTAAAATATAAAGTAAAGCATAAATTGTAGGCGTAGTTATGGGTCAAGGTCATCTGCCCAAGAACTTTCAAAGTTGGTGAATCGGTTCTCGTTCTAAGAAGACATATTCTTATACACTGCAAGATAGGAGGTAAATTTGAACCAACTTGGGAGGGATCATTCATAGTCAAGAAAGTCTACTTAGGAGTCTCTTACCAACTGGTGGACTTCCATGGAGAGCGACCAATGCTTCTTATCAATGTACGATATCTAAAGAAGTATTACGCGACGATATCTAAAGAAGTATTATGGACGATATCAATGTTTCGCTCATAGAAGCACCGACGCGATAATTGTGTGCAACTGGGTCCAAACCCAAAATAATAATAATAAAGAAACTTTAAATCCAAAATAAAAAAGAAATTTTCTCAAATAAAATAAAATAAAAAATTGTTGCAATTAAAAAACTGCAAATCAAATACTTTTCTTTCTTAATAAAATTTCAAAATAAAATAATTGTATAAAAATTTATAAAAGAAAATACAATAAAATTTAAAATTCTTATTGTTCTCGTTCTTTTAGGTTTGGCCCCCGATCTCTTCCTTGTTTTCGCTGGAAGATATCGAGCGGGAGGCTGGTCCTTTACTTTAGAGATGGCGAAAGTCTTGCACTTAATGAAAAGGAACTGAAGACTGGTGTTGTGATTGAGGTTGACTCAGATTTTACACAGATGAAGCTAGAATATGAAGAAACCGCTTGGATTTTTATAGACCTCAGGGAGCCCTGTGAAAAGACAGTAATGAAGCTCAGTGAGAAGGGTCAACACATTGCAAACCAGAAAAGGAAGATTAAAGCTTATGAAGACAACAAAATGAAATCAGTAATAACCATAGCATAAGGGAAGCTTCTCAGTGCCATCCCTACTGACATCCAGGGGGAGAGGAGAGCCACTTTGACCTCGACTCAAAGAAGAAAGAAGAACCACCATATTCATAGAATGTTAAAAATTAACAGAACAGCAGAACGAAGAAGAAATTTCGATGATCACTGCAGTTGGCCCGAGGAGGCCTGGCCTCAAGAGCACCATAACAGAGGTAATTCCAAAGGAGGTCACGACAGAGCCCATACCTGAGGTATTGACGATTGCAGGGGAGCATACCTCGTAAAGCCGTAAATCCCACAATACGTCACTAGACCTCGACAGTCCTAGATGGTCTCGGAGCATGAGTTGGAGATGATCCAGAGAATGCGAAGACAAGATTTTTAGTATTTTCGGAGGATTCAGGGCAAGTATGTCATCCTGGAAGGATTAGAATTGTATACTGATGTATTCTCTTACTACGAGCAGAGTGAGATCGTAGATTATGTCTTCAATCTGAGGGAGTAGGGCAGTGCAGGACGACTACGGAGGAAGACCTATTACGAGCCGTAGAAATGGAAGCGAGGCAAGGGGAGGATTACGATTTAGTTCGGATGCTACTATAACTTTGCCGATGATAAAAATAGGAAACCCGCCAGGGATACTCCACTATGATGAAGTGGACCCAATGTTGATTTTAGTTAAGAAAATGATAAAGCGGATGGTGTCCTAACGACTGTTACCCACTGATTGCATACCGAATAGTTGTATTATCAATATTTATGAAGAACGAGATTGTATTCCACCCCACGTGGACCATCACAATTTTTTGAGACCTTTTTGCACCATTTCTTTCTTTAATCAGTGCAACATCATGTTCAGGACAGAACTCCGGATAGTCGGCCCCGGAGAATTCTGAGGGCCAGTAGAGATACCTCTACTGGTAGGCTCTGTCCCCGTGCTACAAGGAAAGGTGCAGATGTGGCAAAGCACTACATACGAGGGGTTCCTTACCAGCAGATCTCCATCACCTTCAGAAGAATGGATGAGAGCAAGATTCCATTTCATTTCCAGCCAGATCCAGATTTAGAGAGTTTGCAGCCTTACTAGCTGTAAGCTACATAGTGGTAGCACACCTCTAAAGCAGACTTACATCGTAGCACACCTCCGGAAAGTTGCTTAGAAGGTGATGCAAGCAACATAGTGGTAGCACACCTATGCAGTTTACTTTTCAGACATGGATGAATCAAACAGACAACTTTGCCAGATGACATGAAGAGGCCAGTATAGTCCGTGTCCAAATATACATTTATTTTATAGAAGTTTACTTTTAAGGAAAATATCATCAGAAATGTTTTGGGAACAACATGATGTGTATTTTTAACATTTCAATGGAAATGATCGTATTTTGCCTTCAATTTTGTGCAATTGACTGCGAATGCCACTAAATCTGAGTTTGACTCGATTTAACGAAAATTTGAATGAAATATAATAAACAAAAAATGGAATTCATCAAAATCCAATAAAAATAATAATAAAATAAAAATTCAAATCCAAAATCAAAATAAGACACGAAATCAAAGCTCAAAGCAGATCAACTCAAAATTTCAAATTGCAAACTAAAGAAATGAATGAAAATCCAAATCAAAATGAAATTCCAATCAAAATGAAATTTGAAGATCAAAATAAAATTAAATTAAAAAAACACAAAAAATAATGAAAAAAAATCCCGAGCCTCCGGCTGTACTCAAAATCCTTTCAACTCTGTACTATTTCTTCCTCTTTTGAGAAGGTCGACTGAGTCTACAGACACAGAACCACGAAATTCTTGATTTGGTTCTGATGGCATGGATTCACATCCTTCGACAAATAATCAACCTTTGATCAAATCTTTAGGGATGTGAAAGACCTTCATGTCTCATTCCAATCTTCTACTACACTTCTAAACACCAAAATCTTCATAAGTCAATCGTCAACTTTCGAGGCTGGTACCTAAATTCCAGTTCTCATCTCGGGATCAGTACCTAAATTTTGATTCCCATCTTTTGAGATCGGTACCTAAATTTCGATTCTCATTTCGAGGCTGGTACCTAAATTTCAGTTTTCATCTGGGGATCAGTACCTAAATTCTGATTTCTATCTTTTGAGATCGGTACCTAAATTCTGATTCTCATTTCGAGGCTGGTACCTAAATTCCAGTTCTCATCTCGGGATGAGTACTTAAATTATGATTCCTATCTTTCGAGATAGGTACCTAAATTCTGATTCTCATTTTGAGACTGGCACCTAAATTCCAGTTCTCATCTCGAGATCAGTACCTAAATTTTTGTTCCCATCTTCTCAGATCGGTACTTAAATTCTGATTCTCATTCTGAGACTGGTCCCTAAATTCCAATTCTCATCTCGGGATCAGTACCTAAGTTCTGATTCCCATCTTCCAAGATCAGTAGCTAAATTGTAATTCTCATTTTTAGACTGGTTTCTAAATTCCAAATCTCATCTCTGGATCAGTACCTAAATTCTGATTCCCATCTCCCAAGATTGATACCTAAATTCTGATTCTCACTCCAAGGTAGGTACTTAAATTCCAATCCTCACCCCTTTAATCTCTAAACTTATCAAATTCAAAACTTCCTACGAATCATAAACTTCACTCAAATCAAGCTCCTAAATTAATTTCAATCAAAAATTCAAAAAAACTCGAAATCGAAAATTCAAAATTCAAAATCAGAAGATTAAAATCAAAATCAAAAGTTAAAGTCTCGACCCAAATCAATCTCAAATTCAATCAAACATGAAATATATATCTTCATCCCTAGCGAGAGTTCTGAAATCTTTAGTGAAGAAAATTTATCCCCAGCGGATGCTTTCTCACAAAATTTCTGGGTTCTCTCCTGAGTGTGTTAACTCGGCGGGTTGTGTTGGTTTTTATTGATCTCGTCAGTCACGCCAATACGCGCGGTGTGCTTGGTCAGCACACCACACTTATTGGGGGTCCATTTGCTGACCTCATTTTTGGGTGAGGTATAATCATCCTTTTAGTGCTTAGGATCTAGCCATAAGGTTTCTCTTTTGACTATCCTAGAAGACTAGAATTGGAACCCACTAATTAGAAACTTTCAACCACTTCTTAACTCCTCTTGGAACCATATATGGATGGTCACAAACCTCCAAATCACCCTGGAACGTTAAAACCACCATATGGAGAGCCAATGGTGGTGAGTTCCCATAGGAATGTTTGGACTTAGGGTAACCTTAAGAGACTTGAACTTCTCTTGCACATTTACACACCCCTAAGCCATTTAACCCAAACCGTAAACTCTTTCCCTTCTACCCTTTAAGAAACTCACATGATTGAACCAAAGCCACTAGTCTTTGATTAAGATGGCTAGGGTCAATATGTGAAGGATCAAAAAGTCGTTACCATTTGGCTAGGCTTGGTCCCAAAGTGGTTGGACTTGTTTAAAACCCATGGCCCATGCTACTAAATCCTGATTTCATCCTAAACTACTACTACTCAATCTTGACTCCACCAAAATGGTCCCATTCTTCTTTCTTTAAAGCTACCTTCATTTTTCCAAAATTTCAATTTCTAACCCGAGCCCCCAAACTTACCCAAGATTACCCAAGTTGCACCTATAACCACCAAATCACCCAAAATACCACAAATTACCCAAATTCCCCTAAACACCATTCCAAATTGTTCCCCACAACCAAAATTGACCAATTAATCCCAAATTTACCAAATTTCCAAAAAATTTCACCAAAACCCCCAAAATGACCAAAATGCCCCTCTTGGCACAAAATCCTAAAAATTCAAAAAATTCCCAAAAAATTCCCAAATCTCCCAAATGTTTCCAATATCATTTTCTTCAACTACCATGTGCACCATTTTTTGTCAATTTAGCCCAAGTTAACCATAAGCCCCAATTTGACCAATTTAACCCAAAAGTTCCCAAATTAAACCCAATGTCTACCCAATCGACCTCAATCGTGCCCAATTTCAATTCCAAAATTCAATTCAACATCTCCAATACCAATCTAAACCAAATCCAAGCCTAATTTGACCGACATTTGAATTCAATTCAACTAGAAATCCAAAATCCCCAATTTACCTAAATGATCCAAAATCCCTAAATTGATCCAATGTCAACCAATTCCCCCCAAATGTCAATCCTAAACTCTTCCTATCATTCCCACAAACAATATGAAATAATAATTTGCCCCCAATTTAAATTCAAATTTCACCCAAGTCCTATTCAAACCAAAATACCCAAATTTGCCCTAAATTACCCATTAACCCAAATATGCCCAAATCCAGTCCAATTCAACTCAAAGTCTCTTCAAAATTGTTCTAAAATCTTCATAACACATTCCTACACCAATCACAATATTTAGTTTACCAAAATTTTGACCAAAATCTCATTCAAAATCCATTTGAACCAAAATCCCCAAATTTTCCCTAAATTTGTCACATGACCTAAATTCCCTAAATTAAATCCCCAAACCCTAAAATTTCCACCCAATTTCTATCCAAAATCCTTCATGATAATTGCCTACATCAATTTGAACCATCAATTGAACCCTAGCCAAGCTCTAGCCTAACCTAAACCCAAGCCTAACTCATGATGACCCAAATTGATAAAATCACAAAATCTCCCACAATTAACCCTCCAAATCAATTAAAATTCACTCCAGTCCAATCCCAAACCCTTTGTGACAATCATATGCATCAAATGGACCAATCAATTAGGCTCAACCACCACCCAAACTCAAGCTAGCCCAACTTGAACCCAAGGTGACCTAATTGGACACATGATTCAAACTGAACCAAACCTAGCCAAAATTGACCAAACGCACTTCATGGTAGCCAACCTTAGACCTCGTAGGACTGGTCTGACCTGACCCAATCAATGCCTCTTGTGCCATGGACCAAAGGTCCACCACTTTGGACCAATGGGTTTAGCCTTTTTGGCTAAGCTTAAGTCCCTTCTTTAAACTCTTGCATAAGCAACCTCTCTGCCCAATTAAATGCATTGGGCTCCTCCCTCACTCCTCCTCAGCCTGCCAACCACCTGCCTTGTCCTTGCCAGCCACCAGAACCGCCGAAACAGGCATGCCTGAATGGCCCCCATGACCTAAAAACTCAAAATTGAGCCATGACAGTGAGCAATCCTCTCAGTACCCAGCTGCTTTGCTCAACCCTCAACCTAAGTGACTCAGGGCACTCATTACCTGGCTCTGAGCTCCCCTCTTTGGCGAGTTCTATAAATTGGCTCCTCCACGGCCAATTTTCTAATACTGAAATTTTCTCCACAAAACTGCCCCAATATGCTCCCAAACCTAATTGCAACCAAGAGAAGAACATCCCCACCATTCTCCAGCCCTCAAACCCCTTGCTCGAGCTCAATTTCTCAGCCCAAATTTGAGTCCGAAACAGGACACTCCTCAAACCTTCACCAAAACCAAATTAACTTCACCCACACCATCCCCACACCAAGAGAATGAGTTCCCCAATGAAAGCCTCATCACCAGGCCACCCACTTGTGCTATCGGCCAAACCTCCAAATCGGTCTTCGTCGAACTTGGGTCTAGGAAACTCACCACGACCAGAGGCTCAATCCGCAGGCTCCTTGGACTCCAGTGAACGTGTCGAGCACATCCAATTGAGGCCTCCCCTCTTGGACCAAGGTATTGAAAGCTCCACTCAACCCGAGCTTCTATGAATTCTCCATTTTGTTTTACTTAATTTCAATGCACCATAGCCATATAGTTATGTTCGTCTAGGCTAGACGCGTCGATAGAGACCAACCTCGCTTAATTTGGTTAATTATCGAGCGAGATTTTAGGTTTAGAAGTTGGACGGTTCACGGGTTAGGACGCTTGGAGACGATGACGTGGAGCCGTATGATCTTATGTGTATTGGATGGATTGAGGAGATCAAGCCAGATAGAACCGCAGGACGAAAAGGGTACACTGATTCAGATGGCGGCGTCAAATAGGAGCATACCGCGTGTGTTTCGATGCCTTCGAGGACACAGTCAGCGCTGAGTCGGATAAGTAGAAAAATAGGATTTTATGAATTATTTAAACCACAGAAACTTTAAAAAATGCATATATTTGCTTAGAAAGATCATAAAAATAAACTAAAAATACCCTCTTGCTCAGTGAACAGAGGAGAATAATGTGGAATTCAAATCAAAATATTTTGTTATGTCTTTGATTTCTAAGTATTTATTTACTATCCTGAGTATTTCAATTCTCCATTACCATACATATTTTACCATGGAATAAGATTATAGGGCTTCTTTAGCCTCTGATCTTAGGAACATTCTCTGATATTTCCAAGATCAGAGGCTATGTCTAGAGGGAGTTGTCTATTTTTTAAGTTTAGGACCATTTTCTAGAAAATTAATTATGGAATTTAGCA
Source organism: Papilionanthe hookeriana x Papilionanthe teres (assembly GCA_022702705.1). Classification (NCBI taxonomy): domain Eukaryota; kingdom Viridiplantae; phylum Streptophyta; class Magnoliopsida; order Asparagales; family Orchidaceae; genus Papilionanthe; species Papilionanthe hookeriana x Papilionanthe teres. Next base: position 17,461,505 of record CM040428.1, on the reverse strand, counting down.
TGTTGATTGGAAAAATCTAGAAAAATTAGGGTAGGTTTCTAAATTAACTCACTGAAAATAACCGTAATTGGATCAAACACTTAAAATTGAACTTAAATTAATTTGGAGCCACCGCACTTCAAAATGACATGAAATGAATTCTCCAATGTGCTTTAGGGTTAGGAAAACCTCACATAAAAATTTCAAATCAATTGGTGTGAATTTAACCTACTAAATAAATTACTTAAGTAACATGGCCATATTTGGAATTAAAAAAATTCACAAAACGCAAACTATGACTAAAAAATTTACCAAATCAATTTTGGGAGTTTTCTGAGATCAGAGGAGTCCAGGAAAAATAAAATTGGATATTTTATAAAAAATTCATTTTTAATTATTTTTGAATACTTTAATAATTAAAAATTCATAAAAATCATGAAAATATTGAAAGTCACCAAAATGTCACATTTGGCCCTCTAATCACTTGGGAACCAACAAAACATTTTTCCTAAGCCTCTAAGTAAAAATATTAAATTTTAAAGGCTTAAGGTAATTTTTAACATTTAAAAATGGATTTTTTAAGCCTTTCACTAAAATAATTCTAAAAATTCAAAGAAAAATCAGAAAAATACAAAGTTTGTTTCTCTAGGTTCTCTGACCTCAGAGAGATTTAAGAAAAATATAAAACCTAATTTTCCCCTCCAATATTATTTTATAATTAATTAATACTTCAAAACTTAAGATAATTCTAATAAATAAATTAAAATTCAAAAAATCACCAAAATTAGTCCTAGTGGTCCTCTGATCAGTAGAAACCTCTCATAATTATCCTAGGGACAGAAGTTTCACCTTGATCATGTTGTTGAATTTTCATTGAAAATCCATATTTTCCATCAATATAATTATATAAATTAAATTAAAAATAGAAAAATCACATTTTCTCCTCTGATGTCTTAATTAACATATGAGTGATGTGACATAAAAATTTCAAATTCATTTAGGCTTAATTTATTGAATTATGAGATGAACAAGCTTAAGAGGGCATAAGGGTAATTAAGGAACCTTAGCCATAACTAATATTTAGGCTTAACCAAAGAGTAAGGGAAAATATTTGATCTTAATCTTCCCCTTGGATGATTGAAACATAGGGAATTAAGGGATAGAAACCTATTAATCACTTTTAATATTAAAGAAGAAATCTTAATTAATTAAATCATTAAGCTTTGGAAGTTAATTAAAGCATAAGTTGTTAAGGTTAGGGGTTTGATATAGGAAGAATCTAATTCTCTAAATTGAATCCCTAACCAATAAATTGATCAGATGCCATTTAACTTTTACAAATGAAACCATAAAATGAAAATTAAAAAAGATAATAATGAAATTTTATGGTTAAATTAAAACAACTTCAAATATTAAATATAGTTTGAAATAATTTAAAATTAAACTAAAACAAAATTTAAACATTAAGATTAATCTGAAATAATTTATAATTAAAACATCATAATTAAATTGAAACAGTTTAAAATATTAAAATTAATAAGAAACACTATAATTAAATTAAAACAATTTAAACATTAAAAATAATCAAACTAAAATGATATAAGTACTTTTTCTAATTTAAAAATGACTTAAAATGTTTAAAAATTAACTAAAATTTTATAACTAAATTGAATCATTTTTAAATTACTAATTCAACTTCAATTAAAAATGGTTAAGTTCTTTAATGGACCAATTTGCCCCTAAAGGCTTTCATCTTTACAACTCTTAAATGAAGTGTCAAATGAAGCATCACCTTACTCATAGGATAATCAAACATCTAAGTTCACTGAGTAAGGATCAAAACTCAACAAAACCCCTGATGATCAATTCATACACATAATGAAATTCATTTGGACTCAAAATGATCTCAGAAGCGTTGAAAAAATGTTCAGGACCCGTCCTATGCACTTTCTCAATACAATGAGATGTTTTAGAAGAACAATTGAATTTCATTGTTCTTTGATGAAGAAAATCATCCCAAACACACCTTAGGAAATTCACTAGTGATAGGATTAGGATTTGGTAGACAACCAGAACCTTCCCTTAGCTTTACCTAGGTGTTTCTTTCAAAAATTTAAATGTCCTAACATGCGTTGTAAGTGTAGTTGGAAAAGACGGGAAGACCATTCAGGTACACATATAAGTTTATTGTAATTTACATTCTGCAAGTTATTAAATGCTTGACTTCCCTGTAATTTATAAACCATTGAAAATGATTAAACCCAGTAGGTTTAAACAACTCAAAATTTAATCAAAAATAAAATAAAAAATGCAATCATAACTAAATTAAATCGTCTCATTAGATGATTGGTAATCCCTCGGATGAGGTAACCTATGTGTTGTTAACGAGATTTCCCACGATTTGGATGAATGTGTGAAACTCATTCGGTTAAGTTTAGTAAATTCGTTTGAACTAAGTGAATCCGATGAAAATAGTGGTGCCGAGATGATGGAACCGTGGGATCTTAACCTGTTCCGCTTAATCAATTTTAATATTTCCCCTAATAAAACTTAAGACATTGAATTTGACACACTAGAAAACTTAACCTCTGAACCATGAAACTTCTCTCATCTCTTGATTGCCACTTCTTAAACTAAACCCTCTACAACAACGAGGAACTCGGAGCAAGCACGGTGAGCAGCATGTCCTTTATCAGCAGCAAAATAAATCTTCGTCATCTCAACCCTTCCTTAGAAGTAACAACCAAGCCATAGAATTTCGAGGTAGTTTTCCTAGCACAACATAAATCCTCACTTCATTCTTTAGGCATTTGTATAATCATACTATGCAATCTAAGCCCTAGCTCGTCTTAGGACTCCGAGGTCGTCGTTCGTTACGACATAAATCCTCCTATCTTCCAGGCCATTTGTATGATTGTGTCATGCAAATATAAGCCCTAATTAACTAAAATTGGCAAGATTGGAACACTAAATAATTCTTTCAAATCGAAGCCAAATCATAGGATAGTTAGGAAGTCATTAAAGTTTGCTTCGAATCCATGATATCCCCTACCACTCTTCCTTTGGATTCCTAAAATAATTGTTCCTAATTTGATCCATTCCCTTTTGAATTTCCAAAATCCAATCGTTTGAACCCAAAACTTTGAAATCCTTGAAAGCAGAACCACTGATCATAATCAAAAGTTTTTTTTAAGTAATTCTTGTTACTTAAAATGCAATTAACTATAGTGGCTTGCCCTTATAGGGAACTTTAATAACCCAGGTAATATAAAACCTATTTAATCATTTGTATTAAATAAGGGAACTTGTCAGCTTATAAAACTTGTTTCTCAGACTGAATGGATATCGTAGATTCTCTAGTTCATTTAATTGAGTGTCACTATTCAAGTGGTATGTTTACCCTTCGGGATAAATGCATTACTTGTAGTGTTACACTTGACTAATCCAAACTATAGAATGTACGGTATCCAGTTTCATTTTTTAAAATTATATTACTATTTTTCAAAATTATACCCCATTATTATAAATTAAACTATTTTAAACCTAAACTACATTTTAAAACCTCCTTTTCAAATTTAAAGACCGAAAATTTCTGGCAATTTCGCTTGAGATTAGTTCTTCTCTCCATTTAGATCAGATGGTTTTGCTTTCATAAATCGGTAGTAAATCCTTGCCCCTAGTGAACCAAACTACCACTCTTTCCGTTGGCATACCTCGCTCATTTCTGTCTTGAGCGAGTATAATCAACTCCTTTTTTGGATTCTGGAGCCACTATTTAAACACCCTTAAACAGAGAGCTTCTGGAATCTTCCCCATCTCCCCAAATATGGGGTGGACCCCCAATAGGTGTTAGTTTAGGAGCGAACTACCAAATTGAGATTCCTACGAGCTTTACCTTTCCTTAATTCGGGATAGGGGCCCGGTAGCTTTCTCTCTCTTATTGTGATTGATTCTACTCTTAACCAAATCTTTATCAATTTTCTATTCCCTGAATTCCTCTATTAACTACAAGCAAAATAAGACTTAACACAATCTGAAAAGTTTTACAAAACAAACAAAATCAAAATGAAATTAATAAAAAAAAAACTTGTTCGGACTTTTCCTTGAATATTCTTTATTTTGTGCTAAAGAAAATGATAAAGCGGATGGTGTCCTATCTAGTGTTACCCGCTGACTGCTTACCGAATAGCTGTATTTCGGGATCAGTACTTAAAATCTGATTCCCATCATTCGAGATCGGTACCTAAATTCTGAATCACATTTCGAGACTGGCACCTAAATTCGAGTTCTCATCTCGAGATCAGTACCTAAATTCTGGTTCCCATCTTCTAAGATCGGTACCTAAATTCTGATTCTCATTCCGAGACTGATACCTAAATTTTAGTTCTCATCTCGAGATCAGTACCTAAATTCCAATTCTCATTCTGAGATTGGTACCTAAATTCCAGTTCTCATCTTGGGATCAGTACCTAAATTCTGATTCCCATCTCCCAAGATCGATACATAAATTCCGATTCTCACTCCGAGGCCGGTACTTAAATTCCAGTCCTCACCCCTTTAATATCTAAACTTGTCAAATTCACAACTTCCTAAAAATTATAAACTTCACTCAAATCAAGCTCTCAAATTAATTTCAATCAAAAATTCAAAAAAAACTCGAAATTGAAAATTGAAAATTCAAAATCAGAAGATAAAATCAAAATTAAAATCAAAATTTGAAGCCTCGACCCAAATCAATCTCGAATTCAATTAAACTTGAATTCTATATCTTCATCCCCAGGGAGAGTTCTGAAATCTTTAATGAAGAAAACTTATCTCCAGCAGATGCTTTCTCACGAAATTTCTGGGTTCTCTCCTGAGTGTGTTAACTCGGTGGGTTATGTTGGTTTCTATTGATCTCGTCAGTCAACGCCAATATGCGCGGTGCGCTCGGTCAGCACACGACATCTATTGGGGGTCCATTTGTTGACCTTATTTTTGGGTGAGGTCTAATCTTCCTCTTAGTGCTTAGGATCTAGCCATAAGGTTTCTCATTTGACTATCCGAGAAGACTAGAGTTGAAACCCACTACTTAGAAACTTTCAACCACTTCTTAACTCCTCTTGGAACCTTATATGGATGGTCACAAACCTCCAAATCACCTTGGAAGGTTAAAACCACCATATGGAGAGCAATGGTGAGTTCCCATAGGAATGTTTGGACTTATAGTAACCTTGAGAGACTTGAAATTCTCTTGCACACACATACACACCCCTAAGCCATTTGACCCAAACCTTAAAGTCTTTCCCTTCTACCCTTTAGAAACTCACATGATTGAACCAAAACCACTAGTCTTTGATTAAGATGGCTAGGGTCAATATGTGAAGGATCATAAAGTGGTTACCATTTGGCTAGGCTTGGTTCCAAAGTGGATGGACTTGGTTAAGACCCATGACCTGTGCTTCTAAACCCTGATTCCATCGCAAACCACTTCTACTCAATCTTGACTCCACCAAAATGGGGGTCCCATTCTTCTCCCTTTAAAGCTACCTTCATTTTTCAAAAATATCAATTTCTAACCCCGGGCCCCTAAACTTACCCAAAATTACCCAAGTTACCTCTATAACCACCTGTTGACCTCATTTTTATAATAGGTCAACCTTTTTGACCTAAAAAGTCAACTTTGGTCAAAATGATCAATCTAGACCCAATGACCAATCCAGTTGACCCAATAGGTCAACCTTTTGACCTAAAAAGTCAACTTTGGTCAAAATGGTCAATCCAGACCCAATGACCAATATTGTTGACCCAATAGGTCAACCTTTTGACCTAAAAAGTTAATTTTGATCAAAATGGTCAATCCAGACCCAATGACCAATCCTGTTGACCCAATAGGTCAACCTTTTGACCTAAAAAGTCAACGTTGGTCATAATGGTCAATCCAGACCAAATGACCAATCCTGTTGACCCAATAGGTCAACCTTTTGACCTAAAAATTCAATTTTGGTCAAAATGGTCAATCCAGACCCAATGACCAACACTGTTGACCCCATACGTCACCCTTCTAACCTAAAATGACAATTTTGGTCAAAATGGTCAATCCAGACCCTATGGCCAATCCTGTTAACCTCATAGGTCAACCTGTTGACTTAAAATGACAATTTTGGTCAAAATGGTCAATCCATACCCTATGACCAATCTTGTTGACCCAATAGGTCAACCTTTTAACTTAAAATGACAATTTTGGTCAAAATGGTCAATCCATACCCTATGACCAACACTGTTGACCCTATAGGTCAACCTTTTGACCTAAAATGATAATTTTGGTCAAAATGGTCAATCCAGACCCTATGACCAATCCTGTTGACCCCATAGGTCAACCTTTTGACTTAAAATGACAATTTTGATCAAAATAACAAATCCAGATCCAATCACCAACCTTATTAACCCAATGGGTCAACACTTGATCTAAAAAGTCAATTTTGGTTAAAATGATTAATTTTTTATCAAATAACCAGTGACATGTTTAAAACCCCACAATGACAAAAATTAATCAAATTAATTTCAAAAATTGTTTTGATTAATTAAGTTGACTAATAATTTAATTTTCAATATTTTAATTAATCAAATGATATGATTAATTAAAATGAAGATTAAATTAAAAGTCATAAAATGACAAAATAATCTCAAAATTATTTTGATTAATGAATTAATTTTCAAATTTTAATTAATGACATAATTATATAAAATAAAAAATTAAATTCAAAAGCCATAAAATCTCAAAATCCATAAATTGATTAAAAGTAATGGAATTAATCAAATAATTAATCCCAAATTTTTTTTAATTAATTAATTGACCAATAATTTAATTTTCATGTTTTAATTAATGACTTAATTAATTAAAGTGAAAATTAAATTGAAAAGTCATGAAAAGAGACAAAAATCAATTTTAATGACATGGATATTAATCAAATAATTAATTTGGAATTAATTAATAAAATAATTTCCAAAATTTAAATAATGACATCATTAATTAAATATGGAAATTAAAATGAAAAGGGCATAAAATGGAATTTTAACCCATGAAACCATGATTTTCAAAATTTCAAATCTCTTTTTTACATCATAAATGACCTCATCCATGGGTTATTCATGACTCATGGACTTATTAGGTGTAGGTTAACACATTAAAATAACCTATAACCTATCATTTTAACCATGGTTAAAGAAGGTAATCATGAGAGGAAATGAGGTGTCATCCTCTCATGAAATTAAAATTTGAGGTGACTCATCCTCATGAACTCACCGATAAAAATTAGACAACAAATAAATCCACATGAGTAACATACTTAACCATGGTTATAACAAAATTTTAAGAATTTTGCATGAGAAAAATATGTGTCACCCTCTCATCTAAACCTTAAATGACATGTTGGAAGGGGGGGCTCACTCTCATGACTCATCCTTCACCTCTTAGACCACCCAATGGAGAGGAGACAAGAGGCTAACTCATCCCACAGCTTGGTTGAGAGCCATCATGGCTAAGGCTTGCCTGAGATGAGTAAGAGGCTTGTGTGTCACCATTTCCTCAAATAGAGCAAATCACCTTGAATGCCATCTTAGGGAGGTGGATTCAACAAGATTTGCCCAGCCAAATCTACCTCACAATGGACCCAATGGGGGTAAGACAAGAGCCCAACTCCAAATCCTCACCATAGTTAAACCTATGAGGCCTAGGCTAGGACTATCATTACCCTAGTCTAAAAACTATCCTAAAATAATAATGGGAGAGTTGAAACCTTCCCCAAGTGAATCGAAACGAGTTAAAGCCAGCCATGAACTCCCCATGGCTATAAATAAGCCATACTTGAGCTTATGTGAAGAGAGTGAGAAGAGGAAATAGAGGCTCATACCTTGCTCAAATCCTCTGACCCTCAACATGAAAAATCTTGCTTAAGACCCAAATAGCAAGACCCAACCAATTTTGACCAAATTGGCCACCTGATCGAGCCAATTTGATCAAATCGAGCACAGATTTCAAATTAGCCACCCTAGGGTCTAGCACCTATACCAAATCGATTTGGATCCAAATTGAAGGGTGGGAAAGCTTCATTAGGGGCTCAAGAAGCTGCCAAACCAAGCCAATTAATTTCCGAAGCTTGATAATCAAAGGTATGAATTTTGTTTTTGAATTAAAATTTGAATTTGATTAATCATAAAATAAATCGGTTCGAAACCCTATGATCACCGTATGGACGTAATCTACATCTCAAGATGAGTCCATATGATAAAAAATCACTTAATTCCGTTGAGAAATGAGTGAGATATTGACCCTAGAAGTTGGACGGTTCAGGATTTTTCTGAATTATCTGGATTAATCCAGTCGTCTGATCCCGTGTTTCGGAACATACGGCGCAGATCGAACAGCGCCGTGTTTGCTGTACGGATCCGCGCAGCGGATCTTCCCGCCCATCGATTGTACGAGGACACGTGGCGGCCTCTGGTAATTCTGGAGCTATCTTAATTCCAAACAACCTTAAAATAATCAAAAATTCATATCTTTTTGCACAGACCTCCTAAAAATAAAATAAAAATACCTCTGGAAAGCTTTTGAAGAGAAGAAAATTATGAGACTAAAATCATAATTTTATTCTCATTAATTAATTTTTAATTAATTAAATACTCTCTGGAGTATTTTAATTATTAAAAATTATTTATAAGTCAGAAAATTGTGAAATTTTAGGGGATTAATTTCTAAGTCATTAGAAACAATCTGTGATTTTTCTAGACATAGAAAACTATTTTAAGATGAAATTTTCTAATTTTCATGAAATTTAGTAATTATTTTTTAATAATAATTCTAAAAATCAGAAATTAAGAAAATAAACAAAGATTGAATTGAAAGTCGATTAAAAACTCACGGAATAAAAGTTAAACCCTAAATAACATATTTTTAATCACTTGAAAATTTAAAATGACATTTTAAAATTCTAAGGAGGAATAAATATAAATTTATATTTAATTAACCCTATAAAGAATCTTTTAAAACTTAATTAGGTCTAATCATCTTAGACTTAGTTATACACTTAGACTTTAATCATATTAGACTTAAGACAGAGCAAATTAAGTCTAAATATTATTAAGTCTAATAAACAAAAATTAATTAGGTTTAAAACATCTTTAAACTTAATTAATCATAATTAAACCTTAAAAGACATTAGGTTTAATAAACAAATATTAATTAGGTTTAAAACATCTTTAAACTTAATTAATCATAATTAAACCTTAAAAGACATTAGGTTTAATAAACAAATTTTAATTAGGTGTAAAACATCTTTAAACATATTTAATCATAATTAAACCTTAAAAGACATTAGGTTTAATAAACAAACATTAATTAGGTTTAAAACATCTTTAAACTTAATTAATCATAATTAAACCTTAAAAGACATTAGGTTTAATAAACAAACAATAATTAGGTTTAAAAACATCCTTAAACTTAATTAATTATAATTAAACCTTAAGGACATTAGGTTTAACAATAAACAAACCCTAATTAGGTTTAACCCACGTTAAACCTAGTTAATCAACTTAAACCTTACTTACATTAGGTTTAAGTAACCCTTAAACCCTAATTAGGTTTAATCCACATTAAACCTAGTTAATCAACTTAAACCTTACTTACATAGGTTTAAGTAACCCTTAAACCCTAAGTAGGTTTAACCCCTATTAAACCTAATTAATAAATTTAAACCTTACATTAGGATTAAGTAACCTCTAAACCTTAATTATGTCTAACCCATTAGACCTCATTAAACCATAAAATCTTAACTAAATTAGACTTAATTAAACCAAAACCCTAATTAGGTCTAACCCATTAGACCTAATTAAACCATTAAGTCTTAACTGAATTGGACATAATCAAACTAAAACCCTAATTAGGTCAAACCCATTAGACCTAATTAAACCATTAAGTCTTAACTAAATTAGACTTAATCAAATCAAAAACCTAATTAGGTCTAACCAATTAGACCTAATTAAACCATTAAGTCTTAACTAAATTAGACTTAATCAAACCTAAACCCTAATTAGGTCTAACCCATTAGACCTAATTAAACCATTAAGTCTTAACTAAATTAGACTTAATCAAATCAAAACCCTAATTTGGTCTAACCCATTAGACCTAATTAAACCATTAAGCCTTAACTAAATTGGACTTAATCAAACCAAAACCCTAATTAGGTCTAACCCATTAGACCTAATTAAACCATTAAGTCTTAACTAAATTAGACTTAATTAAACCTAAATCCTAATTAGGTCTAACCCATTAGACCTAATTAAACCATTAAGTCTTAACTAAATTGGACTTAATCAAACCTAAACCCTAATTAGGTCTAGCCCATTAGATCTAATTAAACCATTAAGTCTTAACTAAATTAGACTTAATCAAATCAAAACCCTAATTAGGTCTAACCCATTAAATCTAATTAAACCATTAAGTCTTAATTAAATTATACTTAATCAAACCTTAACCTTAATTAGGTCTAACCCATTAAACCTAACTAAACCATTAAGTCTTAACTATGTTAGACTTAAGTTTAACACAAACCTAACTTAAGTCTAACCCATATTAGACTTAAACCATACTTAGGTTCAACCTAACATGATCCTAAGTTTAACACATACCAAACTTAAGCCTAACCCATATTAGACTTAAGTCAAACCATACATAGGTTTAACTTGACATAAACCTAAGTCTAGGCCAAATCCAACTTAAGTCTAACTCATATTACACTTAAGTTAAACCACACTTAGGTTCAACTTATCATGAACCTAATTCTATCCTAAATCTAACTTAAGTCAAACCAATATTAGACTTAAGTCAAAACCTAAACTTAGGCTCAACCCAAGTTAAACCCAAGTCAAACTTAAACTTTAGGTTCAACTCACATGAACCTAACCATAACCTATACTTAGGTTTAACCCAACTTAAACCTAAGTCAAACTTAAACCTTAATTAAGACTACCACATTAGACTTAATTAATCTATTAAACCTTAACTAACTAAGGTTTAATAAAACTTAAACTTTAATTAAGTCTACCACATTAGACTTAATCAAACCTATTAAACCTTAACCAATTAAGGTTTAATCAAATCCAAACGTAACTTAAGTCTAACCCATATTCGACTTAAGTTAAACCATACTTAAGTTCAACTTGACATAAACCTATGTCTAACCTAAACCCAAATTAATTTAGACTTAAGTCAAACCATACTTAGGTTCAACTTGACATGAATCTAACCCAAAAACCTAACTTAAGTCTAACCCATATTAGACTTAAGTCAGACCATACTTAGGTTCAACTTGACATGAACCTAACCCAAAAACCTAACTTAAGTCTAATCCATATTAGACTTAAGTCAAACCATACTTAGGTTTAACATGAAATGAACCTAAGTTTAACCTAAACCTTAGGCTCAACCTAATTTGAATCTAAACCAAATCTTAACTTAAGTTCAACATATATTAAACTTAAGTCAAAATCTAAACCTTAGGTTCAACTGACAACGAACCTAACTCAATTTAACTTGACATAAATCTTAGGTTCAACTGACAATGAACCTAACCATACTCAAATTGACATAAAACTCAAAACTAAACTCAAATCGACATAAATCTCAAAACCAAACTCAAATCGACATAAAACTAAAAACCAAACTCAAATCGACATAAAACTCAAAACCAAACCCAAATCGACATAAAACCCATAACTAAACTCAAATCAAGATCAAAACCTGAAACCAAATTTTAACAGACAAAAGTCGACGTAAACCTTAGGTTCAACCCAAATTAAACCTAAATCGACATAAACTTTAGGTTCAACCCAAATTGAACCTAAATCGACATAAATCTTAGGTTCAACTCAAATTGAACCTAAATCGACAAAATTGAATCTAAATCAACATAGGCCTTAGGATGGACAAAATTGAACTCAAATCAACATAATTCCAACATTTCAAACATAAATCGACATAACTGACATAAATTCGACATTCCAAACAAAACTCAACAAATTCAACATAAATCGAACATTCCAAACAAAACTCAACAAATTAGACATAAATCCGATATTTCAAACGAAACTTAACATAATTCGAGATTAATCAACATTCCAAACATAATCAAACATAATTTGACATTAATTAACATTTCAAACATAATTTAACATTAACTGACATTTTAAATCAAATTCAATAAACACTAACATTAACTGACGTTAATTGACATTTCAAACAAAATTCGACAAACACCGACATTAACCAACTTTAATCGACATTTTAAACCAAATTTAATAAATACCGACATTAAACGACATTAATCGACATTTCAAACCAAACTTAATATATCTCGACATAAAACGACATAATTCTTAAAGTTCGACCCACATTGAACTTAACTCGACATAAAATTAAAAAATCGACAATCCAACCCAAATCATTATTCAATACAAATAAAAATTTAAACATAAACTAACATAAACCTAAATCGACATTTCAACCAAAGTCGGACATCTGACAACTCTGGATCAACAGACACTTTGACCAGGTAATCTAAATATCTTGATATGACATTGTTTCTAACTTTATTTTCCTTGCAGGATGAAGGCATGAAGTTTCATTTAGATATTCCTTGCATGTTATAAGGTGTGCTAACTCTGTTTTGTAGGACGTCGACGACGGAACATTGACAACAAAACCATGACTTTTAGGATAGCAAAAAAACTTAAACTTTCTACAAGAAACAAAACAAAAAAATCACATGAAAATAAAGATAACTGAACTTTTAGGTTAGCCACAAAATCTAAAATAAAACGGCAAAATCATTAACATTGACATCAACATGACATCAACATACAACGACATTTTTATACCCCAAATAAATGATGACATGACACTAAACCAAAATAAATACATAACAAAATGACATGACAAAACCAAAACTTAAAACAAAAGGAAATCATAAACAAAATAACAAAAATAAATAAATAATGATATCTTCTTGACATCATAGAAGTTATCTCATAATATAATAATGACATCTTCTTATAGGAGATAAAATATCTCATGACAAATCGAGATATTAATCACGACATCTTATGACATTACGACATCACATTAAGACATGACATAAAATGACATGATATTATGATTCACATTAAGAAATGAAAAAATGACATGACACCACAAAACTAAAATTTAGAACAAAAGGGAATCATAAACAAAATAACAAAAATAAATAAATAATGATATCTTCTTGACATTATAGAAGGTATCTAATGATATAATAACGACATCTTTTTATAGGAGATAAACTATATCATGACAAATCGAGATATTAATCACGACATCTTATAACATTACGACATGACATAAAACAACATGACAAACAATCTACGACATCCCGACATGACATATGACATGACATACAAAATGACAAAATAACATTAAAAAAAATAAAACACAACAAAGCAACGAAATAGACCCAACATAAACAAAACTTTTGGTAGTATCGATTCTTCAGAAATGAACTGCCACAAAAACACTTACACTTTTTCGAGGATAAATGTTAACCTTAATCGGGAGTTTTTCTAGGCACTATTAGTTGCTCAAGATGTAATTAACTATAGGAGCTTGCTCCTATAGGAGATTAAAGAACTCAGGATAGGTATTTTACCTATAAAACCTCTCTGGTTACCCAAGATCTTCATATGATTTCCTCATATGAAAAACTTCAGTAATTACACAATTTAAAGACTTGTTCTATGAGATTATCATTTGATCTCTTTTTCTCTCAATCTCTATCATGATTAATCTTTCTTCAAATTCTCCAAAGACTTCTGACAATAAGTCTAGGAAGGATAAGAGCGCTAGATAGAGAAAGAGAGTGGCGACTCCTTGACATTGACATGAACAGGAATTGACGGCGACGACATGTGATCCATATATTTCATCGCCATCAAAGAGTGGCGACTCCGCTGGGGACATTCTCTCTCCCAATCTTTGGTTAATCAATTTATCCTCATGACTATGACAATTTATCTTTTGAAAGCCTAAATAATCCTTTCTTTAGTCTATATCTTACTCAATCTCGAGTAAAATAGAACTAATACCTCTTCAATTCAAAGATTTGTTCACGATAAACAAATCCTAGAATCTTACATTTCCATAATTGACAGAACAAAATGACATAAAAGGCATATAAAAACAACATGTGTTCCCTCCCTTCCCACCCAGATACAGAGTTTTCATTGATTATGTTGTCAGACAGATCGATATTATCGTTTTGAATAGGTTCAGGCAAATACTTTCTCAACTAAACATGTTCAGTTTATCTGGCTTAGTGGTTATGCTTTTTATAGCCTCTGAACCACTATCCTAGGTTATGCCTTCATGGCCTATGAACCTATTCTTCGTGGTTATGGTTTTACAGCCTCTGAACCATTTCCCTAGGTTATGCCTTTATGGCCTCTGAACCTATTCTTCGAGGTTATGCTTTTTACAGCCTCTGAACCCCTCCACTAGGTTATGCCTTTATGGCCTATGAACCTATTCTTCGTGGTTATGCTTTTACAGCCTCTGAACCACTCCTCTGGATTCATCGAAGTTGATCTTTTTCCCTGCCTTTAAGGTTCTGATTTGTCAGTCGACCAAATAGTCTACTATCAAAATCATTAATCAAACTTTGGGAAGACGATCGCTTTTGGATGAATTCCATCAAGGGTTTCCCTTAGGACAGCTTTTCAGAAAGAAAGAGATCGACTAAAGATCTGATCTATGTTTAGTCTAGTTCTAGGACTAGTCAACTAGCATGTCCTTTGTGGAGAAATGAAAATTGATCTGCGATGAGGGATGAAATTTGAAATCTTTGGATCTAGTATCTTTGGAAATAAAACCCAAATTGATCTGTGAGTAGAATAAAATTGGAAATCTTTGGATTTAATATCTTTGGAAATATTCTTCTCATTCACCTATTGACAAAAAGACAATTCAAAATGGAAGAATTCAAGACAAAAATTCTGGCATTTTGACAAGAAAATTATGATTTCAAGGGGAAAATGAAATTAATGCCCTAATAACTGGGTCCTTTATCTTAAATCTTCAGACTGTGTCCTAAATGAAAAATAAAATATTGTTATCAAAATGCAAGTAATTGACTAAAGATGTCACGAGCCTCTTAATCTTCTGCCATGTGATTGGGTCCTGACTTCTGAATGAGTTATAATATCTCATAATTCTTCTTAAGAAATATTTAAGAATTATTAATTAGGGGAGTTTGGACATTCAAAATCCTTAAAATACGCTATACCAGATATAGTAATTCTCTGAGAAGAAGCTTGAGGTAAGTAGCAAATCAAAAATTGGTGTTTGAGTTCAGGCATTCAAAATCATTAAAGATTGCCCTACCAAAAAAAAGGCTTTCTAAAAAGAAGCTTGAGGTGGGCACAAAATCAAAAATTGGTGTCTCAATTCAAACATTCAAAATCCTTAACATGCTCCACCAGATATAGTAATTCTCTGAGAAGAAGCTTGAGGTGAGCATAAATTAAAAATTGGTATCCAAATTCTCCCCTAATTGATAAATCTTGAAAAAACTGTTTTAAGAAAATTCTTCCGATATTATATTCAGAAATGAATTAAGTGACCTCGTTTTTTGGTTGACTATTAATTAGTTCAGACATATCTTTAGAAAAAGATATTTTGATCACATTTTTGAAAAAATCTTATGACCCAGAAAAAAAGAACTAAGGTAAATGGCTTTGTTATTGGAGATTAATCGAAATTATACTCTGAAGTCATAATTTTTCAAAGATCCAACCCCAATCCCAATTTGGAGATGTTAAAGTGATTTTTAAAGGACAATCTGAATGATCTTTATAGAATTGGTGATTAATGGAAGCTTTATGAACCTACATGACTGACAAGCATTGTACGGGCCCATGATAAATTGGTTCACCCTAGGACACTCAGATCAGGGATTTGAATTTAGTACTTAAAACACCTATCCTCATGGGAGGGCTCATATGCTTGTTAAGAAGACACATTTGGGGAAATTCTATCAGTTGGTAGATTACCAAGAAGACATAATACAACCAATCAATGGGTAGTATTTGAAAAAAGATGCGATATAAACAAAAATGAATGACTTGTTTTGAAAACTGGCAAACAAATAACCAAAACAAAAAATTTTTGGCATTGACATTTCTAAGAGATAGTGTAAGACCTCCTTAAATGAAAGATGGCATCTACCCTCTTTTACGCTATCGGATGTAAGACCATCATGACATTGGCTTTCCTTTAGCAATCTTTCTTTGGATAGGATATAAGTCTCATACGCATTCCTATTCCGAAATCGACATTTTGACATTTCTACGATATAGTGTAAGACCTCCTTAAATGGAAGATGGCATCTACTCTCTTTCTCGCTATTATATATATGACCATCATAACATTGGCTTTCTTTTAACATTCTTTCTTTGTATAGGATATAAGTCTCGTACACATTCCTATTCCAAAATTGACATTTTGATATTGACATTTCTAAGAGGTAGAATAAGACCTCCTTAAATGGAAAATGGCATCTACTCTCTTTTACGCTATTGGATGTAAGACCATCATGACATTGACTTTCCTTTAGCAATCTTTCTTTGGATAGGATATAAGTCTCATACGCATTCCTATTCCAAAATCGACATTTTGACATTTCTAGAGATAGTATAAGACCACCTTAAATGGAAAATGACATCTAATCTCTTTCTCTCTATTGGATATAAGACCATCATGACATTGGCTTTCCTTTAGTAATCTTTCTTTGGATAGGATACAAGTCTCATACGCATTCCTATTCCAAACAACATTTTGGCATTGACATTTCTAAGAGATAGTATAATACCTCTTTAAATGGAAGATGACATCTATTTTCTTTCTCGCTATTTAAATAAGACCATCAGACATTAGCTTTCCTTTAGTAATCTTCTTTTGGATAGGAAATAAGTCTCATATGCATTCCTATTCCAAAATCGACGTTTTGACATTGACACTTTTTTAGAGAAAATTGAATATGACATTTGTTCTCTTTCCTCAATTGTCTACAATACATCGACAGTTCCAAAAATGCCTAAACAAGGATTTTAAATTAAAAATGACAAACAACTTGTGATGATTAATATCTTTCGACCTGTAAAGTTCAAATCCCCAGCGGATACACTCTTCGTCTTGAGTTTGCCACTCTTTTCTAGTTATTGGATATAAGTCCTTTCCTGACACGGAATATGGCATTCCTCTGACTTGACACCGACATTTGACGTTCCCGAGAAATGGAATATGACATCCATTTTCTCTTCCCAGTTATCGGATGTAAATCCTTTCCTGACATGGAAGTTATGGCATTCCTATAACTCGACATTGACAATTGACATTTTTTAGAAATGGAATACGACATCCATTTGCTCTTTATAACTTTCGGATGAAAGTCCTTTTACTGCCATGGAAATTATGACATTCCCATAATTTAACATCACCACATTTGACAGACATTCTGACATTTGACAAATCGATATTTTAACATTTGACATATCAACATCTCGACATTTGATGTACCAACATTTCGACATTTGAGATATCGACCTTTCAACATTTGACATATCGACAATTGTTATCGACAGTTAAGATATCGATCTTTTGACATTTGACATATCGACATTTCAACATATCAACAATCGTTATCAACATTTGACACATCGACATTTCAAACTTTGACAATTGTTATCGACATTTGAGATATCAACATTTCAACATTTGACATATCAACATTTGTTTTCGACATTTGAGATATCGATCTTTCGACATTTGACATATCGACATTTCAACATATCAACAATCGTTATCAACATTTGACACATCGACATTTCGACCTTTGACAATGGTTATCAACATTTGAGATATCGACCTTTCGATATTTGACATTTCAAAAATTGTTATCAACATTTGAGATATCGATCTTTCGATGTTTGACATATCGACATTTCAACATATCAACAATCATTATCAACATTTGACACATCAACATTTCGACGTTTGATATATCAATAATTGTTATCAACGTCTGACATATCGACATTGCGACATTTGACATATCAATTTTTGACACTCATCCTCTTCTTTGCTATCGGAAGTAAGTCCTTTCCTGATACAGAAATGACATTTTTTTATCACAACATCAACATTCGACATCTTGAGAAATGAAATATGACATCCATTTCTCTGTCCGATTTTTGGATGTAAGTCCTTTCCTGACATGGAAATCACGACATTCCTTTAACCAAATATCGACATTGACATTTCGAGAAATGGAAAATGACATCCATTTTATCTCTCCAGTTATTGGATGTAAGTCCTTTCCTGACACAGAAATCACGGCATTCCTTTAACCAAATATCGACATTGACATTTCGAGAAATGGAATATGACATCCATTTTCTCTCTCCGGTTATTAGATATAAGTCCTTTCGTGACACAGAAATTATGGCTTTCCTCTAACCAAATATCGACATTGACATTTCAAAGAATGGAAAATGACATCCATTTTCTCGCTATGGTTATTAGATATAAGTCCTTTCCTGACACAAAAATTATGGCTTTCCTCTAACTAAATATCGACATTGACATTTTGAAAAATGGAAAATGACATCCATTTTCTCTCTCTGGTTATTAGATATAAGTCCTTTCCTGACACGAAAATTATGACTTTACTCTAACCAAATCTAGACATTGACATTTTGAGAAATGGAATATGACATTCATTTTCTCTCTCAGTAAATTCCTTTTAAGACACGAAAAGGATGTTCCTTCTCAGAACCAACATATGAGATATCTGAGATTCCTTAATGACGACATGACACCCACTCCTTTCCTGATTATTATTAGACATCTCTTTAGACCACTTTGGTCAACGCCAATATGTGCAGAATACTTATACAGTATTCCACACATGTTGGGGGCCATTTTGTTGACCTCATTTTTACAATAGGTCAACCTTTTTGACCGAAAAATTCAACTTTGGTCAAAATGGTCAATCTAGACCCAATGACCAATCCTGTTGACCCAATAGGTCAACCTTTTGACCTAAAAAGTCAACTTTGGTCAAAGTGGTCAATCCAGACCCAATGACCAATCCTGTTGACCCGATAAGTCAACCTTTTGACCTAAAAAGTCAATTTTAGACAAAATGGTCAATCTAGACCCAATGACCAATCCTGTTGACCCAATAAGTCAACCTTTTGACCTAAAAGTCAACGTTGGTCAAAATGGTCAATCCAGACCTAATGAACAACACTGTTGACCCCATAGGTCACCCTTTTGACCTAAAATTACAATTTTGGTCAAAATGGTCAATCCATACCCTATGACCAATCCTGTTGACCCCATAGGTCAACCTTTCGACCTAAAATGATAATTATGGTCAAAATGGTCAATCCAGACCCTATGACTAATCCAGTTGACCCAATAGGTCAACCTTTTGACTTTAAATGACAATTTTGGTCAAAATGTTCAATCCAGACCCAACGACCAACACTGTTGACCCCATAGGTCAACTTTTTGACCTAAAATGACAATTTTGGTCAAAATGGTCAATCCATACCCTATGACCAATCCTGTTGACCCCATAGGTCAACCTTTTGACTTAAAATGACAATTTTGATCAAAATAACTAATCCAGATCCAATCACCAACCTTATTAACCCAATGGGTCAACACATGACCTAAAAAGTCAATTTTGGTTAAAATGATCAATTTTTGATCAAATAACCAGTGACATGTTTAAAACCCCACAATGACAAAAATTAATCAAATTAATTTCAAAAATTATTTTGATTAATTAAATTGACTAATAATTTAATTTTCAATATTTTAATTAATCAAATGATATGATTAATTAAAATGAAGATTAAATTAAAAGTCCTAAAATGACAAAATAATCTCAAAATTATTTTAATTAATGAATTAATTTACAAATTTTAACTAATGACATAATTAATTAAAATGAAAAATTAAATTCAAAAGCCATAAAATCTCAAAATCCACAAATTGATTAAAAATAATGGAATTAATCAAATAATTAATCCCAAAATTATTTTTAATTAATTAATTGACCAATAATTTAATTTTCATGTTTTAATTAATGACTTAATTAATTAAAGTGAAAATTAAATTGAAAAGTCATGAAAAGAGACAAAAATTAATTTTAATGACATGGATATTAATCAAATAATTAATTTGGATTTAATTAACAAAATAATTTCCAATATTTAAATAATGACATAATTAATTAAATATGGAAATTAAAATGAAAAGGGCATAAAATGGAATTTTAACCCATGAAACCATGATTTTCAAAATTTCAAATCTCTTTATTACATCATAAATGACCTCATCCATGGGTTATTCATGACTCATGGACTTATTAGTGTGTAGGTTAACACATCAAACTAACCTATAACCTATCATTTTAACCATGGTTAAAGAAGGTAATCATGAGAGGAAATGAGGTGTCATCCTCTCATGAAATTAAAATTTGACGTGGCTCATCCTCATGAACTCACCAATAAAAATTAGACTCCAATTAAACCCACATGAGTAACATACTTAACCATGGTTATAACCAAATTTTAAGAATCTTCCATGAGAGAAATATGTGTCACCCTCTCATCTAAATCTTAAATGACATGTTGGAAGGGGGAGGGCTCACTCTCATGACTCATCCTTCACCTCTTAGACCACCCAATGGAGAGGAGACAAGAGGCTAACTCATCCCACACCTTGGTTGAGAGCCATCATGGCTAAGGCTTGCATGAGATGAGTAAGAGGCATGTGTGTCACCATTTACTCAAATAGAGCAAATCACCTTGAATGCCATCTAGGGGAGGTGGATTCAACAAGATTTGCCCAGCCAAATCCACCTCACAATGGACCCAATGGGGGCAAGACAAGAGCCCAACTCCAAATCCTCACCATAGTTAAACCTATGAGGCCTAGGCTAGGACTATCATTACCCTAGCCTAAAAACTATCCTAAAATAATAATGGGAGAGTTAAAACCTTCCCCAAGTGAATTGAAACGAGTTAAAGCCAGCCATGAACTCCCCATGGCTATAAATAAGCTATATTTGAGCTTATGTGAAGAGAGAGAGAAGAGGAAATAGAGGCCCATACCTTAATAAAATCCTCTGACCCTCAACATGAAAAATCTTGCTTAAGACCCAAATAGCTAGACCCAACCAAGATTTGACCAAATTGGCCACCTGATCGAGCCAATTTGAT
This sequence comes from Papilionanthe hookeriana x Papilionanthe teres, assembly GCA_022702705.1. Taxonomy (NCBI): domain Eukaryota; kingdom Viridiplantae; phylum Streptophyta; class Magnoliopsida; order Asparagales; family Orchidaceae; genus Papilionanthe; species Papilionanthe hookeriana x Papilionanthe teres. The sequence goes on along the minus strand of CM040428.1, from coordinate 17,440,169 downwards.
CAAACTGAGCCCAGCATTTCAAATTAGCCACCTTAGGGTCTAGCACCTATACCAAATTGATTTGGATCCAAATTGAAGGGTGGGAAATGTTCATTAGGACCTCAAGAAGCTGCCAAACCAAGCCAATTAAGTCCTAAAGCTTGATAATCAAAGGTATGAATTTTATTTTTTAATTAAAATTTGAATTTGATTACCCATAAAATTAATCAGTTCGAAACCCTATGATCACCGTATTGATGTAATCTACATCTCAAGATGAGTCCATAGGATCAAAAATCGCTCAATTCCATTGAGAAATGAGTGAGATATTGACCCTAGAAGTTAGACGGTTCAGGAACTTTCTGAATTATCTGGATTAATCCAGCCGTCTGATCCTGTGTTTCGGAACAGACGACGCAGATCAAATAGAGCCGTGTTTGTTGTACAGATCCGCGTAGCGGATCTTCTCGCCCATCGATTGTACGAGGACACATGGCGGCCTCTGGTAATTCTGGAGCTATCTTAATTCCAAACAACCTTAAAATAATCGAAAATTCATATCTTTTTGCACAGACCTCCTAAAAATAAAATAAAAATACATCTAAAAAGCTCTTGAACAGAAGAAAATTATGAGACTAAAATCATAATTTGTCTCATTAATTAATTTTTAACTAATTAAATACTCTCTGGAGTATTTTAATTATTAAGAATTATTTATAAGTCAGAAATTATGAAATTTTAGGGGATTAATTTCTAAGTCATTAGAAACAATCTCTGTTTTTTCTAGAGACAGAAACTATTTTTAGATGACATTTTCTAATTTTCATGAGATTTAGTAATTATTTTTAATAATAATTCTAAAAATCATAAATTAAGAAAATAAACAAAGATTGAATTGAAAGTTGATTAAAAACTCAGGGAATAAAGGTTAAACCCTAAATAACAAATTTTGAATCACTTGAAAATTTAAAATGACATTTTAAAATTCTAAGGGAGAATAAAAATAAATTTATATTTAATTAACCCTATAAAGAATCTTTTAAAACTTAATTAGGTCTAATCATCTTAGACTTAGTTATACACTTAGACTTTAATCATATTAGACTTAAGACAGAGCAAATTAAGTCTAAATATTATTAAGTCTAATAAACAAATATTAATTAGGTTTAAAACATCTTTAAACTTCATTAATCATAATTAAACTAAAAAGACATTAGGTTTAATAAACAAATATTAATTAGGTTTAAAAAATCTTTAAACTTACTTAATCATAATTAAACCTTAAAAGACATTAGGTTAGTAAACAAATATTAATTAGGTTTAAAACATCTTTAAACTTAATTAATCATAATTAAACCTTAAAAAACATTAGGTTTAATAAACAAACATTAATTAGGTTTAAAACATCTTCAAACTTAATTAATCATAATTAAACCTTAAAAGACATTAGGTTTAATAAACAAACATTAATTAGGTTTAAAAACATCCTTAAACTTAATTAATTATAATTAAACCTTAAAGACCTTAGGTTTTACAATAAACAAACCCTAATTAGGTTTAACCCACATTAAACCTAGTTAATAAACTTAAACCTTACTTACATTAGGTTTAAGTAACTGTTAAACCCTAATTAGGTTTAATCCACATTAAACCTAGTTAATTAACATAAACCTTACTTACATTAGGTTTAAGTAACCCTTAAACCCTAATTAGGTTTAACCCCTATTAAACCTAATTAATAAACTTAAACGTTACATTAGGATTAAGTAACCTCTAAACCTTAATTAGGTCTAACCCATTATACCTCATTAAAACATTAAGTCTTAACTAAATTAGACTTAATCAAACCAAAACCCTAATTAGGTCTAACCCATTACACCTAATTAAACCATTAAGTCTTAACTAAATTGGACTTAAACAAACCAAAACCCTAATTAGGTCTAACCCATTAGACCTAATTAAACCATTAAGTCTTAACTAAATTAGACTTAATCAAACCTAAACCCTAATCAAGTCTAACCCATTAGACCTAATTAAACCATTAAGTCTTAACTTAATTAGACTTAATCAAACCTAAACCCTGAATAGGTCTAACCCATTAAACCTAATTAAACCATTAATTCTTAACTAAATTGGACTTAATCAAACCTAAACCCTAATTAGGTCTAACCCATTAGATCTAATTAAACCATTAAGTCTTAACTAAATTAGACTTAATCAAATCAAAACCCTAATTAGGTCTAACCCATTAGACCTAATTAAACCATTTAGTCTTAACTAAATTAGACTTAATCTAACGTAAACTCTAATTAGGCCTAACCAATTAGACCTAATTAAACCATTAAGTCTTAACTAAATTGGACTTAATCAAACCTAAACCCTAATTAGTCTAACCCATTAGATCTAACTAAACCATAAAGTCTTTACTATATTAGACTTAATTAAATCAAAAGCCTAATTAGGTCTAACCCATTAAACCTAATTAAACCATTAAGTCTTAATTAAATTAGACTTAATCAAACCTAAACCTTAATTAGGTCTAACCCATTAGACCTAATTAATCCATTAAGTCTTAACTAAGTTAGACTTAAGTTTAACACAAACCTAACTTAAGTCTAACCCATATTAGACTTAAACCATACTTAGGTTCAACCTAACATGAACCTAAGTTTAACACAAACCTAACGTAAGCCTAACCCATATTAGACTTAAGTCAAACAACACTTAGGTTCAACTTGACGTAAACCTAAGTCTAACCCAAATGCAACTTAAGTATAACTCATATTAGACTTAAGTTAAATAATACTTAGGTTCAACCTATCATGAACCTAATTCTATCCTAAATCTAACTTAAGTCTAACATATATTAGACTTAAGTCAAAACCTATACTTAGGCTCAACCCAAGTTAAACCCAAGTCAAACCCAAGTCAAACTTAAACTTTAGGTTCAACTCACATGAACCTAACCATAACCTATACTTAGGTTCAACCCAACTTGGACCTAAGTCAAACTTAAACCTTAACTAAGTCTACCACATTAGACTTAATTAATCTATTAAACCTTAACCAACTAAGGTTTAATCAAACTTAAACTTTAGTTAAGTCTACCACATTAGACTTAATCAAACCTATTAAACCTTAACCAATTAAGGTTTAATCAAATCAAAACCTAACTTAAGTCTAACCCATATTAGACTTAAGTTAAACCATACTTAGGTTCAACTTGACATAAATCTAAGCTTAACCAAAACCCAACTTAATTTAGACTTAAGTCAAACCACACTTAGGTTCAACTTGACATGAACCTAACCCAAAAACCTAACTTAAGTCTAACCCATATTAGACTTAAGTCAAACCATACTTAGGTTCTACTTGACATGAACCTAACCTAAAAACCTAACTTAAGTCTAACCCATATTAGACTTAAGTCAAACCATACTTAGGTTTAACATGACATGAACCTAAGTCTAACCTAAACCTTAGGTTCAACCTAACTCGAATCTAAACCAAAACCTAACTTAAGTTCAACTCATATTAAACTTAAGTCAAAATCTAAACCATAGGTTCAACTGACAATGAACCTAATTCAATTCAACTTGACATAAATCTTAGGTTCAACTGACAATGAACCTAACCAAACTCAAATCGACATAGAACTCAGAACTAAACTTAAATCGACATAAATCTCAAAACCAAACTCAAATCGAAATAAAACTCAAAACTAAACTCAAATCGACATAAAACTCAAAACCAAATCCAAATCGACATAAAACCCATAACTAAACTCAAATCAAGATCAAAACCTGAAACCAAATTTAAACAGACAAAAGTCGACATAAACCTTAGGTTCAACCCAAATTAAACCTAAATCGACATAAACTTTAGGTTCAATCTAAATTGAACCTAAATCGACATAAACCTTAGGTTCAACTCAATTTGAACCTAAATTGACAAAATTAAATCTAAATCAACATAAGCCTTAGGATGGACAAAATTGAACTCAAATCAACATAATTCCAACATTTCAAACATAAATCGACATAACCGGCATAAATTCAACATTCCAAACAAAACTCAACAAATTAGACATAAATCTGACATTTCAAACGAAACTCAATATAATTCAACATTAATCAATATTCCAAACATAGTCAAACATAATTTGACATTAATTAACATTTCAAACATAATTTAACATTAACTGACATTTTAAATCAAATTTAACAAACACTGACATTAACCGAGGTTAATTGACATTTCAAAAGAAATTCGACAAACACCGACATTAACCGAATTTAATCGACATTTTAAACCAAATTTAATAAATACCGATAGTAAATGATATTAATCAACATTTCAAACCAAACTCAATATATCTCGACATAAAATGACATAATTCTTAAAGTTCGACCCACATGGAACTTAACTCGACATAAAATTAAAAAATCGACAATCCAACACAAATCAATATTCAAGACAAATAAAAATTTAAACATAAACTGACATAAAACTAAATCGACATTTCAACCAAACTAAGACATCTGACAACTCTGGACCAACAGACACTTTGACCAGGTAATCTAAATATCTTGATATGACATTGTTTCTAACTTTATTTTCCTTGCAGGATGAAGACATGAAGTTTCATTTAGATTTTCTTTGCATGTTATAGGGTGTGCTAACTCTGCTTTGCAGGACGTCGACGACGGAACATTGGCAACAAAACCATGACTTTTAGGATAGCCACAAAGCATAAACTTTCTACAAAAAACAAAACAAAAAAATGACATGACAACAAAGATAACTGAAATTTTAGGGTAGCCACGAAATCTAAAATAAAACGAGAAAATCATTAACATTGACATCAACATGACATCAACATACAACGACATTTCTATACCACAACAAAATGATGACATGACACTAAACCAAAATAAATACATAACAAAATGACATGACAAAACCAAAACTTAAAACAAAAGGAAATCATAAACAAAATAACAAAAATAAATAAATAATGATATCTTCTTGACATCATAGAAGTTATCTCATAATATAATAATGACATCTTCTTATAGGAGATAAAATATCTCATGACAAATCGAGATATTAATCATGGCATCTTATGACATTACGACATCACATTAAGACATGACATAAAATGACATGATATTATGATTCACATTAAGACATGAAAAAATGACATGACACCACAAAACTAAAATTTAGAACAAAAGGGAATCATTAACAAAATAAAAAAAATAAATAAATAATGATATCTTCTTAACATCATAGAAGGTATCTCATGATATAATAACGACATCTTCTTACAGGAGATAAATTATCTCATGACAAATTGAGATAATAATCACGACATCTTATGAAATTACGACATGACATAAAACAACATGACATACAAACTACGACATCCCGACATGACATATGACATGATATACAAAATGACAAAATAACATTAAAACAAAAAAAACAAAACACAACGAAGCAACGACATACACCCAACATAAACAAAACTTTTGGTAGTATCGATTCTTCAGAAATGCACTGCCATAAAAACACTTACACTTTTTCGAGGATAAATGTTAACCTTAATCGGGAGTTTTCCTAGGCAGTATTAATTGCTCAGGATGTAATTAACTATAGGAGCTTGCTCCTATAGGAGATTAAAGAACTCAGGATAGGTATTTTACCTATAAAACCTCTCTGGTTACCCAAGATCTTCATATGATTTTCTCATATGAAAAACTTCAGTAATTACACAATCTGAAGACTTGTTCTATGAGATTATCATTTGATCTCCTTTTCTCTCAATCTCTATCATGATTAATCTTTCTTCAAATTCTCCAAAGACTTCTGACAATAAGTCTAGGAAGGATAAGAGCGATAGATATAGAAAGAGAGTGGCGACTCCTTGACATTGACATGATACATGAATTGACGGCGATGACATGCGATCCATATATTTCATCGCCATCACCACCAAATTACCCAAAATTTCCTAAATTACCTAAATTCCCCAAAAAATCATTCCAAATTGTTCCCCACAACCAAAATTGACCAGTTAATCCCAAATTTACTAAATTTCCTAAAAATTTTACCAAAACCTCCAAAATGACCCCTCTTGGCTCAAAATTCTAAAAATTCCAAAAAATTTCTAACAAATTCCAAAATCTCCCAAATGTTCATAATATCATTTTCTTCAACTACCACATGCCCCAATTTTGTCAATTTAGCCCAATTTAACCAAAAGCACCAATTTGACCCATTTAACCCAAAAGTGCCCAAATTAAACCAATGTCTACCTTATTGAGCCCAATTTTGCCCAATTTCAGTTCCAAACCTCAATTCAACATCTCCAATACGAATCTAAACCAAATCCAAGCCCGATTTGATCCTCATTTGAATTCAGTTCCCCTTGAAATCCAAAATCCCCAATTTTACCTAAATGATCCAAAATCCCTAAATTGACCCAATGTCAACCAATTCACTCCTAAATTTCAATCCTAAACTCTTCCTAACATCCATAAAAACAAAATGCAACATTAATTTTCCCTCAATTTAAACTCAAATTTCACCCAAGTCCTATTCAAACAAAAATACCCAAATTTGCCCTAAATTACCCATGAACCCAAATATGCTCAAATCCAATCCAATTCAACTCAAATTCTCTTCAAAAGTGTTCTAAAATCTTTATAACACATTCCTACACCAAACAAAAGATTTATTTTACCAAAATTTTGACCAAAATCGCATTCAAAATTCCTTTGAACCAAAATCCCCAAATTTTCCCTAAATTTGTCACATGAACTAAATTCCACAAATTGAATCCCAAAACCCTAAAATTTCCACCCAATTTCTATCCAAAACCCTTCATGACAATTACCTACATCAATTTGAACCATCAATTGAACCCTAGCCAGTAAACCCAAGCTTAACCCATGATGACCCAAATTGATCAAATCACAAAATCTCAAAAAATTAAGCATCCAAATCAATTTAAATTCACTCCAGTCCATTCTTAAACCCTTTCTGACAATCATATGCTTCAAATTGACCAATCAATTGGGTTCAACCACCACCCAAAGTCAAGCTAGCCCAACTTAAACCTAAGGTGACCTAATTGGACACATGATTCAAATTGAACCAAAGCTAGCCAAAATTGACAAAACCCACTTCATGGCAGCTAACCTTAGACCTCCTAGGACTGGTCTGACCTGACCCAACCCAAGCCCCTTTAGCCATGGACTAAAGGTCCACCACATTGGACCAATGGGTTTAGCCTTTTTGGTTAAGCTTAAGTCCCTTCTTTAAACCCTTGCATAAGTAACATCTCTGCCTAATTAAATTCACTGGGCTCCTCCGTCACTCCTCTTCAGCCTGCCAACCACCTAGCCCGTCCTTGCCAACCGCCAGAACTGCCAGAACAGGCACGCCTGAACGCTCCTCATGACCTTAAAACTCAAAATTGAGTCATGACAGTGACTAATCCCCTCACTGCCCAGCTGCCCTGCTCAGCCCTCGCCCTAAGCGGCTCAGAGCACTCATTACCTGGCCCTGAGCTCCCCTCTCCGGTGAGCTCTATAAATTGGCTCCTCCATGGCCAACTTTCTAGTACTGAAAAATTTCTCCACAAAACTCCCCAAAATTGCTCCCAAACCTAATTGCAACCAAGAGAAGAAGATCCATAATATTCTCCAGCCCTCAAACCCTTTGCCCAAGCTTGAGCTTGAAACATGACACTCCTCAAACCTCCACCAAAACCAAATTAACTTCACCCACACCATCCCCACACCAAGAGAAGGAGTTCCCCATTGAAAGCCCCATCACCAGACCACCCACTTGTACTATCGGTCAAACCTCCAAATCGCTCTTGGTCAAACTTGGGTCTAGGCAACTCACCTCCACCAGAGGCTCAATCCGGAGGCTCCTTGGACTCCAACGAATGTGCCGAGCACATCCAATCGAGGTGTCCCATCTTGAACCATGGTATTGAAAGTTCCACCCAACTTAATTTCAATGCACCATAGACATATAGATATGTTCGTCTAGGCAAGACGCGTTGATAGAGACCGGCCTCGCTTAATTTAGTTAAGTATCGAGCGAGATTTTAGGTTTAGAAGTTGGATGATTCATGGGTTAGGACGCCTGGAGATGATGACAGGGAGCCGTCCGATCTCGCGTGTATCGACTGAACGATGGAGTTCGAGCCGGACAGAACAGTAGGACGAAAAGGGCTCGCAGATTTCGATGGTGGCATCAAATAGGAGTGTGTCGCTTGTGCTTTCGACGCCTCCGAGGATACAGTCTGCGCTGAGTAGGATAAGTATAAAAATAGGATTTTCTGAATTATTTAAACCACATAAACTTTAAAAAATGTATATCTTAGCATAGAAAAAATCATAAAAGTAAACTATAAAAATCTTCTTGCTCAGTGAACAGAGGAGAATAATGTGGAATTGAAATCAAAATATTTTGTTATGTATTTGATTTCTAATTATTTATTTACTATCCTGAGTATTTCAATTCTCCATTAGCATATATATTTCACCATGGTGTAAGAGTATAGGGCTTCTGTAACCTCTGATCTTGAGAAAATTCTCTGATTTTTCCAAAGTCAAAGGCTATGTCTAGAGGGAGTTGTCTATTTTCTAAGTTTAGGGCCATTTTTTTAAAAATTAATTATGGAAATTAGCATGTTGATTGGAAAAATCTAAAAAAATTAGGGTAGGTTTCTTATGACCAGAGGGCCCTATGAAAATTATATTTTGAATTAACTCACTGAAAATAACCTTAATTGGATCAAACTCTTAAAATTGACCTTAAAATAACTTGGAGCCACCACAAATCAAAATGACATGAAATCAATTCTCCACTATGCTTTAGGGTTAGGAGAACCTCACATAAAAATTTCAAATCAATTGAAGTTAATGTAACCCAATAAATGAATTACTTAAGTAAGATGACCATATTTGGAATTAAAAAATTCACAAAACCTAAAATATGACTAAAAATTCACCAAATCAATTTTGGGAGTTCTTTGACATTAGAGGTGTCCAGAAAAAATAAAATTGTATTTTTTTATAAAAAAATTATTTTTAAGTATTTTTGAATATTTTAATAATTAAAAATTCATAAAAATCATAAAAATATTGAAATTGACCAAAATGTCACATTTGGTCCCGTAATCACTTGGGAACCAACAAAACATTTTTCGTAAGCCTGTAAGTAAAGATATTAAATTTTAAAGGCTTAAGGTAATTTTTAACATTTAAAAATGTATTTTTCAAGCCTTTCACTAAAATAATTTTAAAAATTGAAGGAAAATTTGAAAAAATACGAATTTGTTTCTCTAGGTTCTCTGACCTTAGAGAGATTTAGGAAAAATACAAAACCTAATTTTCCCCTCCAATTTTATTTTTATATTAATTAATACTCCAAAATTTAAAGTAATTCTAATAAATAAATTAAAATTCAAAAAATCACCAAAATTTGTAAAAGTGGTCCTCTAGTCATTAGAAACCTCCCATAATTTTTCTAGGGATAGAAGTTTCACCTTAGTCATGTTGTTAAATTTTCATTGAAAATCATTTTTTTTTTCATCAAAATAATTATATAAATTAAATTAAAAATAGAAAATTCACATTTTCTCCTCTGATGTCTTAATTAACATATGAGTGAGGTGACATAAAAATTTCAAATTCATTTGGGCTTAATTTAGTGAATGATGAGATGAACAAGCTTAAGAGGGTATAAGGGTAATTAAGGAACCTTAGCCTTAACTAATATTTAGGCTTAACCAAAGAGTAAGGGAAAATATTTGATCTTAATCTTCCCCTTGGATGATTGAAACATAGGGGATTAAGGGATGGAAACCCATTAATAACCTTTAATATTAAAGAAGAAATCTCAATTAATTAAATCATTAAGCTTTGGAAGTTAATTAAAGCATAAGTTGTTAAGGTTATAGGGTTTGATATAAGAAAACTCTAATTCTCTAAATTGAATCCCTATCTAATAAATTGATCAGATGCCATCTAACTTTTACTAATGAAACCATAAAATGATAATTAAAAAGATAATATTGAAATCTTATGGTTAAATTAAAACAACTTAAAATATTAAAATTAATTTGAAATAATTTAAAATTAAACTAAAACAAATTTAAAACATTAAGATTAATCTGATATAATTTATAATTAAAACATCATAACTAAATTGAAAAAATTTAAACTATTAAAATTAATCTAAAACACTATAATTAAATTAAAACAATTTAAAACATTAAAATTAATTAAACTAAAATGATTTAAGCAGTTTTTCTACTTTAAAAATTACTTAAAATGTTTAAAAATCAACTAAAACATTATAACTAAATTGAATCATTTTTTAATTACTAATTCAACTTCAATTAAGAATGGTTAAGTTCTTTAATGAACCAAATTGCCCCTAAAGGCTTTCATCTTTACAACTCTTAAAAGAAGTGTCAAATGAAACATCACCTTACTCATTAGATAATCAAACATCCAAGTTCACTGAGTAAGGATCAAAACTCAACTAAACCCCAGATGAACAATTCATCCACATAATGAAATTAATTTGGCCTCAAAATAATCCCAGAAGCGTTGAAAAAATGTTTAGGACTGTCCTGAGCACTTTCTCAATACAATGGGATGTTTTAGAAGAACAATAAAATTTCATTGTTCTTTGATGAAGAAAATCATCCCCAACACACCTTAAGAAATTCACAAGTGATAGGATTAGGATTTGGTAGACAACCAGAGCCTTCCCTTAGCTTTACCAAGGTGTTTCTTTCAAATATTTAAATGTCCTGACATGTGTTGTAAGTGCAGTTGGAAATGACGGGAAGACCCTTCAGGTACACATTTAAGTTTATTGTAATTTACATTCTGCAAGTTATTAAATGCTTGACTTCCCTGTAATTTATAAACCTGTGAAAATGATTGAACCCAACATGTTTAAACCACTTAAATTTTAATAAAAAAACAAAATAAAAACTACGATCATAACTAAATTAAATCGTCTCATTGGATGATTGGGAATCCCATGGATGAGGTAACCTACTTGTTGCTAAAGAGATTTCCCATGGTCTGGATGAAAGTGTGGAACTCATTCAGTTGATTTTAGCAAATTCATTTGGACTAAGTGAATTCGATGAAAATAGTGGTGCCAGGATGATGGAACCGTGGGATCTTAACCAGTTCCGCTTAATCAATTTTAATATTTCCCATAATAAAACATAAGACATTGAATTTGACGTACTAGAAAACTTTACCTCTGAACCATGACACTTCTCTCATCTCTTGATTGTCATTTCTTAGACTAAACCGTCTGCAACAACGAGGAGCTCCGAGCAAGCGCGGTGGGCAGCACAGCCATCTTCAGTCGCAAAATAAATCTTCGTCATCTCAACCCTTTCTTAGAAGTAACAACCAAGCCATAGGATTTCTAGGTAGTTTGCCATGTGCAACATAAATCCTCATTTCATCCTTTAGGCATTTGCATAATCATACTATGCAATCTAAGCCCTAACACTTTTTAGGACTCCGAGGTCGTCGTTCGTTACGACATAAACCCTCCTATCTTCCAGGCCATTTGTATGATTGTGTCATTCAAATATAAGCCCAAATTAACTAAAATTGGTACGATTGGAACACTAAATAATTCTTTCAAATCAAAGCCAAATCATAGGATAGTTGGGAAGCCATCAAAGTTAGCTTCGAATCCGTGATATCCCCTACCACACTTCCTTTGTATTCCTAAAATAATTGTTCCTAATTTAATTTATTCCCTTTTGAATTTCCAAAATCCAATCGTTTGAACCCTAAACTTTAAAATCCTTGAAAGCAGAACCACTGATCTTAATCGAGAGTTTTCTTAAGTGATTCTTTTTACTTAAGATGTAATTAACTATAGGGACTTACCCTTATAGGAAACTTTAAGAACCCAGGTAATATCAACCCTATTTCATCATTTGTAATAAATAGAGGAACTTATCTAATTATAAAACTGGTTTCACAGATGTTGACCTCATTTTGATGAGGTCTTTTGCTTCTCTCTTTAGTACTTAGGATCTAGCCTTAGGCTTTTCCTTTGACTAATCTTAGACAACTAGAAGTGGAACCCACCCTTTAGAAGTTCAAACACCTGTTCACTCCCTGCAAACCCCACAAGCTTGATTATAGACCCCTAATCACCTAGAGGGTTGAAATCAAATGTGGATGTTTAAAGGATGAGTTCCCTATAAGACTTCTTGGCCTTATGAATACCCTGGGTGGCCTGGTCTGATGAGGCTTGACTTGCACATACACTACACTCTCACACGCATTCCAAGTCCTAAAAACACACTCTCACCCAACTTGACTTCCTGACTCATGTAGGTAATTCATATGGATGATCCTTAACCCCTAGGCCCCTGGCTAAGAGGGTTAGGAACAACATAGTGAATGCCTCAAATGAGTCCTCTCATGGCTCATATGGGCTTAATATGGCTTCATCGCTCAACCAAAGTGATTCCATTCTACTCAAATTTGATCAATCTTCATTTTTCCAAAATTTCAATTTTTGACCCCCGGGGCCCTACACCTACTAAACCTACCAAAAGCCCCTTGAAACTACCCAAAATTTACAAAATCACCTAAATTACCCAAAATTCCTCAAAATCAATCCTAAGCATTTCCCCCCACTCAAGCTGATCATCCATAGCCAAAAATACCAAAAATTCCAAAAGTACCCCCCAATACCCTCCAAATACCCAAAATGCCCTTCTTAGCCCAAAAATCTAAAAATTCCAAAAATTCCTAGAAAATTCCAAAAAATCCCAAATATTCCCAATTTCATTTTGTTTAACTACACCATGGGCCAATTTTTCCAATTTACTCCACTTTTACCAAAACCACCAATTTGGCCCATTTTAAACTCAAGTGAACCCAATGTCAAACCAAACCACCCAAATTGACCTCAATTCTGGTCCAATTCAATTCTAAACTTCAAATCAACATCCCCAATATCAATTTAAACCAAATACAAGTCCAATTTGTTTGAAACTTGAGCCCAATTTCAATTTGAAGCCTAAGGCCCAATTTTGGCCCATGACCTAAACCTAGCTCAAACCAATTCAATTCAACTCCAATTGGCCCCAAATCTTTTCCAAAGCCTTCCTAACACCCCCATAAAAAAAACTCTAACTTGATTTGCCCAAAATTTGAACCTAAACTCCACCCAAACCTAACCCAAAACAAAAATCCCTTAAATTGACCTAAGCCCAAGCCTAATCCAAATGGGCCCAAATCCCAAAATCAAAGCCCAAACAAAGTTGAAAACTATTTGAAACACTCCCATGAACATTTCTCAACATTAATTTTACATCAAATCCAACTTTAGCCCAATTTGGCCCACCTTGGCCCCTTTACCAAAAGACCCCACATTAAACCTAATTCAATTCAAAATCTCTTCACACTTGTTCCAAACCACTCATGACACATACCTAAACCAATTGCAACATTTATTTAGCATGATCCTTCACAAAATTTCCATCCACCAATATATTTTCAAACCTAAAGGCCCACTTTCTTAAACCATTCTAAAAGCCCACTTCCACCAAATCCAAAAGCCCAAAATTCATCCAAAGCCCACATGACATTTCTCTACACCATCCATTCAATTAAAATCATCCCTAAGTCCTAAACCAATGATCAAATAATTACAAATAAAGCTTCATCCAAATTTCCACCAAAAATGCCAAAATTCATAAAATCCCCTTTTATGAAACAAGCCAACCTTTTGCAAGCCAAATGTAAGCCAAATTTGAGCCATTTACAAGCCATATGAAGCCATGAGAGTTTTGACACCTCACCAAGCCATTAATGGCAAGAAGAGGGGACCCTTTCCTAATCTTTCATTAAGCATTTTTAACCATAGTCATGTCACACTCTAAACCAAGCTTAGCCACCTCACCATGGATGGAGACATCACCACCCCTTCCAATCTGACCTAAATGATTCCCTCAGCTCAAAATCAGGTCTTGGGGAGGTGCACCAAGCCTATTTCCATGGATTGACCAAACCAAGCCCAAAATACACTCTCCCCCATTCCATTTTAATCAAGCTTTTTACACATGTCAAAATCCAATAGACTTCACCAAATTCAACCCCTGACCCCACTGAGTCAGATGGTGACCCATGCCTGGCAGACCAGCCACCACAGCCGCCAGAAAACACCATGGCCGAGAGCTCCATGTGAGCCAAAAAAATCAATTCTCCCTTGCTGATCTGTCCCAACCCTAATGGACACCAGAGCTCTTCTTCTTCTCCCCTGAGCAGTTGATCCCAGCCTCCAATTGCCCCTGGGAAGCCCTCCAGCCATGTCTATTTAAACTCACCACCCTCTCGGCCAAAAGAAGAGATGAACCAGACCTTAAGGAAATTCTGCCAAAATTGCTCCAGGACCTTCTCCTAACCTAGAGCAGTTGATCCCCGATGTTCCTTTCGCCCCTAATCCCCATTAACGTAGCTCAATTTCCGAGTCGAAAATCCACCCAAAAAATAGGATGCTTCACCACAATGAGCCAATCTCCAAATCGATTGGTCCTACACCTTCACCGGACCAAGAGGAGAAGTTCCTCGACAAAAGCCCCCTCACTGTGCCGGCCATTGCTTCCGGACCTCCAAGCTTTGTGATCGGCCTTGGTCACTTTCATACCTGAGACAATTCTCCAGAGCCAGAGACTTCATTTGGAGCTTGCCTGGACTCAATAGAAGGTGACACAACTCTCAGATTGAAGCTTCACTTCTCTGAGCAAAGTTATGAACTCACTCTTCCTCCCGAGCTTCCAGTGATTCTCTATTTTGTTTGGGTTAATTTCATAGCCTATAAACTGTATGGATGTGTTCGTCTCTTCAAGAAGAATCCATAGAGCATAAGAACACGAAAATCCATTGAGAATCGAGTGAGATCTTAGGGTTTTAGTGTGGATAGTCACGGGTGCACACCAGTCGTTGACAATGACCGGAGCCGTTGGATCGCGCGTGTATCGAGCGGACGGTTCAGATTACGCCGGACCAGGGAGTATTACGTGAATCGCGAGCCCCCAGAGCACTGAGTCGGATGGCGGCGTCGAATAGGAATGCACCGCGTGGGCTTTCGGAGCTGCCGATGTTGTGCTGGCGCCGCGTGGATAAGTAGATAAATAGGGTATTTTTGAATTATTTAAATGCCTAGAACTTCAAAAATTCATATCTTGGCATAGAAAAATCACAAAAATAAAATAAAAATACTCTCTTGCTCAGTGAACAGAAGAGAATAATGTGGAAAAGAAATCAAGTTAATTGGATGAGTATTTTATTTTTAATAATTTATTTATTATTTTCAATATTTTGATTCTTTATTTGCATAGAAAATTCACCATGGCATGAGACCATAGGGTTTTCAAGCCTCTGATCTTGGGAACATTCCCTGAATTTTTCAAGGTCAGAGGCCATCTCTATGAAAAGTTATTGAATTTTCAATTTCATGTCACTGTTTTAGGTAGTTTAATTTCAATAATTAGCATGTTGTGAAATAAATTCTAGGAAAATTTTGTGATGTTCCTTAGGACTAGAGGACCCTATGAAAAATATATTTTGAGTTAATTCATTCATAATAAACTTAATTGGCCTAAACCCCTAAAATTGAATTTGAATTAATTAAGGTTAACCACACATCAAATTGACTTGAAAATATTTCTCCACTGATCTTTAGGATCAGACAGACCTCATATAAAAATTTGAAATCAATTGGACTTGATTAACCCTACCAAATGGATTGATTAAGCCTCATAAGCAAAATGAAACTTTAAAAATTCATAACTCCAAAAATACTTTTCAAAAATTCACAAAAAATGGTTTTGGGGCTTCTCTGATATCAGGGGAGTTCAGGAAAATTAAAATTGGAATTTTCTAAAAAATTTGATTTTTCAGAATATTTAAATATTTTAATAATTAAAAAAATAATAAAAATCATAAGAATATTAAAAATCATAAAAATGTCACATTTTGATTTCTAATCACTTAGGAACAAACCAAATATCTTTCCTAAGTCCCTAGGGTAAGATATTGAATTTTAAAGGCTTAATGTAATTTTTAATATTAAAAAATGAGTTTTTTAACCTTTTTCACTGAAATAATCCTAATAAATCAAAGAAAAATCAAAAAATTATAAATTTTGTTCCTCTGAACTCCATGAGGTCAGAGAGATTTAAAAAAAATATAAAATATATTTTTCAACTTTAATTTTATTTTATAATTAATTAATCCTCTAAAACTCAAAATAATTATAATAAATAAAATATAACTCAAAAAATCACAAAAATTGGTCCAAGTGGTCCTCTCGTCATTATGAACATCCCATAATTTTCTTCAGGACAGCAACGTTTCCTTGGTCATGTTGTTGAATTTTCTTTGAAAACCCTTATTTTCTACTAAAAATAATTATATAAATAAATTAAATTTAGAAAAATCACATTTTCTCCTCTAATGTCTTAATTGACATGTGATTGAGGTGACATAAAAATTTTAAATTCATTTGAGCTCAATTTAGTGAGTTATGAAATAAATAAGCTTAAAAGGGCATAAAGGTAATTAAAAATTCTAACCCTTAATTAAAACTTTAGGTTTAATCAAAATGGGGAGGTAAAATATTTGATCTTAATTTTTTCTTGGATGATTGAAACTTAGGAAAATTAAGGGGTAGAAACTCATTGAACATTTTGAAAATATCAAAAATGACACTTTAATTAATTAAATAATTTAAATTTTGGAAAGAATATATTTAAATTTGGATCATTAAAATAGAGATATTATTAAGAGGACATTTATTCTTTAATTTAAAAATCCCTAAATAAGTCACTTTAACAATACTTAATTCCCAATTAAAAATTAAAATAATAATCCAAATTAATAATTAAAATTAACAATTAAAACTAAAATTAAAATGAAAATAAATTTCAATAAATTAAATTAAATTAAATCAAAATTAAATTAAATTAAATCAGAATTAAATTAAATTAAATTAAATTAAATTAAATTAAAATTAAAATTAAATTAAAATTAAATTAAATTAAAATTAAATTAAATTAAAATTAAATTAAATTAAAATTAAATTAAATTAAAATTAAATTGAATTAAAAATTAAATAAATTTAAATTAAATTAAAATTAAAAATTAAATTAAAATTAAATTAAATTAAAATTAAATTAAAATCAAATTGAATTAAAATCATTTAACAACAAACCTAAATGAAATCATTAAGAATAAAATCTAAAATAATTTGAACACTATTCCAAACTTAAAATTATTAATTAAAATCTTATAATTAAATTAAAACACTTTAAACCATTAATTCAAACTTTTAACTAATTATGATTAAAATTTTTGATAAACCAATTTGCCCCTAAAGCCTTTAATTATTTTAACACTTAAATAGAGTATTAAGTGAAATGTCACTTCATTCATCAGGTAATCAAATACCTAAGTTCACTGAGAAAGAAACAAAGTTTAACTAAACTCCTGGATGATTAATTCACCTGTTTAACTAAATTTACTTGGACTTAAAACAATCCCAGAAATATTGAAAAGATGTTTAGGACTCGTCCTAAGCACTTCCTCAATATGACAGGATGTTTTAGAAGAACAATTGAATTTAATTGTTCTTTGATGAAGAAAATCATCCTTAAAACTAAACCAAGAACCTAGACATCATAGGAGATGACTAGTTATAGGATTAGGAATTTGGTAGACAACCAAAGCCCTTCCCTTAGCTTTACCTAGGTATCTTTTGAAATATTTAAATGCCTTAACATGTGTTTTAAGTGCAGCTTGGGATGACGGGAAGACCTTCCAGGTATGCTTTTATTTTATTGCAATTTACTTTAGTGCAATTTACTTACATGCACTGTACTTTACTTTTCTTGCATGTTAAATAAAACTGTTGCATGTAAACTAAAACCTTTAGGGTAGTCCCTGAACTGAAACCAAAACTAAATTAAAAGTCATTACAAGATAAAATTCACCGCCACAACATTTCAAAATATAAAATAAATCAAAATTTAATCACAAAACGTAACAACAAAACTACAACTACAACTAAATTAAAACGTCTCGTTGAATGATCGGGAATACTTCGGATGATGTAACCCATGTGTTGGTAACGAGATTTCCCACGGTCTATATGAAAGTGTGGAACTCATTCAGTTGAGTTTAGCAAATTCATCTGGACTAAGTGAATTCGATGAAAATAACAATGTCGGGATGACGGAACCGTGGGATCTTAATCGGTCTCGTTTAACCAACTTTAAGATTTGTTTTAATTAAAATATTAAAAACACTTGGACTTTAAGATTTTTTCTAAACCAAAACACTTTTCTCATCCCCCGATTTTCACTTTCCAAAACTAAACCTCGCAACAACAAGGAGCTCGGAGCATGGTGGGCAAAGACGGCCATCGTCATCACAGAAAACTCGGATCTACACCAGCTTAAACCTTTCTTAGAATTAAATAACCAAGCCAAAGGACTTCGAGGTAGTTTGCCTAGTGCAACACAAATCCTCGACTTTTTGTTAGGCATTTGTATAATCATGTTATGCAAATTAAGCCTTAACCGGTCTTAGGACTTCGAGGTGGTCGTTTGATACGACATAAACCCTCACATCTTCAAGGCTATTTGTGTGATTATGTCATACAAATATAAGACCTAAATAAATAAAATTAGCAGGATTGCAACATTAAATAAATTCCTAAATTGAAGCCAAACAATAGGATAGTTTGGGAAGTTGCCAAGATTCTTCTTGGATCCTCGACTTCTCCTATTTTTCTTCCATTGGACTCCTGAAATAAACTGTTCCAAATTTGATCCATTCCCTTTTGAAATTTCCAAAATCCAATCCTTTGAAAACCTTAAGCTTTGAAATTATTGAGAGCAAAACCATTGATAATTATCGAGAGTTTTCTTAAGTGATTCCCGTTACTTAGGATGTAATTAACTATAGGGGCTTGCCCTTGTAGGGAACTTTAAGAACCCAGGTAATATAAACCCTGCTTAATTTCTTTATATTAAGCAGAGGAACTTGTCAGCTTATAAAATTGGTTCGAAGACCAAACGGATGTCACAAATCTTCTAGTTTACTTAATCGAGCCCCATCGTCAAGCAGTGTGTCTATTCTTCAGGATAGATACACGATTTGTGATGCAGTGCTCGTTTATATAAACTATTTTGGATTTGAGATCTGTTTGATATTTCATATCTTAAAATTTTCATACTCAAAATTATTTTCAAAATCAAATACTACTTTCTAAATTATATATATATATATATAAATTAAATTTAAAATCTAAAAAATTCACCGATAACTTCTGTAGGCGACCCCTTTGCAAAACACATAACCTAAAAATATGCCGACAACAAACTGAAAAAATAACGTATATTCTCTAGTTTATTTAGTTGAGTGTCACTATTCAAGTGGTATGTTTACCCTTCGAGATAAATGCATTACTTGTAGTGTTACACTCGACTAATCAAAACTATCGAATGTACGATATCCCATTTCATTTTTTAAAATTATATTACTATTTTTCAAAATTATACCCCATTATTTTAAATTAAACTTTTTTAAACCTAAATTAAATTTTAAAACCTCCTTTTCAATTTTATCGGCCGACACAAGGTTAATCAGATAGATACTTTTAATGCAAGAATTTGACTTTGTGATAGTAGATAGGAGAAGAACTGATAATCAAATACCTATTCATTTTTCTAGACTGGAACAAAATGAACTATCTGAATTTGAAAAGGAAATTACATAAACTTTCCATGATGAACACTTTATAACATTCGGAAATGAATACCTTAATATGCTGATATTGTGAATTCTATTATGAGTAACATTTTGCCACCTGAATTAACATTCTAACAACAAAGAAATTTATATATGATGCTAAATTTAATTTTTGGGATGAACTATCCCTATTTAAACAATGTGAGGATCTTATTATTAGAAGTTATGTGCCATATGAACCAATTATTCAGAGATGTCATGATTTAGAATTTGGATGACATTTTGGAACTGATAAAACTGCTCATAAGAGTTTACAATCTGGATTTTATTGTCCTAATCCTTTTAAGGATGTATATAGATATATAAAATCATGTGATCAATGTCAGACAATAGGTAATATTTCTAGAAAAAATTAAATGCCTCTAAATTTTACATTAGAAGTTTAGATCATTGATGTTTGGGGATTGAATTTATAGGACCATTTATTCCTTCATTTGAAAATTTATATATATTGGTTATTTTTTACTATGTCTCAAAATGGATTTAAGCAGTTGCTTTACCTAGATGTGATGCTCGAAATGTTCAAAATTCTTAATGAAAAAAATTTTTACAAGGTATGGAATGCCGAGACTAATCATTACTAATGGTGGATCTCATTTTAAGAATAATTTGATTCAGAGTTTTGTTGGAAATTATAATATTATTCATAGAAAATCCATTGCTTATCATCCTTAAACTAGTGATTTAGTCTATTCATGAAATTAAATGAATTTTGGGGGAAGCTGTAAATTTTCACAACTTTGACTGGTCTGTTAGATTACATACTGCATAGCATATAGGACTGCTTACAAGACTTCAATAGGAATGTCTCCTTATAGACTAATATTTGGAAAGACTTGCCACTTACATGTAGAATTAGAATATAAAGAATATTGGGCGATAAAAGAGTTAAATTTTAATTTAAAGAATGCAGGTGAGAAGAGATCAGTGCAATTAAATGAATTGGAAGATATTAGAAATGAACCTTATGATAATGATAAAATTTACAAGGAGAAGATAAAATTATGGCATGATTGGAAGATTATAAGAAAGAAATTTGAACTTGGAAAGAAAGTGTTGCTTTATAATACAAGCTTAAAATTATTTCCTGAAAAACTTAAGTCTTGGTGGATAGGACCTCTAACAATTATAAAAGTTTCACCATTTGGAGCTATTGATATTAAAGATTCTAAAACTGGAAAAATATTAAAATTTAATGGGCATAGATGAAAAAAATATAATGAGGGGAATCAACCAAATTTTAAAGAGTTTTTAATGTTAAATCATCCTGAATAACGTGGCAAATTTTTAGATTTTAAATATTTTTTAATTTATTTATTTCTTTTATTATCAAAATACAAAAATATAAAATACAAAAACATTTATAAAAATAAAAATAAAAAAAGAGATTTTATTTCTTGCTATTTTATTTTACTTTTTATTTGCTTTTTATGCGTAGTTAAGGATCTGAAGGATTATTACCTTTAGACTCTAAATTAGAAAGAAATGTAAGAAGAATTTAAAAAGGAAAAAAAATTCAAAAATATCAAGAGATGGCTAATTTACATAACAATTTACAGAATCCAATTGAAATTAATGAACAAAATGTTTATAAACCATTAATGGATTATGCTAACCCTACAGCTGATGAACTTCATACTAGTATTCAAATACCTGTTGTAGATGCTAATTCTTTTGAGCTTAAACCGTTTATTATTCAAATGGTTCAAAATAATCAATTTGTGGGAACACCAAATGAGGATCCAAATTTACACCTTGCTAGTTTTTTAGAACTTTGTGCTACCTTTAAATATAATAATGTTTCTGATGATGTTGTTAGACTTAGACTCTTTCCTTTCTCTTTAAGAGATAAAGTAAAGATGTGGCTGAACTCATTAGCAACAGGTTCTAGTAAAACATGGGCTGAAATGGCACGAAAATTCCTTGCCAAAAATTTTCCTCCTTCTAAAACTACTAAATTAAGAAATGATATTACTTCGTTTAGTCAATTTGACGGGGAGACAATTTATGAAACATGGAAAGATTTAAAGAACTGTTAAGAAAGTGTCCTCATCATGCTTTACCTGATTGGTTAATTATTCAAACATTTTATAACTGACTTATTGGATCATTGAAATCAATTATTGATGCTCGTCGTCGGAGGTTCTTTAATGGCTAAATCATTTGAAGAAGCTTATACTTTAATTGAAGAAATGGGTAACAATAATTTTCAATAGCCTTCTGAAAGGGTTAATCCTAAAAGAATGGCAAGTATTCATGATAATGAAGCCTTTTCTATCTTAGCTTCACAAGTAGCTGCAATATCTAAGAAATTAGATAATTTTGTTATCAATGTATTACATAACAACTCTGCTAATATTGAAGATTCTAAAACGATTGAAACTTTGCAAGCTATTGCTAGTAAAAATAACCCTTATTCCAATTATTATAATCCTGGATGGAAAAATCACCCTAATTTTTAACTGGAATAATTCACAACAACAATGGGGTAATAATCAATCTCATCCAACTAGAAATTAGAATAATCAAGTAAATTCAAACTATAAACCTCCTGGATTTAATAATCAACAGAAAAAGTTATCTATAGAAGAATTAATTTTACAACTGAGTAATCAATTACAAAATCAAAACACTACTATTCATAATATTGAGAATCAAATGGGACAAATCGCTAATTTAATTAATTACAGACCTCTAGGAACACTTCTTAGTAATGTTGAAATCAACCCAAAAGAAACTGGAAAAGAACATGATCATGCTAAAGCTGTACAACTTAGAAGTTGAAAGGAATTAAAAGAAAGAATTCAGGATGAAATTGAAAATGAGATTGAGGTTGAAGAGGTTGAAAAACCTAAAGAAACTCCTTCTCCTAGTAGAGATCATACTGTTATTCCTATTAATGTGGAAGTTGAAAAACCACCACCGCCTTTTCCTTAAAGACTAAAACAGCAGAAGCTTGATCAACAATTTTCTAAGTTCTTTGAAATTCTTAAGAAACTTACCATTAACATACCTTTTGCTGAAGCTTTGGAACATATGCCAACTTCTGCAAAATTTATGAAGGATATTTTAAGTAAGAAACAAAAATTTGAAGCTTTTAAAACTGTTGTATTAAGTGAAGAATGTAGTGCAATAATTCAAAAGAAATTACCTTAGAAACTTAAAGATCCTGGAAGTTTCACTATACCTTGTGCTATTGGAGAAAAATTTTGTGGAAAAGCTTTATGTGATTTAGGAGCAATTATTATTCTCATGTCATTTTCTATTTTTCGAAGGTTGAATTTAGGAGAGATTTCTCCCACCACTGTAACCCTTCAGTTAGCTGATAGATCTATCACTTACCCTAAAGGCGTTATAGAGGATATTCTTGTTAAAGTGGATAAATTTATTTTCCCTGTGGATTTCATTGTACTTGATATGGAAGAAGATAAAGAAATACCTATTATTTTAGGGAGACCTTTTATAACTACCGGACGGGCTATGATTGATGTGCAAAAAGGAGAATTAACCATGAGAGTTAATGATTAAGAGATTAAATTCAATGTCCTTAAATCAATGAAGTACCTTGACAAAGAAAAATGCTATCGAATGGATATTATTGATTATAAAATTGAAAAACATAATCGAGAAAAATGTAAAGTCATTTCTGAAGAAAAAATTGAATTATTAACTGACGAAAATGAAGAACTAAAAGAAGAAGAACTATCTAAAGAAACTCATTATATTAAAAATAACTGGGAAGTTTTGGACATAACTCAAAATGATATACTTTTACCCTCAATTAAAAAAGCCCCTGAACTGGAATTAAAAATGATACTTGAACATTTAAAGTATGCTTTTCTTGTAAATTCATTAACTTTACCTGTTATTATTTCTTCTAAACTAAGCTTAGATCAAGAAGAAAAATTAATAGGAGTGTTAAAGAATTATAAGAAAGCTTTTGGTTGGACTATTGTTGATATAAGAAGAATAAGCCCTTCCATCTGTATGCATAGAATTTTAATGGAAGAAGATTTTAAACCTACTATTGAACCTCAAAGAAGATTAAATCCTATCATGAAAGAGGTTGTTAAAAAAGATATTTTAAAATGGTTAGATGCTAAAATTATTTATCCTATTTCAGATAGTCAATGGGTGAGTCCTATTCATTGTGTTCCGAAGAAACGAGGAGTAACTATCATTGTCAATGATAAAAATGAACTAATTCCTACAAGACAAGTTACTGGATGGCGAATTTGCATTGATTATCAAAAATTAAATAACACCACTAGAAAGGATCATTTTCCTTTAGCTTTCTTGGATCAAATGCTTGATAAATTAGCTAGACATTCATATTTCTGTTTTCTAGATGGATATTCTGGTTATCATCAATTCCCTGTCGCTCCTAAGGACCAAAAGAAAACAACATTTACAAGTCCTTATGGAACATTTGCGATTAGAAGAATGCTTTTCAGTTTATGTACTGCTCCTGCAACTTTTCAAAGATGTATGATGTCAATATTTTGTGATTTGATTGACAAAGGAATTGAAATATTTATGGACAATTTTTCAGTTTTTGGAACTTCTTTTGAATCTTATTTGGAAAATATTTCCGAAGTTCTGAAAAGGTGTGAAGAAACAAACATAGTTCTTAACTGGGAAAAATGTCAATTTATGGTCACAGAAGGCATTGTACTTGGTCACAAAATTTCACAAAAAGGGATGGAAGTTGATCAAGCAAAAGTGAAAATTATTGTTGAACTACAACCACCTACTACCATTATCGATGTGAGAAGTTTTCACGGGACATGCTCGGATTTTATAGAAGATATATAAAGGATTTTTCTAAAATTGCTAAACCTCTTTGTCATTTATTGGAAAAAGAAGCTAAATTTGAATTTAATGAAGACTTTGTTAATGCTTTCAATATTTTAAAAGAAAAATTAATAACTGCACCTATTATTATTGCATCTAATTGGAATAAACCTTTTGAATTAATGTGCGATGCAAGTGATTTTGCAATTGGAGCTGTATTGGAACAAAAATATGAGAAAATTTTCAAAGTTATATATTATGCTAGTAAAACTCTTACTGAAACTCAAAGAAATTACACTACTACTAAGAAAGAGCTTTTATCTATACTCTATGCCTTCGATAAATTTAGACCTTATCTTCTCGGTACCAAATGCATAGTTCATACTGATCATTCCGCTATTAAATATTTAATGTCAAAAAAAGATGCTATACCTAGACTGATAAGATGGGTTTTACTTCTACAAGAATTTAATTTTCAAATAGTGGATAGAAAAGGAACTGATAACCAATTTACTGATCATTTATCTAGAATTAAGAATGATATTAATATTGAAGAAAACATAAATGAGAAATTTCCTGATGAATAGTTATATGTTATTCAAGGATGCCAAACACCTTGGTATGCGGATATTGTTAACTATTTAGTTAGTAATATTCTACCTTATGGATTGAATAACAAATATATTAAGAAATTTAAAAATGATGCTAAATCTCATATTTGGGAAGATCCTCATTTATTTAAATTGGGAAGAGATTCTATAATTCGAAGATGTGTACCTTTTGAAGAAACTTTTGCTATTATTCAAAAATGTCATGATTCCGAATTTGGAGGACACTTTGAGTAGATAAAACTGCATTTAAAATTTTAAATTCAGGATTTTATTGGCCTACCTTGTTCAAAGATGTGAGACAATATGTGAAAACATTTGATCGATGTCAAAGGATGGGAAATATATCTAGGAAAGATGAAATGCCTTTAAACTATATATTGGATGTTGAAATTTTTGATATATGGGGTTTAGACTTTATGGGACCATTTGTACCATCATCTGGAAAGATTTATATTTTATTAGCAGTTGATTGTGTTTCAAAGTGGATTGAAGTTGTAGCTTTACCTAATTGTGATTCTAAAAGTGTTTCAAAATTTTTAAAGAAAATGATTTTTTCAAGATTTGGAATGCCTAAGGTAATTATCACAGATGGTAGAAGTCATTTCAGAAATATAAGAATTTAATCATTACTGGAAAAATTTTGAATCAAACATAGAATTGCAACTGCTTATCACCCACAAACAAGTGGAATGGCTGAAGTATCAAATAGAGAAATTAAAAGAATTTTAAAGAAAAATGTTAATCCTAAAAGAACTGATTGGGTTGATAGACTTGATTTTGCATTATGGGCTTATAGAATAGCTTATAAGAGACCAATCGGAATGTCACCTTACCAGTTAGTTTATGGTAAACACTGTCACTTACCTGTTGAACTTGAACATAAAGCTTATTGGGCGATAAAAGAGTTTAATTTTGATTTGAATATCGCAGAGAAAAATGATTATTACAATTAAATGAGATTGATGAAATAAGAAATGAGTCATATGAAAATGCAAAGATTTATAAAGAGAAAATGAAGATATTACATGATAAAAAGATTTTATGAAAAATATTCGAGCCTAGACAAGAAGTATTATTATTTAATACTCGTTGAAGACTTTTTCTTAGAAAATTAAGATCTAAATTGATGGGACCATATATAATTGAGAAAGTATACCATTATGGAGCTGTGGATATTAAAGACCCCAAAACGAGAAAAATAATATTAAAGTTAATGGATTAAGACTAAAGCCTTATTTTGGAGACATAAAATGATTTATAAAGAGGCTTATGAGTTGAGTCTACCTGATTAAAGACTTAATAAGGTTGGGCTGACGACGTTAAACCAAGCGCTTTGTGGGAGGCAACCCATAGTTATTTTTGTGTGTTTTTACATTTTTAATGTAAGGTTATGCCTCGGTCTTGACTAATTTTTTATAACTTTAGAAAATTGGATGCTAACAAGTATTTATTGACTTAAGCTAAAGATTATCTCGAAGTATATAAAGTTTGGACTTTGTATCGCTCCATTTTATATGTGAGTAAAAAGGAGATCAAGTTAATCTTCATTATGATTGTTTATAATTTGAGTTAATTTTAATTACTGAGTTTATATTGATCTTACCATTTTAATCATCAACTTTGAAATTTGACGTTAGGCAAAACAGAGTCGAACATGGTTCCGGCGCCTAGGCTCCAAAATTCGGCGCCAAAGCGCCAGAGTAGACTGTGTATCGATGGGTCAGGAGCCTAGGCGCTAGTTTTGGCGCCTAAGCACCACAGTTACTGGGTCGTGTAAAAACAAAAAAGTTTCAGTTTTTCACACGATTTTCTCCTATAAACTACCCCATCTTCGTTCCCAATCCCTAAGCAATCATAGATACGACCTTTACACTTCATTCTAGAGGAGATAAGAGAAGATTTTGAAAAAATGGAGAGAAGAAATCATGGAGAAGAGGCTAGAGACAAGTGTTCTAAGGATCCTCAACCTTTCTTCAATGGTTTTATTGCTGTTAGTTTGGAGAAGTTTTTGATTCGCCTAGATAAGTTTGAAGCAGAATTCAAAAGTATTGTAGATCGCCTCCATGAGATGTATCATCAAATCGAGCATCTGGAATGGCAGGCAAAGCTTCAATTCGATCATCTAGCGGCTTATCAAGACGCTCAAGTAGAGATGTATGCGAAGAACATATGGATCGACGAGAAAACGGCTGCAGATTTTCTAAGGGTGTTAGTGTTCTTCCCAAGTTGGCCGAGTAATCTTCATTGCAACGAGAGTGGAAATTTTAAATTTGAAGATTAGAGAGTAAATGTAGTTAGATCAAGACTTTATCTAGTGTGTCATTGCATCGATTTGATAAATTGAATGTGTTGTTCGTGTGTTTGTTTTATTGTTCAATGTGTGTTGTATTTGCTTTGAAATTGTGTTGTTTGATTGTTTGTTAAGACGTGAATCTTATTATTATACTTATCTGTAATGTATTGAGCCCGAAATTGAAGATTATGAATGGAAATAGAAGAATTTGACTTAAACTTGTGTTTAATTGGTGGATTTAATTTATAATTTTTAAAATTTTTAGAAAATATTTTGGAATTTGGAAACTGAAGCAATACTCTTATATGAGTAATTGAAAGTTGAAGTTTTGAGTTTTGGTGGAAAATTAAAATTTTAAAACGATTTTTCTGAAAGGAAAGTCTGGCGCCTAGGCACCAGAGTTAGGCGCGTAGGCACCGGTTCGGCCTGCTAATCAAATATTAGGATTTAAACCCTCATTAGCTATTGCCGATGCCTAAGCTTCATCCCCTTCCTCTTTTTCGCAAAAACCTACCCCCTAAATCCATCTAGAGGCCAAATCATCAAGTTTTTGAGCACGAAATCACTCAATTTCTTCATCTTGAGGTCAGATCTACCTTCTAATCCATTTATTTTTTATTTCTACCATGGATTTTCCTATTTTTACTAAAAACCAAAATTTTGGAGAAAATTTTTTATTTTTATAAATTTTTCCATGAATTTTTAAACTCATTTTAAGTTTCTCAAGCTTAAAAGTGTTTAGTTTATTTAATTCCTTATGTTATTTGTATTTTCTTTCACGTTTAGATGACACCTAAATCTAAGCGCGGAGAAGAACGAGAAAATTTCGATCGTAGCAAGTTTGCTACTGCGGCAGCATACTTTCGTTACCACGAATTTGCAACTTTGAGGAAATTTATCTCGGAGCACAGTTTTTACAGTCTTGGAGAGATGATCGAGAACACGATCGTTGCACACAACTGGCAGCGATTCTATTATTTCACTGTCGTTGCTGTTATTCCTATTGTAAGAGAATTTTACGCCAACTTTATGGATGCGGAAGACTATGAAGTCTTCGTTAGAGGTGTCGGAGAGGGATTCACTCCGGAGCAGATCAACATTTTATATGGCCTATCACCTACTGTCGAGTGCTACTATCATGGTCTATCTCCAAGTGAAGGATATTTGAGTTCTTGATCATTGCATATGTGACTGATGGCACTGGAGCTTGGAAGATCCGGAATGATAAACGGGCAAACTTTAAATCTTCTAAGTTGAATGGTATTTCAAAGGTCTGACACTATTTTATTTCTGCTAGACTACTTCCTTCCAACCACCTGAGTGAAGTTACCAGAGATAGAGCTATCCTGAACTACTACATTCAAGAAAGGAAGTAGATTGATGTTGGCAGCATTATCTATGATTCTGTAGAATCAACTGCACGATCCAGCATTTCTGTGGGATTAGGATTCCCATGTTTGATATATTCTTTATGCGTGAGCGATGGAGTTATTGCTGATATTTTTGATGAGAAGCTGAAGACTACAAAGCCTATTGGGTAGGAGAGTGTTAGTATTTATGATCGTCTTCGCAGGAAGAGATCTACTGCTCCTTCTACTTCTGTACCTACTTCAGATGGTGCTTATACTTCTAGACCTTCTACTTCTGCTAAACCCCACCTAGTATTTGGGAGACTATGGATGAGAGGTATTCAGAGCAGTAGAATGTGTTACATTTAGCTCATTTTCACATAGATACGATCGATGTGAAACTTGATCATCTTGCTGATTTTACCCATAGGAAGAGCAATTATGATGCTGATTATGATGAAGCTCTTATTATATTCCTGAAGGGAGAACAGTCTGTTCAGTTCCCTACTTGTTCTAGATTTACACCTTATGATCCGAAGAAGACTAAGGATTTTTCCTTTGGTGACGATGATGATGATGATGAGGAGACTGCGAGTGATGATTAGATTGTCGAGATTATGTTCTTGTTTTATTTGTCTGTGTGTTAGACTTAGTAGTAGTTTTGTTGATGTTAGCTGTACTGATGATTGTCGTAGTATTTAGTTATTGATGTTGTTCTGTTTCTATTATTGTGATTAGTATAGTCATTTAATTTAGCTACTGATATAAAAATTGAACCTGCTTACTTTTATATATGCTTCATTATTTCAGTGATATTCATAAAAAACATGTGTAGAAGTAAATTTTTCTTCGTAGATTGTTTTTACATACTTAAAAAATTCCTTTTTAAATTATGTATTTCTTTCTCTCATACTTTAAAATTTTTCATGATATACCAAAACTTAAGTTTGGGGGAAAGGAAAATACATGCAAATTTAAATTTTTTTCTCCTTAAGTGCTAATATTTTCTCTAAAAAAAATATTAGCATAACATAAGGAATGAAAAATCTATTTAAGATCACTTTTTTTTTTGAAATTATAAATAATTTAGTAGACTTTACCAAAATTTTAATAACTTTGATTGATTTTAAAAATAGAATTATTCAACTTAAAGAAGAGTATGATTAAGAATTTTTTCTATTCATGGTAAAGATATTTGAATTTTAAAAGTTTTAAGAAATCAAGAATTATAACTTGAAAAAGAAAAAGATTGAAAGTCTTTTTGAAAACTATTCATGTTATAGTAATTAAGTGAAGATGTAAAAGTTTGTAAGTATAAGTTAAGGATAGTGAAGTTCAAAATCATTAACAGGCTATCCAGATACAGTAATCCTCACTGTGAAAAAAAAAGAGAAGCTTAAGGAGATGCCTAATCAAAAATTGGCTTCACATGAATTATCTTATAAGAAGAAAACTAATTACATATTTTACTTAATTTTTATGCATTCTTGTTTATTAGAAAAGATTTTCATGAAGATCTTTTTCTTGTAAATAATTTATGTGATCTTAATATAATAAACTACAATTATTTTAAAAATGAATGAAAAATTTTGAAGTCTTACGATTTGGTAGTTAAATATTCT
Organism: Papilionanthe hookeriana x Papilionanthe teres; assembly: GCA_022702705.1. Taxonomy (NCBI): domain Eukaryota; kingdom Viridiplantae; phylum Streptophyta; class Magnoliopsida; order Asparagales; family Orchidaceae; genus Papilionanthe; species Papilionanthe hookeriana x Papilionanthe teres. Next base: position 17,409,617 of record CM040428.1, on the reverse strand, counting down.
TTAAATTCTTAAAATTAAACTTAGTTAGTGAAATTTGTTTAATGATTTACTAAAGCCTTTATAAAATCAAAAATTACAAGGAATCTTAAATATTTACCTTTTATTCCAATTTTTATACATTTTATATAGTAAAAAGGGTTACTTGAGGACAAGTAACGTTTAAGTATGAGGGATTTTTTATCCATAAAAAAATACCTATTTTTATGACTTTATTTTTAAAATTTTAAGGATATTATGCTTTAATGAAAGGTATTTTTTATGTTTTTAGATGCAGGCGATGTAAAAATGTTAAAAAAGAAAAAAAGATGAAAAAAGAGCAAAAAGGAGCAAAAAGGAGCAAAAAGGAGCAAAAATGGAGCCAAAATGCAAAATTGCCAAAATAATGGGTCTGGCGCCTAGGCGTCAGAATTCGGCCTCTAAGCGCCAGCTCGATACCAAAATAGTTACGATTTTTTAACTACTTTGGGCAGTTATTTTGACAGTTAGAGCGGTTATTGGACCTTCTAGAAGACTAGCAGTTATTCCTGGATTATAGGACATGTGATACATTGTATCTAGACACTTGGAAATGGTTTGGATCATGAAGAGGTGCGATCCAATGTGAAGAGGTGCGAAGAATTGGATGTGGAGTCCAGCGCCTAGGCGCCAGATGCCGGCGCCTAGGCGCCATACACAGTTTCTAGAAGATTCATTGAACTTGGACACATTTTGAAGAGATGCTTTAGGCAACCCTTGAAGCCTATAAATAGGAGGCCATTTCTACAGAGAAAGAGGCCCCCAATCAGAGAGATAATTTTAAATATAGGTCCACACTTTTGGTTTACTTTCCTTCATAAATTAGTGAGTTTATTTTATTTAGAGTTTGTATTGAGAGTTTGGAAGAGTTGGTGCTTTTGAAGTCTATTTCACATTGGAGTCAGTAAAAATGTTTAGTTGGAGAGACACTTGAGATAAGTATTTGTAATTTGATTCAAAATTTTATTTATATGTTTTGTTATTTAAATTCAATGTGTTCTGAGTAGTTACTTTACTTTCTCCTTTGAATTATGAAAAGATAAATAAGATAATATAAAATTTTTTGGAGGATTAAAAACTAAATATGTTTAAATGTTGTGATGATACTAATACCGGATCTTAATTTACTATTTAAATTGGTCATTTAAGTTGTTAAAATCTGTTGAAGAATTTTGAGACCTAGAAGGAGATGAATTCTTAACTAGTAGATATCACATGAATCCTTGGGTAGTCGAAGGCCTTGTGCCGGTTATTCAAGGTGAAGTGCAAATAAATAGGAAAATATTATTCAATGGGCGTAGAATTAATAAATTTTTAGAGTGACAGACTAAATTCTTTTCATTTGGTTTATAGAAAGGGAACGGGTCAATAGTAGGGTCGACCATAGCCACCCTTGGACATCTAGTAGTCTGAGCCTAGATTAACCCATTCTACTAACAATGCATCCAGACCTAATCTATAGATTAGCAAATGTTCTTTATACTATCGAGCAAAGTTAAAGAATAGGAATGCTTCTATTTGGCATAATACCATAAATTTATATTCTCCACGAATATTACATTATCTAAAAAGTCTTGGATTAATTGAAAGGAAGAAAGTTCTTTGCTTATTATTATTTACATCACTCATTATTTTAGTACTGCTTTATTCTACATTTAGTAAATTAAATATTAAATTTATAACTTTAAAAGAAATACATAAAAATAAAATTAAAATATTTAAAAATCTATAAATCTCCTCGTGGGATCGATACAGGGGTCTTTATTTAAAGCCCTATAATACTTGAAATGATACATATACTTGCGTAGTACCTCTAGTGTGTAAAATATTTTCCATAAAATTATATTTATATACACTAGCCGCTATTATTATTTGGGTCAAAGTATTGGCTATAACATATTTTTGGAAGTATAAATTACTGCGTTATTTGCGGTCAGGTCAGTTACTAAAGAAAAAAACTAATCACAGTATCTGTAATAGTTTCACCTGACTGGGAGAAACCATTTGAATTAATGTGTGATTCTATTGATTATGCTATTGGACCTGTTCTTGGTCAAAGATATGATAAAATTTTTAAAGTAATAAACTATGCTAGTAGAACTCTTAATGATGTTCAAATTAAATACACAGTTACTGAAAAAGAGTTACTGGCTATTGTGTATGCTTTTGATAAGTTCTGATCTTATTTAATTGGTACTAAATGTATTATGCATACTGATCATTCTGCTATTAAATATCTGATGCAAAAGAAGGATACTAAACCAAGATTTATCAGATGGGTACTTTTAATGCAAGAATTTGATTTTGTGGTAATTGATAGAAAGGGAACTGATAATCAAATTGCTGGTCATTTGTCGAGACTAGAATATCATGAATCATCTGACACCGACAATGAAATAACAGACAGTTTCCCTGATGAACAACTTTATAATATTAATGAGTGGAAAATACCTTGGTATGTTGATATAGTTAACTATATAGTAAGTGATATTTTGCCACCTATGCTAACACTGCAACAACAGAAAAAATTCATTCATGATGCAAAAGCATATTTTTAGGATGAACCATATTTATATAAGAAATGTAACAATCTTATTATTAGGAGATGTGTGCCTTATGAAGAAACTGAATTGATTATTCAAAAATGTCATGATTCTGAATTTGGAGGACATTTTGGGATTGACAAAACTGCGCATAAAATTTTGCAAGCTAGATTTTATTGGCCTACTCTCTTTAGAGATGTTTATAGATATATCAAAACTTGTGATAGATGCCAATGAGTAGGTAATATATCTAAAAGAAATGAAATGCCTTTGAATTTCATGTTAGAAGTTGAGATTTTTGATGTTTGGGGATTAGATTTCATGGGACCATTTATTCCTTCATTTGAGAACTTATATATTTTGATTGCAGTTGATTATGTATCAAAGTGGATTGAAGCACAAGCTTTACCTCGTTGTGATGCTAAAAGTGTTACAAAATTCTTAATGAAAAACATTTTCACAAGATACGGTATGCCAAGAGTGATTATCACTGATGGTGGATCCCATTTTAGGAATAAATATATTCAGAGATTGGCATAAAAGTTTAATATTGTTCATAGATTCTCTACTGCTTATCATCCTCAAACTAGTGGTTTAGCTGAAGTTTCTAATCGTGAGATTAAACAAATTTTAGAAAAGACTGTAAATCCTAGTAGAGTAGATTGGTCTGCGAGACTGGATACTGCATTATTGGCATACAGGACTGCTTATAAAACTCTTATTGGAATGACTCCTTATAGACTTATTTATGAAAAAACTTGTCACTTACCAGTAGAATTGGAGCATAAAGCATATTGGGGGATTAAAGAATTCAATTATAATTTGAAAATTGCTAGTGAGAAGAAATTGTTACAATGGAATGAATTAGAAGAATTAAGAAATGAATCTTATGATAACGACATAATTTATAAGGAAAAACTGAAGTTAAGACATGCTCGGAAGATTAACCAGAAGAACATTAAACTAGGATAAAAAGTTTTGCTTTACAATACAAGGTTAAAGTTTTTTCCTGGGAAATTGAATTCTTGTTGGTTAGGACCCTTTACCGTGACTTAGGTTTATACTTATGGAGCTGTTGAAATTAAAGATCCGAAGACTAGGAATAGATTTAAAGTAAATGGACGTAGATTAAAACCATATTTTGAAGGTAAAAGACTGAATTTTAAAGAAGTTTTAATGCTCAGTCAACCTGAATAACACTTGAATAGGTCGGGCTGACGACGTTAAACCAAGCGCTTTATGGGAGGGAACCCATAGTTATCTTTATTTCTTTGTGTGTTTATTTGAATTTATTGTTATTTTGTAGTAATATTGAATTCTACTACTTGTATTTTCCCTTTAATTATTAAGAATTTGGATCCATAAAGAAAATTTGGAACGTATTTGACCACGACATTTTTTGTGCTCAATTTTACCTAGGGCGCCGACGGCTTGCTCGACGCCGCCGACGGCAGAATTTTCCCAAGAATTCTGGAATTTAATTGCACAAGGCTCGTCGACGGCACCATCGAGGCCGCCGACAGCGAGATTGGCGAGTGGGTAGTTTTTCGATTTTGAAATGATGGTTTTTGGCAGCTTTTAGCGTATTTGTCCTATATAAACTTCCACGAACGGTTCCTAAACACTTCAATTCCCAAGAATGAATGGAAACTTCCTTGAATTCCTCTCAAATGGCTTCCAATTTAGTAGATTACCCAAGATTTCAAGTGTACAACTGGATAAAGTACGTCAGTGCCGAGGCACAACGACTTTTCAACAAGGTGATGTCAAAGAGAAGGCTAATCAAGGAAAGAAGATTTGTCAATCAAGGATTAAGAAATTCTTGGTCAGCAATTGAAGAAATGATCGTGCGGCGAAGATGGGAAGTATTTTGCTATACTACTGCCGCAGTAGTCGTTCCAGTGGTGAAGGAGTTCTACGCCAATTTGCATGGAATCAACCAAGGAAGCGTCTATGTGCGAGGTAGGTGGATAACATTTAATTCTGGATAAATTAATGAATTATACATGCTTGAGAATGTTTCTGTTTGCCATTATTTGAATTTCGTGCGGACAAGAGATAAGATGAATGAAATTTACCAATATTTGATGGACGAAAAAGAAGACTGGGAAGTTAGAGAAAATGGGTACTTTAGTTTTTCTACAACACTTTTTAATCCTATTTCAAAACATTGGCACTGTTTCATATCTGCGAAATTATTACTGACGATGAAAATCGGTAAAGTCACCAACGAGAGTGCTATATTTAACTACTGCATTCAAATGGGATGGCCAATTGATATTGGATCAATTATTATGAAGTCTATGTTTAGCTTGATCGTTCAAGGATCATCTCAAGGGCTTGGACATCCTTCAACAATATTCTCAATATGCAATTTGTTTTAAGTATCGTACGAGATTTGGGAAAAGGTATTGCTACCTTGGAAACCTTTAGACCCAACCCGTATATTCCCAGCCAATAATGAAGCGAATGATATGGGCGTGATTATGGATCAAGCATCGCAAAATTCTATTCCTATTCGACCTCTAGTAGCAGACAAGAAACTAATGATCTTGCACAAAATCAAGAATCTGGAGAAGCAGGTACAAAATTTAACGAGTAAAGTTAACAATATGTCTGATTTTTTTGATCATATTAATTGGAGGATGAAAGAACATTTTGATCATACTGGGCATTTTGAAGCGAGTTTGATACGCTTAATGAGGAGGATTGGATGAATTGAAAAAGATTCAATTGAAGAATTCTCATTCCTAACTTTTTATAGCCTGTTCGTCCATGTTCAAGCGATGGGTGATATCAGAGGAGAAACCAGCACTGATTGAGGGGAGTAGTAGAATTGATTTACTTTATTTGTTTCATTATGTTGAACTAGATTTGAACTATGCTTGTGTGTTTTCTTTGTTAGTTTGATTTTTAATCTCAGTATCGTTGAGAATATGTTTGGAATGTTTGTTTTCAGCATTTTGAGTGTTGTGGCTTGGATTGCGACGCTGTTTAGATGAATTTAGGTTGAGGAAATACCTGCTTATGTGTGTTATGTAATGTGTATTGTAAACACTGAGATTTAATATATAATTGTGAAGTTTGGTTGTGTGTTTATTTGTGTTAATACATCACTTAATCACTTAAAATATATGATTAAAATGATCGAATGGATGACAACGAGGCTTAAAATTGATCGAAATCGTAAAAATTTGAAAAATGATCAATATTTGAGAAACTCACCGATGGCGCGCTTGAGGCTGCCGACGACGTGATTTTCTCGAGGCTATTGGAATTAAATCCATTGGAGGCCGCCGACAGCGTAAATGATCCCGTCGATGGCAAGATCCAAAAAATTACCTTTTAACCGCGATTTTGACCGGTCAACCACCACTATTCATCGTCTTCTTTCCCGATTTACAAAAATTTTTGACCTAAGGCTTTATAGATCTTAGATTTGGAGCGATTTCAACACATTCTAACACTGGTTTCATCTTCCCTTGGTAAGAGCTTCCCTCTTATGTAAAAATTTTTTTTTTTCACCATGAATTTCTTCCACATTAAGAAATTTTGAAAAATTTAAAAATGTAGAGAAAAGACTTGGAAGGAATTCATGGAACTTGATTTAGATTACTTTAAACCACCTTTAGAAGCCATTGTATTATTATTATGGAGTTTATTTTAGATTCTTTGTAATTTTGATAGATTGAAAAATGGCTCCACGTCAAATGAGGAGACTTGAATTCGATAAGACTCGATTTATAAATGCTAAAGCACAATCGAGATACACTTCAATCTTCCAAGGAAAGAAGTTTATTCAAGATCGAGTTTTTGATAATCCTGAAGGAGAGGTGGAACGAGTCATTAGAGAAAGGAGATGGGAGAAGTTTTGTTACACTAAAAATAAAGCTGCTATTAAAGTTGTAAGAGAATTCTATTCTAATCTGACTCAACTTGAGGACGAGCCTGTCCAAGTAAGAGGATTTTCTGTCGATTTTAATGCTACCCGCATTAATTCTTTTTACGAGCTTCACGATTATTATTCTAGAAAGTATGAAACATTTGGAACTATGGAAGGTCTGTTAGACGGTGTTATTGACTTTCTCACTGATGGGAATGGAACTTGGAAATTTAAGAATCGTGAACGGATTAACTTTCCTCTTTCCATGATGAATGCCACAACTAAGACTTGACATTATTTCATTTGTTCGACTCTGCTACCCACCTATCACCATAGTGAAGTACCGAGAGACATCTAATCTGAATTTCTATATTCATAACAATAGAAGTATAAATGTGGGGAGAATAATTTACAAGAATATTATGGCTACGACGAAGAGTGAATCAAGTGGATATTTAGGACATCCTGACCTAATTTATACACTTTGTCAATTATCTGGAGTAGAAGCTAATGACGATGAAGAATGGTGTATCCTATGAAACCCATTAGTAAAGCTAATTTGAAAACTTATGAATCCCATGAGGAATGGAGATCTGGGAGTAGGAGCAAGGCACCTTCTACTAGTAGAGACACCCATTCTACTAGTTATGACCTCTTGCCTCTAGCTCTCCTACTCTTTATGATTTGATGAATGAGATGACCCTGCAGCAGAAAAGTTTTGAGAAATTTGATGAAAGGCTTAGGAGAATTGATCATAGGATTGAAGGTTTAGAGCAGAGACATGATCACGATAGTGAGTATCTTCAGCGGCGCTATGATTTTTAGATTTCTTATTATGATGCTCAGACTAGATACTACAGAGGTGAGCTTGTTGTCATTTTTCCTGAACGCCCCCATTATACTCATTATCAACCCAATCCAGCTACTGACCAGGGAGATGAAGACATAGTATGGGATTTTGAAGGCTGATCTTTGTGATGTGTGTGATGTATGTGTTTGTCTTGTTGTAGTACTTTCATTTTTATTATTTGTATTCTATGGACCATGTTTTGTTTCTAAGATATGTGTTTAGTTTTGTATTTGTATTTTTACTTTTGGACTGTGATGCATGATTACAATTGTAATTATGAACTTTTAAGTTAAAAATAGTAGACTGTTTGTTCTATGTTGTGAAATGCAAATGTTATTTTGTACTATCCTATGTAGTGTAGTTAATTGTGGTAGTTAAATGTTTTAGTTTATATACTTGTTTTAAAATTTCATTACCTCAGCAAATTCTCCAAACTGTTATATGTGTAGAAAGGTTTTAATATTACAGGTCAGTTGAAGTTAAAAATTTTTTAGAAGAACCTGCAAAATTTCAAAAGACAAAAATGCCTAAAGTGCAAAGGTATGATGTATATTCAGAATTTTTCTTTCCACCCTGTATTATTTCTATTATGGAAAACTTTAAGTTTGGGGGGGAGAAAATTATTAACTATTATGTGTTCTCAATTAATATATTTTTAAAATTTATAATATGATTTTTGTGATAAAATTTAATTCAGATAACTATATTTAGATTTTATCTAAATATTATAAAAGAATCAAAGAAATATTTTTGGTATTGAAAATTAATTTTGTAGGTTAAGATATTTATTATAAGAGGATAAGAATATAGTTAACTATTTAAAGTAAAGAAAACTATATTTTAAAATATTAAGAATTTTAGGAATTTAGTTGAGAAAGAAAAGATTGGGACTCAATGATGTAAAAACTATGAATTACATATAAGGTAAAGAATGTTTTAAAGTTTCAAATTTAGGAAAAGAAGAGTGAAGTTCAAAATTATTAACAGGCTATCCAGATATACTAATCCTCACTTGAAAAAGAAAAGAAAACAGAAAAAGAAAAGGATTGAAAAACAATCCCTGAAAAAGAAAAGAAAAATATATAGGATTGAAAAGCAATCCAAATTAAAAGAAAAATGAAAAAATAAGTGAAGAGAAGCTTGAGGAGATGCCTTATCAAAAATTGGCTTCACTTGGATTAACCTAAAGAGAAAACTAAAAACATTTCTGAACTTATATTTATGACTAGTTTCTTTACTAGTAGTGTCCTCATGAATTTCCTATCTTCTGAATATTCTAAGTGAATTGATATTGCAACATATAGTCATTCTTGAAATGAATAAAAAAACTAGAACTCTTAGAGTTGATGACTAGATAGCCTTACATCTGCAAAGTTAATCTAATTACTTGAAAATCTTTCTAAGAAGTCTTACAATGATATTTATTTAAATCAAAATTATAGTATTTTTGAATTAAAATTTTACCACAATGAATCATAACTTTTATGTAGTACTAAAGATTACTTGAGGACAAGTAATAGTTATGTTTGGGGGATTTTGACCCAATGAAAAAATGTTAATATTTTCATGCTTATTTTATATTGATTTTAATGATATTGTAGTTTAAAGAAGGGTTTTTTTGATGATTTGTTGCAAATATGAAGATTTAAGGACAGTGAAGCGAAAATATGCAAAAAGGAGCGAATTTGGAGCAAAAAGGTCCAAAATTATGAAAATTTGATCTAGGGCGCTGACGACGTGCTTTCTCGAGAGTTCAGAATATATTACAAGGGAGCCCGCCGACGGCAAAGATCGAGGCCGCCGACAGCGGGGCTTATGCAGAAGGGTCCAAGGCTAAGTATTCTAGAAGGCCACCGACGGCGAGATCGGCGGTTCTCTCACAAGGTGCATTGAGTGTGGACGATTTTTGAAGGGATGCTTGGAAAACTCTTGGAAACTCTTCAACTATTTTAAAAGGAACAATTTGGGGCAAAAAAAAAAGGGTCCACTAGCGTCTATTTGTGTCCACCACGTGTCCATCTAATCCATTAGAGAGTCAAATGTGTGAGTCTAATGAGTTCATAGAGTTTCTAGAGTGTTAATTAGTGAGTTCAGATAGTGATATTTGTGAGGAATTTTTTGAGAGATTGTAAGAATGGAAGGGAAGTGAGAGATTTCTTCCTCATTATTGTTTTGAAGGAAAATTTTGCGTACTGCAAAGAAAGGAAGAGATTTAGAGGAACTTTAAGGAGTTTGCTTGGGGAGGAACTTAAGATAAGTTGTATTTATTTATTTTAGTTTGTAGAACTTTCCTTTTATATATGAAATCCAAGTTTTATCATATCCTCTCCATGAAATCTGAGTAGTTTTTCTATTTTTCTCATTATTTTGATATTTATGTGAAATGGTAAATTGAATTAGTGTGCCAAGAAAGTTTAAAGAAGTTGTGATAATCTTTTACTTAAATCTTAATTTACTTTCAATCTGGCCAATTGATCAGTTAAAATATGTTGAGTTTAACAACTAAAGTAAAGATTACATCCAAGATTCAGGGAGGTCAAAGTCCTTGGAAGTAGGGTGCAAATAAATAGGGAAATAATATTCATCGGGCAGAGAAATGGAGATTTAGAGTGACAAACTAAAATCCTCAATTCGGTCCTATCGTTTGAGTGTTGAAGTGTAGATGTTAGCCCTCAAGTGAGGGGAACGTGAGAGCTCCGAAGTGAGAGCCGGTATCATCCCAGCCTAGCCGCAGATTTAATAACCAAGCATAGGATTAGTTAATATTCTTTATGCCTGGACCAAAGGGTAAAGAATAGGTATGCTCCTATTTGGCACAACATCATTTTAACTAATTCTAATTATCCATTCACTAAAATTTCTTAACAATGGAGAAAGATTCTTGCTTATATATTCGAACTTCACATTATTAGTAGAATTAGTTATCTATTAGTAGAACTAGTTTATTAAAACTTCATCTTATTTTCGATTGCATATTAGTGACAGATAGGTAATTTCAATTTCCAAGTTGTGATTCTGAATTGATTTCTAAAATCTTAGTTCATAGCCTCTAAAATATTCCCTGTGGGATCGATAACCAGGACTCCACTAGAGCCCTGTATTACTTGAGCGATACGTATACTTGCACTGAATAGTAACTCTGCGATAAAGAAAATAGTATATACTTGTTACAAAAAATTAAAATTACGCTAAGTGCACGAAGTGGTTCAAAGACCAAGGCACCCAAATCGGTATGAATGAATACATACTTGGATAGTTCACAAGAGCCCAACAACACTTCTAGGAGGTTCACCAGAGTCCTTTGAAGATTCTATAAGCACCTCATTGAGACACATCTCCTAGGCAAAGGAATTGAACTCTTCTCTCAAACCGAGCTTGATTTGGGCTTTCACGAGAATACACTTGATTTCATAGGCATGTAACCGTATAGATAGTTTCATCTTGACTAGATTCAGCTATAAGAATAAACCAGAAATGATATGGTTGAGTATAGGTAAAGATCTTAATTTTATGGTGTGGACGGTTTACAGTTAGGTCAGTTGGGGATAAAGATCAGGAGTCGACCGATCATGCGTGTATCAGATGGATGGCTGAGATGGCGCTGAATGAATGAATTGAGCGTAAAGGGCGGGCTACCGAGGCAGCTACACGGATGGCGACATCAAATGGAAGAACACCACGTGGAGCCTCGGAGCTGGCTAGGATAAGTGGCGTCGTGCTGGATAAATAGTAAATTAGTCTTTTCTTATTTATTTCAATCAGGAATCCTTAGAAAATGCGTAACTTAGTGTAGAAAATTCATAAAACTAAAAGAAGAGTACCTCCTTGCTCAGTGGACTGATGAGAACAATGTGGAAATACCAATGGAGTTATTTGGCTTGTATTTAATTTTAAATTAATTAAATACAATAAAACTTATTTAAATCATAACATATCACAAACGTTTCACCATGACATGAGGTTTGGAGGGCCTATAGGCTTTATTAGTAGGGATCTTCTTTGATTTTTCCAAGGTATGAGGACATCCCTCGCTAGAGATATGTAATTTTCAGTTTAATCCCTCTATTTTAATTTAAAAATTATAATAACTAAGATATAAATCAGAAAAATAGAAAACTTATTTTAGTAGGTTCACTGTGGTCAAATGAGCCTATGAAGAATATAAAATGGATTCAACTAATTAAGAGTATACTAATTGTAATTAACTCATTAAAATTCTTTAAAAAATTAAACAATTAAAGCATAAATAGGAAAATCACAAAAATCATTCAAAACTGTAAATATAAATCATGTTATCTCCTCAAAAAAATTTTGAAGTCAATTGGAATTGATTTGATCACTAAAATGAATTTTCCAAGTAAAATAGCACTTTTGGCATTAAATTAATTATAATAAATAAAATATATTTAAACAAATTATAATTGGTTTTAAGAGTTCCTAGTGACTAGAGTGACTTGAGAAAATAAAATTGGAACTAAAATAAACATTACGTTTCTAAGCCATATATTGAATTTTAAATAATTAAAAATAATTAAAAATCATTAAAAATAACCAAAATCACAAAAATATAAAATTGCACGAAAACCTCACATTTCATTCCCTGGTCACTTGGGAATAATTAAAATATTTTTCCTAATTCTATAAGTAAAGTTATTTATTTTTAAAGGCTAAAAAATGAATTTTCCATAATTTACACTAAAATAATTGTAATAATAAATGAAAAATTATAAAAAATGAAATTCACTCTTCTCGATTCCTTGAACTCAGAGAGATTTATGAAAAATATAAACATTAATTTTCCACTTAAATATGATTTTATATTTAATTAATACTCAAATTAAATAAATAAATATAATAATTGAAATACCTTCAAAAAAATCATGAAAATTATCCTAGATGGTCCTCTAACCTAGTGGAATCTCCAATAATTTGTTTAAGGATGGATAGTTTGTTTTTTGCTATGTTATTGAACTAATATTGAAAATAATTTTTTTGTATTAAAATAATTATAAAATATTTTAAAAATAAGAAAAACCACATTTTCTCCTCTGATGTATTAATTGAAACATGAGTGGGGTAATATAAAAATTTGAAAATCAATTGAATTGAATTTAATGAATTATGAAGTGATAGGCCTTAAAGGGTAAAAATGGTAATTGTATAATTTAAGCCTTAATTAATATTCAGCTAATACAAAGAGTAAATGGGTAATGAATGAGCTTAATTAATCATTTGGAAGATTGAAACATAAGGGACTAAAAGATGGAGACCAATTTCACCATTTTCACCACAATGGCATACTTATAATTTTCCTAATTTTCATAATTTGGAAGATAATTAAATTTGGTGATACTAAAGTGAGGGATTTGTTTTTAAAAGATAATATATCACTAATTTGGAACCCCCAAACTAATGGTTTAATGATAATTCAATATTTGATAAGTATTATGATCACATCAGTTAACATTTTCAAAATTGCAAAATCTATCCTTTTAGTTCTTAAGGGCTTAGTAGTAAACTTAGTATGACTTAAATGATCTAATGAGGTTTAGAAGAAGAAATTTAATCAATTTTGAACTCTTTTTGAAAAACACTACTAGCCCAACTTTAATAAAATTGGTTAAGTTCATTAACAAATCTTTTTGTTCTTAGAGGAATTCACCCACATAATTCATAAGTGAAACATTAAATGATAGCTACCCCAATCCTAGGGAGAATTAGTACATCAGCTTATTGAGCACAGGGTTAAGAAATACCATTAAACATCAAACTATAATGAATGAATGATTTAGCAACATAATAGGTTCAAATGAACTCGATACAGTTCAAAGGATTGTGAAGTGTTAAGGGTGTTGCCCGAGACTTCTTCATGGTCTTTTGGATATTTTAGAGAACAACTAAACATATTATGTTTTGCTCAAAAAGATCATCCAATGAATAGGAACCCTAGGGTTTGGTTTTTCTACTTTCCTTCTTAATTTCATGTAAAACAATATATACACTACCAGAAGAGGACTGGTACGCTTTTACAGTTTATTTACAGTACTTTTCTTTATTTTGATTTACCTTCCAATACCTTTTATTCTCTATAAACTAAGCCACCTTGCATGTTAAAGCAAAAAAAATCAAAAACAAAATTCACAATAACAAAAAAATGAGACAACTCTAAAAATTAATCACAAACAAAATAAAAAGATAACAAAATTAATAAACCATCTTTGGATGATCGGGAATCCCTTGGAGGAGGCAACCTATGGCTGCTAACAAGATTTCCCTCGGACTGGATGAACTTATTGAATTTATTTATTTAAGTTTGTTATATTCATTTAGACTAAGTGAGTCCTAAGAAAATAGTGGTGTCGGAATGAAGAAAATGTGGGATCCTAACCAGTGTCGCTCTTATCAACTTAATGTCCCCCTTTAATAAGACGTTTAAATAATTATGGCTACAAAATTAAACTTGAAACCTACACTAAAACTTGAACTCTAAACCAGATACTTCTCTCAACTTTCTCAATTTGACACTTTTAAACTTAAACCTGCTTTAACTATGGGCAGAAAGATGAGGCATGTAGAAGAACATCTTTAAGGGAGCAAATGGGTCTACAACAGAAACCCTTCTTATAAATAAACAACAAGCCATAAAGACTTTAAGTTTGTTCGTCTAGCACGACATAAACCCTCAACTTATCTTCTAGGCTTTTGCACACCGTGCAATATGAGCCTTAACCCGTCTTAGGGCTCCAAGGTTATCGTTTGATATGACATAAATACTCTTATTTTTTAGAATATCTGCATGATCAAAATCATGCAGATTTAAGCCCTAAATCATAAAAATTGGCAAGATGAGATATTAAATAAGATCTCTTCTAAATTAAAGCCAAACCATAGGGTAGTCTATGATGTACTGAGGTTTTCTTCAGGGTCCGTGAAATCTCCTAGTTTTCTTCCTTTGGATTCTGAAAATAAATGTTTCAAATTTGCACCTTTCCCATTTGAATATCCTATTGTCCGACCATGAGAATCATAAATCTTTTATTCATGAAGGCATTATTTCATGATCTATATGGAGAGTTTTCTTAGGCGACATCAGTCATTTAAGATGTAATTAATTATAGGGGATTGCCCTTATAGAAAACCTTACCCAAGTAATATAAACTCTATCTAATCTCTTATATTTGATATGAAAACTTTTCAGTCAACATAAATGGTTCGTAGACCAAAACGAATGTTATAGGTTCTTTAGTTTATTTAGTTAAGCCTTGCTAGTAATTGATGTGCCTATTCTTCAGGGTAGATGTCTAACTTGCAGTTTAGTGCTTGTTTATTTAAACTATTGCATTTATGAGATCGGTTTGATTTATTTTTTCAATTTAAAATAATTTTTTATAAAACCTATATATATATATATATATATATATATATATATATATATATATATATATATATATATATATATATATATATATATTACATCCAAACTTCTCAATAATCAACAATGGACTCTAGTCTTTTTTCGACATAGGCATATTCATAAAGAAAACTTTCTATCTCTATTGTAGGAAAAGTCTAGGAAGATTACTAACCAAAACAAAACTTAAATCACAGGGGCCTAGGTCTCATATCATTTAAAGAACTGAAATTTTTCTCTACCGTTACTTTTTTTAATATTTCTCATCCTTTTTATCTTTTGTTTTTGCTTTTGAGTGGCATATTAGAAGATCATTTTATGTCTGTGGTCTTAGTAAATAAGATTAAGATGTTCTATAAACTATAGATTCACCTCTTAGAATAGTACTTATCCATTTCCTCATAGTATTGATACGCGGTAATATTTAACCACATTATTACTTGACACTTATATTTATGTTATTTGAGCAACTTGCTTTACCTCAACTTTTCATCCCATTTGTCTCACGAATGACCTAAAAAGAATTTGATCCAAATGATTAGATGTGGCATTCAAGGAATAGTTACTCATGAGAGATAGAGATATTATCCTGAAATGGATCTAATCACTTAGATGATGAAATCTTTGTGATTTATGGACTTTCAGAATAAGGATATTTCTCCTTACCTTACTAATATAAGATAAGAGCTTTCTCTTTATTCTAAGGTCTAGTAACCAGATGAGAGGACTCTATGATAGCTAATTAAATCTCAAGAATTACTCTTGATAACACTCTTGATTGAAGTTATGCTTTAAATATCTCTTATTCATCAGTAAGTTTTTGTTAGATAAAAGATTTTGAAGACTTGGATAAAAGGAAAAGCTTATGTAAAGGCCAAATTCACTCGAGTAATTTGATTTGGTTTAGTTAATTTCAAGTTTAATAGTGTATTTTTAATTTAGCTTAAATTAGGTTTTTTGTTAGAATTTGGAAATGTTATTTAAATTTTTAAGTTTTACTTTAGGGAAAATATTAGCTTTTATGAGACTAATCTATTAAAGTTATTATCTAATTAAATTTTAAAATTGGTTTGTGAATTATTGAGGTTCCTTTTAAAGTCTCGTTTTAGGAGTGCAAAAGTTTTCACTATTGGTCAATGTTTATTAAAATATATTAATGTTGGATAAAATTAATTTAAAATTATATTTTAAAGTTATTTCATTTAAAAGAGGTTTGAAACTTGTAAAGTTTATGAAGGTTTGTTAAAATTGATCTAAGTTTCTTTTAAATTATTAAGGTTTGTTTAAAGTTATTAAAAGTTTTAAAATTTATTAAGTTTGAGTAGATTTTTTTATTAGAAGTTTTTTAATTATGTTGAATTTATTAAAATTTATTGAACTAACTATGGACTATAAAATTTTAATTCTTTAAAAATTTTAATTCATTTTTTTAAGTTAGTTGAAGTTAATTGATTTTTTTTTAGATTTAAATTGATTTTTAGGGTTTTTTCACTCTTAAGGTTTAGGCTCAGCAAATAAGAGCCAAACTGATAGGATAGAGCTTGAATTTGAATGTCAAGTTTGAGAGACAAGTTTAGAGCTGAATTAAACTGATTTTCATCTAACTTGAACAGTTTTAGATTTGACTTGAATCTAATTTGAATTAATTTTAAATGGGAATAGTCACATTGAGATGATTTCTATAAAATGAAGTTGACTCGCATCACATTCTATAGGGTAGAAGGAGGTAGAGGATTTGTTAGTGGAGGTGAAGTTCTAACTTAGATATCTTTAGACAGGAGGATATAAGTGGAATAACTTAAATTTTTTAGTAACACATATGTTCAAGATGCACATGGATTTCCTTCATCTTTAGTACATTGATGTCCTTAGACTATTAACGAGTATAAAAATAAGGGGTTGTCGGCATATTTTTAGGTTTAATTTAAATAAATAATTTGGAAAGTAATATTTGATTTTGAAAATAATTTTTAAATTTGAAAATTTTAAGATATGAAATCAAACTAATCTCACGTCCCGAATAGTTTATATAAACGAGCGCCGCACTACAAACTGTGTATCTATCCCGAAGAATAGACACACTGCTTGATGATGGAGCTCGATTAAATAAACTAGAAAGGTTTGTGAAATCTGTTTGGTCTGCGAACCAATTTTATAAGCCGACAAGTTCCCCTGTTTAATATGAAAACATTAAACAGGGTTTATATTACCTGGGTTCTTAAAATTCCCTATAAGGGCAAGCCCCTATAGTTAATTACATCTTAAGTGACGGGAATCACCTAAGAAAACTCTCGATAATAATCAGTAGTTCTGCTCTCAAGAATCTCAAAGTTTAAGTTTTCAAGGGATTGAATTTTAGAATTTCAATAGGGAATGGATCAAGTTTGGAACATTTTGTTTTGGGAATTCAAAGGAAGAAAGGTAGGAGAAATCACAGATTCGAAGCGAACTTCGGTAATTTCCCGACTATCCTATTGTTTGGTTTGAATTTAGGAAAGTCCTAATGTTTATTTAGTATTTTGATCTTGCCAATTTTAATTAGTTAGGACTTATATTTGTATGATAAAATCATACAAATAGCCTCGAAGATGTGAGGGTTTATGTCGTATCGGACGACTACCTCGGAGTCCTAAGACCGATTAGGGCTTAATTTACATGACATAACGAAGAGTTGAGGATTTATGTTGCACTAGGCAAAATACCTCGAAGTCCTATGGTTTTGTTGTTTAATTCTAGGAATGTTTAGCTGATATAGAGTTGTTTTGCTGATGACGATGGCCGTGCTGCCCACCATGCTCCTAGCTCCTTGTTGTTGTAGAGGTTTAGTTTTAGAAATCATAAATCAAGAGGTGAGAGAAGTGTTCTGGTTTAGAGAAAGTCTTAATTTCCAAGTGTTTTTAATATTTTAATTAAACAAATCTTAAAGTTGATTATAACAACATCGGTTAAGATCCCACGGTTCCATCCTTCCGGCATCGTTATTTTTATCGGATTCACTTAGTCCGTATGAATTTGCTAAACTCAACCGAATGAGTTCCACACTTTCATTTAGACCGTGGGAAATCCCGTTAGCAACACGTAGGTTACATCATCCGAGGTATTCCCGATCATCCAACAAGACGTTTTAATTTAGTTGTAGTTGTAGTTTTGTTGTTCGTTTTGTGATTAAATTTTGAGTTGTTTTATATTTTGAAATGTTGTGGCGGTGAATTTTATCTTGTAATGACTTTTAATTTAGTTTTGGTTTTAGTTTTAGGGACTATCCTAAAGGTGTAGGTTTTCATGCAACAGTTGTTTATCATGCAAGAAAAGTAAGTGCGATGCGATTAAATAAATTGCAGTAAAGTAAATTGCAATAAAATAAAAGCGTACCTGGAGGGTCTTCCCGTCATCCCAAGCTGCACTTAAAACACAGTTAGAATATTTAAGCATTTAAAGTAAGTTCCTAGGTAAAGTTAAGGGAAGGGTTATGGTTTTCTACCAAGTTCCTAATCCTATAGCTAGTCATTTCCTATGATATCTAGGTTCTTGTATTTTAGTTTGAGGACGATTTTCTTCATCAAAGAACAACTAAGTTCAATTGTTCTTATAAATATCCTATCATATCGAGGAAGTGCTTAAGACGAATCTTAAACATCTTTTCAATATTTCTAGGATTGTTTTAAGTCCAAGTGAATTTAATTATACAAATGAATTAATCGTCCGGGAGTTCAAGTTTTGTTATCTTGCTCGGTGAACTAGGACATTTGAATATCCTATAAGTGAAGTAACATTTCATTTAACACTCCTCTTAAGAGTTATGACATCACTAGCTTTCGAGGGCAAATGGATGTTCGAGTGGTTCATGATTTAATTTTAGTTAATTGGACTTAAGTTTGGAATATGTTCAAGTTGTTTTAGATTTATTTTGAATTTCTTTATGTCTTAAGTGATGTTATATTTAATTCAATTTAATTTAATTTAACTTAATTTAATTTAATGTGGTTTAATTTAATTTAATTTAATTTAATTTAATTTAATATAATATGCTTTAACTTAATTTAATTCAATTTGATTTAATTTAATTTGATTTAGTTTTAATTTAATTTAATTTAATTTAATTTAATTTAATTTAATTTAATTTAATTTAATTTAATTTAATGTAATTTAATTTAATTTAATTTAATTTAATTTAATTTAATTTAATTTGATTTAATTTAATATGTTTTAATTTAATTTAATTTAATTTAATTTGATTTAATTTAATGTGTTTTAATTTAATTTAATTTAATTTAATTTAATTTAATTTAATTTGTTTTAATTTAATTTGATTTAATTTAATTTAATTTAATTTAATTTAATTTAATATTTTATTTTAAAAGGATTTGCTTTAAATAATTTAACCTTAACTTAATTTAATGATTAAGTCTTTTAGCATTTTAAATCTTAAACTTGGATTATCATTTTAATTAGGAATTAAATATTATTGGGATGATTAATTTAGGGATTCTTAAATTAAAGAGCAAACCTCTTCCTAATAACATCCCTATTTTAATAATTCCAATTTTATTATTCTTCCAAATTTAATTAATTATTTTAATTAAAGTTCATTTCAATTATTGTTGAATTGTTTAATAGGTTTCTACCCTTTAATTATTTAAATTTCAATCATCCAAATCAGATTAAGATCAAATATTTTACCTTTTCATTTTATTAAGCCTAAAGTTTTAATTAAGGGTTAAAATTTTAATTACCATTTTGCCCTTCAAGCTTAATAATTTCATAACTCACAAAATTGAGGTCAAATGAATTTGAAATTTTTATGTGACTTCACTCATAGGTCAATGAAGACATTAGAGGAGAAAATGTGATTTTTCTGTATTTAATTTATTTATGTAATTATTTTTGGTGGAAAATAGAGATTTCCAAGGAAAATTTAATAATATGACCAAGGGAAAGTTTCTGTCCTTAAGAAAATTATGGGACATTCCTAATGACCAGAGGACTACTTGGACCAATTTTGGTGATTTTTTAAGTTATATTCTTTTTATTATAATTATTTTGAGTTTTGGAGTATTAATTAATATAAAAATTAAATAAAGTTTGAAAAATGAATTTTATATTTTTTAAAAATCTCTCTAATATCAAGAAAATCAGAGAATTAATTTTTATAATTTTCTGATTTTTCTTTGATTTATTAGAATTATTTTAGTGGAAATGCTAGAAAATACATTTTTTTTATTTTAAAATTACCCTAGGGCTTTAAAATTTAATAACTCATCATAGAGACCTAGGAAAAATATGGGGTTTGTTCCTATGTGATTAAAATTCAAAATATGACATTTTGGTGAATTTTATTATTTTTGTGATTTTTATTATTTTATTAATTATTAAAATATTAAAATAATACAAAAAATCAACTTTTTAGAAAATTGAAATTTTAATTTTCTTAAATTCCCCTGATATCAGAGAGGCTCCAAAACCAATTTGGTGAATTTTTGAAAAGTATTTTGAAAGTTATGAATTTTCAAAGTTTAAATTGGCTAAATGGCTTAATCAACCCATTTGATAGGGCTAACCAAGTCCAATTGGCTTCAAATTTTTATGTGGGTTCCTCTTATCCTAAAGGTCAGTGGAGAATTGATTTCAAGTCAATTTGATGCATGATTAGCTCTAATTAATTAAAGACCTATTTAGGGTGTTTAAGCCAATTAGGGTTATTCCAAATGGATTAATTCAAAACCTATTTTTCCTAGGGTCCTCTGGTCATAAGAGACATCACCAAATTTTCCTAGAATTTATTTCACAACATGCTAATTATTGGGTTTAAAATACTCAAAACAGCAACATGAATTTGAAAAATCAATAACTTCTCATAGGAATGGCCTCTGACTTTGGAAAATTCAGGGAATGTTCCCAAATTCAGAGGCTTCAAAAGCCCTATGGTCTCATGCCATGGTGAATTTCCTATATGCATGGAGAATTAAAACAATGCAAAGGGTAAATAAATCATTAAAAATAAAATACTAGATGAAATTAAATGATTTCTTTTCCACATTATTCTCCTCCGTTCCATCGAGCAAGAGGGTATTTTTATTTTATTTTTCCGATTTTTCTACACAAAGTTATGCATTTTTGAAGTTTAGGGAATTAAATAAATCAGAAAATCCCTATTTTTCTACTTATCCGAGTCGGCGCCGCGTCATCCTTAGCATCTCCGAAGCGCCGCGTGTCGTCTTCTGATTCGGCGCAGCCATCCGACTCAGCCGTCCCGGGACCCGCCTTTCACGAAACATCTTCTAGTCCAACGCGATCCGAGCCGTCCATCCGATACACGCGCGATCCAACGGTTCCCAGTCATCATCTACGACTGGTGCGAACCCGTGACCGTCGACCTTCTAACCCTAATTTCTCACTCGATTATCAAAGGATTTTCGTGTTCTTATGCTCTATGGATTCCTCTTGAAGAGACGAATACATCCATACGGTAAACATGCATTGAAATTGATTCAAATTAAATGGAGAATCTCTGTAAGCTCGGGAAGAAGAGTGAGTTCATACCTTTGCTCAGAGAAGTGAAGCTTCGATCTGAGAGTCGTGTCACCTTCGATCGGGTCCAAGTAAGCTCCGGATGAAGTCCCTTGGCTCGGTGAATTGTCTAGCTATGAAAGTGACCACGGCCGATCATAAAGCTTGGAGGCCGGAACAACCGGGTGGCTCGGGGATGGGGCTTTCGGTGGGAAACTTCTCCTCTTGGTCCGGTGAAGGTGTAGGACCGGTCAATTTGAAGATTGATCCACTGTGAAGAAGTGTCCTGGTTTTTGGGCTAAAGTTTGAGCTCCAAATCGAGCTCAACTGGAGGGAATGGGGCCGGAATTCAGTGGGGATCAAGTGCTCTATGTGTGGAGAGTGATCCGGAATGATTTTGGCGAGTTTCTTTAAGGTTTGGTTCGAGCACCTCTCATGGCCGAGAGGAGATGGTGTTTAAATAGTAAGAGGGTGGAGGGCCTCCTGGGGGAGTTAGGGCTTGGGATCGAGCTGCTCTTGGCAAGAGAAGAACGACCATGGTGACCATCGGGCATAGGGCGGCCTCGGCGAGTGAGAATTCCAAGTTTGGGCTCACATGTGAGCTCTCGGCCTCGGTGGTTTCCGGCGGCCGTGGTGGTCGGCCGGCCAGGGGTCGAGTCACCCTCAAGGTCAGGTGGGTCGAGGCTGGAGGTTTGTGCGATCAATCGGGCCCGGACATGTGTAAAGTGTTTGGATTGAAATGGAATGGGGAGGAGGCTATACTTGGCTAGGTTTGGTCAACCCATTTGTTTGGGCCGGGTTCACCCCCCCATGGCCGACCTTGGGCTGAGAAAATCGGTTAAGGCTAGCTGGTCAAAAGGTGGTGAGGTCTCTTTCTAAGAATATTTAGATTAAATCTTGGTTAAGGGGAAACATGCTTAAGGCTAATGACTTTTAGGAGGTGGTTAAAGGACCTCCTCCTTTTGCCATTTAAAGAGGGTTGACCACTTAGAAATCCTCATGGCTTGCCAATGGCTTACATGTGGCTTCATGGCTCCATGTGGCTTGGGAAAAGATTGGGTCAATTTCATAAAAAGGGATTTTGTGGATTTTGGCATTTTAATGGAAATTGTTATGGGGCTTGATTTGGAATTGTTTAATTGATGATTTAGGACTTTAGGAATGACTTTAAATTGAATGTATGATGAAGGAAAGTGTCATGTGGGCTTTAGGATGATTTGGGCTTTTGAATTTGAAGGAAGCGGGCTTTTAGGAAGGTTTAAGGGAAGTGGGCTTTTTGATTTTAGGATGGGCATTTGGGTGAAAATTTTGTGAAGGACCATGTCAAATAAATGTTACAATTGGTTTAGGGATGTTTCATGAATGGTTTGGAGTCAATTTGGTGTGATTTGGAATTGAATTGGTTTGAATTTGGGTTCATTTGGTAAGTGGGCCAATGTAGGTCAAATTGGGCTAACTTGGGCCAATGTTGGGCTAGGGTTGAAATTGATGTAAAATAAATGTTGGGAAATGTTTATGGGAGTGTTTCAAAGAGGTTTTGGCTTTGGTTGGGTTTTGATTTTGAGGTTTGGGTTTATTTGGGTTAGGTTTGGGTTTAGGTTAAAATGGGGCTTTTTGATTTTGGGTTGAATTTGAGTGGGGTTCGGGTCTAAAATTTGGGCAAATCATGTTAGTGTTTTGTTTATGGGGATGTTAAGGAAGGTTTAGAAAAGATTTGTGGTTAATTGGAGTTGAATTGGGTTAGTTTGGGCTAAGTTTGGGTCATGGGTCCAAATTGGGCTTTAAGGCCAAAAGTGAAATTGGATCCAAATGTCAGTCAAATTGGACTTGGATTTGGTCTAGATTGGTGTTGGGGATGTTGAATTGAAGTTTATAATTGAATTGGACCAGAATTTGGGTCAATTGGGTAGGTTTGGTTTGACATTAGGTTCACTTTGGGTTAAAATGGGTCAAATTGGGGATTTTGACAAAAGTGGGGTAAATTGACAAAATTGGCCCATGGTGTAGTTGAACAAAATGAAATTGGGAATATTTGGGATTTTTGGAATTTTCTGGGAATTTTCTGAATTTTTGGATTTTTTGGCTAAGAGGGGCATTTTGGGTATTTGGAGGGTATTGGGAGGTATTTTTGGAATTTTTGGTATTTTTGGGTATGGATGATCAAATTGATTGGTGAGGCAATGTTTAGGATTGGTCTTGAGGATTTTTGGGTGATTTAGGTGATTTTGCCAATTTTGGGTGGTTTCAAGGGTATTGGGTAGGCTAGGCGGGTGTAGGGTCCCGGGGGTCAAAAATTGAAAAGTTGGAAAATTGAAGCTTGGGTGAATGTAAGTGGAATGAAATCATTTTGGTTGAGCCATGAAGCCATATCAAGCCCACATGAGCCATGAAGGGACTCATTTGAGGCACCCACTATGTTGTTCCTAACCCTCTTAGCCAAGGGCTTAGGGGTTAAAGACCATCCATGTGAACCACCTGCATGAGTTAGGAGGTCAAATTGGGTATGGGTGTGGTTTTAAGAGGTGTGTGAAAGTGTAGTGTATAGGTGTAATGTGTGTGTAAGTCAGCCCTTCACCAGACCAGGCCACCCAGGGCAATCCTAAGGCCAAAGAGTCTTATGGGAACTCATCCTTTAAACTTTCACATTTGATTTCAGCCCTCTAGGTGATTAGGGGTCTACAATCAAGTTTGTGGAGTTTGCAGGGAGTTAGGAAGTGGTTTGAATTTCTAAGTGGTGGGTCCCAATTCTAATCCTCTAGGATAGTCAAAGGAAAAGCCTAAGGCTAGATCCTAAGTACTAAAGAGAAGAAGAGAAGACCTCACCAAAAATGAGGTCAACAAATGGACCCCAATAGGTGTGGTGTGCTAACCAAGCACACCGCGCGTATTGGCGTTGACCGAAAAGATCAACAAAACCAACACGGATGTCCATGTGACAAACTTAGGACGAAGTAGAAGAATTCCCGCTGGGAGTGTCGAGTATATCTGCGAGACCGGAAATTCCTGAACTCTCGCTGGGGAAGGGAAAAGGAGGTGAGTCCCAAATCACATGATCCGGGGAATTTCGATTTAGATTTCATTTCATTTTCTGTTCCAAGTTTTTTTTTTATGTGTGAGTTTAGATTTCGATTTGTTCTGAGTTCCAATTTCGATTAAGGTTTAATTTAAAATCAACTTAAGGAAATCTGGATTTGAGATGAGAATTGGAACCTAGGTTCCAACCTCGGGATTGCGAAGAGAACTGGAATTTAGGTACCAGCCTCGGAGTGAGAATTGGAGTTTAAGTATCGATTGAAAAGGATGAGAATCAGAATTTAGGTACTGATCTCGAAAGTTTAATGAGAATTGAAATGGAGTTCCAATCTCGAAAGTTTAATGAGAATTGGAAATGGATTCCAATCTCGGAAGTTTAATGAGAATTGGAAATGGATTCCAATCTCGGAAGTTTAATGAGAATTGGAAATGGATTCCAATCTCGGAAGTTTAATGAGAATTGGAAATGGATTCCAATCTCGGAAGTTTAATGAGAATTGGAAATGGATTCCAATCTCGAAAGTTTAATGAGAATTGGAAATGGATTCCAATCTCGGAAGTTTAATGAGAATTGGAAATGGATTCCAATCTCGAAAGTTTAATGAGAATTGGAAGTTGATTCCAATCTCGAAAGTTTATTTGTGTGAAGAGGGACCCAGTCTCATGCCATCAGAACCAAATCAGACAAAGCTCGTGGCTCCGTGTCAATAGACCTAGTCGATCTCTATACAGGAAGAAAGGTAGGCCACAAAAGTCGAAATGATTTCGATGTAACGAAAAAAAAAGGTTTAGGGTTCTGAAATTAAAGTGTGGGTCTCTTGTGAGGAAGAGTTGTCCCGACAGAGAATTTCAAAGTTTCTTGAGATAAATTTCGATTTGGAGTTGATTTGAAATGTTTGAAAAAATGAATTTAGAGTGGGATCCGATTTGAGATTCATTTTCATTCTGTTTGTCCTTTAACTTTCCAAATTTTTTTAGCTGTGTAATGTTCATGTGAATTTTATTTGGCGTTCACGTGGATTTTGAAGTTATTTTTTATGTTTGGATTTTTAAGGAAAAATAATTCTCATTTATTATTTATATTTTTATTTTCTTTTTTTTATTATTTTATTTTTTTTTCTTTTCTGTTCTTTGTTCGAAGTTAGTTTAACTTTAATGGCTTTTCCCAGTCAATTTGCACAAAAGAGGTGAAGGCCAAAAATGTGACATCATCACTTTCATTCCGATCATGTTGAAAATACATCATACAATTCGATCTGGAATACATCTCATACAATCCATATAGACTCAAAATGGACTATGTATGATCTTTGTCGATCTATCCAAAAAGGCATTTGTCAAAAAATTCAAGTCTGAATAATGAGGTGCATGGTCAATAACATCACCTTCCAAGCCATCCTTGGCAAGGATGCCGTATGGATGTACGTTGGAGGTGTGATATTTTCCATGTAACTCACATCTCGTAAGGCCGGAGGCTCTCCAGCTCCGGGTCTGGCTGGAAGTGGTAAGGTGCTTTCCTGTCGTCCATCCTTCCGAAAGTAACCGAGATCCGCTTCATCGAGTACTCCCGGTATGCAATGTTTAGCGACATCTCGCTCCGTTGCCCTTCGGCATCATGACGGAACCTACCGGTAATGGTATCTTTACCGGCCCTAGGAACTCACTCGGGCCTCGCTATCCGGAGGTCGGATCCGAACATGATATTACACTCATTCGAAAAGAAACTGTGCGAGTAGGTCCGACAAAGTCGTGGTGATCTATGTGCGGGGGTATGCGATCACCCATCTTGTAAATATTAATGATGCAATCGTTGGGTATGCAATCTGTGGCAGTACCCTCCATGTTATCATTCTTTTTACCATCCTTTTAATGACTAATGGCATTGGATCCACCTGGCCATGACGGAGTATCCCTGGTGGGTTTCCCTTCCTGTCTTCTGCGAAGTTGTAGCAGCATCCACATTGTATTGTAATCCTCCCCTTCCCTGGCATCCATCTCCGGGGTTCTGAGTAAGTGTTTTCTCTTAAGCGACCTGCTCGGCCCATCTTTTAAAATCCCGAATGCAGTCCACGATTTGCTGTTGTTCGTATTCTGAGAACACGTCTGTATGTAACTCGAGGCCTTCTAGTATATTGATCCTCCTGCCTCTGATTCTCTCGAAGTATTCAAAAGTTTTCTTCTCGACATTCCGTATTCTTTCTAGCTCGTATTCCGGAATAATTTGCAAATGGCGAGGCCCGGTGACGTATCGTGGGATATATGGCTCAATCCCTTCACGTTCTCCCCGCATACCTCGGCTCCTCGGGGATGATGTCCGTCGGGACATCCTCCGGGTTGCTTCCGCAACAAGGTCATGCATTACCGGTGACTTTATCCGGTGGCGTAGTAGCCTTCTTTCTTCGTTCTTCTTGAGATTTCCCTTGTTTCTTCCGTTATCCTCGGAGTCGGCCTCTTTCCTTCGGGTTCCCGGTGAACTGGTGTCCTTGAAGTGTATGTACTGGCAGTAGTAACAGCCTCATCGCGTCGGTCCGCTGCTAATTTAGTTAACATCTTGCGGATACGGTGATTTTTATTTCTTCGTTGCGTTGCAGTGAGAGTAGCTCTTCGAACTTCCCGAATTTCGTGGGCGCGGCGCCGACAAGCTCGCCCTCTCGCCGTAGCGACTACGGACTTGATTCTCTTATCTTCTTCGGTGTTTGTTTTTCTTTTCTTATCGCTGGATTGGTGGCTTGGGCCACCCACTTTCATTATCGTCTGACGGGCGGCTCCTCTCGGTCAACCGGGACCAAGTCACTTTCCTCGTATTGCGAGCTCGCCGGTGTGAAGTCCGAGTCGATCTCTATTATCGCTCCATCTTTCACCCTCTTTTCATCGAGTGCAAGGCTTACGCCATTTCTAAAGTTCAGGACCAACCGCCCGTTCGACATTTTCCTGCGGAAAGATAAGGAAAAGGATCAGGGGCTGTACTAAGAACAAGAACATTAAGAAAATGTTTATTAAAGACAGTGTTTTCTTCATTATTTTTGTATTTTTCAATTTAACAGGAATGAAATGGGATAAGATCAGGAAAGAGATTTTGACATGGAATAGAAAACAAGGAAAACTTTATTATCATGATTTTATTTATTCTAGTACATTTTTTATTATTTTGGGTTCGGACTCAGTCATAAGTAATTACTTCACCCGTGCTTCTAGGGATGAAAAATTCATTCTTTCGAAACATCAGGTAGCGTAATACTTTTTCAAGTATCGTCCATTGATCGGAAGCATATGTCGTTCTCCTTGGCAATTCACTAGCTGGTAGGAGCCTCCTGAGTAGACTGCCTCAACTACAAATGGTCCCTCCCAAGTGGGTTCAAATTTTCCTCCTATCTTGCGGTGTGCAAGAATAGGTCTTTTGAGAACGAGAACTAAGTCACCAACTTTGAAGGTTCTTGGGCGGACCAGTCTGTCATGGGCTTGAACCATCTTAGCTTGGTATAGTTCTAAATTCTGTCGCGTCGCAAGTCTTTTCCCTTCCGGGCTTTCCAATTCCTCTAGTCGTAATTTGGCATTCTCTTCGTCGTGATCTTGTTTGCAATCGCAATTCCGAGTAAAGGAAGGCTGGACCTCTAAGGGTAACACTCGCCTCGGACCCATACACCAGAGCGTAAGGTGTAGCTTGAGTAGGAGTTCTGAAGGTTGTCCGGTAGGCCCATAAGGCTTCTAATAACTTCTCGTGCCAATTTCTCTTATTGTCGTCTAAAGTCTTCTTTAAAATTTGAACGAGAGTTTTATTAAAAGCCTCAGCCGAGCCGTTTGCTCTTGGGTAGTAAATTATTGAATACCGCGGTCGATTCCGTGTCTCCCGACAAAATTGTTGATTTGCGTGCTTCCGTATGTCGACCCATTATCTGAGATGATCTCGCGCGGCACTCCGAAACGGTAGACAACTTGGTTCTTGAAAAATTGTAGCACGTGGTGTGCTTTCACTTCTCTAAGTGGAACTGCCTCTGCCCACTTGGAAAAGTAATCTGTAGCCGCAAGAATGAAGCGATGTCCTTTCGAAGATGGTGGTTCTATTGGACCCACTATATCTGTGCCCCAACATTCAAATGGCCACGACGCAATTGTCGGATGTAGCACGTTTGGAGGTTGGTGTAGAACCACTCCGTGCACTTGGCACTGGTGACAGCTCTTGGCGATTTTCATGCGATCGGTCATCATCGAGGGCCGGTAGTACCCTAGTCTTTTAATTTTCATTTTCATCTTCGGACCCGATCGGTGAGTGCCACGGAGTCCCGAATGCACCTCTTTAACAATTTCACGGGCCTCGGACCCGCTTAGGCACCTTAGCCACATCCGATCAAAAGACCTCTCGTATAATGTATTGTTTATTAATGCGTAGGACGCAGTTCTTTTCTTGATCCGATGGGCTAACGACTCTATCATCCGGTAGTTTTCCTGTTTGCGGGTAATCTATTAATGGTTGTCGCCAATCTTCTCGTGTTTTCACGTCACTCGTTTAAATTGATTCTTCTCCTTTTTCGATTTGTGTATTGTGTCTATGTCGAGCCGTGTAGGACTCGACGTCCGTGAACCGACACTTCCACCGATTCATCTTGCAAACGAGCAAATTCTTTTGCGAGACGGGCTAGCGCATCCGCTAAAGCGTTTTCTTTCGGGAATTTTGTAGATTGTCACATTCGGAATCTGTTCCAACAGTCTGTATGGCATACTGGAAGTATTGCTCGAGTCTTGGTTTTAAAATTCCGTATTGTTCGGCGATCCGTTGAATGATTAACTCGCGAATCCCCGTAGATGTTGATGTCCGTTATACCCATTTGAATAGTTAATTCCGATCTCGTTATGAGGGCTTCGTATTCCGCTTCGTTATTTGTACACGGCTCGTCAAGTGGTAGGATTATCTTAACATCCCCCGCTCCGGTGTTATAAAGATTAGTCCGATCCCCGCCTTACCGGGCACTATCACTTGCGATTCTTCGTCTTTATGTGCTGAAGATGCTCCATCAAAATACAATTCCCAACGTCGATCATCAGGGTCTTCTAGGTTCATTATTTGTTCATCTGGCAAGTCGTCATTGAGAGGAGATTCTGTCGGCAAAGGGTGTGCTGCGAGGAAGTCTGCTAGGACTTGTCCTTTTACGGCACGAAGAGGTACGAAAGTTATATCGAATTGCAATAATATCATCGACCATCCGGCAAGTCCGCCGGAAAGCGTTGGACGGGTCATCAAGTATTGCAATGGATTAAATTTCGAAATCGAGTTGACCTTATGAGAAAGCATGTAATGCCTGAGCTTTTGAGCGGCGAAGATCAGGGCCAAACAATGCTTTTCATTTGCGGGATACCTTATTTCCGTCGGAAGTAAACGACGGCTTAGGTAGTAAAGAGCATTTTCTTTACCCTCATCATTGACCTGGGCTAACAGGGCTCCGAGTGAGTCGTCTAAAGCCGCGGTATAAAGTATCAACGGTCTACCTGAGACTGGGGCTGCTAAGACAAGAGGTGTCATTAAATATTGCTTAATGTCCTCGAAGGCCCTCTGGCATTTCTCTTCCCAAATAAATTTGGCGTCCTTTTTAACTAGTGCCGAGAAAGGCTGACACCTACCTGACAAGTTTGAGATAAAGCGTCGAAGATATGCCAACTTCCCTTGAAAGGATCGTAGTTGTTTTAAGGTTTTGGGAGGCGGCATTTCTAAGATAGCTTTAATCTTTTCCGGTCAATTTCAATTCCACGATGTCGGACAACGAATCCTAAGAATTTCCCGGAGGTGACGCCGAAGGCGCATTTTAAGGGATTCATCTTAAGGTTAAATTGTCTTAATCGTTCGAAAACAATTCTCAAATCATACCAGTGGTTGTCCTTTACTTTGCTTTTGATGACCACATCATCCACGTAGCATTCGACTTGATTGTGGATGAGATCATCAAAAGTTCTTGTCATCGCTCTCTGGTAGGTTGCTCCTGCGTTCTTCGATCCGAATGGCATCACCGTGTAGCAATATACTCCGATCGGCGTTCGAATGCTCGTAAGTTTTTCATCTTCTGGAGCCATTTGTATTTGATTGTATCCTGAAGATCCATCCATGAATGAGAATATTTCATGTGTTGAAGCGATGTCGATCATTAATTCTGGGATCGGTAGAGGAAATTCATCTTTCGGACATGCCTTGTTTAAATCTCTGAAATACGCACAAATTCTGATCTGACCATTCTTCTTCCGACTGGTACCACATTGGCTAACCAAGTCGGGTATTGTTCATCACGGACAAATTTAGCGTCTATTAGCTTTTTAACTTCAGCTATGACTTGTTGTTCGATTTCTAGACGCATTCTTCTGGGACCTTGTCTGACCGGAACAGAAACAGGATCCACCCCTAGCTTATGGACTGCGACCTCTGGAGCTAAACCTGGCATCTCATCGTAACTCCAAGCAAAACAGTCTTTAAATTCCATTAATAACTTGATTATTTCTTCGGAGTCTTCTTTATTGAGTAAGGAGCTAACAAAGGTAGGTCTAGGTTCTTTGCTAGTACCTAAGTTAACTTCCGTTAACTCATCTATCAGTAGATTTGATCTCTTCTTCGAACTCGGTGGAGCGTCTCCAATTTGTAAATCTTCGAGTTCTTCCGTAGTTTCCATGCAGTTTTCATTAGACTCGCGAGTGACAACCAAGCAAAATTCGATATCGTCAACTGATCCTACTGTGCCGAATCCGAGACCATGTTTTGAATTGGGTGGACGACCGGAGTTATTCCATAAATTTTCAAAATGTTGTGATCGACCTTTTGTCCATTGTCGAGGTAAGAAACCACGCTGAATTAAATTTTGAACACAGGGAGAGTACCATTCAAAAGGCAATTCCATTAATTCTGATGAAGTAGCATCTTCAAATTGTACATTGTTTTCAGTTTTGGAGGAAGGAGCACCACGGTAGAATTTGATGGGCTTTGCACCACCGCTACGTACCTCTTTAACCTCCATACCCTCGATCTTATTATAATGGATCGGGGTCAGGGTCATAGTATGTACATAGTGGTTAATCTTCTCGTACATCGATTTATATTCTTCGTTTCTTTCATCTTCGAGAGGGATTCTGAATTGCGGCTTCTTCCGACTTATCGTCGCTGCTTCTTGTTTGATTTCTTTTTCTTCTTCGTAACTATCTTCCCGATCAACATTGATGGCTGGTTTCCTCTGTCCAACCTGTCCTAACGTCTCGCCACGACCTCGTCCCCGGCCTCGTCCTCGGATGCGAGTTGTGGAGAAACCTTCACCATCTCACCGTAAGGGAGTGGTGAGTGATCGATTGGACTAGAACTTCAGGTTCTTCGTTGTCCCAAATTTCCTTTGCTTCATTTGTTATGGTATCTCTGGAGAAGATTGTTTTCTTCGGAGGTGCATAATAAGCTGCATCTTCATGGATTCCGATTTCATGTACGGAGAACGGTTGTAAGTCACCTTTGATGCACTGTTCCCCTCCATCGTAGTACTTGATGCATTGATGTAGAGATGATGGTACCATCCGGTTTTCATGTATCCATGATCGGCCCGAGAGAGCATTGAACGACGTTTCGAATCAATTATGTGAAATTTCGCGGTTGTCTTTGCTAAGTCACCGGTCTTCATTAGCGGTGTTATTGATCCGAGGGCTCTTTCTCCTTTACGGTCGAATTCTCTTAATAACATTTTGTCCGCTTCGAGCTCGCGAGCATCAATTTCCAAGTATGCTAGTGTTCGAAGATTCATTATATTGATTGATGCTCCCGGATCCACCAATACTCGGAGAGTGTAAACTTCCCAATTGTAATCGAAATGTACAAGGGTCGGTTGTGGTCTGCTGTCCCAAGTAGTAGGTCATTGTCCTTGAAGGTAACACCTCACTGTTCCTTTAACGAGCAAACCTCATCTAAGGAATCTCCGGTCATTTGAGCTAAGCAAATTTCTAGATCAAGTAAGGCCTTGATCAGAGCTTCTCTCATCTCCTTTGATAAGATAGAGCGTCGTAGATGCTAGGTTTGGCCGGTAGTTTCCTAAGATGGGCTAGCACGTTGTAATCCACTTTGTTTTCATGTGCCTCGTTTTCTTCTTGAATGGGTATTTCTTCTGCCGGGTTTGGTTCTTCCTGAACAACCACCTGCTTTCCTTTGTCCTTTGGACCCATTCTCGGAGGTAGAATTCTTCCACTTCTTAAGTTGACTTCTGTGATTTCTTCTAAGTTTAGCATTGAGTTTGCTGGTGTCTCCTCCTGAATCGGAACGACAGGTTCTTCAGGATTAGCTTCGGAGTCTGAAGGCTCTAACTCTATTGTGATTGGAGCTCCTCGAAATTCGCAAATAGATTCGTTGCTTGTTGAACTCTCGTAGCCTCCCTGGTAGATGTCTTCTTCGTCATTGTGATCGTCGAGATTGTGTATGATTTGAGAATTGTTATTTGTATTGGAATCGACATCCGGATTAGGTTGATTGTCGCTAGTTACGTAATTGTTAGAAACAGTCAAAACGTAGCCAACGCCATAACCCTTATCATTATAAGATCCCACCGGGTGAGCGAGATAATCATACGGAGTCGGAGGTTCGAGGGATTTCTCCCCGAATCGGAAACAACTATCCTAGGATAAGCAGCCCCTAGTCTAGCCTTAGGGGCCTCAGTCTTCTCTTCTTCGTCAATTTTCTTCTTTTCTTCAGTCGTCTCTTGTTGAGGTGGTTCTTCTATCGCAAGTGATAGTGTCGACTTGACAGTTTTCGAACTCTGAATTGAAGCTCGCACCGAAGCGGTTTGGATGTGATCTAAAATCTTCTTCGAAGACTTTGTCCAAGCGGTAGTCCATCCATCATCGGTCGCATAGGGATCTATCGGAACAATGAAATCCGTCGAGATAACATTGACGGAACCTCCTTTCTGGGGTTCCTTCATGTATTCTTTTGGGATCGTTATATTCCCTTTCCAAAGATTGTCGTTGAGCCAACTCTTGAAGGTAATACAATCTTCTATCTTGTGCCCAAGCATCCGATGGTAAGGGCAAAAGTTGGGATCACCTCTCTTGTCGACTTCTTCTGGTCTTTTAGGCTCGGCGATTGGAAATCCGGAGTCTTCATCGGGCTACGGAACATTTTCGGCATCGCCTCATTCTTGAACGGATACTCCTCGCTCGGGAACTCCCTAAACGTACGTTGTGGACGAGGCGGTTGTTCATACCGTTGAGATGATCGATAGCTCGGGTCGGGTTGCTGGTAACTCGTTGAGGTTGCTTGCGGCCGTTCGACGATATTTGTATCGGTTGCTTGCCTTTATCGATCGCCGCGACGATCCCGGACTTCTTTTCAAAAGTTTTCACGGGCTTCGTTTGTCTGTTTTATCGGTGAAACTTAATTGCTTCGCCTCCTCTTGCAAGCTTCCGGCCTTGCTTAACAACTTCTCGAAAGTCTTAATAGTAAATCCCTTGAGGAGAAGTCGCTATCGGGCCATGAATTCTTTTAAGTAAAATGCGGATCGCGTGTCTGTTCTTGTAGGCTGTGGCTCACACTTCATACTTAGATTCCTCCATCGAAGTATGTAGTCCACCAAGGTTTCATTCGGCTTCGCTTCTCTACCACTAAATCACCTATAATGATGTGGTGCTGAGCTCCGGCAAATCGCTTGATGAAGAGGTTCTCTAATTCTGAAAATGTCTTTACCGAACCGTTTGGTAATTCCGCATACCAATCAAAGGCAATCCCTGACAGGCCCCTGACAAATTGTCGGAAGAGTAAAGCATCACTTCCGCCGGCATTGCAACAACTGGCACGAAAATGTGCAACATGCTGCCAAGGGTTTCGGTTCCATCAAAGGTCTCGAACGAGAGGTGGTACAAAGCCTTTCGGATATTGGACAGCGTTGAATTCTTCAGGGTAAGGTCTACCCGTCCGAATGGATGTCCCGCTCTTTGATTGTGCCAAGGCTTCTCGCACCTGCTGTTCCACCATGTTCTTGATATCCTTTTCCGGAATCATACTTTGTATTGCATCCTTCTTTAATTGATCATCCCCGTTGACGGATGTAATCTCCTTTCCTCCGTCTACAATGTGAATAACTTCTGGGGGTGTTTCTCTTTGGGGTTGAACCTGACTCTGGAGAGTGGCTAGGGCTACAGCCATCTCTTCCATCCTTTTCGCCACGTATCATCTTTCTCTTGAAGCTGCCTCCTCATTACTTCCGGCTCCTCTCTTTTTGCGGCTGCAGGAGCACCTTATGAAGCCGACGAAGCTCGTGTTTCAACCATGTTAATTTCTGCATATTCATCATCCATGAACTCTGACGAGTCAACTTCATCTCCGAACTTCTCTTCTCTCTCTCTTGCTAGTCGCCGAATATCGGTTCTTAGCTTTTCCATAGCATCTTCCGGTGGTCTTTTTCGTACATCCTTGCGGTTGTCATGTGACAATTGTCGAGTTTCTTTCTCATGAGTCCCCTTTTTGCGGTAGCACTTTCCTCGGACTCAAGTCTCCCGACGAGACTTTCCTTTCTCGGTCGTTGTTTCGGTCTTAATCGGCCGGTCGTGGGACGCCATACCATCCTTCTAGCGATAGAAGGCCTAGGACCGGATGGTCCGTCAGTCCGAATGCTCTGGAAGGTGGTATCCTCCCCGATATGTAAACCTGAAACAACAACAGGTGGACTAGCATTCATCTTCTTATTAGGCTCTTCTGCAGCGATAGCAGGTTCTACTCGTGGCCCAAGACGGGATTTGGCCGACACCCGCCCTATCCTTCTTAAAATTTCCGATACAGAGCATCTTTCTTTCCTCGCTAACTTCTCAATCACGATCGTAGTCGAGCAAGTGGTGTAACTCTAGCCCTTTTTCTTCCGTTGTCGCTATAGTATGCGGGTCGAGGTAATGTAGAAGCAATCCCGTGGACATTTTCCTCGTCGATCTGCGGCGGAAAGGGGATGGAATCTACTTCCTTCCAAAAGGGGTGTATACTCGGACAATGGTATGTATTCGAGTAGTGGTGTGTACTCGGGGATTTCTTCTAGGAAAGCGACTTCGACGGCTACGGCCTTCCCGGCAATCTTCACCGCCACTCGTTTCTCCTCTGAGTCCGTGTTAGGGGTGGAACCCTTGAGCTGGACCCAATTTCAAAAATAGAAGGTCTTGCACGGAAATCTGTACCCTCCACGGTAACATGCTCGTTAAAAATTTGAACTTCCTTCCCCTTCAGTTTGGCGGGAGCCGGGGTAGGTGCAGAGACGACTAGACCAGTGGGGGTAGAGATAACGGTCCTTCTATGGACAGCGGTACTCCTCTCAGCTGGAACCCTTTGTGGAGGAGGAAACTCTTGAGTTGATTTAAGGTTGAACTCAATCATGGGTTTCTCAGTTTCTGACACTTTGTCCATCAGTGCGAAAAGGGTAACGTCAGCGATCTTGACATTTGTGTTCTCGAATCCTTGTCCAAACCGGATGATCCCATTGTCGGGCAGCTCATCCTTGTAAACAGTGAAGTCCAGTCCATTGGTGAAGGAGAAAATCAGCTTTGGGGCTTCCATTTCTGCAAGGTAGATTCGATTGTCGATCCCAAGTTATGCTTCTTCTCATCGGGACGAAAAGAAAGGAATCGAAAGAGTCCGAACACATTCTTGTTCATGTATATTTATTAAAAGAGTCATTCATTAGAGGGTTTGTTTATTTAGAACGGAATGTTCAAAGGTGTAGAGAAGGTAATAAATCTGATTCAGAATTAGAAAGGAAAAGAAATTCTTATGCAAGACTTCTCGACTCGAAGGATCACTCCTAAACTAACACCTATTGGGGGTCCACCCCACCTCAGAAATGAGGTAAAAGGATCTCGGAACCTCTCTGTTTAGGGGTGTCCAAACAGAGTGGCTCCTAAATCCGAGAGAATGTTGGCTATACTCGTTCAAGGTAGAAATGAACATAATATTCCAACGGAAAGAAGGGTAGTTTGATCCATTAGGGACATGGATACACTCACCGATTTTTGAAAGCGAACTATTTGATTAAAAATGGAGAGAAGAATTGTCCCCAGTGAGTCGCCGGAAATTATCGGCATATTTTTAGGTTTAATTTAAATAAATAATTTGGAAAGTAATATTTGATTTTGAAAATAATTTTTAAATTTGAAAATTTTAAGATATGAAATCAAACTAATCTCACATCCCGAATAGTTTATATAAACGAGCGCCGCACTACAAACCGTGTATCTATCCCGAAGAATAGACACACTGCTTGATGATGGAGCTCGATTAAATAAACTAGAAAGGTTTGTGACATCCGTTTGGTCTGCGAACCAATTTTATAAGCCGACAAGTTCCCCTGTTTAATATGAAAACATTAAACAGGGTTTATATTACTCAGGTTCTTAAAATTTCCTATAAGGGCAAGCCCCTATAGTTAATTACATCTTAAGTGACGGGAATCACCTAAGAAAACTCTCGATAATAATCGGTAGTTCCGCTCTCAAGAATCTCAAAGTTTAAGTTTTCAAGGGATTGAATTTTAGAATTTCAATAGGGAATGGATCAAGTTTGGAACATTTTGTTTTGGGAATTCAAAGGAAGAAAGGTAGGAGAAATCACAGATTCGAAGCGAACTTCGGTAATTTCCCGACTATCCTATTGTTTGGTTTGAATTTAGGAAAGTCCTAATGTTTATTTAGTATTTTGATCTTGCCAATTTTAATTAGTTAGGACTTATATTTGTATGATAAAATCATACAAATAGCCTCGAAGATGTGAGGGTTTATGTCGTATCGGACGACTACCTCGGAGTCCTAAGACCGATTAGGGCTTAATTTACATGACATGATCATGCAAATGCCTAACGAAGAGTTGAGGATTTATGTTGCACTAGTGCAAAATACCTCGAAGTCCTATGGTTTTGTTGTTTAATTCTAGGAATGTTTAGGCGATATAGAGTTGTTTTCACGATGACGATGGCCGTGCTACCCACCATGCTCCTAGCTCCTTGTTGTTGTAGAGGTTTAGTTTTAGAAATCATAAATCAAGAGGTGAGAGAAGTGTTCGGTTTAGAGAAAGTCTTAATTTCCAAGTGTTTTTAATATTTTAATTAAACAAATCTTAAAGTTGATTATAACAACACCGGTTAAGATCCCACGGTTCCATCCTTCCGGCATCGTTATTTTTATCGGATTCACTTAGTCCGGATGAATTTTCTAAACTCAATCGAATGAGTTCCACACTTTCATTTAGACCGTGGGAAATCCCGTTAGCAAAACGTAGGTTACATCATCCGAGGTATTCCCGATCATCCAACAAGATGTTTTAATTTAGTTGTAGTTGTAGTTTTGTTGTTCGTTTGTGATTAAATTTTGAGTTGTTTTATATTTTGAAATGTTGTGGCGGTGAATTTTATCTTGTAATGACTTTTAATTTAGTTTTGGTTTTAGTTTTAGGGACTATCCTAAAGGTGTAGGTTTTCATGCAATGGTTGTTTATCATGCAAGAAAAGTAAGTGCGATGCGATTAAATAAATTGCAGTAAAGTAAATTGCAATAAAATAAAAGCATACCCGGAGGGTCTTCCCGTCATCCCACGCCGCACTTAAAACACGGTTAGAATATTTAAGCATTTAAAGTAAGTTCCTAGGTAAAGCTAAGGGAAGGGTTATGGTTTTCTACCAAGTTCCTAATCCTATAGCTAGTCATTTCCTATGACATCTAGGTTCTTGTATTTTAGTTTGAGGACGATTTTCTTCATCAAAGAACAACTAAGTTCAATTGTTCTTATAAATATCCTATCATATCGAGGAAGTGCTTAAGACGAATCTTAAACATCTTTTCAATATTTCTAGGATTGTTTTAAGTCCAAGTGAATTTAATTATACAAATGAATTAATCGTCCAGGAGTTCAAGTTTTGTTATCTTGCTCGATGAACTAGGACATTTGAATATCCTATAAGTGAAGTAACATTTCATTTAACACTCCTCTTAAGAGTTATGACATCACTAGCTTTCGAGGGCAAATGGATGTTCAAGTGGTTCATGATTTAATTTTAGTTAATGGACTTAAGTTTGGAATAGTGTTCAAGTTGTTTTAGATTTATTTTGAATTTCTTTATGTCTTTAGTGATGTTATATTTAATTCAATTTAATTTAATTTAACTTAATTTAATTTAATGTGGTTTAATTTAATTTAATTTAATTTAAGTTAATTTATTATAATATGCTTTAGCTTAATTTAATTCAATTTGATTTAATTTAATTTGATTTAGTTTTAATTTAATTTAATTTAATTTAATTTAATTTAATTTAATTTAATTTAATTTAATTTAATGTAATTTAATTTAATTTAATTTAATTTAATTTAATTTAATTTAATTTGATTTAATTTAATATGTTTTAATTTAATTTAATTTAATTTAATTTGATTTAATTTAATGTGTTTTAATTTAATTTAATTTAATTTAATTTAATTTAATTTAATTTAATTTGTTTTAATTTAATTTAATTTAATTTAATTTAATTTAATTTAATTTAATTTAATATTTTATTTTAAAAGGGTTTGCTTTAAATAATTTAACCTTAACTTAATTTAATGATTAAGTCTTTTAGCATTTTAAATCTTAAACTTGGATTATCATTTTAATTAGGAATTAAATATTATTGGGATGATTAATTTAGGGATTCTTAAATTAAAGAGCAAACCTCTTCCTAATAACATCCTTATTTTAATAATTCCAATTTTATTATTCTTCCAAATTTAATTAATTATTTTAATTAAAGTTCATTTCAATTATTGTTGAATTGTTTAATAGGTTTCTACCCTTTAATTATTTAAATTTCAATCATCCAAATCAGATTAAGATCAAATATTTTACCTTTTCATTTTATTAAGCCTAAAGTTTTAATTAAGGGTTAAAATTTTAATTACCATTTTGCCCTTCAAGCTTAATAATTTCATAACTCACTAAATTGAGCTCAAATGAAATTGAAATTTTTATGTGACTTCACTCATAGGTCAATGAAGACATTAGAGAGAAAATGTGATTTTTCTGTATTTAATTTATTTATGTAATTATTTTTGGTGGAAAATAGAGATTTCCAAGGAAAATTTAATAATATGACCAAGGGAAAGTTTCTATCCTTAAGAAAATTATGGGACATTCCAAATGACCAGAGGACCACTTGGAAGAATTTTGGTGATTTTTTAAGTTATATTCTTTTTATTATAATTATTTTGAGTTTTGGAGTATTAATTAATTTAAAAATAAAATAAAGTTTGAAAAATGAATTTTATATTTTTCAAAAATCTCTCTGATATCAAGGAAATCAGAGAATCAATTTTTATAATTTTCTGATTTTTCTTTGATTTATTAGAATTATTTTAGTGGAAATGCTAGAAAATACATTTTTTTTATTTTAAAATTACCCTAGGGCTTTAAAATTTAATAACTCATCATAGAGACCTAGGAAAAATATGGGGTTTGTTCCTATGTGATTAAAATTTAAAATATGACATTTTGGTGAATTTTATTATTTTTGTGATTTTTATTATTTTATTAATTATTAAAATATTAAAATAATACAAAAAATCAACTTTTTAGAAAATTGAAATTTTAATTTTTTTTAAATTCCCCTGAAATCAAAGAGGCTCCAAAACCAATTTGGTGAATTTTTGAAAAGTATTTTGAAAGTTATGAATTTTCAAAGTTTAAATTGGCTAAATGGCTTAATCAACCCATTTGATAGGGCTAACCAAGTCCAATTGGCTTCAAATTTTTATGGTGGGTTCCTCTAATCCTAAAGTTCAGTGGAGAATTGATTTCAAGTCAATTTGATGCATGATTAGCTCTAATTAATTAAAGACCTATTTAGGGTGTTTAAGCCAATTAGGGTTATTCCAAGTGGATTAATTCAAAACCTATTTTTCCTAGGGTCCTCTAGTCATAAGAGACATCACCAAATTTTCCTAGAATTTATTTCACAACATGCTAATTATTGGATTTAAAATACTCAAAACAGCAACATGAATTTGAAAAATCAATAACTTCTCATAGGAATGGCCTCTGACTTTGGAAAATTCGGGGAATGTTCCTAAATTCAGAGGCTTCAAAAGCCCTATGGTGTCATGCCATGGTGAATTTCCTATATGCATGGAGAATTAAAACAATGCAAAGGGTAAATAAATCATTAAAAATAAAATATTGGATGAAATTAAATGATTTCTTTTCCACATTATTCTCCTCTGTTCACTGAGCAAGAGGGTATTTTTATTTTATTTTTCTGATTTTTCTACACAAAGTTATGCATTTTTGAAGTTTAGGGAATTAAATAAATCGAGAAAATCCCTATTTTTCTACTTATCCGAGTCGGCGCCGCGTCATCCTTAGCATCTCCGAAGCGCCGCGTGTCGTCTTCTGATTCGGCGCAGCCATCCGACTCAGCCGTCCCCGGACCCGCCTTTCACGTAACATCTTCTGGTTCGACGCGATCCGAGCCATCCATCCGATACACGCGCGATCCAACGGTTCCCAGTCATCGTCTACGACTGGTGCGAACCCGTGACCGTCGACCTTCTAACCCTAATTTCTCACTCGATTCTCAACGGATTTTCGTGTTCTTATGCTTTATGGATTCTTCTTGAAGAGACGAATACATCCAAACGGTAAACATGCATTGAAATTGATTCAAATTAAATGGAGAATCTCTGTAAGCTCGGGAAGAAGAGTGAGTTCATACCTTTGCTCAGAGAAGTGAAGCTTCGATCTGAGAGTCGTGTCACCTTCGATTGGGTCCAAGTAAGCTCCAGATGAAGTCCCTTGGCCTGGTGAATTGTCTAGCTATGAAAGTGACCACACCCGATCACAAAGCTTGGAGGCCGGAACAACCGGGTGGCTCGGGGATGGGGCTTTCGGTGGGAAACTTCTCCTCTTGGTCCGGTGAAGGTGTAGGACTAGTCAATTTGAAGATTGATCCACTCGTGAAGAAGTGTCCTGGTTTTTAGGCTAAAGTTCGAGCTCAAAATCGAGCTCGACCTGGAGGGAATCGAGCTCGGAATTCGGTGGGGATCGAGTGCTCTATGTGTGGAGAGTGATCCGGAATGATTTTGGCGAGTTTCCTTAAGGTTTGGTTCAGCACCTCTCATGGCCGAGAGGAGATGGTGTTTAAATAGAAGAGGGTGGAGGGCCTCCTGTGGGAGTTAGGGCTTGGGATCGCCTGCTCTTGGCAAGAGAAGAACAGCCATGGTGACCATTAGGCATAGGGCAGCTCAGCAGGTGAGAATTCCAAGTTTGGGCTCACATGTGAGCTCTCGGCCTGGTGGTTTCCGGCGGCTGTGGTGGCTGGCCGGCCAGGGTCAGGTCACCCTCAAGGTCGAGTGGGTCGGGGTCGGAGGTTTGTGCGATCACTGGGCCTGGACATGTGTAAAGTGTTTGGATTGAAATGGAATGGGGAGGAGGCTATACTTGGCTAGGTTTGGTCAACCCATTTGTTTGGCTGGGTTCACCCCCCCATGGCCGACCTTGGCCGAGAAAATCGGTTAGGCTAGCTGGTCAAAAGGTGGTGAGGTCTCTTTCTAAGAATATTTAGATTAAATCTTGGTTAAGGGGAAACATGCTTAAGGCTAATGACTTTTAGGAGGTGGTTAAAGGACCTCCTCCTTTTGCCATTTAAAGAGGGTTGACCACTTAGAAATCCTCATGGCTTGCCAATGGCTTACATGTGGCTTCATGGCTCCATGTGGCTTGGGAAAAGATCGGGTCAATTTCATAAAAAAGGGATTTTGTGGATTTTGGCATTTTAATGGAAATTGTTATGGGGCTTGATTTGGAATTGTTTAATTGATGATTTAGGACTTTAGGAATGACTTTAAATTGAATGTATGATGAAGGAAAGTGTCATGTGGGCTTTAGGATGATTTGGGCTTTTGAATTTGAAGGAAGTGGGCTTTTAGGAAGGTTTAAGGGAAGTGGGCTTTTTGATTTTAGGATGGGCATTTGGGTGAAAATTTTGTGAAGAACCATGTCAAATAAATGTTACAATTGGTTTAGGGATGTTTCATGAATGGTTTGGAGTCAATTTGGTGTGATTTGGAATTGAATTGGTTTGAATTTGGGTTCATTTGGTAAGTGGGCCAATGTAGGTCAAATTGGGCTAACTTGGGCCAATGTTGGGCTAGGGTTGAAATTGATGTAAAATAAATGTTGCGAAATGTTTATGGGAGTGTTTCAAAGAGGTTTTGGCTTTGGTTGGGTTTTGATTTTGAGGTTTGGGTTTATTTGGGTTAGGTTTGGGTTTAGGTTAAAATTGGGCTTTTTGATTTTGGGTTGAATTTGAGTGGGGTTTGGGTCTAAATTTTGGGCAAATCATGTTAGTGTTTTGTTTATGGGGATGTTAAGGAAGGTTTAGAAAAGATTTGGGGTTAATTGGAGTTGAATTGGGTTAGTTTGGGCTAAGTTTGGGTCATGGGTCCAAATTGGGCTTTAAGGCCAAAAGTGAAATTGGATCCAAATGTCAATCAAATTGGACTTGGATTTGGTCTAGATTGGTGTTGGGGATGTTGAATTGAAGTTTAGAATTGAATTGGACCAGAATTTGGGTCAATTGGGTAGGTTTGGTTTGACATTAGGTTCACTTTAGGTTAAAATGGGTCAAATTGGGGATTTTGACAAAAGTAGGGTAAATTGACAAAATTGGCCCATGGTGTAGTTGAACAAAATGAAATTGGGAATATTTGGGATTTTCTGGAATTTTCTGGGAATTTTCTGAATTTTTGGATTTTTTGGCTAAGAGGGGCATTTTGGGTATTTGGAGGGTATTGGGAGGTATTTTTGGAATTTTTGGTATTTTTGGGTATGGATGATCAAATTGATTGGTGAGGCAATGTTTAGGATTGGTCTTGAGTATTTTTGGGTGATTTAGGTGATTTTGCCAATTTTGGGTGGTTTCAAGGGTATTGGGTAGGCTAGGCGGGTGTAGGGTCCCGGGGGTCAAAAATTGAAAAGTTAGAAAATTGAAGCTTGGGTGAATGTAAGTGGAATGAAATCATTTTGGTTGAGCCATGAAGCCATATCAAGCCCACATGAGCCATGAAGGGACTCATTTGAGGCACCCACTATGTTGTTCCTAACCCTCTTAGCCAAGGGCTTAGGGGTTAAAGACCATCCATGTGAACCACCTGCATGAGTTAGGAGGTCAAATTGGGTATGAGTGTGGTTTTAAGAGGTGTGTAAAAGTGTACTGTATAGGTGTAGTGTGTGTGTAAGTCAGCCCTTCACCAGACCAGGCCACCCAGGGCAATCCTAAGGCCAAAGAGTCCTATGGGAACTCATCCTTTAAACTTTCACATTTGATTTCAACCCTCAGGTGATTAGGGGTCTACAATCAAGTTTGTAGAGTTTGCGGGGAGTTAGGAAGTGGTTTGAATTTCTAAGTGGTGGGTCCCAATTCTAATCCTCTAGGATAGTCAAAGGAAAAGCCTAAGGCTAGATCCTAAGTACTAAAGAGAAGAAGAGAAGACCTCACCAAAAATGAGGTCAACAGGGGTCCCCTTGTTGGCATAACGTTGACTTAAGGTACTCCTTCCCATTATAAACTAATTTTGAGTATCTATGGGCCACTTCATTCTAGGATACATTGATGGGGTAATTCATTTTATTTAAATGTTATTGTCCATAATTATATCTATTTGGTACCTAGTAAACTAAATTAGGGCTACTAAACTTGACTATTCTCTAG
Organism: Papilionanthe hookeriana x Papilionanthe teres; assembly: GCA_022702705.1. Classification (NCBI taxonomy): domain Eukaryota; kingdom Viridiplantae; phylum Streptophyta; class Magnoliopsida; order Asparagales; family Orchidaceae; genus Papilionanthe; species Papilionanthe hookeriana x Papilionanthe teres. The sequence continues at coordinate 17,365,674 of CM040428.1, read as the reverse complement.
TGTGTCTTATTCTAAGTTTTGGTCTACGTTGGCTATCTAAGGGTTCACAATTTGGAGCTATCATAAAAAGTGGTTATAAATATTTGAGTTATCTCATTTCAAATGTTTGAGGGGTTTACTTATTAAGCATTAATTTGTTTGATCCTTAAGCATGTCAAATATCTTGATAAATCAATCTTTTTCTAGGTTTTCTTACTTTCAGTTCTCATAGGATGTCAATTGGTGACATCAAATCAATATTCTTTCTAAGGTTGGATATCATTTTTCTCTCTTATGTATACTTGTTCTTCTTTCTCAGTGTTTTCAACATATGTGGTCTAGGACTTCATACTCATGAAGAATAAACTTAAACCTTTCTGTTTCCAGATTTTTTACAATTAAGAGTTACTCATATAATATTGAAAACATTTTTACTTATCGTGCTAAACAAATATTATAAAAAAAGGAATTTTTTAAAGAAGAAAGGGGATACGAGCTTACTTTATATAAAACACTTTGACTTAGAATAGTCATGAATCTTATATTCCTAAGTTAAGGTTATGCTTCTGGGAATAAAGAATACTCATTAAGCTAACACTTGTGTTGGTGAATATGTCTTACCTAGGCTAAGCATTTAGAAGAGCTGGCCAAACATACGGATTTTAATTGTCATATACTCATAAGGATTCTTAAATAAAGATAAAAAAATTGTTTTTCAAAAATATTTTGAAATATTAGAAGCTTTGAAAAGTTTTTTTTTTAAGAATCATAAAATATTTAATGATTCATGAAAATTTTTTTCTTTAGAAAATGGTTTCCTTTTGTTTAAATTTTCAGAAAATGCCTTTTAAATTTAAAAGGATTAAACTCTTAATTTTGAAAATAAGGGTCTTTATACTTGTATAAGGGTTTCCGAAGAGATTTGAAAAGAAAGACTATAAAAATTTATTTTATTTAAAACATGCTTTTAGCTTTTCAACATTTAAAATTAATTAACTTAGAGACGTTTTTAATTGAAGTACAATTGAGTATTTTTATGTGAATGATTATATTTTCAAAAATTATAATTTTAGAACATATTTAATCATTGTAGAAAATGTTTTATTGTGAATTTTTTTATACTTTCAAAATATTTTTTTTAGCACTTTTAACTAGAAATATTATTTTTCTCTTTTAAACATTTTTGATTTGCCAAACTCTCTTGCTTAGAAATTTAGGAGGTTTAATCTTCCTCTTTATACTCATCTAAACCACCTCACTTTAAAGTTCACCTTAAAGAAATTTATCTTAATTCTCATAAAATTACAAAATGGTTAATAAGAAGATAAACATCATGAAAGCACTCATTCATACAAACATCATCAAAGGCCAGAAAACCATGTTCCATGTGACCACACATTCACATCCATGTTGACCTCACTTTTGTTGAGGTCTAGTCATTTTTTAGAAGAACCTAGGACTTGGCCACAGGACTTTTCTTTTTACTATCTTAGAAGACTGGTGATGGAGCCTTCCCTCCTTAGAAATTCAAAATGCTTCTTTTCTTCACTTGGAGCTTCATATGCTTAAGGCTAACCTCTAGCACTTAGTAGGATGAGGCTAAGCATAAGGAAGCTTAAGGGAATCCCCAATAGGATGGTCAAGCCTTAGGGTTAACCCTGGGTAGTCTAGTATTGGTTAAGCTAGCTCACACACTCACACCTACACTACACTTACACTCACTACCCCAAACCCTAAACTATACTTCCTCAACTTGATCCCCTACTCTTTTGGAAACTCATGTGGGTGATTCCCCAAGCTCTTAGCCCTAGGATAGGGTTTCGCTAGGAACAATACATGGAGGATCCAAAACAGGACTTTTCCTTGGTCCATGGCTCGAATGGGTTAATACACAATTAACCCCAATTTCAACAAATAACTAATTTTGACCCTTTAGCCCCCAAACTCTACCAAATTACCTAAACTACCCTCAAACCCCCCAATTTGACCAAAAACTCTAAAATTACCCAAGTTCCAATGTTCTCTCAAAAAATCATTCCAAAATGTTCCTCACCACTCAAATTGACCAGTACACCCCAAATTTACGAAAATTCCCAAAAGAACTCAAAACTAGCCAAAATGACCGAAATACCCCTCATGACCAAAAAATTCCAAAAATTCCCAAAATCTCCAAAATCATCCCAATTGTCCCAAAATAAATTTGAACCACTTCATTGAGTCTAATTTGGCGAAATTGACTCAGTTTGACCAAAATCCCTAAATTGTCCCTAAAGGCCCAAAATACCCAAATCACCCTCAACGTCCACCCAATTGCCCCCAATTTCACCCAATTTCAATTCTAAATCAAAATTAATCATGTATAATCTTAATATAAATCAAATCCAAGTCCAATTGAACCAATTTACAAACCCAATTTAAGCCTAAATAAAAATCCCCAATTTTAAACATATGACCAAATTTCCCTAAATTGAACCCAACAGCTATGTCGATTTCCCCAATTTTGAATTCCAAAATCTTCATAAAATTCTCACAAACCATATTGATCCAGCAATTAACCCATATCTGAACTAAACTCTCTCAAATCCAATACAAGCCAAAATGCCTAATTTTCCCCCAAATTAGACACATACCTAAATGTCACCAAATTGAATGCCCTAAGCCCAAAATTTACACTTAATTAATCTTCAACACTCTTCCTGGAATTCTCCTAAGCCATTCCAAACATTCAATTGACCCTCAAACCAGCCCTAGCCTAACCTAAAACCAAGTCTAACCCAGATCCCCCAAAGTTAACCCCAAGCCAAATTTCACCAAATTGAACTCCTAAATCAATTCAAAATCACCTAAATCTTCCTCCAAACTCTTCATGAAAATTAATCCCATGAAATTCATAAATTACTTGACCCCAAATCAAACCCAAACCAAACCTAGTCTAAGCTTGACCCAGTAGACCCAAATTTGAACCTAAGGCCCAAATCTGTCCAAACGTAGCCAAATTGACCAAGCTAAGCTCACCATAGCCACCATTTGAACCCTAGGGAGTGGTATAGATCCACCTAGCCCAACCTACATGGGCCATGGACCAAGGGTCCCCTAAATTAGGGGATTGCCTTCCTTAAATGGCTATACTAAGGAGATCTTTACCCAAAGCCATCACCAACCAGATTACCACCATTAAGGCATGTTCACTACCTCACCTGACCACCCTAACCAGAGCAACACTTTAGCAGGCTGGCCTAGTCACCGGAGGAGCCAAAACCGAGAGCCACCCCACACCAAATCAAACCCAAATTGACCCATCCTATGTGTCCAGCTCTTCTTGATCACTTGCACCATTCATCACTCCACCCAAGCATCACCCGGCACCTAAATTGAACATCTGAGCTCTACCCATTAGCCATTGATACAAATGGACTACCCCATGTCAAAAAGAGAAGAGTGCACAAATCCATGTGAAAACTTTGCCAAAATCCCACAAGAGCTCCTCCAAACCTTCCTGAGTGCAAGCCCACTGCCACCCAGCCATTTCCCTCACTGTCCAGAGCTAATTTCCTCACTCAAGTTTCAGTCAAAACCAAGACACATTTCACCACACCACCACACTACACCAAATACAAATTACCTTTGCCCACACTATCACATGACAAAGTTATCCCCCCAGAGAAGCCCCATCAAAGAGCCCCCCTAACATAAACTTCCATTAAGGCCCCCCAAATTTTTCTGATCAAACTCGTACTTGGACAATCTACCAGAGCTCGACAACATTTCCAGGAGGTCAGTTAGAGTTCACTGAAGCTTTTGCAAGCATCTGATTGAGGCCTCACCTCTCAGACAATGGTTTTGAATTCTCCACCCAAATCGAGCTCGGTTTGGGCTTTTATAGCAATAGGATTGAGTTCATACTGCATAAACCATATGTATGTGTTTTTCTAGGCTATATGCGTCTAAAGAAACAAACTCAAAGTGATTTGGTTGACTCTAGCTTGAGATCTTAGGGTTTAGTATGGACGGTCTGCGGGATGGGGACGAAGGCCAAGGATGCCTGATCGCGTGCATATCACTTGGATAGCTGAGACTGCACCAGACAGAACTGCTAGACATAAAGTGTATGCTGACTCAGATGGGAGCGTGCCGCGTAGTTTTTCAGAGCTGTCAAGGATCCAGTCAGGGTCGCGTGGATAAGTAGGAATATCTGGATTTTTTGTATTTATTTAATTTAGCCACATTAAAAAATCCATAACTTAGTGTAGAAAAATCAAAAAAAATAAAATAAAAAATACATTTTTGCTCAGTGAGCTGAGGAGAACAATTTGGAAATAAATCAGAGTTATTTGACTAGTATTTTATTTTTTGTTAATTAAATTATCTCTGAAATATTTTGATTCTAAATAAGTAAATATTAACCACCATGGCATTTGGTTTGGAGGGCTTAGAGGCTCTATGATTATGGATCTTCCCTAATTTTTCCAAGGACAGGGAGGATCTCTAGCAAGAGTTCATTAATTTTCAAATTATTTCTCTTTATTTTGATTTAAAAATCATAAAATTAAAAATTTTAATAAAAAAATGTAAAACTTATTTTGGTGGTTTACTGTGGTCAGAGGATCCAAGGAAAAATATCAAATGGATTTAATTAATTAAGAGTGTCACTAATTGTAAATAACTATATAAACTCTTAAAAAATTAAATAAATAAAATTTAAATAGAAAAATAACGAAGTAACATTCCACACTAAAAACAATAATCATGTTAACCTCCAATAAAAATTTGAGGTCAAATGGAACTGATTTAATCACTAAAATGAATCTTTGAACTAAAATAACTTATTTGGCATTAAAAAACTTTTAATAATTAAAAAATAAGTCAAAATTATAAAAATGGTTTTTGGGATTCCTTGTGACTAGATAGACTTAAGAAAAATAAAATTTGAATTAAAATAAATATTTCATTTTCATGCCTATTTAATATTTAAACAATTAAAAATAATTAAAAATGAGTAAAATAATAAAAAAACACTAAAATATAAAAATCTACCATAATGTCCCATTTGGTCTCCTAATCACTTGGGACCAATTAAAATAATATTTATAATTCTCTAAGTAAAGATATTAATTTTAATGGCTAAAATTGATTTTTCTTTAATTTTCCACTAAAAAAATTCTAATAATTAAAATATAAATAAAAAAATATAAAATTTGTTTATCTGGTTTCCTTAACTTCAGAGAGATTTAAGTATAATATAAAACATAATTTTTAACTTAAATATTATTTTATATTTAATTAAAACTCAAAACAAACAAATAATTATAATAATTAAATGAAACTCAAAATATCATGAAAGTTGGTTTAGGTGTTCCTATAACCTAGGTGAATCTCCAGTAATTTTCGTAAGGATAGATGATTTGTTTTGTTTAAGTTATTGAATTAACTTTGAAATTCTTTATTTTGAATTTATATAATTATAAAAATTATATAAATTCAGAAAAATCACATTTTCTCCTTTGATGTTTTAATTGACCCATAAGTACAGCAACATAAAAATTTCAAAGTCATAAGAATTAAATTTAATGAATTCTGAAGTGATAAGGACTTTAGGGGCAAAATTATAATTATGGAATTTAAGCCTTAATTAATATTTAGGCCTAATCAAGAGTAAATGGGTAATTGATGATCTCAATTAACTCTTCTAGTTGATTGAAACATAAGGGATGAATGGTAGAAAACAACTTCACACCTTTTCACATTAAGGCCATAATTGTAATTTCATAAATAATTAAAGAAATTTAGAAGATAATTAAATTAGAAGATACTAAGGTGAGGGTTCTAATCTTGGAAGATAAAAATTCACTAATTTCAAAACCCTAACTAATTGTTTAACGACAATTCAATGTTTTGATAATGATTAAGATCGCATAACCCAATATCCCTAAAATTACAAATCCTCGTTAAGTCTTTAGGGCTTAGTAGTGAACTAGGCTTAATTTAGATTGGACTAATGAGGTTTAGAGAAGGAAATGTAATCAACTTTAAACATCTTTGAAACACTGTAAGCACAAATTCAAACTAATTGGCTAAAATTCTTAATAAATCAATTTGCCCTTAGGGGCTTTCACCCACATAATTCATAAGTAAAAATGTCAAATGATGATTACCCCACATAAAGGGATAATTAAAATATCGAGGTTAACTGAACAGAAGGGTACAATGTGGATGAATTACTTAGCAATATAATAAGTTCAAATGAACTTGAGATGGTTCAAAAGGGTTATGAAATGTAGGGTGTTCCCCGGACATTTTCACAAGTTTTCTAGATATCTTAGAAGGCAACCGAACTTATTATGCTTTGCTAAAGAAAGGCATCCTCTACATGAAAAATAGGGACTCACAAAGCTATGACATAGGACTCGGTAGGCGCATCTAAAATCTGTATTTATAGCTTTTCATTCATACAATTTTAATTCCCTACATGCAACTACTAAAATGTCAGCTAGAGTGCAAGAAAAGGACTGATACGCATTTACATTTTGCTGCAAATTGCATTGTTCACTTTTTTGCACTTTACTTCCAGTACTTTTTGTGAAACAAAATTTGCATTTCAAAACCAATCCCAAAAAAAAAAATCAATTCACAACTAGCAAAACATAAGAAAACATAAAATTTAATCCCAAAAAAACAATAATTAAAACTAAATTAAACGTCTCTTTCGATGATCAGGAATCCCTTGGATGAGGCAACCTACAACTGCTAATGAGATTTCCCATGATCTGGATAAAAGTATTGAATTCTTTCAGTTGAATTTGATAAATTCATCTGGACTAAGTGAATCCAAAGAAAATAGTGGTGTCAGAATGAGGGAGTTGTGGGATCCTAACCGGTGTCACTATAATCAACTTAAATTCTCCCCTAATAAGACATAAAACATTAAACTAGACACATTAGAAAATTTGAACTCTAAACCTGATATTTCTCTTAACCTCTTCAAATTGACACTTCTAAATTTAAGCCTGCTGCAATGAGGATCTCGGAGAAAACACCACTGGCAGCGCGATGACGTAAGCGAAAGAACATCTTCGAGAAAGCAACGGAGTATACAACAGCAAATCCTTTCATAGTATTAAACAACAAGCCATAGGACTTCAAAGTCGTCTGCCTAGTGCGCCATAAATCCTCAACTTATATTTTAGGCCTTTACACCTCGAGCAATATAAGACCTAACTCGTCTTAGGATTTTGAGGTTGTCATTCGATAGGACATAAATCATCTTAACTTCTAGGTTGCTTGCATGATCGGTATCATAGAAATGTAAGCCTTGCATAATAAAATTGGCAGGATGGAACATATGATATTTTTTCTTCTAAATTATAGCTAAACCTTAGGATAGGTTGGGATGTCACCAAGATTCTCCTCAGGATCCATGATATCCTCTACTTTTCTACCTTTGAATTTCATAACAATTGTTCTCTTTTGCTCCTCTCCTTATTGACATTCCTCTACACATTACTTTGCGAATCCAACTTTTTGGAAGTTATGAAATCAATATCTTCTGATCTTAATCAAGTGTTTTCTTAAGAGACTTCAGTCATTTAAGATGTAATTAACTATAGGGGCTTGCCTTTATAGGAAAATTTAAGAAACAAGTTTAGTTGCTTCATATTATATAGGTGAATTTTTCAGTCAATATAAATGATTGTAGACTAAACAAGTGCCATGGATTCTTTAGTTTATTTGATCAAGCCTCACCACCAAGTAATGTATATGTTCATCAGGATAGATACATGACTTATGGTGTCGTGCTCGATTATTTAAACTATTGCATGTATGAGATTGGTTTGATTTAATATTTTCAAAATAAAATGTTACTTTCCAAAATTACATAGATATGTTAAATTAATTTTATTTTAAAACGACCAACATATTTCTGGTGAATCCATTGGGGAATAATTTCTCCCTCCATTATGATCATAAAGTTTGTCTTCATACATCAGTAATGTGTCCATGTCCCTCATGGTCCAGATTACCATTCTTCCGTTGACATGCTTTGGTCATTTCTTTATTGGGCAAGCATCTTCAACCCTTCATTGATTCCAGGACCGTTGACTTGAACCCCTCTGTCGTTCTTATGCGTAATTTTTAATTTTTTGTAACAAGTATATAATATATTCTTCAATCACAGAGTTACTATTCAACGCAAGCATACGTATCGCTCAAGTAATACAGGGCTTCAGTGGAGTCCTAGATATGGATCCCACAGGGATTATTTTAGAGGCTACAAACTAGGATTATAGAAATTAATTCAGAATCACAACTTGTAAATTAAAATTGTCTATCTGTCACTAATATGCAATCGACAATAGTATGAAGTTTTAATAAACTAGTTCTACTAACAGATAACTTATTCTACTAATAAATTGAAGTTCAAATGTATAAGCAAGAATCTTTCTCCTTTGCTAAGATATTTAAGTGAATAGATAATTAGAATTAGTTTAAAATGATGTTATGCCAAATAGGAGCATAACTATTCTTTACCCTTTGGTCCAGACATAAAGAACATTGACTAATGCTATGCTTGGTTACTGAATCTGCGGATAGGTTGGGAGGATACTGGCTCTCACTTCGGAGCTCCCACATTCCCCTCGCCTAAGGGCTAACATCTACACATCAGCACCCAAACAATAGGTCCAAATTGAGGATTTTATCCTATCACTCTAAAATCTCCAATTCTACGTCTGATCAATATTATTTCCCTATTTATTTGCACCCTACTTCCAAGGAATTTGACCTCCCTGAATCTCGGATGTAATCTTTATTATATTTGTTAAACTCAACATAATTTAAATAATCAATTAGTCAGCTTGAAAGTAAACTAAGATTGAAGTAAAAGATTATCACAACTTTTTTAAAATTTTCTTGGCACACTAATTCAATTTACCATTTCACAAAAATAACAAAATAAGGAGAAAGACAGAAAAACTACTCAGATTTCATGGAGATGATATAATAAAATTTGGATTTCATATATAAAAGCAAGGTTCTACAAACTAAAGTAAATAAACACAACTTATCTTAAATTCCTCCCCAAGCAAACTCCTTGAATTTCCTATGAATCTCTTCCTTTCTTTACAGTATACAGAATTCTCCTTCGAAACGGTAATGAAGAAGACATCTCTCACTTCCCTTCCACTCTTAAAATCTCTCAAGAATTCCTCATAATTTTCACTATCTGAACTCACTAATTAACACTCTAGAAACTCTATATGGACTCACTAGACTCACACACTTGACTCTCTAATGGATTAGAATGACACGTGGAGGACACAAATGGACGCTTGTGGACTCTTTTTTCGACCCCAAATTTTTTCTTTTAAAATACTTAAAGAGTTTCCAAGAGTTTTCGAGCATCCCTTCGAAAATCATCCACATTCAATGCACCTTGTGAAAGAGCAGTCGATCCCGCAGTTGGCGGCCTCGAGCTCACCGTCGGCGGCCTTCTAGAATACTTAGCCTTGGACCATTCTGCATAAGCCCCGCTGACGGCGGCCTCGATCGACGCCGTCGGCGGGCTCCCTTGTAATATATTCTAAATCTCAGGAAAAACATGTCGTCAGCGCCATCAACCTCACCATCGGCGCCCTAGATCAAATTTTCATAGTTTTGGTCCCTTTTGCTTGAAATTCGCTCCTTTTTTCATATTTTCACTTTATTGTCCATAAATCAACATACCTGCAAACAAACACCAAAAATACCCTTCTTTAAAGTGCAATATCATCAAAATCAATATAAAATATGCTAGAAAGTCTTAACATTTTTTCCTTGGGTCAAAATCCCCCAAACTTAACTATTTTTCCTCAAGTAATCTTTAGTACTACATAAAAGTTATGATTCATTGTGGTAAAGTTTTAATTCAGAAATACTATAATTTTGATTTAAATAAATATCATAGCAAGAATTCATAGAAAGATTTTTAAGTAATTAGATTAACTTTGTAGATGTAAGGCTATCTAGTCATCAAGTTTAAGAGTTCTAGTCTTCTATTCATTTCAAGAATAACTATATGTTGCAATATCAATTCACTTAGAATATTCAGAAGATAAGAACTTCATGAGGACACTACTAGTAAAGAAACTAGTTATAAATATAAGTTCAGAAATATTTTTAGTTTTCCCTTTAGGTTAATTCAAGTGAAGCCAATTTTTTTATAAGGCATCTCCTCAAGCTTCTCCTCACTTACTTTTTTTTTCTTTTGGATTGTTTTTCAATCCTATATACTTTCTTTTCTTTTCAGGCATTATTTTTCAATCCTTTTGTTTTTTTTTCTTTTTCAAGTGAGGATTACTATATCTGGATAGCCTGTTGATAATTTTGAACTTCACTCTTCTTTTCCTAAATTTTAAACTTTAAAACATTCTTTACCTTATATGTAATTAATAGTTTTTACATCATTGAATCTCAATCTTTTCTTTCTCAACTAAATTCCTAAGATTCTTAATATTTCAAAATATAGTTTTCTTTACTTTAAATAGTTAACTATATTCTTATCCTTTTATACTAAATACCTTAACCTACAAAATTAATTGTCATTACCAAAAATATTTCCTTGAATCTTGTATAATATTTAGATAAAATCTAAATTTAGTTATCTGAACTAAATTTTATCACAAAAATCATATTTATAATTTTTGAAAATATGTTAATTGAGAACACATAATAGTTAATAATTTCCCCCCCCCCCCCAAACTTAAAGTTTTCCATAATAGAGATAATAAAAGGTGGAAAGAAAAATTCTAAATATAAAAATCATACCTTTGCCCTTTAGGCATTTTTGTCATTTTGAAATTTTGCAGGTTTTTCTCAAAAATGTTAACTTCAACTGACCTGTAATATTAAAGACCTTTCTACACATATAACAGTTTAGAAAATTTGTTGGGGTAATGAAATTTTAAAACAAGTATATAAAACTAAACATTAACAACAATTCACTACACTACACAGGACATATGCATTTCACAACACAAAACAAACAATCTACTATTTTTAACTTAAAAGTTCAAAATTACAATTATAATCACAATCCATCACAAACATTCAGAAATGAAAATACAAATTACAAACTAAACACATATCTAAGAAAATAAAACATAGTCCACAAAAGACAATTAATGAAAATGAAAGTACTACAACAAAACTAACACATACATATACATCACATCACATCACAATCACAAAAATTGATCATCAAAATCCCATGCTATGTCTTCATCTCCCTGGTCAGCAGGTGGATTGGGCTGATAATGAGTATAAAGTGGGCATTCTGGAAAAATGACATCAGTCTTTCCTCTGTAGTACTTAGCTCGAGCATCATAATAAGCCATCTCAAAATCAGAGTTCCGTTGAAGATACTCACTATCGTGATCATTTCTTCGCTCTTAACCTTCAATCCTATGATCAATTCTTTCCAGTTTTTCATCTAACTTCTCAAAACTTTTCCAGTGTAGGGTCATGGAATTCATCAAATCATATAGAGTAGGGGAACTAGATGCAGGAGGTTCATAACTAGTAGAAGGGATGTCTCTACTAGTAGAAGGTGCTTTTGCTCCTACTCCCAGTTCTCCATTCCTCATGGGATTCATAAGTTTTCAAATTTTCTTTACTAATGGGTTTCATTGGGTATACACATTCTTCATTATCATTAGCTTCTACTCTAGATAATTGACAAAATGCATAAATTAGGCTAGGATGTCTTAAATATCCACTTGATTCACTGTTCATCGTGGCCATAATATTCTTATAAATTATTCTTCCCACATTTACACTTCTATTGTTCTGAATATAGAAATTCAGAACAGCTCTGTCTCTCGAGACTTCACTATGGCGATAGGTGGGTAGCAGATTTGAACAAATGAAATAATGTCAAGCCTTAGCTGTGGCATTCATCATAGAAAGTGGAAATTTAATCCGTTCACGATTCTTAATTTTCCAAGTGCCTTTACCATCAGTGAGAAAGTCAATAACATCGTTTAACGGACCTTCCATTATTCCAAATGTTTCACACTCACTAGAAAAGTAATCGTGAAGCTCGTAAAAGAATTAATGTGGTTAGCATTAAAATCGACAGAAAATCCTCTTACTTGGACAGGTTCGTCCTCAAGTTGAGTCAGATTAGAATAGAACTCTCGTACAACTTCAATAGAAACTTTATTGTTAGTGTAATAGGAGTTCTCCCATCCTCTCTCTTTAATAACTCATTCCACCTCTCCTCCGAGATTATTGAAAACTCAATCTTGTATGCACTTCTTTCCTTGAAAGATTGAAGTGTATGTCGATTGTTCTTTTGCATTAATAAATCGAGTTTCATTGAACTCAAGTCTCCTCTTTTGATGTGGAGCCATTGTTTGATCTATCAAAATTACAAAAATCCAAATTAATCTCCAAAATAATACAATGGCTTCTAAAGGTGGTTTAAAGCAATCTAAATCAAGTTCCATGAGTTCCTTCCAAGTCTTTTCTTCAAATTTTCAAATTTTCCAAAATTTCTTAATGTGGAAGAAATTCATGGTGAAAATAAAAAATTTTTACATAGGAGTGAAGCACTTACCAAGGGAAGATGAAATCCGATGTTAGAATGTGTTGAAATCGCTCCAAATCTGAAATCTATCAAGCCCTAGGTTGAAATTTTCAGTAAATCGGGGAAGAAGATGATGAATAGTGGCGGTTGACTGGTCAAAATCGCGGTTAAAAGGTAAATTTTGGGATCTCGCATTCAATGGGGTTGTTCGCGTCATCGGCTGGCTCAATTGAACTAAATTCCAATAGCCTCTGGAAAATCACGCCATCGGCGGACTTGAGCGCGCCTTCGGCGAGATTCTCAAATATTGATAATTTTCAAATTTTTGCAATTTTGATCAATTTTAAGCCTCGTCGTCATCCATTTAATCATTTTAATCATATATTTTAAGTGATTAAGTGATGTATTAACACAAATAAATATACACACCACAAAACTTCACAATTATATATTAAATCCAAGTGTTTACAATCCACATTACATAACACACATAAGCAGGTATTTTCTCAACCTAAATTCATCTAAAAGCGTCGCAATCCAAACCACAACACTCAAAATGCTGAAAACAAACATTTCAATCATAATCTCAACTATACTGAGATTAAAAAGCAAACAAAGAATGCAAACACACAAACAAAGTTCAAATCAAGTACAACATATAGAAACAAATAAATTAAAGCAAATCTACTACTCTTCCGAATCAGTGCTGGTTTCTACTCTGATATCACCCATTGCTTGAACATGTGCGAACAAGTTATAGAAAGGTCAGAATGGGAATTCTTCAGTTGAATCTTCTTCAATCCATCCCATCCTCTTAATTAAGCGTATCAAATTCGCTTCAAATTGCCCAGTATGATCAAAATATTCTTTCATCCTCCAATCGATATGATCAAAGAAATCAGATACATTGTTAACTGTACTTGTTAAATTTGGTACCTGCTTCTCCAGATTCTTGATTCGGTGTAAGATCATCGGTGCCTTGTCTGCTACAAGAGGTTGAATATCAACAAAATTTTGCGATGCTTGATCCATAATCACGCCCATATAATTCTCCTCATCATTGGCTGGGAACATACGGGTTGGGTCTAAAGGTTTCCAAGGTAGCAGTACCTTTTCCCAAATCTCGTACGATACTTGAAACAGACTGCATATTAAGAAAATTGTTGAAGGATGTCCAAGCCCTTGAGATGATCCTTAAACGATCGGGCCAAGTACAAACTTCACACTAATTGATCCAATATTAATAGGCCATCCCATTTGAATGCAGTAGTTCAATATAGCACTCGCTTTGGTGACTTTATCGATTTTCATCGCTGGTAATAACTTTGCAGATATGAAAAAAGTGCTAATTTTCAAAACAAGATTTCAAAGTGTTGCAGAAAAACTGACGTACACGTTCTCTCTAACTTCTCAGTCTTTAGTTTCATCCGTCAAATATTGGTAAATTTCATTCATCTTGTCTCTTGTCGATACGAAATTTGAATAATGGCAGACAGGAACATTCTCAAGCATGTATAATTCATTAATCCTTCCAGAATTAAATGTTATCCACCTACCTCGCACATAGACGCTTCCTTGGTTGATTCTATGTAAATTGGCATAGAATTCTTATACCACTGGAACGACTACTGCGGCAGTAGTATAGCAAAATATTTCCCATCTTCACCGCACGACCATTTCTTCAATTGCTGAGAATGAATTGCTTAATCCTTGATTAACAAATCCTCTTTCCTTGATTAGCCTTCTCTTTGACATCACCTTGTTGAAAAGTCGCTGCGCCTCGGTACTTACTAACTTTCTCCGGTTGTATACATAAAATCTTGGATAATCTACTGAATTTGAAGCCATTATAGAGGACTTGAAGGAAGTTTCCATTCATTTTTGGGAATTGGATTGTTTAGGAATCGTCCATGGAAGTTTATAGGGGACAAATTCGCTAAAAACTGCCAAAAACCATCGTTTGAACTCGAAAAACTGCCAACTCGCTGATCTTGCTGTCGGCGGCCTCGAGTGTGCCATCATCAAGCCTTGTGCAATTAAATTATGGGCTCTCGAGAAAAACGAGCCTTCGGCAGCGTCGAGCGCACTTTCGGTGCCCTAGGCAAAATTTTGCACATTTACGTCGTGGTCAAATACATTCCAAATTTTCTCTATGGATCCAAATTCTTGAATATCAAAGGGCAAAAACAAGTAGTAGAATTCAATATTACTACAAACTAATGACAAATACAAACAAACATACTAACAAATAAGGATAACTATGGGTTGCCTCCCATAAAGCGCTTGGTTTAACGTCGTCAGCCCGACCTATTCAGGTGTTATTCATGTTTACTGAGCATTAAAACCTCTTTAAAATTTAGTCTATTAGCCTCAAAATATGGTTTTAATCTATGTCCATTTACTTTAAATCTATTCCCAGTCTTTGGATCTTTAATTTCAATAACTCCATAAGTGTAAACTTGAGTCACAGTAAAGGGTCCTAACCGACGAGACTTTAATTTCCCAGGAAATAATTTCAGCCTTGTATTGTAAAGCAAAACTTCTTGTCCTGGTTCAAAGTTCTTCTGGTTAATCATCTGATCATGCATTAACTTCAATTTTTCCTTATAAATTTTGTCGTTATCATAAGATTCATTTCTTAATTCTTCTACTTCATTCAATTGTAACAGTCTCTTCTCACCAACATTTTTCAAATTATAATTGAATTCTTTAATCTCTCAATATGTTTTATGTTCCATTTCTACTGGTAAGTGGCAAGTATTTCCAAAAATAAGTTTGTAAGGAGTCATACCAATATGAGTTTTATAAGCAGTCATGTATGCCCACAATGCAGTATCCAGTCTCGCAGACCAATCTACTCTACTTGGATTTACAGTAATTTCTAAAATTTATTTAATCTCACGATTAGAAACTTTAGCTAAACCACTGGTTTGAGGATGATAATCAGTAGAGAATCTATGAACAATATTATATTTTTCTGCCAATCTTTGAATATATTTATTCCTAAAATGGGATCCTCCATCAGTGATAATCACTCTCAGCATTTCATATCTTGTGAAAGTATTTTTCATTAAGAATCTTAAAACACTTTTAGCATCACAACTAGGTAAAGCTTGTGTTTCAATCCACTTTGATACATAATCAACCGCATTTAAAATATATAAGTTTCTAAATGAAGGAATAAATGGTCCCATGAAATCTAATCCCTAAACATAAAAAATCCCAACCTCTAATATGAAATTCAGAGGCATTTCATTTCTTCTAGATATAAAACTACTCATTAGCATCTATCAGAAGTTTTGATATATTTGTAAACATCTCTAAAAATAGTAGGCCAATCAAATCCAGCTTGCAAAATTTTATGCGTTGTTTTGTCAATCCCAAAATGTCCTCCAAGTTCAGAATCGTGACATTTCTGAATAATCAGTTCAGTTTCTTCATAAGGCACACATCTCCTAATAATAAGATCGTTACTATGTTTATATAAATATGGTTCATCCCAAAAATATGCTTTTGCATCATGAATGAATTTTTTATGTTGCTGCAGAGTTAGCATAGGTGGCAAAATACCACTTACTATATAATTAAATATATCAGCATACCAAGGTATTTTCCATTCATTAATATTATAAAGTTGTTCATCAAGGAAACTGTCTGTTATTTCATTTTCGGTGTTAGATGATTCATGATATTCTAGTCTTGATAAGTGATCAGCAATTTGATTATTAGTTCCCTTTCTATCAATCACCACAATATCTTGCATTAAAAGTACCCATCTAATTAATCTTGGCTTAGTATCCTTCTTTTGCATCAGATATTTAATAGTAGAATGATCAGTATGTACAATACATTTAGTCCCTATTAAATATGATCTGAATTTATCAAAAGCATATACAATAACTAGTAACTCTTTTCAGTAACCGTATAGTTAATTTGCACATCATTAAGAGTTCTACTAGCATAGTATATAACTTTAAAAATTTTATCATATCTTTGACCAATAACAGCTCCAATAGCATAATCACTAGCATCTCACATTAATTCAAATGGTTTCTCCCAGTCAGGTGAAACTATTACAGGTGCTGTGATTAGTTTTTCCTTTACAAACTCAAAGGCATATAAGCAGTCTTCGGTAAATTAAAAATTTTTGTCTTTTTCTAAAAGTTGCCATAGAGGTTTAGTAATTTTAGAAAATTCTTTAATATAGCGCATGTAGAAACCAACATGTCCAAGAAAAGATCTTACCCCTCTCACTGTAGTAGGAGGTGGTAATTTTACTTGAATTTTTGCAGGGTCTACTTCCATACCATTTTCACAAACTTTATGCCCAAATACAATTCATCCTGCAATCATAAATTGATATTTCTCCCAATTTAGAACTAAGTTAGTTCTTTTGCATAGCTCCAAAAATTTTTCAAGTTGATTTAAGCATGCATCAAATGATGTTCCAAACACAGAGAAATCATCCATAAATACTTCTATTCCACTATCAATTAACTTACTAAATATAGACATCATACATTTCTGATATGTTGTAGGTGCATTACAAAGTCCGAAAGGCATTCTTCGAAAAGCAAAAGTTCCATAAGGACTAGTAAATGTTATTTTCTCTTGATCCTCAGGAGCAATAGGTATTTGATGGTAACCGGTATATCCGTCCAGAAAGCAGTAGTACTTGTGTCTAGCAAGTCTATCCAACATTTGGTCTAGAAAAGGAAGAGGAAAGTGATCTTTTCTAGTGGCGGCATTTAATTTTCTATAATAAATACAAATACACCAACCAGAAACTTATCTGATAGGTATTAATTCATTATTTTCATTTGCTTCAACAGTTACTCCTCCTTTCTTAGGAACACAATGAATTGGACTTACCCAAGTACTATCCAAAAGAGTATATATAATTCCAGCTTCTAACCATTTTAAAATCTCTTTTTTAACTACTTCTTTCATAATCGGGTTCAGTCTCCTTTGTAGATCAATTCTTAGTTTATGTTCATCGTTTAATAAAATTCTGTGCATACAAATCGAAGGACTAATTCCTTTAATATCAGCTAGAGTCCAACCAAAAGCTTTTTTGTATTTTTTTAATGTATCCATTAATTTTTGCTTTTGAATTTAATTTAAGTTTGAGGATACAATTACTGGTAATGTTGAAAACTCACCTAAAAATACATACTTCAAATGATTTGGAAGAATTTTTAATTCAAGTTCAGGGGGTTTTACAACAGATGGAAATAATATTTTGTTCTCTGGTTCTCTTGAATCGAGTGTTTCAAATTGTTCCTGAATATAATCAGCTTATTTGTTATCAATTTCACCATATTTATCTTTTTCCATATCTTCTTTTTCTTCAAAATTTTCTTTGAAATATTCTTTTTTTATATAATCACATATATCCATTCTGAAACATTCATCATCTTTTCTTATTGAAGGATATTTCATTGACTTTACAACATTAAAGGTTACTTCTTGATCATTTACTCTCATAGTCAATTCTCCTTTTTGAACATCTATCATGGCTCTTCCTGTAGCTAGGAATGGACTTCCTAAAATGATTGGTATTTCCTTATCTTCTTGCATATCTAAAATGATAAAGTCCACGGGAAAGATAAATTTATCAACCTTGACCAAAACATCTTCTACAACTCCTTTAGGATGTGTAACAGATCGATCAGCTAAATGTAGAGTTACAGAAGTCGGTGCAATCTCTCTTATTCCTAACCTTTTAAAAGTTAATAAAGGCATCAAATTTATACTAGCTTCCAAATCACATAATGCTCACCCATAAAATTTTTCACCAATAGCAAACGGGATAGTGAAACTACTAAGATCCTTAAGTTTTACAGGAAGCTTTCTCTGAATTATAGCACTACATTCTTCACTGAGTGCAACGATCTTATGATCTAATAACTTCCTCTTTTTTTTAGTATATCCTTCATAAATTTAACATAATCAGGCATTTGTTCCAAAGCTTCAACAAAAGGGATATTTATTGACAATTTTTTTAAAAATGTCTATGAATTTAGCGAATCTTTTTCCCTTATCTTGTTGCTTTAGTCTTTGAGGAAATGGTGGTGGTGGTCATTCAACAGTAATTTTCTTAGGTTTCAGAGGAAAATAAGGGTATAAACTTTCGTTTTCTCCTTCAGTTTCTTCTTTTTCCTTTTCAACTACAATTTATTTTTGAACTATTATTTCCAACTCTTTTCCACTTCTTAATTGAATAGCCTAAATCTGTTCTTTTCCTTAATCTTTATGATTTACCTCAACATTGCAAGGTTAAGTTCCAACAGGTCTATTGCTCAGTGCAGTAGCAATTTGCCCTAATTGGTTTTCTATGTTTTTAATAGCAGCTCCTTGACTTTGTAATTGATTACCCATATTCAGAACTAGTTCTTCCATAGATAACTTCTTCTCCTTGAATTTTGAATTATTATAAAAACCCTATGGATTAGAAGGTCTATATTTGGAATTACCTTGATTGTTTATATTTGTTAATGGGTTTACAAGATTGTTCCCCCACTGAGGATTAACAGGATTAGCATTACCTTGGTTATTCCAATTAAAGTTTGGATGATTCTTCCAACCTAGATTATAATAGTTTGAATAAGGGTTATTTTGTCTATTATTTATTAAATTTATAGTTTGATATGAAGATTGAGCATCTACAATTTGTCCTAAAGAATTTTCTTCTAACACTAGAGGTGTTTAAGAATGACTCATTCCGTATTGATAGATTTTCTTTGAAAGAGCAGCAATTTGAGAAACTATCATAGTTAAAGCATCTAAATCATGAATATTGGCTACTCTCTTAGGATTTACCCTTTCAGTATGCCATTGAAAATTATTAGTAGCCATTTCTTCTATTAAAACATATGCTTCTTCAAAAGGTTTAGACATTAGTGATCCACCAGCAGCAGCATCAAAAATAGATCTAAGAGATCCTAATAATCCATTATAAAAAGTTTGAATAATTAACCAATCTGTTAAAGCATGATGTGGACATTTTCAAAGAAGTTCTTTAAATCTTTTCCAAGATTCATATATTGATTCTCCCTCATACTGACTAAAAGATGTGATATCATTTCTAAGCTTAGCAGTCTTAGATGGTGAAAAATATTTCGATAAGAATTTTTGTGAAAGTTCTCCGCAAGTTCTAATAGATCCAGGTGCTAATGAATTTAACCAAGCCTTAGCCTTATCTTTTAGTGAAAAAGGAAAAATTCTAAGTCTTACAGCATCATCAGACACTCTGACATATTTAAAAGTAGCACAAAATTCTAAGAAACTTACAAGATATAAATTAGGATCTTCATTTGAAGTTCCACTAAATTGATTGTTTTATACCATTTGGATAATTACAGGTTTAAGCTCAAATGAAATAGCAGCTACATCAGGATTTTGAATAGTTAAGTGAATTTCATCTAATGTAGGGTAGGGTTAGCGTAATCTCTTAGTGGTCTAGATTGATGTTAATTTTATAGCGTAATCTCTTTGGCTGTTTATGTTGGTTTCCATTATTTCAGAATTTATAGGTTCTTTTCTCAGTTTTCTAATTCTTCTAACAGTGCGTTCTAATTTCGTGTCGTAGGGTATAAGATTTTCAGAAACAAATTTATGCATACAATCGAAATCAATACACAGCAAAATAGTTAACTAAATAAGTTACAATTCTATTAAAAAGTTTCCTAACAGTCCTAAATTGTTCTTTACTCTAATTATGTTATATTGCTCGGCAACGGCGCCAAATGACTTGAACCCCTCTGCCGTACTTATGTGTAATGTTTAATTTTTTGTAACAAGTATATAATATATTCTTTAATCGCAGAGTTACTATTCAACGCAAGTATACGTATCTCTCAAGTATTACAGGGCTCTAGTGGAGTCCTGGATATCGATCCCACTGGGAATATTTTAGAGGCTACGAACTAGGATTATAGAAATCAATTCAGAATCACAACTTGTAAATCGAAACTGCCTACCTGTCACTAATATGTAATCGATAATAATATGAAGTTTTAATAAACTAGTTCTACTAATAGATAACTAATTCTACTAATAAATTAAAGTTTAAATATATAAGAAAGAATCTTTCTCCATTGTTAATATATTTAAGTGAATAGATAATTAGAATTAGTTTAAAATGGTGTTATGCCAAATAAGAGTGATCCCCGATAGATATAAGTGCAACGGATGCCATAAACTTGATTCCGCTGGATAAATGCGCTGATGATTTAAGATATGAAAATAATAATTTTATAATATGGGATACTACGCAACTATACATATCATTTATCAAGTAATATAGGACTTTCTGATTAAGCCCCGAGATATCGAACCCACAGGGAAAATGTGAAATCTTTAAAGGAATCAGAGAAATTATCTTTTTATTTTCTTTAATTATTTTCGAAAAAGTATGTCTTGATTTTGAAAATCTTTGAAGGTTGATATGTCTTTTGAGATTTTCTTAATAAAATGCTAAACAAGAAATTAAAATTACAATAACTAATAACACTGGATGTAAAATACTATTAACTAGAATATCTTTTTCTTTCCTTTCATGAAGTAGTAATAATTCTTAAAGTATTGTTGGGGAAGTATTCAAATTTTTGTTGTGACAGATAGAAGCAAATGTGTTCTTTACCCTTACTTGGTTCTATAAAGAACATAGGTTAATTTGAAATTTATATTATTTTGAACATGGTTAAGCAGGAAAGATACCAGTCTCTCACTCTAGAGTTCCCTCGATTCCCACCACCTGGGGGCTAACTTCTCATAACAAAACTCAAAACTTCAAACCAAATTAGGGGGTTTTAGCCTGTCACTCTAAAATCCTCTAAATTTACTCCCTTTTATAAAATTATCTTCTAATATTACATTCAATTATATGGACTACAGCTCTCACCCACATAATTTCATGTGACTCTTACTAACTTTTATGAGACAATACCACATTGGATCTTACATAATCTCAAGAAATTTCATAACTTAACAGGCCAAATTAAGAAGTAAACAAAGTTTTTAGAATCAATCTTCACAACTTCTTCCAACTTTTAAACACTTATACTTTCCACAACAATTCTCTTTAATTTAATTACTTCTCCATTTAAGAAAGAAAAAGATAAAGTAAACTACTCAGAATGCATTGAGAATATATAAAAACCCGTTGATTTGAAATTAAAAACAACGATAAGAAAAAAAATAAATGAAAACAAGTATTAATAAACTAAATAAAAGTTAACACTTATCTGTAAATCATCTCCACAAGACTAAGGAAGTTCCTCTGAAACTTTGACTCTTCACAAAACTACTTCTCAGAGCAAGTCTCCCAACTCCGTTGACTCAGAATACAGACTTCAGACTTCAATAAAAACTATACTAAAAGAAAGAAAAGAAGTGGGAAGAAGAATACTTCACTCCGACCCTTTTCTCCTTTCTACTCTCTACTCCTACTCTAAATAAAAACTTTTAAAATGCAGTGGAAGAACAATGGAAGTACTCTTCAAAATGAAGTGGAAGAGTCTCCTCAAATTGCCTCCCCTAAATCTTTCTTAAGACTCTCTTTAAATAGTAAACCAAAAGGTGCCTTAATGTCTCTTTAAAATGTGTCCAGATTCGATGTATATACCAAGGAACACACCCCTTCATTCAAACTTGCCGCCCAAAGGAAGTTATGGACGTTACCATGCATCCCATCCCCTTTGAAATTGGTGTCAAATCCATTTGAATCTCGATTTTTAACTGTGGCGGCTAAGCGCCGGCCCAGCAGTGCTTAGCCGCTAGTGCCAAATTTTTTATTTTTCATTTTATTGCTCCAAATTTGATCCAATTTTGCTCCTTTCATCATGACCATCCATTTCCATCATACCTGCAAGAAAAATAAAAAATACCTTCCATTAAAGTGAAATATCATTAAAAATAGGTATAAAAATGTGCATAAAAATATTAAATATTTTAGGTGTATCAAAATCCCCCAAACTTAAAATGTTACCTGTCTTCATGTGACAGTTAATCTCATAAAACATTTTAGCATGCAAACTATGTAATGAGTTTCTTAGGAAGATAATAAAATTTTGTTCTAGAAATGGAATATTCCAATTTAGAAAAAATTTCAGTAATTAAAATCAACTTAAAGTTTAGAAAGTTTTAAGTAAAAGAAAATGATAAATATAAGTCTCTATCTATTTTAGAAATATTTGTAGATTTTACAAAATATAGGATTCAAACATTTATATTTCTCACCTAAAAAATCTTTATTTGAAAAATAATTTTACTTACTATATTACAACTTTAAGCTTTAGATTTTCTCTGAACTTAAATCTTAAAGTTTAGGTATAAAACCAATTTTTGATTAGTCCCTTAAATCCTCAAGCTTCTCCTCCCTTTTCATATACTATTTTTTACTTTTTTTTTCTTTCTTTGTTCTTTTTTTTTAATGATTTTGAATTCCGTCCTTCCATTTAAAAAAAGATCAGATATACATCTTTCAGTTAAAAATCCTAATAATAGTATCTGAAAATTACTCTTCAATAAAAGAAATTTAAGCTTTGAAGAATAAAAGTCAAATCTTTTATTTATCCAAATATAAAAAACTTCTTACTAAAGATAGTTTAACTTTATTTAACACTTCTTCATTAAGAAAATTTTAACTTTAATTTTTTCATGATTACTATAATTTTTAACTAAATTCTTTTATTCATTTCTATATTCAAAATTTTGTTCCCCTAATATAACTTTATGTACATAATTGTTCTGAATCAAAAATAAGATTTATTTTTAATTATTCTTGAGAATCAAATAAAATTTTAGGTTTTTGAAAATCTTTGTTTTTAAAATCCCCCCAAACTTTAAATTTTTAATTAAGATAAAACATTTAATCATAAAAAATGATACATGGGTGAGAAATAAAAATTGACATATCATGCTTGCAGGAATTTTTAATATCCTAATATGCAAGTATAACAATTTAAATATAGGAGTAAAATGGAATCAAAATTAGCTTTTCAAAACATTTTTCTCTTTCTTTTTTTTCTTATAATAATAAGAAAAGTAAAAATTTCAGAAGACTTCTATAGTAGTGGAGGTTTTCAAAGCAAATACACACCAACTAAAATAACACACTGATACAGATAACAAATGATAGTGGAATTTGAAGAATTTTAAACATGTAGTTTTCCTAAGTAGAAGTTTCTAATAGTGGTTTATAATTTCCTAACAAATTTTGAAATTAAAAATACATACTACTAAAAACTCTGACATAACATGCACATAAAAACATTTACTATTACACACTACCACAAAGCAACATATAAATCAACAATAAAACAACAACAATACCTGAATATGCATAACACATAAACGATGACAACTACGATCGCATACTATCAAGGTTCACATCACAACACAATCATCAAACAAAATACTAGATAAAGTACACAGTGACATGTCGGCATATTTTTAGGTTATGTGTTTTGAAAAGGGGTCGCCTACAGAAGTTGTCGGCGAATTTTTTAGATTTTAAATTTAATTTAAATATATATATATATATAATTTAGAAAGTAGTATTTGATTTTGAAAATAATTTTGAGTTTGAAAATTTTAAGATATGAAATCAAACTGATCTAACATCCCAAATAGTTTATATAAACGAGCACCGCACCACAAACCGTATATTTATCCCGAAGAATAGACACACTACTTGATGATGGGGCTCGGTTAAATAAACTAGAAGATTTGTGACATCCGTTTTGTCTGCGAACCAACTTTATAAGCTGACAGAGTTCTCCCGCTAATATAAAAAAATTAAGCGGGGTTTATATTACCCGGGTTCTTAATGTTCCCTATAAGGGCAAGCCCCTATAGTTAATTACATCTTAAATGACGGGAATCATTTAAGAAAACTCTCAATAATGATCAATGATTTTGCTCTCAAGAATTCCAAAGTTTAAGGTTTTCAAACAATTGGGTTTTGGAAATTTCAATTGGGAATGGATCAAATTTGGAACAGTTAATTTCAGGAGTCCAAAGGAAGAGAAGTAGGAGAAGCTGAGAATCCAAGAAGAATCTTGGCAACTTCCCAAACTATCCTATGGTTTGATTTAGATTTGGGAGTTTATTTAATGTTTCAATCCTACCAATTTTAATTAATTAGGACTTATATTTGTATGACATGATCATACAAATAGCCTGGAAGATATGAGGGTTAATGTCATACCGAACGACTACCTCGGAGTCCTAAGACCGGTTAGGGCTTAATTTACATGACATGATCATGCAAATGCCTAACAAAGAGTTGAGGATCTATGTTACACTAGGCAAACTACCTCGACGTCCTATGGCTTGGTTATTTAATTCTAAGAAAGGTTTAGCTGGTGTAGATCTGAGTTTTGCTGATGACGATGATCGTGTCGCCCACCATGCTCCGAGCTCCTTGTTGTTGCAGAGGTTTAGTTGTAGAAGGTGAAAATCAAGAGATGAGAGAAGTGTTTTGGTTTAAAAATCTTAAAGTCCAAATATTTTTAATATTTTAATTAAAACAAATCTTAAAGTTATTTAAACAGAACCGATTAAGATACCACGGTTCCATCATCCCGACACCGTTATTTTCATCAAATTCACTTAGTCCAGATTGATGCAAAAAATGTTCAAGAAATAAAAAAAAGATGAAAAAGGAGCAAGAACAAAAATGGAGCCAAAATGCAAAATTGTCAAAATAATCGTCCGTTCAATACAGAATTTCCGTAAGATTTCGATGACTTTTACGCTATTTCGACGGTGTAAGCGGTTGGTCGACCTCATTTAGAAGATTGACGCTATTCCCTGATTATAGGACATGTGATACATTGTATTTGGACGCTTGAAACGCTAGGATCGCGAAGAGGTGCGATCTAAAGTGAAGAGGTGCGAAGAATCGGGATACGAGCTCCGGCTCAGAGCGATTTCGGCGCCAGCGCCTGCATACGACCTTCTAGAAGATTCACGAATGGACACGCAAGACAGGTACCAAGGCAACCCCGTCTATAACGGAGGCTACTCCTTCGCAGAAAAACGCCCAACTTAGCCCCACGCCCCATATAACCTAAAATTGTAGAGATCCTATAGTTCCATTTAAATAAAGATTGGGAGAAATATTTTAAGGACTATATTTATAAGCTTTCTTTTATTAATTAGTGAGTTCATTAAGAGTTTGTATTGAGAGTATTTGAAGAGTCACGTTTTCAAGTCTATTTACTTTGGAGTCGAAGGATTCAGAGGTTCGCTGAGAAATGTATTGAGATAAAAACATTTGTATTTCGATTCAAAAGCTTAATTTACATGTTTCGTTATTTAAATTCAATGTGTTCTGAGTAGTTACTTGACTTTCTCCTTTCAAATAT
The DNA here is from genome assembly GCA_022702705.1 of Papilionanthe hookeriana x Papilionanthe teres. Classification (NCBI taxonomy): domain Eukaryota; kingdom Viridiplantae; phylum Streptophyta; class Magnoliopsida; order Asparagales; family Orchidaceae; genus Papilionanthe; species Papilionanthe hookeriana x Papilionanthe teres. The sequence continues at coordinate 17,339,757 of CM040428.1, read as the reverse complement.
GAAAAGATAAATAAGATAATCTAACATTCATTGCGTAATTAAAACTATATATATATTTTAAATATCGTGGTGATACTTATAACGAATCTTAATTCACTATTTAAATCGACCATTTAAATCGTTAAAAATCACAAGAGTTTTGAGACCTAGAAAGAGATGAATTCTTAACTAGTAGATATCACATGAATCCTTAGGTAGTCGGGTTGCCTCAAGGGTTATTCAAGGTGAAGTGTAAATAAATTGGAAGATAATATTTAATTGCATAATTGATAAGTTTTGAAGAGGATGTGCTAAATTCGTACCTGCTTTATAGAAAGGAAAGGGTCACTAGTAGGGCCGACCATAGCCACACTTGGACATCTAGTAGTGTGAGCCTAGATTAACCCATTCTACTAAAATACATTCGGACTCTGACCCATAGATTACTTCTCAATGTTCTTTATACTATCAAGCGAATGTAAAGAAGAGGAATGTTTCTTTTCGCACAATACCATAAATTTATATTCTCCACGATTATTACATTATCTAAAAAAGTCTTGGATTAATCAAAAGGAAGAAAGTTGTTTGCTTATTTTATTTACATCAATCATTACTTTATTTCGCTTTATTTCTACATCTAGTAAATTAAATATCAACTTTTTAACTTTAAAAGAAATACATAAAAATAAAATCAAAATATTTAAAAGAAAAATCTATAATCCTCCTCGCGGGATCAATAAGTGGGATCTTTATTTAAAGCCCTATATTACTTGAAGCGATACGTATACTTGCGTAGTACCCCTAGTGTAAAATATTTTCCATAAAATTATATTTATATACACTCGCCGTTATTATTATTTAAGTCAAAGAATCGACTATAACATATTTTTGATATATATTATCGCATTGTTCGCGACGTAAACCAAGCCAGTATCGTCGCGGATCGAGGGTCAGTTTTGCCGTTGCCGACGAGGCAAAGATTTTTATTTTAAATATTTTATTTTATTTATTTCTTTTATTTTCTAAAATTTAAAATAAAAAAGAACAAAAAATAACCAAAACAAAAATAAATAAAAAAATATATAATTTTATTTCATGTTATCTACTTCTTTTATTTACCTTTTATGCGTAGGTTCCGGATCTAAAGGATTATTACCTTTAGATTCCGACTCGTAAAGAACCGTTAAAGGTCTAAAAAGAAAACAAATTCAACAATATCACAGGACACTAATTTACATAATAATTTACAAAATCCAATCAAATTAACGAACAAAATGTTTACAAACCATTAAGGTATTATGCTAACCCCTACAAGCTTGATGAACTTCATGGTAGTAATCAAATACCTACCGTAGATGCTAATTTTTTTTTAAACCGTCTATTATTCAAATGGTTTAAAATAATCAATTTGGGGGAACACCAAATGAGGATCCAAATTTACGCCCTTTGCTAGCTTTTTAGAACTTTGTGATTCCTTTAAATATAACAATGTTTCGATGATGTTATTAGACTTCGTACTCCTTCCTTTTTCTTTTAAGAGATAAAGCAAAGATGTGTCGAACTCATTAGCAATAGATTCTATTAAAACATACCGAAATGGCACAAAATTCCTTGTTAAATATTTCCTCCTTCTAAAATCACAACTACAAATCATATTTCTTCATTTAGTCAATTGGATTTTGGGAGACAATTTATGAAACTCGACAAAGATTTAAAGAACTATTAAGAAAATGTCCTCATCATGCTTTACCTGATTGGTTAATTATTCAAACATTTTATAACAGACTTATTGGATCTCTTAAATCAATTATTGATGCCGTTATTTCGAGGTTCTTTAATGGGTTGATCTATTTGAAGAAGTTTTGCGCTTTAATCAAGAAATGGCTAAAAATAATTTCTCAATGGCCTTCCGAAAGGATTAATCCTAAAAGAATGGCAAGTATTCATGATAACGAAGCCTTTTCTATCTTAGCTTCACAAGTAGCCGCAATATCTATGAAATTAGATTTTTTTTATATCAATATAACACATAACAACTCTATTAATAATGAAGATTCTCAAACTATCAAAACTTTACAAGCTATTGCTAGTAAAAATAACCCTTATTCAAATTATTATAATCCCGGATGGAAAATCAAATTTAATTTTAACCGGAATAATTCACAACAACAACGGATAATAATAAATCCCATCAAACCGGAAATTAAAAATCAAGTAAATTCAAACTATAAACCACCTGATTTAATAATCAACATAAAAAGTTATCTATAAGAATTAATTTTACAAATGAGTAATTAATTACAAAATCAAAACATTGTTATTCGTAATATCGAGAATCAAATGGGACAAATCGCTAATTTAATTAATCACGTACCTCCGTTAACTCTTCCTAATAATGTTGAAATCAATCCAAAAGAAACCGGAAAAGAACAGAACATGTTAAAGCTTCGTGCAACTTAGAAGCGGAAAGGAATTAAAAGAAAGAATGCATAATGAAATTGAAATGAGACTGGTGCAGAAGAGATCGAAAACCCGAAGAAACCCTTCTCCTACCAAGATCGATCGTTATTCCTACTAATGCGGAAGCTTCAAAACCAACCACCACCTTTTCCTCAAAGACTAAAACAATCGTGTTTCGACTAATTTTCTAAGTTCTTTGAAATTTTTAAGAAACTTATCATTAACATACATTTTGGCCGTTTTCGAATCGTACGCCAACTTAAAGAAATTTATGAAGGATATTTTAAGTAGGAAATGAAAATTCAAGTTTTTTAAACCGAAGCGTATTGCTGCTAACGTAGTTTAATAATTCAAAGAAATTACCCGAGAAACTTAAAGATCCTAGAAGTTTTACTATACCAGGCTATTGGAGAAAAATTTTGTGGAAAAGCTTTATGTGATTTAAGAGCAAGTATTAATCTCATGCCATTTTCTATTTTTTAAAGGTCAATTTAGAGAGATTACTCCCACCACCGTAACCCATCGGGGCTAGCCGATAGATTCATCACCTACCCTAAAGGAGTTATAGAGGATGTTCTCGTTAAAGTGGATAAATTTATTCGCCCCGTGGATTTATCAGGACATAATAAAGAAGACGAAGAAATACCAATTATTTTAGGGAGACCTTTTCAGCGACCTGGGCGAGCTATGATTGATGTGCAAAAAGGAGAATTAACCATGAGAGTTAATGATCAAGAGATTAAATTCAATGTTCTTAAATCAACGAAGTACCCCGATAAAGAAAATTTATCGAATGGATATTATCGATTATATAATTGAAAACTTTATCAAGAAAGATGTAAAGTCATTTCAAGAAAAAAATTTCAATTATTAACTAATGAAAATGAAGAACGAAAGAAGAAGAATTATTTGAAGAAACTCATTAGATATTAAATGATAACCTGGAAATTCTTATTATAACACAAAATGATATACTTTCTTTTACCCTCAATTAAAAAAGCCCCGAACCGGAATTAAAATGTTATATGCACATTTAAAGTATGCTTTTCTTTGAAATTTATTAACTTGTTATTATTTCTTCTAAACTAAGTTTAGATCAAGAAGAAAAATTAATAAAGAGTGTTAAAGAATTATAAGAAAGCTTTGGTCGGGACTATCGTCGATATACGAGGAATAAGCCCTTCCATCCGTATGCATAGAATTTTAAATTCGAAGAAGATTTTAAACCTACTATCGATCCTCAAAACAAGACAAATCTTTTCAACAAAGAGTAATTGTTAAAAAGAAATTTTACAACGGTTAGATGATGGAATTATTTATCCTCAATTGATACCAACGAGTAAGTCCTATCTACTTGTTCATCGGTTCCGAAGAAAGGAGGAGTAATCGTCATTGTCAAAGATAAAAATAAACTAATTCATACAAGACAAGTTACCGGATGGCGAATTTGCATTGATTATCTGAAATTAAATGGCACCACTAGAAATGATCATTTCCTCTCACTGGGATCAAATGCTTCGATACCACTGACACTCATATCGTTTTCCTGGACGGATATTCTAGTTATCATCAATTACATGTCGCTCCCGAGGACCAAGAGAAAACAACATTTACAAGTCCTTATGGAACATTTGCGTTTAGAAGAATGCCTTTAGTTTATGTAATGCACCCGCAACTTTTCAAAGATGTATGATATCAATATTTTAGATTTAATCGATAAAGAAATTAAAATATTTATGGACGATTTTTTAGTCTTCGAACTTCTTTGAATCTTGTTTGAAAAATATTCTAAAGTTTTGAAAAGATGTGAAGAAACAAATTAAGTTCTCAACTAGGAAAAATGTTAATTTATGGTCACAAGGTATCACTGGGTCATAAAATTTCACAAAAAGGATGGAAGTCGATCAGCAAAAGTGAAAATTATTGCTGAACTGCAACCACCTACCATCGTTACCGATGTGAGAATTTTTCTGGGACATGCCGGATTTTATATAAGATATATAAAAGATTTTTCTAAAATTGCTAAACCTCTTTGTCATTTATTGGAAAAAGAAGCTAAATTTCAATTTAATGGAGACCGTATTAATGCTTTTAATATTTTAAAAGAAAAATTAATAATCGCACCTATAATTATTGCACCTAATTGGAATAAACCTTTGAATTAATGGGTGATGCAAGTGATTTTGCACCGGAGTCAGATTGGGACAAAAATATGAGAAAATTTTCAAAGTTATATATTATGCTAGTAAAACTCTTATCAAAACTCAAAGAAATTACACTACTAATCGAGAAAGAGCTTTTAGCTATACTATGCCTTTATGGAATTTAGACTTTGTCTTCGTACCAATGCATAGCTCATACTGATCATTACACTATTAAATATTTAATGTCAAAAAGAAGATGCTAAGCCTGGATCGATAAGATGAGTTTTACTTCTACAAGAATTCGATTTTCAAATGTTGGATAGAAAAGGAACCGATAACCAAATTGCTGATCATTTATCTAGAATTAAGAATGATGTTAATACTCGAGGAAAATATAAATTAGAAATTTTCGATGAACATTTATATGTTATTCAAGAATGCCAAACACCTCAAGTATGCGTATATAGTTAACAATTTAGTTACAAGAATATTCTTCCTTATGGATTGGATAACAAATATATTAAAAAATTTAAAAATGATGCTAAATCTTATATTTGGGAAGATCCTCATTTATTTAAATTACGAAGAGATTCTGCACTAAGATGTGTACCTTATGAAGAAAACTTTTGCTATTATTAAAAAATGTCATGATTCCGATTGTGAGGACACTTTCGAGTAGATAAAACTCGCATTTAAACAATCTTGGGATTTTATTGGCCTAACTTGTTCAAATATGTGATACATTATGAAAACATGTGATCTATGTGTCAAAGGATAGAAATATATCTAAAAGTCGAAATGCCTTTTAAATCCATGACTGAAGTCAAATTCTTGATATATGGGGTTTAGACTTTATGGGACCATTTGTAACACAACTGAAAGATTTATATTTTATTAGCAAATTGACATATTTCAAATGTGGATCAAGCCGTAGCTTTACCTAATCGTGATTCCAAAAGTGTTTCAAAATTTTAAAGAAATGATAAGATTTGGAATTTTCTGCGGTAATTATCAAAGATGGTGGAAGTCATTTTAGGAAATATAAGAATTCAATCATTACCGGAAAATTTTGGAATCAAACACGAATTGCAACTACGTATCACCCTTAAACAAGTAGAATGGTTGAAGTATCACCGTAGAAATTAAAAGAATTTTGTATAGAAGACTATTAATCTAAAAGAACCGACGGCCGATACCTGATTCGCATTACGTTTATAGAACGCTTATAGCAAACCAATCGAATGTCACCTTTTATTGGTTAATTTATGGTAAACATTGCCACTTACCTCGTTGAACTCTGACATAAAGCTTATCAAGTGATAAAGGAGTTTAATGTTGATTCAATACTCAGAGAAAAACGATTATTACAATTAACGAGATGGATGAAATAAGAAATGAATCATATGAAAATGCAAAAATTTATAAAGAGAAAAATGAAAATATTACATGACAAAAAGATTTCGTAAATACTATTCGAGCCCGGACAAGAAGTATTATTATTTAATACTCGTTTAAGACTTTTTCCCGGAAAATTAACATCTAAATGACAGACCATATATAATCGAGAAAGTATACCATTATGGAGCCGTGGATATTAAAGACCCCAAAACTGAAAATATTTAAAGTTAATGGATTAAGACTGAAGTTTCTTTTTAAAGAGACATTAAAATGATTTATAAAGAGGCTTACGAGTTAAGTCAACGCGATTAAAGACTTATTTGTGGCCTGACGACGTACGTTAAACCAAGTGCTTCTTTCAAGGGAGGCAACCCATAGTTATTTTTTGTGTGTTTTACATTTTCAATGTAAGATTATGTCTCGGTCTTGACTAATTGTATATAACTTTAAAAAAATGGGATGCTAACAAGTCTTCATTGACTTAACCTAAAAAATTTCTCGATGTATATAATGTTTGGATGTTGGATCACTCCATTTCATATGCGAGTAAAAAGGAGATCAAGTGAACCTTCATTATTATTACTTATAATTTATGTTACTAAGTCTATATTGATCTTTACCATTCTAATTTACCTATTTCTGAGAACGAAACTTTGAAATTCGACGATAGCGAACGTGAGCCGAACATGCTCCAACGCCAGCGCTGCATCTCGGCAGACCAAGCGCCGAATAAACTATGTATCGCATGGGTCCAAATACTTGGCCGCGGTGATTGGCGCCTGTTACTATTGTATTACTAGGTCGTGTAAAAACCAAAAAATTTTCAGTTTTTCATTAAAGATTGTCTCCTTTATATCACCCCACCCTTTCCTCCCCAATCTCTAAGAAACAAAAGTTACGACCTGTATTAATTTTATTCGTAGAGATTAGAGATGATTTTTTAAGAAATGGAGAGGGAAAATTTTGGAGAAGAGGCTAGATATAAATGTTCAAAGGATCATCAACCCTACTTCAATGGTTTTATCGCCGTAAGTTTGGAGAAAATTTAAAGTTGTCTAGATAAGCTCGCGAATTCAAAAGTATCGAGACGCTCCATGAGATGTATCATCAAATCAACATCTCGGAATGTATGTGCAAAGCTTCAATTTGATCATCTAGCGCTTATCAAGATTCTCAAGCGGGATGTATGCGAAGAATAAATGGATCGACAAGAAAATGACTATGGAATTTCGAGAGCTGCTAAGATTCTTCCCAAGTAAGCCAAGTAATCTTAATTGCGAAGAGAATGGAAATTTCTAAATCGAAGATTGTATACATTGTGGTGTGATCTTAATTTTTTTAGTGTGTCGTTGTATCGATTTAGTAAATCAATTATATTGTTGGAGTGTTTCGATTTATGTTTCAATGTGTGTTGTATTTTCTTTAAAATTGTGTAGTTTAATTATTTGTTAGGACTTGAATCATATTTACTATACTTATCCGTATTGTATTGAGCCAAAATAAGATTATGAATGGAATTAGAAGAGTTTGATTTAAACCTATGTTTAATTTGCGGATTTAATTTTTAGTTTTTAAAATTTTTGAAAAATATTTTGGAAGTTGGAAACCGAAGCACTACTCTAATATGAGTAATTGAAGCGATTTATGAGTCTTCGTGAAAATAAAATTTTTAAAGTGATTTTTGTGAAAGACGAGTCCGGCGCCTAGGTGTTAGGAATTCGGTGCCTATGCATCGGTTCGGCCTCGCTTACCGAAAATTAACATTTAAACCCCATTAGCAATGGTTGACGCCTAAGCTTCATCCCCTTGCTCTTTTTCATGGAAACCCACCCTCTAGATCAATTTTGAGGTCAAACATCAAGTTTTCGAGCCCGAAATCACTTGATTTCTTCATCTCAAGGCCGATCTACCTTCTAATCCATTTATTTTTTATTCTTACCATAGTTTTTCCTATTTTTTGCTAAAATCTGAAATTTTGAGAAAAATTCTGATTTTTAGAGTTTCTCCATTGATTCTTAAACTCATTTTAAGTTTCTCGTTTCAAAAAGAATTTTGAATTCCGATTCCTAAATTTATTTGTGTTTTCTTTCACATTTTAGATGGCATCAAAATCTAAGCGTAAAAGGCACGAAAAATTTCGACAACAAGAAGTTTTTGATTGTGACAAGGCATGTTCGTTATCACGAATTTGCGATGTCAAGAAAGTTTATCTCAAAATTACGCTTACAATCCCTATAAAATGATCGAGAACACGATCGTTGCACATAACCGGCAACGATTCTCGTTATTTCACCGTTGTTGCCGTTATTCCTATTGTACGCGAAGCGATGCCAACTTTTGACTTAAGACCGCGAAGTCTTTGTTAGAGGTGTTGGAGTAGGATTTACTCCGGAACGGGATCAATATTTTTCATCGCCCGCCACCTACCATCGTGTGCTACTATTCCTGCCATTCCATCCGAGAGATCTTGAGACGATTATTGCACATTCGATCGATGGCACTAGAACTTGGAAGATATGGAACAAAAAACGGGTAAAATTCAAATCTTCTAGCAAATGGTATTTCAAAGGCATGAAATTATTTTATTTCATACTTACCTTCCAACCAATTCGAGCGAAGTTACTAGAGATCGAGCATCTCGAACTACCGCATTCAGAGAGGAAGCCGATATGCTGGTAGTATTATTTATGAGTCATTGAATAGATTGCTAGATCCAACACTTCGCGGGATTGATTCCCCATCCTCGATTCATTCTTTGTGCGAGCAATGGAGTTTCGTCGATATATCACGCAGAAGCCGAATACTACAAAGCCAATCGAGCAAGAGAGTGTGAGAATTTATGATCGTCTTCGAGGGAAGAGATCTACCGGTCTCGTACTTCGTACCTAATCCAGCAGAGCTTCTACTTCGTACCTCTACTTCATCACGATACCATCTGGGCTTTTGTGGAATCAATGCATTTATCACTTTGAGTTAGAGAATGAGTTATTTCTAACTCACTCGCAGTAGATACTATAGATAAGAAGATTGATCATCTATCCGATTATACTTCCAAAGGAAAAGTGCTTATGATGTTGAAAGATCAATCTTTGTTCTTGAAAGGTGGGCATGATATTCATTTCTATCTCTATTCGTATTTATGACTACAGATTGATCCAAGGATGTGGAGTTTTATTTTGGTGATGAAGATGACGAGGCTACAACAGTGATTAGTAGCTTCGATTTACCTCCGAGATGTGCTAATTCTGTCAAGTAAATTTTGTAAATCGGTTATCTTTATTTTTTTTCTAGTCTTTGAAGAAACAAAGGCGGTGGTTTATTACAGTAATTTTGAATGATTCAAGTGAATAATCTAAATCTGGAAAAATTTTATCATTACCTTTTTCAATTTTAACCTTCTCTTTCTCAGTTTTAGTTTCTCTTTGCACTCTCATTTCTAATTCTTTTCTACTTCTTAACAGTATAGCCTTAATTTGTTCTTTATTTTGATCTTTTGTATGATCTCAACATTACTAGAAAGAGTTTTTGAAGGTTTATTATTAAGCACAATAAAAATATGTCCTAACTGATTTTTAATGTTCTTAATTGCAACTCCTTGAGTTTGTAATTGATTACCCATATTTAAAATTAATTCTTCTGTTGACAATTTTTTCTGCTTAGATTGTGGGTTACTTTTAAAACCCGGAGGAAAAGAAGGTCTACATTTCATTTTTTTTCTGGTTGTTTAAATTACCAACTAGGTTTACAGAACTGTTTCCCCATTGTGGGTTAACAATAGCATTCTTATTATTACTCGAGTTTAAGTTCATGTTATTTTTCCAACTGGGATTATAATAATTTGAATAAGGATTATTGCGTCTATTATTTATAGCATTCAAGGTCTCACAGAATTTTTCAGACTTTATTATCCGTCCTAATGAATTTTTCTCTAACACTAGAGGTTTTTTAGAATAGTTCATTTCATATTAATCTATTTTCAGTGAAAGGGCAGCAATTTGAGATACTATCATAATTGTAGCATCAAAATCATGAATACTAGCTACTCTATTTAGATTTACACGTTTAGAGGGGCGTTGAAAATTGTTAGTAACATTCTCTTATATCAAAGAATATGCTTCATCAAAAGGTTTGACATTAATGATCCACTAACTGCAGCATCTATAATTGATCTAAGAGATCCTATTAAACCATTATAAAATGTTTGAATTATTAACCAATCGGGTAAAGCATGATGTGGACATTTCCTAAGAAGATCTTTAAATCTTTCCCAAGCTTCATATATTGATTCCCCATCAAACTGACCAAAAGATGTAATATCATTTCTAAGCTTAGCAGTTTTTAATGGAGGGAAATATTTTGACAAAACTTTTTGTGAATGTTCTCCCCAAGTTCTGATAGATCCAGGTGTTAACGAATTTAACTAAGCCTTAGCTTTATCCCTTCATGAAAAAGGAAAAAGTCTAAGTCTGACAGCATCATTTGACACTTCATCATATTTAAACATTGCTCATAATTCTAGAAAACTAGCAAGATGTAAATTAGGACTTCATTCGGTGTCCCTCCAAATTGATTATTTTGTACCATTTGGATAATAGTTGGTTTAAGTTCAAATGAATTAGCAACAACATCAGGATTTTGAATAGTGAAGTGAATTTCATCTGTTGTTGGATTAGCATAATCTCTTAAAGGTCTTGGTATATGTTCATTTTAATTTCTTTGATTATTTAAATTGTTTTCCATTTTGTTCAGATTTTTAGATTCTTTTTTTTTGTTTTTAAATTTTTCCAATAGTAAGCTTTAATTCTGAATTGTAAGACACTAATCCTATGGATCCAATACTACGCATATAAAATTACACCAATCACTTAAAAGTAAGCATGCACACACAATTTCAGATTATAAAGTAAAGGTTTTCAAACACTACAAATTTGACAGTTACCATATTTATACCATCCCGGCAACGACACTAAAAACTTGATCGGTGCACTACTACTCAGATAAATATTTAAAATGTAGTTTCATTTCAGTTTCAAAGTAAAGTTGATTTTAATAATTAGGCAGTCTCTCATATACGCAAGTATACTTATCGTTCAAGTAATACAAGGCTATAGTGGAGACTTGGTTATTGATCCCACGAGGATGGTTGGAACTTTTCAAAGTTTAGTATAGAAATCCAACACTTCATTCACAATGCACATTTAGAAAATATTAAAGTTGCTAGTTTAAAGATGACTTAAAGAAAACTTAACTAAAGTTACTTTCTAAATTTCTAAAAAGAACGCACTATACGTCAACCCAAACTGCATCTTCCTCTCCAGGATTCCGAAAAGGAACTTTTGGAACACCAATGGGCATTAAGATAAATAAAAAAAAATGAAGTACTATACTTTACTTTAATATGAAAACGTAAAATGGTTTTATTGTCTTCATCATTTTTTCTCTTTATTTTCCATTTTTATATATTTTTATATTCTATATTTTACTATATTTTATTTTCTTCTTTTTTTTTAATATTTTTAATATTCTTTATATTGTATATTTAGTTATTTATATATTTCTATTATATATTTAATTCTATATTTAATATATTTAGTATATTCTATATTATATATAGAATTTATATAGAATTTATAGAATTCTAGAAATAGAATATATAGGAGTATAAGGTAACTAACATAGACGAAGTTTTGTATTGAAAGGTTCAAATATGGAAAAACATCTTTCCCCTTACAATGATACTATGATGAGTGAATGATATAGATTGATAAAGTTTTGTATTGTGCCAAATATGAGCATTCCTATTCTTTACCCTCTTCAGAGTACCCCCTCTTTAGAGTAATGTAAAGAACATTGGCAATTCCTAGGCTTAATCCCTCAATCTATGATTAGGCTGGGGGGATACTGGCTGTCACTTTAGAGCTCCCACTTCCCTACAACATAAAGCTAACCCTAGCTTTAGTTACAAAACACTACGACCAAATTGGGGATTTCAGTCTGTCACCCTAAAATCTCCAATTTGACGCCCATCAAAGCACATTTCTCTATTTATTTGCACTTAACCCCCATGAACTACGTAACTCGTTCATGGACATTGAATGAATTTTCTTCGCTTTTATTGTAGAACACTTAGTCCTCTCGGATTGAATGTTTCAGCACAAGTTTTAACAATTCAATTTGCCACATCGAAAAGTAAATGAATTACAAAGTGAAAAATCATTACAATTTCTAAACATTTAAATGACACATCAAATCTACATCACCAGTTCACCATATCTCATTGTAAGGAGAAAGACAAAGAAATCTACTCAGAATTCATGAGGAACATATGACAAAACATGGATTATATATATATATATATATATATATATATATAAAGCAAAGTCATACAAACCATAAGAATTAAATACAACTTATCTCTATTTCTTCCCCAAGCAAATTCTTTGAAGTTCATTTGATTCCTTTTCCCTCTTCACAACAATGCTCAATTCCCTCTTAGAATTGTAGGGAAGAAGCAGACTTTCACATTCCTCCTTCTCCTATACTCTTTAAAGAAGAATCCCTCACAAAACAAGACTTCCACACACTTTAACACACTTACACACTCACTCTCCAAGTCCTTAAAACACTTTACTCACACCAAAATACACCTCTCCTTCTCTTCTCTCACCTTCTTGGCATCTAAATCTGTTTGAAATAATTTAGAAATGAATTCCTTAAGAGTTTCCTCAAGAAACCCTTCAAAAATTGTCTAAATGTAATGAATTTGGCCTCCACTGACTTAGGGCGCCGTCGCGCTGGTCTGCCTTAATGTTTTCTGAACTCTGAAGAATTGGGCGCCCATTCTAGTGTCGTCGGTGCCAGTAGGCTATCTTTTCCTTTTGCCTCTTTTTGCTCCAAATTCATTCCTTTTTTGCTTCCTTTTTCTCCAAACACCTAAAATCATCATACATGCAGCAAAACATGAAAAATAACTTCCTTTAAAGTGCAATATCACCAAAAATGAGTACAATTTATATATATATGAAAATCTAACATATTTTTTATTCATCAAGAGGTGAAAACTAAAGCTAGATAATATTTCTCAAAAGAGCATACTTTACCTTCGACGGTATTAGACGGCGACTCAAGTAGTAGAGTTTATTTTCCTTACCCTCGTCATTGACTTGGGTGAGTAGAGCTCAGAAGAAGTCATCCAAGGCCACGTTATAAAGTATCAACAGTCGTCCCAAGATAGGGGCTACTAAAACAGGCGGTGTCTTTAGTTAGTGTTTAATATCTTCAAAAGCACGTTGGCACGGATTCCACCAACATGATTTTGTGTCCTTTCGAAGTAGGTTCAAAAAGGGTGGAAACCTTCCTGACAGATTAGGTATACAACATCTTAAGTATGCCAAGTTACCTTGAAAAGAACATAATTGTTTCAAGGCTCACAGAGGTGGCATTTCTAAGATTGCTTTAATCTTCTTTGGGTTGATTTTGATTCTTCGATGATGAACAAGGATTCCTAGAGATTTCTCAGAGGTAATGCCGAAGGTGCAATTTATAGGATTCATCTTGAGATTAATTTTTTGTAATCGTTCAAATATGATCCTCAAATCATATAAAATGGTTTTCTTTTATTTTACTTTGATGACAAAGTCGTTCACGTAGCACTCCACTTGGTTGTGAATGAAGTCATAGAAGATCCTTGTCATTTCTTGTTGGTAAGTTGCTTCGACGTTCTTCAAGCCAAATGGCATTACTGTGTAGCAATAGACTTCAATCAGAGTTTTGAATGCTGTGAGTGTTGCATCTTCTTGAGCCATCTTAATTTGATTATAACCTAATGATCCATTCTTGAAGGAGAAAATCTCGTGTGATGACACAATGTACACCATCAATTTCAGTATTGGCAATGGAAACTCATTCTTTAGACATAATTTATTTAAGTCCTTGATGTCGACACACTCTTGTATCTATCCATTCTGCTTCTTTACAAGCATGACATTGGCTAACCACGTGGGGTATTGCTCTTCTAGTAAGAAGTTAGCATCTATTTATTTCTTCACCTCGACTGTGACTTGTTGTTCTATATAGAGTTGCATTCTTCTGGAAGTTTTTTTCTCTTGGGTTACATTTTGATCCACTCTAAGTCGGTGAATTGCAACTTCTGGTGACAATCTTGGCATTTCATCGTAGCTCCAAATAAAGCCGTCTTTCAATTTTGAATGTAACTTGATCAAATCTATAGATTCTTCGGCACTAAGTAGAGAATTTATAAAATTTGTTCGGGGCTGCTCCTCAGTCCTAAGGTTGATTTCCTTTAATTCATTGATTGTTGACTTGATTTCTTCCTCAAATTCTGGGAGAGCATCGTCTATCGGCTAATCTTCATAATTATCTTCGACGTGCAGCATTGTTCTTCCAACTGGCTAGTAATAACAATGGAAAATCCCAAGTCATCGACCGGTCCTATCGTACCAAATCTAAGACCTTCTTTTGATTTGAGATTTCGTCTTATAGTATTCCATAATTTTTAAAAAGTTACAGCTTATTTTTTGATATTTTCTTTAGCATATAACATTGTTGAAATAAATTTTGTATGTACAGAGAAAATTAACCAAATGGTAATTCCAATAATTCATTAGAATTATCCTCTTCAATATTAAATAAGTTTTACAAGTAGAATGAGAAGAACAGTAAAACTTTATCGGTTTGAAATCGTCATTACGAACTTCCTTGATCTCCATACGCTCGATCTTTTTTGGATGAGTCAGAATTAGGGTCATGGCGTGCACGTAATGGTTAATCCGACTGTACACCGACTCATATCCACGTTTTTCTGTTTATTACAAGGATATTTGGAACTGGGGTTACTTCTGGTTTATGACTATTGTATCTCCATCGGACATGTATTCTTTAGAGCTTCCTTCTATATTGATGTTGATTGTTGGCTTCGTCAGTTTAACCATTTTATTAATTCTTCCTTGCCCACATCCCCGCCCTAGATCTCAGATACATTTACTAAAAGAATCTTTACTAAATCATTGTAAAAAAGTGGTGGGGGATCGATAAAATGAAGTTGAATGGTCTGGTTCTTGTGGTCCTTGTGAATCTTCGACCTTATTTAGGATATTTTCTCTGGAAAAGATGGTCTTCTTTGAGTGAGCATTGAAGGCAGTGTCTTCCTGAATGCCTACATCATATATTGAGAACGGCTGTAAGTCTCTCTTGATACAGTGTTCTTGTCAATCCTTATAATACTTGATGCATTGATGTTGCGACAATAGGATAATATTGTACTCGTGAAGCCACGATCAACCAAGTAGAGTGTTAAACAAAGTGTTTACGTCGATGACATGGAATTTTACACTTATTACCAGGTCACCAACCTTCATTAACAGTGTGATTGATCTAAGCGCTCTTTCTTCTTTTTGGTTGAATCCCCTTAGCATCAACTTATATGCAGAAAGTTCCTTTGCATATATAACCAGGTACACTAGTGTCCGTAGACTCATTATGTTGAGTGGTTCCTCCGGTTGTACCTAAAATCTAGAAAGTATGAATCTATCGATGTTGACTAAAATGTAGAGCGGTCGGTTGTGGCTAGTAGTACTAAGTAGCAAGTTTTCATCGGTGAAGGTCACCTCAGGCTGTTCCTTCAAACTACAAACTCCATTTGAGGATGAGCTAGTAATTGAGCTAAGCACATGACTGGATCAAGTAGAGCTTGAATAAATTTCTCTTATCTCCTTGGAGAGGATCAAAACTTCGTAAATGCTCAGTTTGGTTGGCAATATCCTGAGATGCGTGTTGACCTCATTTTTATGATAGGTCAATCTTTTGACCTAAAAAGTCAACTTTGGTCAAAATGGTCAATCCTGACCCAATGACCAACCTTATTGACCCAATAGGTCAACCTTTTGACCTAAAAGTCAACTTTGGTCAAAATGGTCAATCCTGACGTAATGACCAACCCTGTTGACCTAATAGGTCAACCTTTTGACCTAAAAAGTACACTTTAATCAAAATGGTCAATCCTGACCCAATAACCAACCATGTTGACCCAATATGTCAACCTTTTGACCTAAAAAGTAAGCTTTGGTCAAAATGGTTAATCTTGACCCAATGACCAACCATGTCGACCCAATAGTCAACCTATTAACCTAAAAGTTAACCTTGGTCAAAATGGTCAATCCTGACCCAATGACCAACCCTGTTGACCCAATAGGTCAACCTTTTGACCTAAAAAGTCAAGTTTGGTCAAAATGGTCAATCCTGACCCAGTGACCAACCCTTTTGACCCAATAGGTCAACCTTTTAACCTAAAAGTCAACTTTGGTTAAAATGGTCAATCCTGACCCATTGACCAACCTTGTTGACCCCATAGGTCAACCTTTTGACCTAAAAGGTCAACTTTGGTCAAAATGGTCAATTTTTTATCAAATGACCAATTATTGACCCAATGACCTCTTTAAGACCCAAAAAATGACAAAATTATTTCAAAATTATTTTGATTAATTAAATGAAGTTGACTAATAGTTTAACTTTCAATATTTTAGTTATTTAAATGACATACTTAATTAAAATGAAAATAAAATTAAAAATCATAAAGTGACAAAATGCACCAAAATGAAACGAAAAATGACAAAATTAATCAAATAATTGATTTCAAAATTATTTTGATTAATTAATTGACTAATGATTTAATTTTTTTTAAAAAAATTAATTAATGACATAATTAATTAAAATGAAAAATTAAAATCAAAAGCTATAAAATGATAAAATGCACAAATTAATTAAAAATAATGGAATTAATCAAATAATTAATTCAAAATTTTTTTTTTATTAATTAATTGACCATTAATTTAATTTTCACATTTTAATTAATGACATAATTAATTAAGATGAAAATTAAATTTAAGTCATGAAATGAGACAAAATTAAATTTTAAAGACATGAATATTAATCAAATAATTAATTTGGAATTATTTCCAATTAATAATTGATTAATAAAATAATTTCCAACATTTAATTAATGACATAATTAATTAAAAATGGAAATTAAATCTAGAGGGGTATTAAATGGAATTTTTAACCTATGACATTTTTGTTTTTTAAATCTTCCAAAACTCCTCTATGACATCACACATGACCCCATATGGGTTAGACACAACCCATATGACCCATTCAAGAGAAAACAACCATGGATGGCTCATATTTAACCATGTTTAAGAGCCATAATGACATAAAATGAGGTGGCAAAAGCATGGTGTTTTGAGTGTGTGACTCATCCTCCTTTACAAGTGAGGTGGCTTGGCATGGTGAGATGAGTTTAGCCACCTCCCTAGCCATCGAATGATGAGAAGACAAGGCTTGAACCATTTTCCATACCATGGTTAAGCTAATTATAACATTTTATTAAAAATGTTAGGGGGGGGGGACCTAATGTGTCATCACCCCATGAAATGTTAAATGAGGTTTTGCAAGGAAAAGATCTCAACCATTTGAGTCACCATTAACCTCTCCCTTAGCCAATGGAATGGGAACAAAGAAATCAAAGCCTATCATGACAATTTGGATCCATAATTGCCATGAAATGTGGACTTGCTTAAGTGGCATAATTCTCATGGGATATGGAGAGGTGATGCTTGGATTACATGGGGGAGGTTGTTACTAGACTCTACTCCACAGATCTAACCATCCCATGGTCTATCCAAAGCTAACCAAGGCTAAACCATGGCTATAATTGGCTATAAAAAGCCCTCTACCTGAAATCACCAAAGAAAAAAAAATCCATAGAAACCTATAGGCTGCCCAAATCCCTTGGCTCCCAACACAAAAAAAAAACTTTGCTAAGTATCTCAACAATTTATTCTAGTAAAGATCAAGCCATAGGATCAGTCCAACCAGCCAATTTGGCCAAAATCCAAAATCAGCCCAAACCTAGCCACTTTGCCAAAATTGCTCACCCAGGCTAGCTGCAAGTCCAAATTGAAGTGACAAAGATCTTCTTTGGGAGTCCTAGAAGCTGACCATCAGGCCTGATTAAGCTCAGCATTATTATGGATAAGGTATGGATCTATTTTGTCCAAAATAATGCATATAATCGAAAAATCATGGGTTAAAATAGCCCAGAAAATTATCATCGCCATATAGATATGATCTATATGTTCAGATGATTCCATAGGTTCAAAAATCACTCAATTTCATTGAGAAATGAGTGAGATGTTGAGCTCTTAAGTTGGACGATCCGAATATTTTTCAAATTTTTGTTGATTTATCTCCACTGTCCGTTCCCGTGTTTTGGAAAGGACGACACTAATTGCGAGGTCCCGTGTCCGCTGTTTGGATCCGAACAGTGGATCTTCCCGCCTTCAATGAATCTAAGGACAAGTGGCGCGTCCATAAATTTCTGGGCAAGATTAATCTATATTAGCCTTAAAAAAATCAAAAATGCATATCTTTTTGTACAAACTCCTAAAAATAAAATAAAAATATCTCTAGAAAGCTCTTGAAGAGAAGAAAATTATGAAATCAAAATCATGATTTTATTCTCAGTATTTAATTTTTAAATAATTAGATACTCTCTGGAGTACTTTAATTATTAAAAATTTTCTACAAATCAGAAAAATGTGAAAATTTTAGGGAAGAACCTTTAAGTCCCCAGACACATCTCCTCATGTTTCTAAGGCTAGGGTAGCTCTCTGGGATGTGATTTTCTAATTTCCATGATATTTTATAATTATTTCCAAAATTAATTATAAAATTTGAAAAATTGGAAAATTAAAATTCAAAATGGTTAAGAATTTTAGGGTGACAGATAACAATCCTAAAACAACAATTCTCAAGCCATCAAATCAATCTAAAAGACTTTTTAAAACAAAGTTGACATTTATCAATTATAAATTAATATTACAAAACCTTTTCTTAATCCATTCAAAATGGACTAAGCCAATGATGATTCCAAACTAAAATGAACTCAAATCAAACATTAATTAGGGTTAAACACAACTTAAGCCTAATTAAAATCATTAAACCTTAGGGTTTAATACTGACCACCTTTTAATATGTATGTAATTTATATTTATAGCAACGGCACCAAAAACTTGATCCCGCTTTAAATATAGATATATGATTTAATGTATAATGTGGATTCTATGCAAGTATACATATCATATCAAGTAATACAGGGCTCTAGTGGAGTCCTGGTTATCGATCCCACAGGGAAGTTTTTAACAGATTTGTTATCGCTAAATTAAAAGGAATTACTTACTAATACAGTGGACGGAAATTTAAAGTAACTAAAGCAAACTAAAGTAAACTAATACTTGAAATAAGTTGATTTAAATAATTCAGAAAAAGTATCCTTCTCCTTGTTTTTAGAAAATTAAGTGAATGATGAATTTAAATAGAATTTTTAAATTGTATTGTGACAAATAGGAGCATTCCTATTCTTTACCCTTTGGTCCAGTGCAAAGAACATCGACTAATCCTATGTTTGATTACCGAATCCGTGGCTAGGCCGGGAGGATACCTGGCCGCCACTTCGAGCTCCCACGTTCCCCTCACTCCGAGGGCTAACATCTACACTTCAGCTCTAAACAGTAGAGACCGAACCGAATATTTTAGTCCGTCACACTAAAATGTCCAATTCTACGTCCGATAATTAATATTTCCTTATTTATTTGCACCCGCCTTCCAAGGCTTTTGACTTCCCTGAATATTGGATGTAATTTTTACTTTAGTTGATAATTCAACATATTTTAACAACTCAATTGGCCATATTGAAAGTAAATAAAGTTTTAAGTAAAAATTATCACAATTTATTTTAATATATTGGGTGCTTCTATTTAATTTCATCAATCCGCATAATTTTCATAAACAAGGAGAAAGACTAAGAAAACTACTCAGAATGCATGGAAATAAAATAAAGCATGGTTTTCATTTAAAGTTAACAATAACCATAAACAAAGATACTTATCTTAATTTCTTTCACAAGCAGACTCCTTGAAGTTCCTTTGACTTTTCCTTCTAGTACAGCAAACTTCTAAATAACACTCAAATAAACTAAAGAAACTCACTAAACACACTCAGACTTACTAAAATAGACACATAAAAGACTCTAGAGAAACTTTTTGAAGACTTAAAAGACACACCAAGACACTAGAATTCGACCTCTATTTATAGAGGTAGGCAAAGGTCCAAGGGGTGCTTAAACACCTCTTTAAAAAGTGTCCAGGGTCAATGTATTTGCATTTTGAACTGGCTCGTTGTCGGCGGGAAACGACCTCGCCGTCAGTGGGGCTTTTAGAAGGTCTTCAAACCGCACGATCTCGCTGTCAGCGGGCTCGGCCTCGCTGTCGGTGAGGTAGTTATAATTGCTTCAGAAATTCTCTTCACGATCTCGCCGTCGGCGGCCTCGATCTCGCCGTCGTCGACTTAGTTCAATTTACATGAATTCCTTCCTTTTTGATCCAAATTTGCTCCATTTCATGCTTTTTGCTCCCACCACTTATAAATCTTCATTCCTGCAATAAAATAAAGAAAATACCTTTCTTTAAAGTGCAATTTCATCAAAAATAGAAATGAACTTCTTAATGAATTTTTCTGTGATCAAAATCCCCCAAACTTAATTATTACTTGTCCTCAAGTAATTTTGATACTAAATAAAAATAATGATTTCTACAATAGAATTTTTCAATCCAGATATACTATGAATTAAATTTAAATAATATTATAGTAAAGTTGAATAGAAATATTTCTAAGTAATTAAATTAACTTTATAGATATAAGATTATCTAGTTATCAGGTTTAAGATTTCTAGTTTTCTATTCATTTCAGGAATGACTATATTTAAAAAGAGTAAATTACTTAAGATATTTAGATGATAGGAAATTCAAGAAAACACTATTTAATAAAATACTAATCTATATATATAAGTTTAGAAATATAATTAAGTTCTACCTTTTAGGTTGAATCCATTGAAGCCAATTTTTGATAAGGCATCTCCTCGAGCTTCTCCTCACCGATATATATATATATATATATATATATATATATATATATATATATATATATATATATATATATATATATTTCTTTTCTTTTCTTTTTTTTTCTTTTTTTTCTTTTTTCTTTTTGAATTGATTTTCAATCTTTCTCTTTTTCTTTTTCAAGTGAGGATTACTATATCTGGATAGCCTGTTAATAATTTTGAACTTCAATTTCTCTTCCTAAAATTGAAACTTAAAATATTTCCTTGCTTTATATATATTTCATAGCTTTTACTTCATTGAGTTTCAATCCTTTCTTCTTCACTTAAATACTTAAGAATTTTCAATTTTTTAGAATATAGTTTTCCTTACTTTAAGTAGTTTACTATATTCTTATTCCTTTTAACCAAATATCTTATTCCATTAATTAACGTAATTACTAGAAACATTTTATTTAACTTTATATAATAATTAAATAAAGTAATTCATGTTTATTGAATTGAAAAATTACTTATAAAAAATCATTTAATAATAATTTTTGAAAATAGAAATTGAGAACAATTTTAATAATTAAATTTGTATTTTTACTTTCCCCCAAACTTAAATTTTTCTATCTATACTAAATAGTGAAAAAGGGAAAGTATATAGTAAAATTCATCATACCTTTGAGCTTTAGGTATTTCTTTTCTTTGAAATTTTGCAGGCTTTTTCATTACTTACAGAACCTGTACTGTTAGTATTCTTCCATACAAATATAATATTTAAAAGAAAGTGCAGGGATGGAAATTTTAAAATAAGTATCAAACATAACAATTGAAAACTTAATCTATTACTACACATACAATCAACTAATCTACTTTAAAACATATTAAAACACCCTAAACAATGTTTAACATTCATAACTTATAAAAACTTTAAACTAACATCCTATATATATAAAAATTTGCAAACTAATTTAACACACATAAGAAATTTAATATCACAGCTCAAGCAAACAAACAAACATACCAAGTCCAAAGTCCACACAAAGTACTGAAATATTACACACAGAATAATAAAGTTTGCAAAACAACAGATCTAAACAAACTAAATAAACTAAACAAAAGTTCTAATCTTCTGCATCAAAATCCCAAGCTATGTCATCTCTTTGATCTGCAGGCTGAGAAGGCTGAGCAGGCTGGTACTGTGAATATCGGGGGCACTCAGGAAAGACAACATCTAAATCACCACTCCTGTATCGACGTTCAGCCTTCATAGTATGCAATTTCGTACTCCGAATGTCGCCTGGAGATATTCGCTATCATAATCGTGTCTTCTTTCCAAGCCTCTGATCCTTTGATCTATATGCTCAAATCTTCTTTCCATATTTTCTCCAAATAATTCAAAACACTTTCTACTCGTGGTTAATTCATTCATCGGATCTTGAAGGGTAGGAGTGGTTTATCGAGGGGTTGATCATAACTAGTAGAGGGTATATCTCTACTTGAAGAAGGTACATAATCCCTTGTTCCAGATCTCCATCCTTCGTGGGATTCATATTTCTTCATATTAGCCTGAGTAAGGGGTTTCATAGGTTCAATCCATTCTTCATTATCTCTTGCCTCTACCCCAGATAATTGGCAAAGTGCATAGATAAGACCAGGATGTCCTAGTCCTCCTCCACTTTCATTTCTAGCAGTGGCTAATATGTTTTTATAAATAACATTTCCCACATTAATACTCTTTTGGTTCTGAATACAGAAATTCAAAACTGCTCTATCTCTTGTTACCTCACTATGGTGGTAGGTAGGTAACAAAGTAGAACATATAAAATAATGCCAGGCTTTAGATGTTGCATTTAGCATAAAAAAGAGGGAAGTTTACATTGTCTCGCTCGCTTTATCTTCCGGACTCCTTTCCCATCGGTGAGAAAGTCGATCACCTCTTCCAAGTGGTCCTTCCATAGTTCCAAAAGTTTCACACTCGCCGGTGTAGGTGTCTCGTACTTCATAATAAGCGTTTATTCTAGCAACGATTGAAATCTACAAAAAATCCTCTAACCTTAACCGGGGCATCTTCAGCCTGTGTTAAATTTGCATAAAATTCCTTTACTACTTCTACAGCTGCTCTGTTGGTCACGTAACAGAAGTTTTCCCATCCTCGCTCCTTTATAACTCGCTCCACTTCTCCTCCTGGATTCTTGAAAACTCGATCTTGTATGCACTTTCTTGCTTGAATGTTGTGGAAATGTCTGGATTGTGCCCTTGCATTCACGAAACGAGTTTCATCGTAATCCAATCATCGCTTTTGTCGTCGAGCCATTTCTCGATCTGTGAAATTTGCAAAAATATTAACTAAACTCTAAAATATTACTAAGAAGGCTTCCTACAACATCTAAAATCCATTTAAATTAACTTCCATGAAATTCTTCCAAGTATTTTCTCCATATTTCGGATTTTTTCAAAATTCCCCAATGTAGAAGAAATCCATGGTGAAAATCAAAAATTTTTGCATAGGAGTGAAGCTCTTACCAAGGGAAGATGAAATCCGATGTCAAAAAGTGTTGAAATCGCCTCAAATCCGAGATCTCTCAAGCCCTAGGTCGGTGTTTTCAAAGTTTTGAGGAAGGGGATGATGAATAGTGTCGGTTGACTGGTCAAATATAGGTCTTTTCGCGATCTCGCTGTCGATGAGGTTTTTCTCGCCGTCAGCGAGATAATTAATTTCACAAGGCAAAACTTTCGGGAAAAATCTGCCGTCGGCGAGCTCGGTCTCGCTGTCAGCGGGTTTTCTCGCTGTTTGCGAGATAATTCTCGCCGTCGGCGAAATCCCAAAAATTTTTAAATTTTTGAAATTTGTCAATCTTTTTTTTAACCACGAATTGCGTTTAATCAATCTTCTGATCACTTAATTTAATAATAATACAAAGATTAGATACTTATACTCAAAAAAAAATTCACACAACACAAACAATATAACTTTATATATGAAATCCATGAAACTTACAATTTTCACACTAACAATTTTAACACATACTTAACTTAAATGTTCAAATCCATAATACTTAGCATCGCAATCCACACCACAACACTCTAAATACTGAGACATAACAATTTACATAAAATCTCATCAAATCTGAGATGATCAAATCAAACTTCGACTCATAATAAAATCTAAATCCAAATCAACACATATATACATAAATATATGACATAAACATAGAAATCATTCCTACTCTTCAGTGTCTGTACTAACATCTTCTCTGATATTTTCGATGCGACGCATGTGCACAAATAAATTGTAGAAAGGTCTGAAAGGGAATTCTGCAATAGATTCTTCATTAATCCATCCTTTCGTCTTAGTAGATGAATAAAGCTGGCCTCCGGATGTCCAAGTATGATCAAAGTGCTCCTTCATTCTCCAATCAATATGATCAAACATATCAGAGATATTGTCAATGGAATTCATCACATTTTGTAATTCTTTCTCAAATCCTTTAATCTTCTTCAAAATGAAATTAGTCTTATCAGTTAAGGGCCTTGCTAAAGGATTGTTCTGTGATGCTCTATCAGAAATAATGATAATTTCATCATTGTTATCCAAAGTGGGAAACATATCAGAAGGATCCAGTGGTTTCCATGGTAACAGTACTTTTTCCTAAGCCTCATAAGAAACTTGGTACTGACTGCATAAAGCAAATATAGTAGATGGGTGTCCAAGTCCATGTACTGACCCATGGACAATTAATCCCAACGCAGACTTTACTATTATTGATCCAACATCGATAGGCAATCCTATTTGAATACAATAGTTTAAAATGGCGCATTCCTTTGAAACTTTTTTTACTCTCATGGTAGGTAATAATTTCGATGATATAAAGAAATGCCAGTGCTTCGAGACCGGGTTTAGAAGTGATGCAGAAAAACTGACATACCCGTCTTCTCGTAACTCCCAATCATCTGGTTCGTCGGTCAGGTATCTGTAGATCTCGTTCATATTGTATCTTGAAGTCACAAAGTTAGAATAATGACAAACAGAGGTATTCTCTATAGAAAACAATTCATTTACCCTTGAAGGAGTAAATGTTACCCATCTTCCTCTGATGTACACATTTCCATTGTTGATCGCATGTAAATTAGAGTAAAACTCCTTAACTACTGGAATAACTACAACGGATATCATATAACAAAATACCTCCCAATGTCCCTGTGCGATCATTTCTTCGATTTTTGTAGTAGAATTCCCTACTCCTCTGTTGACAAATCCTCTTTCTTTAATAAGTCTTTTCTTCGTTAAGCCTTTGTTGAAGATACGCTGCGCCTCCGAACTGACGAATTTTCTTCAGTTGAAAACTTCAGTTTTTGTGGTTTCTAAGAATTTGTTGGCCATTTTGGATGGAAATGATTGGTCTCTAGTCGTTCCTAAGGAAGAAAATGGTGTAAAATCGGATTTGGAATAATTTCTTACGAAGGAATGGCTTAGATCCGTCAACAACCGCACGAAAAATCTTTAAGAAACCAAATTTTTAACTGCCTCACCGTCGGCGACTTAGTTATAAAACTAACTCAGGTCATGGCACACGATCTCGCTGTCAGCGGGCTCGGGCTCGCTGTCGGCGAGATTCATAAAAATCGCCCAATTTCGCTCTGGTCTGAATATTTTCTACTCTCATCATATAAGTTCAACTTTGTGATGATTCTAATAAAAAAATTGAGAAGTAAGATTTGTTTTAATAATATAGACTCACTAATTTGCAGATAATTAAAATAAAAGACTATTATGGGTTGCCTCCCATAAAGCGCTTGGTTTAACGTCGTCAGCCCGACCTAATTTAGTTAGTGTTCAGGTTGACTAAGCATTAAAACCTCTTTAAAATTTGGTCTTCTACCTTCAAAATATGGTTTTAATCTATGTCCGTTTACCTTAAATCTATGTCTTGTTTTTGGATCTTCAATTTCTATAGTTCCATATGAAAATATTTGAGTTATGGTGAAAGGTCCTAACCATCGAGATTTCAATTTCTCAGGAAATAATTTCAATCTAGTATTATAAAGCAAAACTTCTTGTACTGGTTCAAATTTTCTCTGATTAATCTTCCGATCATGCCATAATTTCATTCTTTCTTTATAAATCCTATCGTTATTATATGATTCGTCTCTTAATTCTTCCAATTCATTTAATTGCAACAATCTCTTTTCACCAGCTTCTTTCATATTATAATTAAATTATTTAATCGCCCAATATGCTTTATGTTCTAATTCAACTGGTAAGTGGCAAGTTTTTCCATATATAAGCTCGTAAGGAGTCATTCCAATCGGAGTTTTATAAGCAAATTCCGTATGCCCATAATGCAAGTATCTAGTCTTATAGCACCGATCTAATCTATTAGGATTTACAGATTTTTGTAATATACGCTTAATCTCTCAATTAGAAACTTCAGCTAATCCACTAGTTTGTGGATGATAAGCAGTTGATATTTTATACATAATATTATATTTTTCTACTAGTTTGTGAATATATTTGTTTCTAAAATGAGTTCCTCCATCAGTGATAATCACTCTCAGCATTCCAAATCTAGAAAAAATATTTTTCATTAAAAATTTTGAAACGCTTTTAGCGTCACACCTAGGTAAAGCTTGTGATTCAATCCATTTGGAAAGATAATCAACAGCTACTAATATATATGAGTTTACAAATGAAGGAATAAAAGGTCCCATGAAATCTAATCCCCAAACATCAAAAATTTCAACTTCTAATATAAAATTCAGAGGCATTTCATTTTTCCTTCATATGTTTCCTACTCTTTGGCATTTATCGCGTGTTTTTATATATTTATATACATCTCTAAATAGAGTAGGCCGAAGAATCTAGATTGTAGAATTTTATTTGCGGCTTTATCCGTCCCAAAATGTCCCGCAAAATCGAATCATGAAATTTTTGAATAATTGGTTCAGCTTCTTCATAAGGCACACATCTTCTAATGATTAGATCCTTACATTGCTTATATAAGTATGGTTCATCCTAAAAGTATGTTTTAGTATCGTGAATGGATTTTTTCTATTGTTGCAAAGTTAACATAGGTGGTATAGTGTCACTTACAATATAATTTACTATATCAGCATACCAAGGTATTTTCAACTCATTAATATTATAAAGTTGTTCATTAGGAAAATTGTCTAAAATTTCATTATTAATATTAAATAATTCATGATTTTCTAATCTTGATAAATGATCAGCAATTTGATTATCAGTTCCTTTTTTGTTAATGATCTCAAAATCAAATTCTTGCATTAATAATATCCATCTGATTAATCTTGGTTTAGAATCTTTCTTTTGCATTAAATATTTAATAGCAGAATGATCAGTATGTACAATACATTTAGTTCCTATTAGATAATGCCAAAATTTATTAAAAGCATATACAATTGCTAATAATTCTCTTTCAAGAATCGTATAATTTATTTCAAGCATCATTTAGAGTTTTGCTAGCGTAGTATATAACTTTGAAAATCTTATCATATCTTCGCCTAAGAACTCGCTCCTATAGCATAATCACTAGCATCACACATAAGCTCAAATGGTTTCTCCCAATTAGGTGAAACTATTATAGGTGCTGTAATTAATTTATCTTTTAATAATTCGAAAGCATTCAGGCATTTAGCTGTAAATTTAAATTTCTTGTCCTTTTCAAGAAGTTGGCATAGAGGTTTAGTAATTTTTTGAAAAATCTTTAATATAATGTCGGTAGAATCCAGCATGTCCAAGAAAACTTCTTACCCCTTTCACCGTAGTTGGAGGTGGAAATTTAGCTATAACTTGAATTTTTGCAGGGTCTACTTCCATGCCTTTTTCTAAAATTTTATGCCCTAATACAATGCCGCCTGTAACCAAAAATTGACATTTCTCCCAATTAAGAACTAAATTAGTTTCCTCACATACTTCAAATACTTTTTCAAGATGATTTAAGCATGTGTCGAATGTTGCTCCAAATACAGAGAAATCATCCATAAATACTTTTATTCCATTATCAATTAATTTACTAAATATAGACATCATACATCTTTGGAATGTTGCAGGTGCACTACATAATCCAAAAGGCATTCTTCAAAAAGCGAAAATTCCAAAAGGACTAGTAAATGTAGTTTTATCTTAATCCTCAGAAGCAATTTGTATTTGATGATAACCGGTATATCCATCTAAGAAACAAAAATACTTATGTCCAGCTAATCTATCTAACATCTGGTCTAGAAATGGTAAAGGGAAGTGATCTTTTCGAGTGTTCGTGTTTAATTTTCTATAATCAATACATATTCGCCATCCAGGTAACTTGTCTTATAGGGATAAGATCATTATTTTCATTAGCTTTGATAGATCACCCCTCCTTTTAGGTACACGATGAATTGGGCTTACCCAAGCATCGTTAGAAATAGGATATATAATACCATTATCTAACCATTTTAAAATTTCTTTCTTGACTACTTCTTTCATTATTGGATTTAATCTCCTTTGTGGATCTGCTTTATGTTTATGTTAATTATCTAAAATAATTCTGTGCATACAAATTGAAGGACTAATTCCTTTAATATCTGCTAAAGTCCAACCAAAAATTTTTTTATATTTTTTTTAATGTATCTAAAAGTTTTTGTTCTTGAGATTCATTTAATTCAGATGAAATAATAACTGGTAGAGTTGAAGAATTACCTAATGAAGCATACATTAAATGATTAGGTAACATTTTTAACTCAAGTTCAGGAGGTTTAATAATTGATGGAACTATATTTTTTTAGTGTTTATTGTGTTATCCAAAAATTCAAATTTCTCTTGAATATAATCTAGTTCTTCATTTATCTCAGATTTTTCAATTTATTCAATGTTTTCTTTTTCTAATTTTTCTTCATAATATTCCTTAAAATGTTCTTGTTGTAAATGACCGAGTACTTCCATTTGAAAACACCCATCATCTTTTTCTAGCGCAGGATATTTCATTGATTTAGCAATATTAAAAGTAACTTTTTGGTCATTTACTCTCATAGTTAATTCTCTTTTCTAAACATCAATCATAGCTTTTCCCGTGGCTAAAAATTGTCTTCCTAAAATGATAGGAATTTCTTTATCTTCTTCCATATCTAGAACAATAAAATCTACAGGGTTGATAAATTTGTCCACTTTTACCAATACATCTTCAATAACTCCCTTAGTACATGTAACAGAACGATTAGCTAACTGTAGAGTTACTGAAGTAGGAGAAATTTCTCCCAATCCTAATCTTTTAAAAATTGATAGAGGCATTAGATTGATGCTTGCTCCTAAGTCACACAAAGCTTTTCCATAGAATTTTTCTCCAATAGCGCAGGGTATAGTGAAACTACCAGGATCTTTTAATTTTTCAGGAAGTTTTTTTTGAATAATAGCACCACACTCTTCACTAAGTGCGACCATTTCATTATCGGTAAATTTTCTTTTTTTAATTAGAATATCTTTCATGAATTTTACATAGTTTGGCATATGTTTTAAAGCTTCTACGAAAGGAATATTTATTGTTAATTTCTTTAAAATTTCGAGGAATTTAGCAAATTGTTTATCTTTTTTATGTTGCATTAGTCGTTGAGGAAATGGTGGTGGAGGTTTTTCAATAGAAATTTTCATAGGTATTGAAGGATTTTCTAAGTTTGGATCTTGTTGATTCTTTTCTTTTTCAATTTCCACTTCCTCTTTTTGACTTTCATGTTCTTTCTGAATTTGAGGTTCTAATTCTTTTCCACTTCGTAATTGTATCGCTTTAATTTGTTCATTTCCCTTGTCTTTGGGATTTATTTGTACATTACTAGGAAATGTTCCAGGTATTCTGTTATTAAGTGCAGTAGCGATATGTCCAAGTTGAGTTTCAATATTTTTGATAGCTGTTCCTTGATTTTGTAATTGGTTTCCTTGTATTTGTAATTGATTTCCTTGATTTTGTAAATGTTGACCCATATTTAATATTAATTCTTCTATAGATAATTTCTTATCTTTAAATTGTGGGTTATTAAATCCAGGTGGATAATTTGATTTATAATTAGGATTTCCTTGATTAGATGGATTTCCTAATGGTTGTGTCATATTATTCATTCATAGTGGATTAGTTGTGTTATTATTCCAATTAAAATTAGGATGATTTTTCCATCCAGGATTATAATAATTTGCATAAGGATTATTGGGTCTGTTGTTAATTGCATTAATAGTTTCATATTGAGATTGAGATTCTATAAGTTGTCCAGATGAATTTTCTTTTGATATAGTTGGAGAGTAATTCATTCCAAAATGATCTAATTTTTTAGATACTGCAACAATTTGTGAGGCTAACATAGATATTGCATCATTGTCATGAATACTAGCTATTTTTTCGGATTCATTCTATCACTGAGACCATTGAAAATTATTTGTTGTCATTTCCTCAATTAGTGCATAGGCATCATCAAATGGTTTTGACATTAATGATCCTCCAGCAGCAGCGTCGATGATTGATCTTAAAGATCCTACTAATCCATTATAGAAAGTTTGTATAATTAACCAATCTGGTAACACATGATGTGGGCATTTCCTAAGAAGTTCTTTAAATCTCTCCCAAGCTTCATATATAGACTCTCCATCAAACTGATTAAAAGAAGTTATATCATTTCTAAGCTTAGCAGTTTTAGATGGTGGAAAATATTTGGATAGAAATTTTTGTGATAATTCTCCCCAAGTTTTAATAGATCCAGGTGCTAATTAATTTAACCACATTTTAGTCTTTTCCCTTAAAGAAAAAGGAAAAAGTCTAAGTCTAATAGCATCATTAGATACTCCTTCATATTTGAAAGTAGCACATAGTTTTAAAAAACTAGCAAGATGTAAATTAGGATCTTTAGTAGGTGAACCACTAAATTGATTATTTTGTACCATTTGGATAATTGTAGGTTTAAGTTCGAATGAATTACCAGCTACATCAGGGTTTTGAATAGTTAAATGAATTTCATCTAGTGTAGGGTTGTCATAATCTCGTAATGGCCTTGGTTGATTGATATTTTCATTTTCAGAAATATTTGTCATTTGTGTTAAATT
This sequence comes from Papilionanthe hookeriana x Papilionanthe teres, assembly GCA_022702705.1. Taxonomy (NCBI): domain Eukaryota; kingdom Viridiplantae; phylum Streptophyta; class Magnoliopsida; order Asparagales; family Orchidaceae; genus Papilionanthe; species Papilionanthe hookeriana x Papilionanthe teres. Next base: position 17,308,742 of record CM040428.1, on the reverse strand, counting down.
TATAATTTCTCTTTTTTGTTTTCTAATTCTTTTAATTGTACGCTCTAATTCTGAATTGTAAGGTATTAAATTTTCGTTTCCAAATTTTCGCATACAATTTTATAAAATAGTTCGTTACTCTAGTAAATAATTTCTTTTTCTTCCCCGGCAACGGCGCCAAAAACTTGACCCACTTTTAATATGTATGTAATTTATGTTTATAGCAACGACACCAAAAACTTGATCCCGCTTTAAATATAGATATATGATTTAATGTATAATGTGGATTCTACGCAAGTATACGTATCATATCAAGTAATACGAGGCTCTAGTGGAGTCCTCGGTTATCGATCCCACTGGGAAGTTTTTAACGCATTTGTTATCGCCTAAATTAAAAGGAATTACTTACTAATATAGTGGACGAAAATTTAAAGTAACTAAAGCAAACTAAAGTAAACTAATACTTGAAATAAGTTGATTTAAATAATTCAGAAAAAGTATCCTTCTCCTTGTTTTTAGAAAATTAAGTGAATGATGAATTTAAATAGAATTTTTAAATTGTATTGTGACGAATAGGAGCATTCCTATTCTTTACCCTTTGGTCAAGGTGCAAAGAACATTGACTAATCCTATGTTTGATTCCCGAATCCGCGGCTAGCCGGGAGGATACCGGTCGCCACTTCGTAGCTCCCACGTTCCCCTCACTCGAGGGCTAACATCTACACTTCAGCTCTCAAACAGTAGGACCGAATTGAATATTTTAATCTGTCACACTAAAATGTCCAATTCTACGTCCGATAATTAATATTTCCCTATTTATTTGCACCCGCCTTCTAAGGCTTTTGACTTCCCTGAATATTGCATGTAATTTTTACTTTAGTTGATAATTCAACATATTTTAACAACTCAATTGGCCAGATTGAAAGTAAATTAAGTTTTAAGTAAAAATTATCACAATTTATTTTTATATATTGGGTGCTTCTATTTAATATCATCAATCCGCATAATTTTCATAAACAATGAGAAAGACTAAGAAAACTACTCAGAATGCATGGAAATAAAATAAAACATGGACTTCATTTAAAGTTAATAACAACAATAAATAAAGATACTTATCTTAATTTCCTTCCCAAGAAGACTCCTTGAAGTACCTTTGAATTTTCTTTCTAGTACAGCAAACTTCTAAATAGCACTCAAATAAACTAAAGAAACTCACTGAACACACTCAGACTTACTAAAATAGACACATAAAAGACTCTAGAGAAACTTTTTGAAGACTCAAAAGACACACCAAGACACTAGAATTCGGCCTCTATTTATAGAGGTAGGCAAAGGTCCAAGGGGTGCTTAAACACCTCTTTAAAAAGTGTCCAGGTTCAATGTATTTGCATTTTGAACTGGCTCACCGTCGGCGGGAAACGACCTCGCAGTCAGCGGGGCTTCTAGAAGGTCTTCAAACTGCGCTATCTCGCTATCAGCGGGCTCGGGCTCGCTGTCGGCGAGGTAGTTATAATTCCTTCAGAAATTCTCTTCACGATCTCGCCGTCGGCGGCCTCGATCTCGTCGTTGGCGACTTAGTTCAATTTGCATGAATTCCTTCCTTTTTGTTCCAAATTTGCTCCATTTCATGATTTTTGCTCCCATCACTTATAAATCTTCATTCCTGCAGTAAAATAAAGAAAATACCTTTCTTTAAAGTGCAATTTCATCAAAAATAGAAATGAATTTCTTAATGAATTTTTCTGTGATCAAATACCAAAATAACAACTTTGATTAAGTTTAAGGATATATTAAACTTAATTAATCCATTAAACCTTAGGGTTTAAGACAAAATCAAAACTTTAATTAAGTTTAAGGACATATTAAACTTAATTAACTCATTAAACCTTAACTAAATTAGGTTTAATACAAAAATCAAACCTTAATTAAGTTTAAAGACATATTAAACTTATATAACTCGTTAAACCTTAATTAAATTTGGTTTAATACAAAAATGAAAAGTTTAACCAAGTTTAAGGACATATTAAACTTAAATAATCCATTAAACTTTAGGATTTAAGACAAAATCAAACTTTAATTAAGTTTAAGGACATATTAAACTTAATTAATTCATTTAATTTTAACTAAATTAGGTTTAATACAAAAATTAAACTTTAATTAAGTTTAAGGACATATTAAACTTAATTAATTCCTTAAACCTTAACTAAATTAGGTTTAATACAAAAATCAAACTTTAATGAAGTTTAAGGACATATTTAACTTAATTAATTCATTAAACCTTAACTAAATTAGGTTTAATAGAAAAATCAAACTTTAATTATGTTTAAAGGCATATTAAACTTAATTAATTCATTAAACCTTAACCAAATTAGGTTTAATACAAAAATCAAAACTTTAATTAAGTTTAAGGACATGTTAAACTTAATTAACATCCTAAAACATTAGGTTTAAAAAAAATCTAAACCCTAATTAGGTCTAACTGATAAGACCTAATTAAATTAATAAGTCTAAACTAAATTAGACTTAATCAAACATAAACCCTAATTAGGTCTAACTCATTAGACCTAAATAAATCATTAAGTCTTAACTAAATTAGACTTAATCAAACCCAAACCCTAATTAGGTCTAACCCATTATACCTAATTAAATCATTAAGTCTTAACTAAATTAGACTTAATCAAACCTAAAACCTAATTAAGTCTAACCCATTAGACTTAATTAAATCATTAAGTCTTAACTAAATTAGACTTAATCAAACCTAAAACCAAATTACTTCTAACCCATTAGATCTACTTAAACCATTAAGTCTTAACTAAATTAGACTTAATCTGGCACTATTTTATTTCGTAAGATTGTTACCTTCCAACCAATTCGAGTGAACCGACTAGAGATCGAGCGATCTTAAACTACCGCATTCAAGAGAGGAAGCCTTTGATTGCCCAGAGAATTATTTATGATTCGGGTGGGATTCTACCGCGAGGTCCAACACTTCGTTGGACGTAGATTTCCATCTCCGATCTATTCACTATGTGTTAGTAATGAGTCACCGCCGATATTTCGAGGAGAAGTTAAAGTCTACCAAGCCACCAGCAGAGAGTGTTAGTATCTATGATCGTCTTCGAGGGAAGAGATCGACCGCTCCTTCTACTTCGGCACATACCGGCAGTGGGGACCTTCTACTTCTCTAGACCCTCCGCTTCCGCCGAGCCACCATCGTATTTCCGGGGAATCAATGCATGATCAGCTTTTTAGAGCAACAGCAAGTTATTTTAAACTCACTGCAGATTGGATACTATGGATAGAAAACTAGATCATTTATCCGATTATACTCGCAGGAAGAGTAGTTATGATGCCGAGTATGATGAAGCCCTAGTCGATTTCCGAAGGGTGAACATGATGTTAATTTTCCTACTTTTCCTGCATTCACACCATTTGTTGATCCTAAGGACGTAGAATTTTCCTTCGTGATGATGATGATGATGAGGCTACAACTAGTGACTAGTAGTTACGCATCTTTATGTTGAGCCCTCCTTAGTTTGTTTAGTTTTGTGTTTGATGTATGTCGATTGATTAGTGTTAAGATTCTCGTTGTTGGAATATCTTTAGCATATTGTGTCGAGACCTAAGTTAGAAATCTTCAATTTATATTTTGTTTAGCTCACTGCTTAGTGTATTTAGTAATTTATCTCGTTTTAATTCTCCACTAAGCTTTCAAATTTAGTATCATCATAAAATTAGCCTCGCTACTTTTTATACATGCTTAAATTTTATCTTAATTATTCACAAAAGCATGATAGAAGTTAATTTTTCTTTTAAGATTGTTTTTACATACTTATTAAAAATTCTTATGATTTACTTTCTCTTATACTTTCAAATTATCATAGTATACCAAAACTTAAGTTTGGGGGAAGGAAAATCCATTCAAAATTAAATTTTAATTGTCCTTAAAGAGCTAATATTTTCATAAAAATAAAAAAAACTTTTAACATAACTTAAGGAATGAAGAATTTATTTGAGATCACTTTTATTTTTGAAATTATAAACAATTTAGTGAAAATTAACCAAAATTTTACTAAATTCGATTGATTTTAAGATTAGAATTATTTAATTGAAAGAAGAATAAGATAAATCATTTTTCTATTCATGATAGAAATAATAGACTTAGAATACCATAATAAAGAATTATCACTTGAAAAAGAAAAAGATTGGAAATCTTTTTGAATTCTTATTTATGTTATAATAATTAAGTTGAAATGTATAAGTTTTGAAAATATAAGTTAAGGATGTTGAAGTTCAAAACCATTAACAAAGTTATCCAAATATAGTAATCCTCTATCTATATATAAAAAATAAATAAAAAAAAGAGAAAGAAGAAGAAAAAAAGAGAAGAAAAAGAGAAGAGAGGAGAAGCTTGAGGAAATGCCTAATAAAAAAAATCGCTTCACTTGAATTATCTTATAGGAAGAAAACTAATTACATACTTTACTTAATTTTTATACATAAATATTTATTTAGAAAAGATTTTTCAAGAAGATCTTTTTCTTGTAAATAATCTATGAAAGCTTAATATAATAAACTTCTATTATTTTCAAAATGGATGGAAAGTTTGAAATCTTATGATTTGGTAGTTAAATATTGTTTAAATTCTTAAAAATTAAACCTAGTTTGTAAAATTAAGAATAACTTACTAAAGACTTTATAAAATCAAAAATTATAAGGAATCTTAAATATTTATCTTTTATTCCAAAGGTTATATATTTTATATAGTAGAAAGAGTTACTTGAGGACAAGTAACATTTAAGCTCGGGGGGATTTGATCTATAAAAATACCTATTTCTTTATGTCTTAATTCTTATTTATTTCTAAGGATATTATGCTTTAATGAAAGGAATTTTGTGTTTTTAGATGTAGGTGATGTAAAAAGGTCTAAAAGGAGCAAAAATGGAGCAAAATACAAAAGTATAAAAATATGTCCCTTGGCGCCTATCGACCCCATTTTCACAGCCTTTCCCTCTTAGTGTTTAGGATCTAGCCTTAGGCTTTTCCTTTCGACTATCTTAGAGGACTAGAATTGGGACCTATCCCTGTGGAAATTTGAACCACTTCTTGTCTCCCCGCAAACCTGACAAGCTTGATTGTAGACCCCTAATCACCTAGAGGGTTGAGATCAAAAGTGAGGGTTTAAAGGATGAGTTCCCTATAGCACTCCTTTTCGCCCAAAGACCACCCCGGTGGCTCGTCCGTGAGGGTTGACTTACACACTCACTACACTCATACTCTACACTCACACACACAATCCAAATCCTAAAACCACACCCATACCCAACTTCCGATCTCTTTACTCATGTAGGTAATTCATATGGATGGACCTTAACCCCTAAGCCCCCGGTTAAGAGGGTTAGGAACAACATAGTGAATGCCTCAAATGAGTCCTCTCAAGGCTCATATAGGCTTAATATGACTTCATGGCTCAACCAAAGTGATTCCATTTCACTCATATTTTATCAATCTTCATTCTTCCAAAATTTCAATTTTTGGCCCCTGTGGACCCTACACCTATCAAACCTACCAAAAGCCCTTAAAATCGCCCAAATCCTCCAAAATTTCCAAATCACCCAAAATTCCCCAAATTAACCTTGAACATTTCTCACCAATCAAATTGATCATCCATGGCCAAAAATAACAAAAATTCCAAAAGTATCCCCCAATACCCTCCAAATTACCAAAATGCCCCTCTCAATTCCAAAACAAAAATTTAGAAAATTCCCAGAAAATTCCAAAAAATCCCAAATATTCCTAATTTCATTTTGTCCAACTACACCATGGGCCAATTTTGTCAATTTACCCTAATTTTTACCAAAACCCCCAATTTAGCCCATTCTTAACCCAAGTGAACCCAACCAAACCAATTCAACTCCAATTGACCTCAAACCTTTCAAACCTTCCTGAACATCCCCACAAACAAAAACTAACATAATTTTCCCAAAATTTGGACCCAAAACCTCACTCAAATTCAACCCAAAACCAAAAAGCCCAATTTCGACCTAAACCCAAACCTAACCCAAATAAGCCCAAGTTCCAAAACCAAACCCAACCAAAGTTGAAACCTCTTCGAAACACTCCCATAAACATTTCCCAACATTAATTTTACATCAATTTCAACCCTATCCCAACATTGGCCCAAATTAGCCCAATTTGACCTACATTTGCCCATTTACCAAATGAACCCAAATTCACCCCAATTCAATTCCAAACTACCTCAAATTTGCTTCAAATCATTCAAGACACATACTTAAACTAAACTCAACATTTTTTTGGCATGGCTCCTCTTTGCAAAATTTTTCATCTAAAAGCCCATTGCTAAACATAAAGGCCCGCTCCCTTAAACCTTCCTAAAAGCCGACTTCTACCAAATTCATAAGCCCAAACCCATCCTAAAGCCCACATTACAATCACATCTCATCCTCACTTAACTGATATCATTCCCTAAGTGCTAAACCCATCATGAAAATCAAACCAAAATGGTATTATGCCAAATCCCATCAAATAACCCCAAAATTTCCAAAAATTCCTAAAGCCCTTTTCCATGAAAGTTGACCAAACTCTTGCCAAGCCATATGTGAGCCAATGACAAGCCATGTACAAGCCATACGAAGCCAGCTGGATGCTCTGGATATGTGACCGACCCATTAATGGAAAAAGGGGGCTCTCTTTTCTTAATCCTTCATTAAGCTTTTTAACCCCCTTCCATGCTACACACTAAACCAAGATTAGCCACATCACTTTGGATGGGGACTTCACCACCCCTTTCTACCGATGCAAATGATCCTCCTACCCCAAATCACCATTGTGGAGGCGAACCAAGCCCATTTCCATGGGTTGACCAAAACCAAGTGCAAAAGTACACCTCCCCATTCCATTTGAATCAAACCACTTTACACATGTCAAGCTTCACTGAATTCACCAACATCAAGCCCCGACTCACCCGAACCCGAGGGTGACCCATGCCCGCCGCCACCCGCCCGGATCTCCCGTAAAACACCATGGCCAAGACTCGGGAGGAGCCAAATTTTGAATTCCACCCTTGCTGAGCTGCCTCACTCCAAATGGCCATTGCAGCTATTCTTCTCCCCTCACCAGAGCAGCCTGGTCCCAACACTTAACTTCAGAGGCCCTCCACTTTCCTATTTAAACACCCCTCCTCTAAGCCAAGAGAGAAATAAACAAACCTTAAGGAAACTCCTCGCCAAATCATTCCGTACCTTCCCCACACCTGGAGAACTTGATCCCCACCGAAATCCCTTCATTTCCTCTCGTGAGCTTAATTTCAGACAAACTAAGCCCAAAACCAGGACACTTCACCACCGCGAGTCAATCCTAAAATTAATCGACTCTACACCTTCACACGTACTCGCGCAGGAGAAGTTTCCAACAAAAGCCCCCTCACTGTGCCAGCCATTGCTTCCAAATGCCCTCCAAACTTTGTGATCACTCGTGGTCACTTTTGTACCTAGGCAATTCACTCGTGCCAAGGTGGACTTCATCCGGAGCTGACCCAATCGAAGGCGACATGCCCCCTCGTATCAAGCTCACATCTCTCGAGCAAAGCAACAGCCTTCCTTCTCCCGAGCTTCCGGGAGATTCTCCATTTAGTTCGAGTCAATTTCAATGCATGTTTACATGCATTTCGATGTTTTCATCTCTTCAAGACGAATCCATAGAGCATAAGAACACAAAAATCCGTTGAGAATCAAGTGAGAAATTAGATTAGAAGGTCGACGGTCACGGTTCACACCCGCCGGTAGACGATGACCGGGAGCCGTTGATCGCACGGGGAGCTGAGCGCACGGTCGGGATCTAGCCGGGACAAACGCAACGGACATGAACCGTGGGCCACCTGGCATCCCACGATGGCGGTGCCGAACCGCAGGCGACGCATGCGAGCTTCGGAGGCGCCAAGGCCGTAGCCGCCGCGTGGATAAGTAGGAAAATAGGATATTTTTCTATTTATTTAATTACTAGAACTTCAAAATTCACAACTTTGTGCAGAAAATCCTAAAATAAAATAAAAATACCCTCTTGCTCAATGAACAGAGGAGAATAATGTGAAAGAAATCAAGTAATTTCATTAAGTATTTTATTTTTAATGATTTATTTACTCTCTACATTATTTTAATTCTCCATTCGCATAGACAATTCATCATGACAAGAGACCATAGGGCTTTTGAAGCCTCTAAACTTAGGAACATTCCCTGAATTTTCCAAGGTCGCAGGTCATCCCTAAGGAAGTTATCGATTTTCCAAGTTCATGTTACCGTTTTCGAGTATTTTAATTCCAATAATTAGCATGTTAAGAAATAAATTCTAAGAAAATTTGGTGATGTTTCTTGTGACAAGAGAAACCTAGGAAAAATAAGTTTTGAGTTAATTCACTTGGAACAACCCTAATTAGCCTAAATACCCAAAATTGAACTTTAATTAATTAGGGTTAACCACATATCAAATTAACTTAAAAACAATTCTCCACCGTCCTATAGGGATAGGAGAACACCACATAAAAATTTGAAACCAATTGGACTTGATTAACCCCACCAAATGGGTTGATTAAGCCTCTTAAGAAAAATGGGTAAAATTAAACTTAAAAATTCATAACTCACAAAATACTTTTCAAAAATTCACAAAAATGGTTTTGGAGCTTCTCTGATATCAGAGGAACTAGAAATTAAAATTATAATTTTCTTAAAAAGTTGATTTTTATCATTATTTTAATATTTTTAATAATTAAAAAATAATAAAAATCATAAAAATATTAAAAAACACCAAAACGTCACATTTTGAATTCTAGTCATTTAGATAAACCAAATATTTTTCTTAAGTCCCTAGGGTACGATATTGAATTTTAAAGGCTTAATGTAATTTTAATATTAAAAAAAATTTATTTTCCAACCTTTTCACTAAAATAATTCTAATAAATCAAAACAAGATCAGAAAAAAATATAAAATTTATTTCTCTAGACTCCTTTGAGGTTAGAGAGATCTAAGAAAAATACAAATTCATTTATCAACTTTAATTTTATTTTAAAATTAATTAATGTTCCAAAACTCAAAATACTTCTAATAAAAATATAATTCAAAAATCACCAAAATTGGTCCAGATGGTCCTTTGGTCACTAGGAACATCCCATAATTTTCTCAAGGATAGAAGCATTTCCTTGGTCATGTTGTTGAATTTTCTTTGAAAACCCCCTATTTTCCATTAAAAATAATTACATAAATAAATTAAATACGTAAAAATCACATTTTCTCATCTAATGTCTTAATTGACATGTGAGTGAGGTTACATAGAAATTTCAAGTTCATTTGAGCTTAATTTAGTGAGTTATAGAATTATTTAGCTTGATGGGTAAAAATGATAATTAAAACTTTTAACCCTTAATTAAAATTTTAGGATTAATCAAAAAAGGAGGGTAAAATATTTGATTTTAAACTCGATTTTTGGAAGATTGAAACTTAAATGATTAAGGGTAGAAACCTATTAACCATTTCAAATATAATTAAAATAAAACTTTAATTAATTAATTAATTTAAATTTTGGGAGAATAATAGAAATTGGAATTATTAAAATAGATATTATTTAAGAAGATATTTTATTCTTTAATTTAAAATCCCTAAATAAATCACTTCAATAATACTTAAGTCTTAATTAAAAAATTAAAAGAATAATCTAAATTAATTAAAATTGAAATTAAATTAAAATCAAATTAATTTAAATTAAAAGAAAAATAAATTGAGATCAAATTAAGTTAAATTAAAACTAAATTAAATTAAATTAAATTAAATTAAAACTAAATTAAAATTATATCAAATTAAAAATTAAATTAAAACTAAATTTAAATTTAAATTAAATTAAATTAAAATTAAATTAAAAATTAAATTTAAATTGAATTTTAAATTGAAATTAAATTAAATTAAAATTAAATTGAAATTAAATTAAATTAAAATTAAATTAAATTAAATTAAATCAAATCAAAATTAAATTAAATTGAATTAAATTAAATTAAAATCATTTAATAAAAAACCTAAATGAAATCATTAAGAATTAAATCTAAAATAACTCAAAACTATTCCAAACTTAAACTAATTTTCTATAATTAAGACAAAATTAAAATTAAATCATTAAGTTTAAATCATTAAAATACTTAATGAGTTGATTTGCCCTTTTAAAGCTCTTGTTATTATAACTCTTAAATGAGGTGTCAAGTGAAGTGTTACCTCACTTATAGGATATTCAAATGCCCTAAACTTCACTAAGCAAAAGAACAAAACTTAAACTCCCTGATGATTAGTTCACTTGTATAACTAAATTCTCTTGACTTAAAACAATCCTATATGTATTGAAAAGATGTTTAAGACCTGCCTTAAGCACTTCCTCAATATGATAGGATATTTATAAGAACAATTGAATTTAATCTGCTCTTCGACGAAGAAAATCGTCCTTAAACCAAAACACAAGAACCTAGACGTCATAGGAGATGACTAGCTATAGGATTAGGACTTTGGTAGACAACCAAAAATCTTTCCCTTAGCTTTACCTAGGTACTTGTTGGAATATTTAAATGCCTTAATATGTGTTTTAAGTGCAGTTTGGGATGACCTGACGACCTCCAGTACGCTTTTATTTTATTGCAATTTACTTTATTGCAATTTACTTACATGCACTGTACTTTACTTTTCTTGCATGATAAACAATTCGCATGAAAACCAAACCTTGTGATAGTCCCCGCACTTAAACCAAAATTAAATTAAAAATCATTACAAGATAAAATTCACCTCCACAACATTTCAAAATATAAAACAACTCAAAACTTAATCACAAACAGAACAACAAAACTACAATTGCAACTAAATTAAAACGTCTTGGTTGAATGATCGAAAATACCTCGATGATGTAACCCACGTGTTGCTAACGGCATTTCCCAAGGTCTAAATGAAAGTGTGGAACTCATTCAGCCGAGTTTAGCAAATTCATCTGGACTAAGTGAATTCGATGAAAATAACGATGCCGGGATGGCGGAACCGTGAGTCTTAATCGGGCCTATTTAAACAACTTTAAGATTTGTTTTAATTAAAATATTAAAAACACTTCGGGGTTTCAAGATTTTTTCTAAACCAAAACACCTCTCTCATCTCCTGATTTATGACTTCAAAACCAAACCTCTGCAACAACAAAGAGCTAGGAGCATGGTGGGCAGCAAGGCTATCGTCGCAAAGAAACTCGGATCTACATCAACTAAACATTCCTAGAATTTAAACAACAAAGCCATATGATTTCGAGGTAGTTTCCGTCAGTGCAACATAAATCCTCAACTCTTTGTTAGGCATTTGCATGATCATGTTATGTAAATTAAGCCCTAACCGGTCTTAGGGACTCGAGGTAGTCGTTTGGTACGACATAAACCCTCACATCTTCTAGGCCGATTGTATGATTATGTCATACGAATATAAGTCCTAATTAACTAAATTCTGGTAAGATTGAAATATTAGATAATATTAGGATTTTCTTAAATTCGAGCCAAAAAAAACAGGATATTTTGGGAAGTTGCCAAGATTCCTTCGATCCTCGCCCTTCTCCTACTTCTCTTCATTTGGATTCTAAAAAATTTACCGTTCCAAATTTGATCTATTCCTTTATCGAAACTCCAAAATTAAATCCTTTGAAAACCTTAAACATTGAAATTTCGAGAGAAAAACCACTAATCATTAAACAGAGTTTTCTTAAATGACTCCCGTCATTTGAGATGTAATTAACTTTAGGGGCTTTCCTTTATAGGGAACTTTAAGAACCCACGTAATATAAACCCTTCTTAATTCATTTATATTAAGCAGGGAACTCATTGCTTATAAGATTGGTTCGTTGGTATTCAAACGGATGTCACAAATCTTCTAGTTTATTTAATTGAGCCCCATTATCAAGCAAGCAGCTCCATTTTTTTAGGATAGATGCACGAAGCCAGGGTGTGGTGCTCGTTTATATAAACTATTCGAGATGTGAGACCAGCTTTGATTTCATATCTTAAAATTTTCAACCGAAATTATTTTCAAAATAAATGCTACTTTCTAAATTATATATATATATATATATATATATATATATAAATTAAATTTAAAAAACCTAAAATTCGCCTACAATTTTTGTAGGCGACCCCCTTTTTAAATACAACACATAACCTAAAAATATGTCGGCCAGGCCGGGCCAGCGCCAGGAGCCGGCGCCTAAGCGCTAGACTCGATACAAAACCGGCCAAGTTTTTTGACAACGCTTCGATCGATATTTTGACGGAGTGAGCAGTTATCGGACATTCTAGAAGGATCGCGCTAATCTTATAATAGGACATGTGATACATTGCATTTGGACGCTCCAAAACAGTTTTAAACGCGAAGAGGTGCGAGACAAAAGTGAAGAGGTATGAAGAACCGGACGCGGTGTCCGCACCTAGGCGTCAACCGACCTTCTAGAAGATTCATCGAATGTGGACATGTTTTGATGAAGTGCCTCAAGGAAACCATTGAAGCCTATAAATAGGGGTCTATTTCTTCGAAAACGTACCCTCCTATCGTAACCCTTTCTCTTATCCACTTTAGATCTCTCATCCTTAAAGAGAGAAATAGAGAGAGAAATTTAGAGCCACTTTTCTTTAGTTTAGTGAGTTTATTTTCAAGTTGTTGCATCCGAAGTTCATTACACGTGGAGCCGTAGGAATCGAAGATTTGTAGAAGAAATATTCGAGACGCAGTATTTTTATATTTCGATTCAAAGTTTATTTATCATGTTTTTATTATTTATTTTCAATGTGTTATGAGTAGTTAGTTTACTTTTCTTCCTTCAATTATGAAGAGATAGATAAGATAATATAAAAATTCGATTGAGAATTGAAATTCAAAATATTGTGATGACATTAATACCCGATCTTACTTTTTTACCTTTTAGATTGGCCATTTAAATTGTTAAAACCCGTTTTCGAAGAGTTTTGAGACCTTGAAGGAGAGGAACTCTAACCTGTAAATGTCACATGAATCCTTGGGTAGTCGAAGGCCATGTGCGGGCTATTCAAGGTGAAGTGCAAATAAATAGGAAGATAAGATTTAAAGGGCGTAGAATTGATAAGTTTTTAGAGTGACAAAATTAAATTCTTATAATTTGATTTATAGATTAGGAAAGGGTCACTAGTAGGGCCGACCATACCACCTTTGACATCTAGAAGTGTGAGCTTAGATTAACCAATTCTACTAACAATACATCCGACCTATTTTGTAAATTAGCTAATGTTCTTTGCGTCCGGATTAAAGGGTAAAGAATGTGAATGCTTCTATTCGGCACAATACCATAAATCAAATTCTCCAACGAATATTAAATTATCTTAAAAATCTTAGATTAATTGAAGGAAAGAAAGTTGTTTATTTTATATAGTTCTCATAAATCATTTTTTTATTATTATTTTCTTTATTTGGATTGCAAATTAATAGTAATTTATAATTAAATTAAAAGATAAAAATATTTTTTATTTAGAAAATTTATCACTATAATTCTTCCTGTGAGATCGATATCGGGGTCTTTGTTTCAAAGCACTATATTACTTGAAACAATACGTATATTTCTCTGCGTAGTACCCTCTAGTGTGTAAAAATATTTTCTAAATTTATATCATATTAATTTTATACACTAGCCGCTATTTATAAATTGAGTCAAAGTTTTCGGGCTATCTTTTCGAAGAGAATATTACTCGTTATTTATGTAATGGGTCGTACATCACACATGATCCATTAAAGAAAAATCAATTCATAAATCACTCACATTTAACCACAGTAAAGTGGCCATCACAGACAAGAAAAATTAGGTGGAAAAACCATGGTTATTTAAAGTGTGAGGTGTCTTTCCATATGCAGTTAGTTTACCACCTCCCTAGCCATCCAATGTTGAAGAGACAAAGCTTTAACCATCCTTCACACCATGGTTAAAACCATCATGATATTTCATGAAAAATACAAGAGAGGGGCTAATGTGTCCCAACCTCGTGAAATGACGAAATGAGGTGTTGCAAGGAGAGGGTCTCAACCATTCGAGTCACCATGAACCTCCCACTTAGCCAACGGAATGGAAACAAAGAGGCTAAAATCCATCATGAGAAGAGTTTAAACTAAAATTGCCATGAAATGTGCACTTGCTTAAGTGACAAAATTCTCATTGAGGAAGAAGAGGTGAAGTCAAGCCATACTGGAGAATAGACGACAAATTGACCATAACCCGGTCAAATCCAAGCCAAACAAGGTTAATCCCTAGCCATTCATGCATAAATACCCCTTAGCCAAAAATATCAAAAAGGAGAGAGACCAACTGCTAATCCTATAAGCCGTCTAAATCCTCGTTCCCAACAAATAAAATCTTCCCTGTGGACCTCACAACTCCATTCCAACTAAGCCCAAGCCATAGAGCCATTTCAATCAAGCCAATTTAGCCAAATCCCAAATCAAACCCAAACTTGGCTATTTTGCCTAAATTGCTCACCGAAGGCTAGCTACAAACCAAATCAAGTAACAAAGATCTTCTTCGGGAGTCCTAGAAGTTTCCACCATAATGCCCGATCAAGCTCGACATACTTCATGCGTCAAGCAGACATTCATTTTTCCAAAATAAATTGCATTTTCGAAATATCATGGGTTAAACAAGCCCAAAAATGTATCATCACCGTGAGATACATTCTATACTTCTAGATGATTCCATAGGTTCAAAATCATTCAATTTCGTTGAGAAATGAGTGAGATATCGGGGTTCGATGTTTAACGGTTCGAAAATTTTCAAATTTTTGGGCGATTTATCTCCGCCGTCCGTTCCCGTGTTTTGGAACGGACGTCGTTGATCTTCCCAACGGTGTCCGCTGTTCCGCCACATCAGATCCTTCCGCCTGTCCACGTATGAGGATACGCGCGCGTGGGATTTTCCGGTTAATTTATTTCAAAAAAACGTTAAAACTTCAAAATTCATATCTTTCGATCCGCAGGTCACAAAAATAAAATAAAAATACCTCTGGAAAGCTCTCAAGAGGAGAAAATTATGAGACCAAAATCATATTTTTATTCTCGCATTTAAATTTTAATTAATTAAATACTCTATGGAGTATTTTAATTATTAAAAATTATTTACAAGTCGAAAATATGAAATTTTTAGGGAATGACCTTTAAGTCCATAGGCACATCTCCCGATTTTTCTAAGGCTAGATAACTTTCTAGGATGTGATTCCCTATTTCCATGTTATTTTGTAATTATTTTCAAAAATAATTACAAAATTAGGAAAATTGGAAAATTTAAATGCAAAATGATCAGGAACTTTAGGTACAACTTAAACAACAAATTCTCAAGTCATCAAATCAATCTAAAAGACATTTTGAAACAAGGTTAAGAATTATTAATTTTAAAATTAATAATTTAAAACCTCCTCTTCACATATTTAACTCACCATCATGGATTACAAGTGATGAATCCTAACTCAAATGAATTCAAATCAATAATAATTAGTTTAAAGACAACTTAAACCTAACTAAACCATTAAACCTTAGGGTTTAAGACAAAAATAAAACCTTTTAATTAAGTTTAAAGACATATTAAACTTAATTAACCAAATCAGTCTTTAATTAAGTTTAAGGACATATTAAACTTAATTAACCCATTAAACCTTACCTAAATTAGGTTTAATACAAAAATCAAACATTTTAATTATGTTTAAGGACATATTAAACTTAATTAACCAAAATCAAACTTTAGTTAAGTTTAAGGACATATTAAACTTAATTAAACCATTAAACCTAACTAACTAAGGCTTAATCAAACATAAACACTACTCAGTCTAACTCATTAGACGTAATTAATCCATTAAACCTTAACTAAACCTAAGGTTTAATCAAACATAAACCCTAAATTTCAGTCTAACCCATTGACTCATTAAACCATTAAACCTTAACGAAATCTAAGGTTTAATCAAACACAAACCCTAATTGAAGCTAACTCATTGACCTAATTAAAACATTAAACCTTAACTAACTAAGGTTTAATCAAACATAAAACTCCAATTAGGTTCAACTCATTAGACCTAATTAAACCATTAAACTTTAACTAACTATGGTTTAATCAAACATAAACCCTAATTAACTCTAACCCAATAGACCTAATTAAACCATTAAACCTTAACTAACTAAGGTTTAACCAAACACAAATCCTAATTAGGTCTAACCCATTGGGACCTAATTAAACCATTAAACCTTAACTAACTAAGGTGGTTGAGTCTAGGAAGAGATATTAGGGTTTTAGTGTGAACGGTTCACGGGTTATACCAGTTGGGGATGAAGACTGGGAGTCATTGGATCGAGCGTGTATTGAACGGACGTATCATATGGCGCCAAAAAAATGATACGAGCATAAAGCATAGGCTGACGAGGTGCTGACTTAGATGGCGACAACCAATCAAATGGCAACACGCGCGTGTTCGAAGTTGCCGAGGATGAGTTGGATAAGTAGGAAATTGATTTAAATAATTCTAGAACCATTAAAAATGCATAACTAGGTGTAGAAAATTCATAAAAATAAAATAAAATTACCCTCTTTCTTAGTGAACAGAGGAGAATAGAGTGGAATAAAAATTAAAATTATTGAACTTATATTTACTCTATGGACTATTTTAATTCTATAAAAGTAAATCTTAAACACCATGGCTTGGAACTTTGTGGGATGATTCTTAATGTTAATAAGGATGTTCTTTGATCTTTTCAAGGTCAAAGGACATTTCTAGCCTAAGATCCCTAATTTTCAAGCTATTTATTTTAATTTTAAAATAATAATAATTAAAATATAAATCAGAAAAGTACAAAACTTATTTTTGTAGGTTCACTGCGATCAGAGGACCCTAAGAAAAATATAAAATGGTTTTAACTAATTAATAATGGCATTAATTATAATTAACTCATTAAGCCCTTAATAATTTAAATAAATAAAATATAAATAAAAAAATCATAAATATCATTCTACACTGTAAATAATAATCATGTTAACTCGCTATAAAAATTGGAGTCAATTGGAATTGATTTAATCACTAAAATAGATTTTCTAAGTAAAATATCATTTTTGGCACTAAAATAAATATAATAATTAAAATAGGTATACGAAAATTATAAAAATGGTTATAAGAGTTTTTAGTGACTAGAGGAACTTAAGAAAAATAAAATTGGAGTTAAAATAAATATTCCAATTCTAAGCCATAATTTTAATTTTAAACATTTAAAATAATTAAAAAATAACAAAAATAAAAAATATAAAAATAAATGATAATCTCACATTTAGTTCCCTGGTCACTTGTGAATAATTAAAATATTTTTCTAATTTTCTAAGTAAAGTTCTAAATTTTTAAAAGCTTAAAAATGATTTTTTTTTATATTTGAACTAAAATAATTATAATAAATAAATTAAATGTCATAAAAATATGAAATTCGCTTCTCTAGTTTTTAGAACTCAAAGAGATTTAAACCCTAATTTTCCACTTAACTAATATTTTTTATTTAATTAACACTCAAAATAGACAAATAAATATAATAATTAAAATAAAACTAAAAAAATCTTGAAAATTGGCCTAAGTGGTCCCCTAAAGTAAGTGAACTTCTAATAAATTTTCAATGTATAGATGATTTTTTTTTGGCTATGTTAATGAATTACATTGAAAATACTTATTTTTGGATTAAAATAATTATAAAAAGAAATTAAAAATAAGAAAAATCACATCTTCTCTTCTAATATTTTAATTGATCCATGTGTGGGTTAAAATGAAATTTTCAAAGTCATTTGAGTTGAATTAAATGAATTATGAAGTGATTGGCCTTAAAGGGGGAAAATGGTAATTATTGAATTTAAGCATTAAATTAATATTTAGGCTTAATCAAAGGGGTAAATGGGTAGTAAATGATTTTAGTTAACTTTGTTAAATGATTGAAACATAGAAGTTTAAAAGGTAGAAACCAATCTCAGTTCTTTCCATAACAAGGACATATTCCTTTAATTATCAAGAATTAGAAGTTAATTAAGCTAAATGATTCTATGATGAGGGTTTTGGTTTTTGAAGGTAGTAATTCACTAATTTGAGACCCCTAGATAATGGTTTGATGATAGTACAATCATGGAAAAAGATTAAATGACATTTAACTTAACATTTCTATAATTACAAATTTACCCATAATCCTTAAGGGCTTTATAGTGAACTAGGTTTAATCCAAAATTTTAATTAATTTTGTTTAGCAATGAAAACATAATTTATTAAGATTATTTTGAAAACACTATTAGCCCAACTTTAAATTAATTGGTAAAATTTTTTAACAAATCAATTCACCCTTAAAGGTCTTCACCCACTTAATTTAAAAAATGAAATGTCAAGTGATCGTCACCCCGCTCACGGGATAGTTAAAACATTAATGTTTATTGAGTACAGGATTAAGACATAATCATTATACTTCAAATTGCAATGGATGAATGATTTAGCTAGATAATAAGTTCAGAGGAACTCTGAACCTTTAAAAGGATTCTAAAAGTTGTTTAGGGTCATACCCCGAACACTTTTATGGTCTGTTGGATATCTTGGAGGACAACTAAATCTATTATGTTTGGCTCAAGAAGATCATCCTATGAATAGGAACCCACCAAATTATGCCTTAGGACTTAGTAGGCACACCTTTAAATAGTTTCTTCTGTTTTCCTTCCATGCAACATATTTTAATTCCCTGCATGATTATATATATACACTGCCAATAGTGACAATTTAGCTGGAGTGCAAGAGGACGACCGGTACACTTTTATAGTTTATTTACATTGCTTTTCTTTATTGCAACTTTCTTTACATTACCTTTCATTTTTTTGCAAATTATGTCACCTTGCATGTTAAACCAAAACCAAAACAAAACAAAATTCACAACAATGACAAGATAAGACAACTCTAAAAATTAATCACAAAAAAAAAATAAAGACAATTACAACTAAGTTAATACGTCTCTTTGGATAATCGGGAATCTCTCTGATGAGGCGACCAACGGCTGTTAACAAGATTTCCTCCAGTCTAGATGAACTTATTAAATTCATTTATTTGAGTTTGGTAAATTCATTTAGACTAATTGAATCTGAAGAAAATAGTGGTGCCGAAATCAGGGAACTGTCAGATCCTAACTGATGTTGCTTTAATCAACTTAAATCCCCCCCCTTAATAAGAGACTTAAATAATTATAGATACAACATAAAACACAAAACTACACCAATACTTGAACTCTAAACCTGATAATTCTATCGACCTCCGCAATTTTACACTTCTAAACTTAAACCTGTAGTAGCGAGGAATTTGAAGCAAACGCTGTAGGCAGCACGATGAGGCATGCAAAAGAACACATACGAGAGAGCAAAACAATCTACAACAACAATATTTCTTATAAATAAACAACAAGCCATAATACTTCAAGGTAGTTTGTCTAGCACTACATAAACCCTCCCCTTATCTTCTTGGATTTTGTACACCGCGCAATATAAGTCCTAAAGCGTCTTAAGACTCTAATGTTGTCGTTCGGCATGACATAAATACTCCTACCTTACAGGCTATCTGCATGATTGGTATCATGAGGATGTAAGCCCTAAATAATAAAAATGGTAGGAGGAAACTTTAAATAATATATTTTCTAAATTTAAGCCAAACCACACGGTTGTCTGGGAAGTCACCAAGATTCTTCTTGGATTTGTTTCCTCACCTAGCTTTTCGCTATTTGGATTTCAAAAATAATTGTTCCAAAATTGCACTTTTCCCATTTGAATTTTCTATTGTTCGACCTTGAAAAATCCTACCTTTTCATTCACAGAGGCATTATTTCCCGATCTATATCAAGAGTTTTCTTATGTGATTTCTGTCATCTAAGATGTAATTAACTATAAAAGCTTGCCCTTATAGGAAACATTAAGAACCTAGTATAATATAAATCCTATCTAATTGTTTCATATTAGATAGGGAAACTTATCAATCGATATAAATGGTTTGTAGACTAAACAGATGTCAAAGATACTTTAGTTTATTTAAAAGAGCCCCATCATCAAGTAATGTGTCTATTATTCGAGATAGATGTATAGCTTGTAATATTGTGCTCTTTTATCTAAACTATGGCATATATGAGATTGGTTTGATTTCATATTTTCAAATTAAAATGTTACTTTTTTAAAAATTTATATATATATATATATATAACTAAACCTAACCCTTTAAATTGGCCGACAATGCAATTGATATTCTATGTACTTATATATTTAATATCTAGGTTTTATTTCTAAATATTATGCGAGCCAATTCTTTCATCACATAAAAGTATAATCATTTTAGCTTTTATAAATTGAATTACTCATTTCATGTATAGGTAACACGACATAAATGTAAAAACTAGAGTGGATGATAGATATGTAATACATAAGAATAGAGAAGAATGAAGGCAAATCCTATAATAATTATTATTATAATTAATATAATAATAATAATAACTATTATTATTATTGCTTTTATCATTATTTTATGATAAGATAACCGCTTCAACCTAACTCATCAGATTGTGTGTGTGTGTGTGTGTGTGTGTGTGTGTAGTGAAGAAAAAGGTACAAAAATGTGGAATTTAGAACGTCTAAGTACACAAAAACCCAAACAAAATACAAATCCATACAAAAAAGAAAAATCTATAGAACCAAATACATGATATTACAACACTCAATAATCTGCAAAAATTTACTTGTAAACCAGCATAATCTAAATGTAATCAATAAGGAACATGTTTTGAATCTAATGAGTGGAATATGTAATAAATCACCATAAAGTAGCTGACCTAGAGGCCGAATTATTCCATCCGGAGTACGTACGCAAGATTTGGGTGCGGATTTTTTGGGTACTGGATGAGTATGGATGGGTATTGATGGGTATTCATGGGTATGGATGTGTATTAGATAGAGTATTGGTGGGTATTGGAGGGTACTGGATGGGTATTAGAGGGTATTGGAGGGTATTAGGGAGAGATGCGTGCGGATGCGTACGTTGTCCGTATGGAATAATGGCTCGACCTAGAGCAAGAATAGGAGAGTAACATACCACAACATCATAATTATGAGCATCACATTTTGCCAACGAATTAGGAAGGTACCCGGACACCCGTGAGATATAGCTTCATATCATCTGCATATCAGTAGAAAGGGCAACAATGCACCTCAAAAGCATAATTAAATTCCACGGAGGGGGCTTCCTCCGCTTCCAATAGTTAATCCGTGTATGCAATCATTTTCCACATGTATGCACAAGCAATCCAAACCAACTATATTTTAGCTTCAAGGAGAGAATCAACACAAAAAGCGGAGTAAAAGAACACAATACCGTTCTCTTCTCTAAATACACCTCCAGCACTAGCACACATAGAAGACTAACTACCATAAATATTTATCTTTAACAGAGGTTTCCATGGTTTCCTCAACAAAACCTATTGAACATTGATAAGTTCTTTTTTTCTATAGTTTTACCTCAACTGCACAACTTAGTCCAGGAAAAAGGAAAAGCTAATAATGTCATATAAAATCCCTTTATGTATGTATGCTAATGCAGTAACAACCACAGAATGCTCCTTAGGAATTGCCTTGCTATGCTTAGTATTATTCCTCACCATTGATGCGATTTTTTTTACATGCAAGAATTTATGACCCCAGATTTATATATTTATAATGATTTTGTAAAGTCACAATTTCAAACGCAAGTATATGTATCGTATCAAGTAATACAGGGCTCTAATGGAGTCCCGTTTATCGATCCCACAGGGAAGCGAGGTAAAAGGTCCTTAGCTAAATTCTAGTCTACTACTAACAGCCTTAGATTGGAAGGTCAATATAAGTGGTTTTTATAATAACTACTCCTAAATGCAGATGATTACATGTAAGAATATTAACTATTCCTAAATGCAAATATTACTTCTAAAGATAACCCTTTTTGGATGAATTGGTTTGGAGAATTTTGAGATATTAAAAACTACTATTCTTATGTAATGAAATAGACAATGTATAGGAATGAGATGCATTTAATATTGTATGTGCCAAATAGGAGCAATCCTATTCTTTACCCTTTGGTCCAGGCATAAAGAACATTAACTAATTTTATGCTTGATTACTGAATCTGCGGCTAGGCTGGGAGGATACCGACTCTCACTTCTGAGCTCCCACGTTCCCCTCACATGAGGGCTAACAATCTACACATTAGTACCCAAACGATAGGACCGAATTGAGGATTTTAGCTTGTCACTCTAATATCTACAATTCTACGCCCAATTAATATTATTTCCCTATTATTTGCATTCAATTCCCATGAACTTAACCATCCATGGAATTTAAATGTGGTTCCACTTTATTGAGAATTACACCGCTCTTTCGGGTTAATGCAATTACAACGAATTTTAACGCTACAATGAGCTCTTTTTGTAATGTAAATGAAGTGCAAGTAAAAACCATCACATTTATAATTAAATTTACTTCTATCATGCATCACAAAATCCTAAACATGATTTCTACTCATTACAAAGGAAAAGTAAAATGAAAATAATGGCATAATCTTCTCATGCCGCTATTTCCAAAGAAGAAGAAAAAGTAAGAGAGATATGTCACAAAGCACGAAGAAAACATAACGGAAACTTCATGTAATCAAAGTAAATCCACTAGGTAAGTGTTTACAAAATCATAAGATAATGAAGAACAATACTTAGTTTTTTCCCTTTGAAAGAAAGACGAAGATCTCTCCCACAAAGTCTCCCGGAGATCCATGCAATGCTATCAAAATCCCTTACAAATTCTCTCAAAATCTCCACTACAATCTCTCCAAAAGGGTAGAACTCTACATTTCTACTTCTATTCTAAGATCTCTAATCATTCTCTGTGTTTTCTAACTTCTCCTCTCTTTCTTGGCTTTAAATTTGGTTTAAAATAGTGTAGGGATGAATTTCCCAAGAGGTGCATGAAGAAACCATCCAAAACGCATTCAGATTCAATGTATTTGGCCAATAACTGCTTCTGGCGCCGCTAGCGCTGTACTTGAGCGCTACTGGCGCCCAAAAATCGTGGTCGCGGGTTGCTGGCGCCGATGGCGCCCTATTCTGTACAGCTCCACCATTTTGCTCCATTTGGCTCAGTTTTAGCTCTGATTCGCCCCGTTTCAGTTGCGTTGCGTTCCTAACATATAGCCCTACAAAATAGGCATAAAAATAATATTTCTTTAAAGTGTAATCTTATTAAAAAATATGCAAGAATTGTAAAAGAGATTAAACATAGAAAGACTTAACGAAAGGTGTCAAGCAAAAATTTGTTTTCTTGCTCGTTTTTGCTCCAAATTGCACCATTTTTGCTTTTTTTGCACCAATCACCATTTTTATACTTAAAACCAAAAAACATACAAAATACCTTCCTTTTAAATGGTAATATCACCAAAAATTAGTAAAATCATATAGCAAAAAGCGTATATATTTTAGGCGTGTCAAAATCCCCCATACTTAACTATTACTTGTCCTCAAGTAACATTTTTACTACATAAAAATATAACTCAAGGTAATTTACTTTTTACCTGTAAGACACTAAAATTTTTCATTCAAAAGAATATATTGGTTAGACTTTTAGAAAGAAATTCAGTAACTCGGGTTAACACTATAAGTATAAGAATATTCAACAATCAAGTCTAAGGGTTCTAGTCTTCTATTTATTTCAAGATAAACCATAATTTGTTACATTAAGAATGCCTTGAAAGATTATGTGAAAAAGGAGTTCATGCAAGCTTCATTAGAATGTAGGTCAATACTTTAAATATAAATTCAGAAATGAAATCAAGTTCTCCCTTTAGGAAGACTCAAGTGAAGCCAATTTTTGATTAGGCATCTCCTCAAGCTTCTCCTCATAAATATTTTTCTTTCTTTTTTTTCTTTTCTTTTGGGATCACTTTCAATCCCTTTTTTTCACTCTTTTTTATTTTCTCTTTTTTTTCTTTTTTTAATTGAGGATTACTATATCTGGAGAGCCTATAATGATTTTGAACTTCACTCTCCTCTTTCTAAAGTTCAAACTTGAAATACATCCTTACTTTATAATTAGGTATGAGCTTTATTATTCATCATAAAGTCACAATTTTTTCTTAACACATAGTACTTTAAGTCTCTTGACATTTTAAAAATACAGTTTTTCTTACTTTAAATAGTTAACTATAATCAAATTCCTTCATACCAAATATCTTATCCTTATAAAATTAACTTTTATTGCTAAAAAATTTCATTCAATCCTTCCATAATATTCAACTAAAATAAAAAGTTTTACTTATCTCAAGCGAGGTTCAACTGCCCGAAGTTATGCTAATAATTTTTGAAAATATGACAATTGAGAACAAATAAGAGTTAATATTTTTCTTCCCCCCAAACTTAAATTTCAAAAATATTTTGCAATTAATTCCATAAAATATAGGAGGAAGAAAAAGTAAAGGTTGAATCTACTTACTACTACAACATCTTATCAAAGTCATATACATGCATAATCAGGATAGAATGATTGTAGGAGAAAGTAAATCTAACCTAAAACATGCTTGCAATAAAATTAAACTTAAAGGAAGTATTTTCACATTAAAATTTTATTTTTCTTCCTACCCCCAAACTTAATTTTTTTAATATATATAGTATTCAGTACAGAAAATATAAGCAGGAAGAAAAAGTTTAAAAATTCTATCTACCACAAATGTCTATCAAAACCATTTACAAGTATTCATTAGGACAGAACAATATGCAGCAGAAAGTAAATCTAAACTAATCATGTCAGAATGAAATTAACTAAACCAAAGTCTAACTAGCATAGCAGGTATCAGCAAGGGAATATAAAAATGTTATTCAAGTATTAAATAAAATTGTAACACAAACATAAACACACATAAGATAAATAAGGTCAATTCTTCCATTAACTTATCACATCACATTGATTAACTTCCAATTTCTAACGGAGTCACTACACTAATAAATTAGGTACTTTTAAATGATTTTATAGATTATAATCCCAAAGATAAGATTATCCCTGATAAATGGCTTCCGGACACCAATCTCAGGTATTATTGAATCCCTTTAATTAAACACCTATAACAGTTATGAAGATATTATACGATCATCCACAACTTATTCATCAAATAGGTTCATGACTCCTACCAAACGAAAATAAAGTTGTAAAAAGGAAGTAACAAATTAAGATAGAACTATCAATGTTTGAAATTCATGATTTCTCTTGTAAAACTCAAGTCTTGGTGAGACCCAAGTCATAGCGAACTCGTTGATCCAACTACTACAAGAGAACAAGTCTAACCATGATAAGAAGTTAAGGAATCTCCTCCCTCATGACACACAAAGATTAAATAAAACAACAAACAATCCAAACATCTATCAACAACAATCAAACTTAAACAATCCACACTAAAGCAAGAAAAATACTACATTAACAATCATGACTCTCAAGCACACTAAATCAAAGCACACTGATAACTATGGGTTGCCTCCCATAAAGCGCTTGGTTTTAAAGTCGCGGGCCCTACAAATGATTCTTCCTGGATCAAAATTCCAATTAAGTAATCCTCGATCAATCGCCCGATCCAGGGATTCCTACAAAATCCTCAAATTTTAATTTTTCATTCAGCTCTTCATTTTCAGTTGGATTTATATCATTGTTCCTCATATTTCTTTCTAGATCCAATATTCTTCTATTGATTTTTTGAAAATGCGTATTAATATCATCTTTGAAATTTATAAGAAATTAATCTTTATAAGATACTTCAATATCTCCCAAATTTTGGATCAGATTTTCTTTAAATAATTCAGATTCAAGATCAAATTCTTTTATATCACTCTTCTTTTTTAATTTATCTTCCAATTCTTCCCCTTTATAATTATTAAGTGATCGAGGATCTATCTTAGTTGAGGAAATAGGTTTTTTTAATTCCTTAGGAATTTCTTCCAATGGTCTTCCAATATCCTTATCCTCTTTTCTCAATTTAAAGTTCTTTAGAAGTTTATCCTCAAATTCTCTTCCAAGTCTTTGTTTAATAATTTTATCTTGTTCATCATTCAATTCAGGTTTTCCTTTTGATTGAGTCGAATCTAAAGATATAAAGACTGGTTGTGTAGATGAATTTCTTAAATAGCCAGGTTTTAAAATTGTATGGGGTACATCCATCTTAAGTTCATGAGATTTTTTAACAGATGGAAATAAAAGTTTATTATTTTTGGTAGCGTCCATCATTTCACACATCTCCTGAACATACATACAATCTTCTTTAAATAACATTTTTGAATCATCATGAAAATCCATTTTAATCTCATCTGCTAACTTACTCTCAAAACTTTCTTGGAAATGGTCTTTACTTAGATAATCAATTTTATCCATCCAAAAATAATCATCATCTTTTCTCTCAGCTGGATATTTCATAGTTTTTCATACATCAAAAATGATTTTCTGGTTGTAAATATTCATAGTCAACTCTCCTTTTTGCAGATCTATCATAGCTTGTCAAGTAACAAGGAAAGGTCTCTCTAAAATAATTGGAATTTCTTTATCTTCCTCCATATCTAATACAATAAAGTCCAAAGGAAAGAAAAATTTATCCACTTTAACAAGCACGTCTTCTATAACTCCTTTTGGATAAATGATAGATCGATCAGCTAACAGAAGGGTTACAGTAGTGGGAGAAATATCGACTAAACCTAACCTTCTAAATATAGATAGAGGCATCACATTAATGTTCACTCCTAAATCACATAAAGCTTTTCCACATAATTTTTTTCCAATTGAACAAGGAATTATAAAGCTACAAGGATTTTTAAGTTTCCGAGGAAAATTTTTTTGAAGTAAAGTGCTGCACTCCTCATGATCACAGAAAAATATGTTAAGAAATTCATATCTATTTTTGATGAAATTGCACTTTAAAGAAAGACATTTTCTTTATTTTATTGCAGGAATGAAGATTTATTGGTGATAGAAGTAAAATGCATGAAATAGAGCTAATTTAGATCAAAAAGGAAGAAATTCATGCAAATATAACTACTTCGCCGACGGCGAGATCGTGAGGAGAAATTTCTAAAGGAATTATAACTACCTCGCTGACAGCGAGCCCGAGCCCGCCGACAGTGAGATCGCGCGGTTTGAAGACCTTCTAGAAGCCCCGCTGACGGCGAGGTCGTTTCCGCCGACGGCGAGCTAGTTAAAAATGCATATACATTGAACCTGGCCACTTTTTGAAGAGGTGTTTAAGCACCCCTTGGACCTTTGCTTACCTCTATAAATAGAGGCCGAATTCTAGAGTCTTGTGTGTGTCTTTTGAGTCTTCTGTGAGTCTATTTCTAGTGTCTTAAGTGTAGTTTGAGTGAGTTTAGTGAGTTTATTAGTTTAAATTGAGTACTATTTAGTTGTTGTATTAGAAGGAAAAGTCAAAGGAACTTCAAGGAGTCTGCTTGGGAAGGAAATTAAGATAAGTATCTTTGTTTATTGTTTTTAACTTTAAATGAAATCCATGCTTTGTTTTATTCTCATGCATTCTGAGTAGTTTTCTTAGTCTTTCTCCTTGTTTATGAAAATTATGTGGTTTGATGAAATTAAATAAAGGCACTTAATATAATATAAATAAATTGTGATAATTTTTACTTAAAACTTAATTTACTTTCAATCTGGCCAATTGAATAGTTAAAATATGTTGAATTATCAACTATAGTAAAAATTACATCCAATATTTAGGGAAATCAAAAGCCTTAGAAGGAGGGTGCAAATAAATAGGGAAATATTAATTATCGGGCGTAGAATTGGATATTTTAGTGTGACAGACTAAAATACTCAATTCGATCCTACTGTTTGAGAGTCGAAGTGTAGATGTTAGCCCTCGAAGTGAGGGAACGTGGGAGCTCGAAGTGGCGACGAGTATCCTCCCAACCTAGCCGCACATTCAGTAATCAAACATAGGATTAGTCAATGTTCTTTGCACCTGGACCAAAGGGTAAAGAATAGGAATTCTCCTATTTGTCACAATACAATTTAAAAATTCTAATTAAATTCATCATTTCACTTAATTTTCTAAAAACAAGGAGAAGGATACTTTTTCTGAATTAATTAAATCAACTTATTTCAAGCATTAGTTTACTTTAGTTTATTATAGTTACTTAGAATTTCTGTTCACTTTATTAAGTAATTCTTGTAAATTTAGCTGATAACAGTTCTATTAAAAACATCCATGTGGGATTGATAACCGGGACTCCACTAGAGCCCTGTATTACTTGATACGATACGTATACTTGCGTAGAATCCATATTATACATTAAATCATATTCCTATATTTAAAGCGGGATCAAGTTTTTGGTTTCGTGGCTATAAACATAAATTACATACATACAAAAAGTGGGTCACCTCACTTAGTGCAATTGTCTCGTAATCCCCAAATTTTCTTTTCTTGTTCAATATCTCCTTTATAAACTTTGCATAACTTGGCATCTGTTCTAAAGCTTGTATGAAAGGAATATTTATCGTTAACTTCTTAAGTACTTCTAGGAACTTTGAAATTTATTTATCCAACTTATGTTGTCTAAGTCCTTGAGGAAATAGAGGTGGTGATCTTTCCAAATTGACTTTAGTTGGAGATATTAATTTTTCTAGATTCTTAGAAACATCTTCTTCAGGTCTTTTTGTTTCCTTTGTTTCTCTCACAACTTCTTTCTCTTTTCTAACTACATCCTCTATCTCTCTTCCCCTTTTTAATTGGACAGCTTCTACTTGTTCATTAGTGTTCTCTTTAGGGTTGATCTCAATGTTGCTAGGAAGTGTTCCTTGGGGTCTATTGCTAAGTGAATTAACAATTTGTCCTAGTTGATTCTCTATGTTTATAATCGTAAAATTTTGACTTTGCAATTGGTTTTCCATTTGCAATACCACTTCTTCCATAAACATCTTCTTATCCTCAAATTGTTGATCATTGTTAGAGTCCAGTGTATATGAAGGTCTATAGTTTGTGTTCCCCTGATTATTCCAACTTCCATTAGGATTTGCATGATTATTTTCCCATTTTTGGTTTCCACAATCAGTAGTATGATTCCAGTTAAATTTAGGATGGTTTTCCCAACATGGGTTGTAAAAGTTAGAATATATGTTGGTTATGGTATTTAAAGTCTCATATGATAATTTAGAATCAATAATAGGCTCTAATGAATTTTCCTCACTTACAGGAGTAAATTGAGGTTGGTTCATTCCAAATTGGTACAACTTCCTTAATATTGCTGCAACCTGAGATGCAAGAATTGTAATCGTATCTGTATCATGAACACTAGCTAAATTATTACGATTTACCCTTGTAGAGGGCCATTGAAATTCATTTGTAGCCATTTCTTTAATTAATGTATACACTTCATTAAATGATTTTGACATTAATGATCCATCAGCGGTAGCATCAATTATAGACCTAAGGGATCCTACTAACCCATCATAAAAAATTTGAATGATTAACCAATCAGGCAGATCATAGTGTGGACATTTTCTTAGGAGTTCCTTAAATCTTTCCCAAGCTTCGTATATTGATTCACCTTCATATTAAAAAAATGAGATAATATTGTTTCTAAGTTTAGTAGTCCTTGAAGGTGGAAAATACTTAGCTAGGAATTTCTGAGTTAACTCCTTCCAATTTTTAATAGAACCAGGTGCTAATGAGTACAACCACATTTTAGCCTCATCCCTTAGTGAGAAAGGAAAAACCTTAGCCTAACAGCATCGTCTGAGATGCCATTATAACAAAATGTAGCACAAAGTTCTAGAAAATTTAATAAGTGTAAATAGGGATCCTCCAAAGGAGTTCCCCTAAACTAATTGTTCTGCACCAATTGGATAATCGCAGGATTTATTTCAAATGAGTCAGCTTCTACGACAGGGTTTTGTATACTTGAGTGAATTTCATCTGTCGTAGGATTTAGGTAATCTCTCAATGAAGTATGATGATTTTCTAAGTTATTATCTTGAAAGTTTTACATTTCCAATTCTAGTTTTTCGAGTCCTTTCTGTATTTTTATTTTTTTTATTTTTTTCAAACTCGGGATCATAAGACACAAGTCTTGCAGATCCTTTGTTTCATATACGTAACACAACAAACAATACATTAATAATTAAATAAATTAAATGAAAAATATATTCAACACAACAAAATATTTTCACGAACACCATATGTTTCACACAAACAGTTTTTTTTTACAACACTTTTTCATACAAAATAAAACTTTTCACACAAACACAATTCTACGACACTAAAGTTTTCTAATTCTAAGCCTAACTACTTCAACAAAAATTTTCCTAAAGTTCTTACCAAAGCTTCCCCGGCAACGGCGCCAAAAACTTGATGCGACTTTTTTTATATGCAAGAATTTATGACCCCATATTTATATATTTATAATGATTTTGTAAAGTCATAATTTCAAACGCAAGTATACATATCGTATCAAGTAATACAGAGCTCTAATGGAGTCCCGTTTATTGATCCCACAGGGAAGCGAGGTAAAAGGTCCTTAGTCAAATTCTAGTCTACTATTAACAGCCTTAGATTGGAAGGTCGATATAAGTGATTTTTAGAACAACTACTCCTAAATGCAGATGATTGTATGTAAGGATATTAACTATTCCTAAATGCAAATATTACTTCTAAAGATAACTCTTTTTGGATGAATTGGTTTGGAGAATTTTGAGATATTAAAAAATACTATTCTTATGTAATGAAATAGATAATGTATAAGAATGAGATGCATTTAATATTGTATGTGCCAAATAGGAGCAATCCTATTCTTTACCCTTTGGTCCAGGCATAAAGAACATTGACTAATCCTATGCTTGGTTACTGAATTTGCAGCTAGGCTGAGAGGATACCGACTCTCACTTCGGAGCTCCCATGTTCCCCTCACCTGAGGGCTAACAATCTACACATCAGCACCCAAACGATAAGACTGAATTTTGGATTTTAGCCCGTCACTCTAAAATCTCTAATTCTACGCCCAATTAATATTATTTCCTTATTTATTTGCATTCAATTTCTATGAACTTCACCATCCATAGAATTTGAATGTGGTTCCACTTTGTTGAGAAATACACGGCCCTTTCGGGTCAATGCAATTACAACGAATTTTAACACTACAACGAGCTCTTTTTGTAATGTAAATGAAGTGCAAGAAAAAACCATCACATTTTTAATTAAATTTACTTCTATCATGCATCACAAAATCCTAAACATGATTTATACTCATTACAAAGGAAAAGTAAAATGAAAATAATGGCATAATCTTCTTATGCCGTTATTTCCAAAGAAGAAGAAAAAGAGAAATACGTCACAAAGCGCGAAGAAAACACAACGGAAACTTCATGTAACCAAAGTACATCCACTAGGTAATTTTTTACAAACTCATAAGATAATGAAGAACAATACTTAGCTTTTTTCATTTGAAAGAAAGACGAAGATCTCTCCCACAAAGTCTCCCAGTGATCCATACAATGCTATCGAAATCCCTTACAAATTCTCTCAAAATCTCCTCTTCAATCTCTCCAAAAGGGTAGAAATCTACATTTCTACTCCTATTCTAAGATCTCTAATCATTCTATAAGTTTTTCTAACTTCTCCACTCTTTTTTAGCTTCAAATTCGATTTAAAATAGTGTAGGGAAGAATTTCCCAAGAGGTGCATGAAGAAACCGTCCAAAAAGTATCCAGATTCAATGTATTTGGCCAATAACTGCTCCTGGAGCCACCGACGCTGTACTTGGGTGCTACCGGCACCCAAAAATCGTGGTCGCGGGTTCCTGGCGCCGCCGGCGCCCTATTTTGCATAGCTCCACCATTTTGCTCCGTTTGGCTCCGTTTTAGCTTTGATTCGCCCCGTTTCAGTTGCGTTGTGTTCCTAACAGATAGCCCTACAAAATAGGCATAAAAATAACCTTTTTAAAAGTGTAATCTCATTTAAAAATATGCAAAAAGTAAAAAAAGAGATTAAATATAGAAATACTTATCGAAAGGTGTCAAGCCAAAATTTGTTTTCTTGCTCGTTTTTGCTCTAAATTGCACCGTTTTTGCTTTTTTGCTCCAATCACCATTTTTGTACTTAAAACCAAAAAACATACAAAATACCTTCCTTTTAAAATGTAATATCACCAAAAGTGAGTAAAATCATATAGCAAAAAATATATATATTTTAGGCGTGTCAACCATCAAGAGGAACCATATAACAATGTAGAAAAAATTATTCAAAATATGCTTAGAGTGATTACTTCAGTAAGAAAGACAATCAGCCAAATTGTACCACCCTGCCTATGCACTTTGTAACAAAAGCATCACCCAATATTTTCCACACTATGACAAAGGGACATTAAAAAAACTAGTGACCAACATTCTCCTCCTCCTTCTTAAAAAAAGGCAATTCAATGGAAGTTTTAAACATTTTAGTATAAGGATATTTTCAACAGATAGCCCTACAAAATAGGCATAAAAACAACCTTTTTTAAAGTGTAATCTCATTTAAAAATATGCAAAAAGTAAAAAAGAGATTAAATATAGAAATACTTATCGAAAGGTGTCAAGCCAAAATTTGTTTTCTTGCTCGTTTTTGCTCCAAATTGCACCGTTTTTGCTTTTTTTGCTCCAATCACCATTTTTGTACTTAAAACCAAAAAACATACAAAATACCTTCCTTTTAAAATGTAATATCACCAAAAATGAGTAAAATCATATAGCAAAAAACATATATATTTTAAGTGTGTCAACCATCAAGAGGAACCATATAACAATGTAGAAAAAATTATTTAAAATATGCTTAGAGTGATTACTTCAGTAAGAAAGACAATCGACCAAATTGTACCACCCTGCATATGCACTTTGTACCAAAAGCATCACCCAATATTTTCCACACTATGACAAAGGGACATTAAAAAAACTAGTGACCAACATTCTCCTCCTCCTTCTTAAAAAAAGGCAATTCAATGGAAGTTTTAAACATTTTAGTATAAGGATACTTTCAAAAGACAATAGTTGAAAGTAAAACCTCTAAAGGAATAAGGATATAGAGGGAAAGATAGCCTTACACCAAATAATTTTATCCCAATTAGCCTCTCTCCAAAAAATGGAGATTACGATAAATATCTTTAGATATGGAAGAAGTAGAAGACAATTTTGTAACCATAGTGTCCTTCATGGAAGTATCTACATAGATTTGGAAATGGAATTATCAAAAAACTTACCCTGTCTCCTTAAGGAGAGAAAAGTTCCACTAATTTTAAGCCAAAATTGTGTCACTTTGTAGTTACCATATTCCTTCTTGAAAATAGAAGCCAAATCCTCCATGCACAAACTTTCCTCCCAAAAAGAAATCTCTTCATTTCCAAGATCCGAAAATATATTCTTTTAAGTCCTACAAGGTTTAAGCATAGCATTCCAAACTTTAGAATCACCCAATTTGCCACATAATTTACACTACTTTTGATGCATAAAGTTGGACCACAATGTGTTCTTGGCTCTAAATTTAAGCCAAAGTTTAACAGATTTGATTTCAACAAAATGGTGAAGTTCCTTAAAGCCCATGCCACCGGCATAGGATGGTTTGCATACTTTTTTCCAACTCACACAATGCTTTTTATTCATTTTCCTAGACCAAAGGAACTTGTTAAAACATAATTCAAGAGATGTGACAGTTTTTATTTTTAAAACTTGAAGTGCATATAGAGTGATTAAGCATAAGTAACTTTTGAGGAGTGCAACATAACCCCCAAATGATAGAAAAGAATTCTTCAAATCAAGGAGATGATTTTTGATCTTATCCACCACACCGTCAAATTGTGTTTGCTAAACTCATTATTTAATTAAATTAACCCCAAAATATTTGTTAGGTAATTCAGATAAGAAAAACCAGTAAACTCCTTAATCAAAATCCTCAAGGATCTTCTAAAAAATTTGCTAAAAAAATCTGGCATTTAGAGATATTAAGGGTCAAACCTAAGAATTGAAAGCAATGATGAAAGTAGTGTGTGAAAGGGGAACACCTTTCTTAATGCCTCTTATAGAGGATAAGAAATAATATGTGTTACCATTGATGAGAACAATATAGTGGTTGCATCTTAACCATCTAGAATAAGAGAGCAAAAGTCAGACTTTAAGCCTCTTCCCTGCAATACCTTAAGGATGAAGTCTTAACTTATAGTATCAAAATAATTTTTAAGATCAAGATTCATAATTATATTGCTACTCATATACATTTTATCCAAGCCATTAATAAGTTCTTAAGCCAAAAGAATATTATCTGTAATATCTCTTCCCATTGTGAAACTTAATTGGTTAAGAATAATGAATGAAGAGAGATGAGGCTAGAGTAAAGCCACAATTATCTTACTTGTGATTTTAGACATCACAGAAGTAAGGTAGATGGGTCTGAAGTGATCCGAGTTAGATCTAATGTTATCCGTAAGAATAAGGATGATGGTAGAAGTCGAGAAAAAATTACAAGGATCTTTCCCTCTAAAGAAGCTTTGGATTGCAATAACTACTTCATTCTTTACAATATTACAACGCTTCCTATAAAAAAAACAGTAGTAAATTCATCAAAAATAGCTCTGTTAGCATCAATAGTACCGAGCACACACTATATTTCTTCTTCACATGGAACCCTATCTAGATCAAGATCTACCTCTGATATCTCTCTAGTCCTCCAGCAGAGTATTACATACGGGAGAATTAATCTCCAATCTATTGAAAAGGTTCTCAAACTAATGGAAAACACTCCTCTCAATCTCATCTTGATTACCATACCCATCTTATATTTTTAGAATATCATTTAGCCTTCATTTATTCTTATTCCAAGCATGGAAGTACTGAGTGTTTCTATCCCTCTCCTTAAAACGTACCTCCCCCTTTTTTTGCTTAAGTAAATTCTCTTCCCATTTGATAGGAGTTAAAAAATTATTTTGAGTAACGAATTTCATCATTGAAGTTCTCATTCAAAACATCAATTTTCTCTACTCTACTCACCTCATCTTCATCATCCATCACCCTATTATGGACATCACAAAAAAACTTGTAGTTCTAAGTCTTAAAGTGCATTGGCAACATTTTTGTGGAGTTTCCATAAGATAAAACAGGAATTCCCTGTAGTAGTAGCTCTCTAATTTTCTTTGACACAATTAATAAACTCATTGTTTTTTGACCAAGTATTAAGAAATCTAAAAATTGATGTACTAGATTTTTTACAAGGATACAAATGGTTAATAGCATGAGTCTATGATCAGTGAATAGTCTTGGAAGGTGTTGCACCTTGGAAACATGAAAATTTTAAGCCAATCTTGATTAGCCAAAAATCTATCTAATTTCTCAAATACCCTTCCACTTTTCCAAATGAAATTAGGACCACTGAATCCCAGATCAAACAAACTAGCCTCCTATATTGCGCTATTAAAACTAGCCATATGTCGTGGATCAACTGGTCAGCCACCCAATTTTTCATAATTCCAAGATATCATATTGAAATCACCTCCCACAACCGAATTTCCATTCATCCCATTACTCGGATTCATCAAATTCTCAGACAGCTCCAATCTAGCAGAATAAGTAGTACTACCATAGAAAAAGTAGCCCACCCATGGAAAATATCTATTTTCAAGTAAACATGAAGGAATTATGATTCATTTCTAATCACCTTAATATGGTTCTCATGGAAAAGCTAGATCTTGTTAGAACATTAATAAGGCAATGAAACTTCTCAAGTTTTTCAAAATACCTTTATTTTACTCACCAAAGGTTCCAAAATAGCCAAGAACCAAAATTTATGGATCCATATAAGTTGAAATAGTCTATTAAGGGAATTTGGATCTGTAATTCCCCTAACATTCCAAATTAAGGGATTTATCACACTGAAAAGCTTTTCCCCTCCTAGAATATCGAGGAAGTAAAGCCCTTCGATCTCCATCAGAAAAATATTGGATGCCTTGATTAATGACATTACTAGCTTCCAAATGCTTCAACTCCTAATTACACCTTTTTTTACCCTTCTGCTATTCTAAACCTGTCACTCCTCTCCAATTTTCAGTTTAATAAGAGCTAGAACTTCATTAGCTGGTGTACTAACAACACCCTTCTCTTCCACTTCAATGTATCAAGTGTCATCAGGGACCACCTGCACAACTTTAATATTATTAATTGGTTCCACCACATTCTGTGACTCATTAGCACATTTCAACTCCCTTTCCTGATTTACTGCCTCATCTTGTTTAACTGTATGGACCCCCATATTATCATTCTACCTTCATCTACTACTATATAGTTATTCATTCCTCCACTTTATCTTGATTTCTACTTTTCATTTGTGTCATGGCTTGACTATGAGCATTTACCTCATCCTCTTCATACATATTTTGGGGTGGTGGGAGTGGGGGTGGTGGTGTGGTGGGGAGGGGGGAGGAGAGGGGGATGAGGTTTGGTATGCCCAGGATGCAACACATGGCAGTTATCTACTAAGTGACCAAACATACAACAATTTGTGTAATAATGAGGTTGTCAATCTACCATAACCATCTGCCAATAACCCACTTCTTCCACGATCGCCTGGATAATATCCCTCTCAACTAACACTCGATCAGCAGAAGGCCTCATTAAGTTGTAAGTAGCGATACCATCTTCATTGCCCTCCCAAAAATGGCACAAAAAATAGGATTTCATGAATAACAAGATGTAATTTTAGTCTAGGGAACCCAAACCAATGAGCGAAAATAGGTGGCTCAGATTGTGGATCAAAATCTATAAACATCTTCAAAAGTTTCATACTTTGTTCTCAATCATCAAGTATTTATTTTTAAAAATGAACGCATAGTCATCCTCTCTTTTGAATTGGACAATAATGATTTGGCCATCCAGCAAACCGGTCTTTCTTTCACCAAGAAGTTTCAAGCTATCAAAAGCTTTCCTTGCCAATTACATTTTAGGATGACCGTAAAGATACTTAACTACTAACACAAATTTGCAATTGGCTGAGAGATTAAGAGTATCTTGATCATAAACAAACATTATAAACTTACCATATTTCCTACCAGACCTTTCCTCAAAAAAGGCCGCTCACCCACGCCATCGAAAGTGTGATGGGAAGACTAAAGAAAACTATAGTTTCGAGTCAATAATCACAAGAGCACCAACCAGCACATCCACAAGAGTAAGCTTCTCCATCAAACCACTGTCGAAGACACAACCACCCCCAGCTTAAACAAATCAGCACCATAACGCCTTTACACTAGCTGCGCTGCCCACCATTTTTTCTACAAATATATATATATATATATATATATATATATATATATATATATATATATATATATATATATATATATATATATATATATATTTCTACAAATATATATACATATATGTACGTACATATATGTATGTACATATATGTACGTACATATATGTATGTACATATATGTACGTACATATATATATATATATATATATATAAAATTGTCGGAGGCTATTATAAGAGCCCCTAGCCACACATCATGTGCATAACACTTCGAGGACCGCCCTCACTACTGCAAACTAGCTAGAAGGGGATTTGAACTTGTGACCTAAGGAGACTTACAGCCTTCAAAGAGGCTGCTTTACCAATAGTTCACGGCAGGTGGCACACACGCGCGCACGCGCGCACGCACAAACGCGTGCCGACACACACATTTATGTATGTATGTATATATATTTATGTATATATTTGTATGTATATACATATGTATGTATGTTCATACATATATTGTTTCTGGAAAGGAAATTATTATTTCAACATTAAAATTGTTTATTATTTTATCTATGAAACTTTACTTATTAGAGATTGCGATAGATTGGCTTGGTATAAAAGCTATTCTATCAATTTGGCTAAGATTTCTTGGAGAATTTTTAATATTTGTCTTAAAACTTTTGATAGTTTTAACTCTAGGGGTATTAATGTTAGACTTAATTGCTATCCATGCCTTAGTGATTTAGAAACTCATAACTATCTATTTTTCTAATGTTATTTTGCTCATATTTATTGAAACCTTATATTGATATTAGGAATTTTTTCATTTTTACTACTAACATTTTTCATGTTCTTTATCTTCTTGAGAGTATTAGAAGTGAAATCCACAAGAGATTCTACCTTTTATGTATTCAATCTATTGCTTAGAAAATTTCTTCTGAAAGTAATAAAAGAATTTTTAATAATTATAATACCTCCCGTGAGATTATTTCAAAAAGAACTCTTTGGAAATATTGAATCCAAACTACCCGGGAGGCACGCTTAAGAAGCAAAGCGTTGAAGGGAGGGAGGAGAGAGAGAGAGAGAGGGAGGGAGAGAGAGAGAGAGAGAGGGAGCAATAGCACAGTATTGAACAGTAAATTTGTGTCACCTTTATTCATTAAATTGATCCTTATTTATAGGAATGAGTGTTATACAATGCGCTTAGATGCAAAGAGGGTATTTTAGTTTATACATAAAAATGGCTCGGTGGGGCCCATAGATATCCAGCAGAAAGATGTTGAACGACCATGAGGACGGACAACCATTAGGCTGGTCGGGCATTTAGCCAGGTGGCCAACAAGTTGGGTGGCTGCTTGCTCGGGACCGGTGCCAATTTCTATGGAATTAGACAGTCTGTCTCGCCCATTTGGTCTGTCTAGGATGGAGAATGTTGGATTCATCCGCATGAGTTTGGTTAGCTAGATTCTTTAAAAGTTGATCTACTCTTATCTGCTCGGTAGTTATTATCTTTCAGAAACGCGAGGGCCGATCGACTAGGCGTGCTATCTAATATTGTGTTTGAATGACCCCACAATGACACGTCATCGAGAGATATCTGTTAGATTTGTGCTAACACATTTTTAATATATCGTAAATAAGGTACAAAAGCAGAAAATAGAAATTTAAGTATGATATTCCAAACTTTGTTAAAGATTTTAATTTTTTTTTTAATTTGTAGTTGCTTTCTTCATTTTGTTGCTTATGTTTTTCAGAATTCTCTTCATTCATGTATAGCGGTGCTTTGATGTTTTTTTGAGATTCCTTGGTTTTAGTGACCATTTTTTTCATAATCACCATTGCTTTGCTTGTTGTAGATGATAGCCCTTTCATTGGCTTTGATCTTATTTGATTCTCTCTTGTGATTGAGATCAAATTTATACTTTATTTTTTTGATGATCTCAAACCATATATTAAAACTCAATAGTTCTTTTGAATATTTATATTTATTAGTGCCTAGAAGAATTTTTATAATTATGCAAATGGAACAATGTTGATGAGAAGATATTTATAGTGAATATTTTGGACTGTCTGATGCTCTCTTATGCTCAGATTTCCTTGTCTTATCGTTGTTAATAGCTTTCGTTATTTTATTTTGTTCTTCTAGATGCTTTTTCTAATTTATTAGTTTGTTTTTTTTTTTTATTATTTTGTGTTGTGTTATAAATATTTTTTATTTATTATTATTATTTTTTTTTTTTTGAATAATATTGAGTGTGATTCTCATTTTGCCTGTATAAAAAAAAAAGTGCGCGTCGCTCTGTCCGTGAGGACGCAGTGCATGGGTTCGGTGAAAAGAAAACGCCACCATCACGTGCGTCGACCAAGCACGTGAGCAACTTTCCAGAAGGTGCTTTTTCTAATCGGCCGCTTCCACCAAATCCAACAGCAAAGATTTCACGATAAGCCCCCTTTTCTTCCAAACGGGGCGTTGGCGAATCACGTGTAACCAATAATCATCATATCAGCATCAATGTTTTTTATTATCATTAAATATCTAGTTGGACGGTCGTATCTATAGTATAAAAAGGCATCTATTATCAGAAAAAAAATTGATATTATTACCAGGCCACCGAAAATGATATGGTTCAATTTCAATTTTAATGAATGTTAAATTCGGCCGTTTAAAATTCAAATATTCAATTCAAACTTATGTTCTCTACAGCAAAGTTGATAATTCAATAAATTATAATGAAAGATTTGTATACATTTCACAAAATTTTAAAATATTTATGTATTTATAACATCTGAATTTTAATATTTATATTTATCTCACATATGTACATGACAAAGTATCTTGTATTTTTTAAATTTATTGATTTTTA
The DNA here is from genome assembly GCA_022702705.1 of Papilionanthe hookeriana x Papilionanthe teres. Classification (NCBI taxonomy): domain Eukaryota; kingdom Viridiplantae; phylum Streptophyta; class Magnoliopsida; order Asparagales; family Orchidaceae; genus Papilionanthe; species Papilionanthe hookeriana x Papilionanthe teres. Next base: position 17,268,499 of record CM040428.1, on the reverse strand, counting down.
ATCTAATATAAAAGATTTGTGTTATACATATAAAAATTTAAACATAAATATTAGTGCTGAACACAAATCTCTCTGGGGCGTGCTTGACATCCGAAGAGAGAGAGATGTAGCATAATATTTAACAATAAAATTGCCCTCATTTATTCATGAGATAGACCTCTTAATTATAGAGGATATTCAATCCATATTTGCAACATTTACTCGTAAAGTATCTAGGTGTGGCAGGGTATACTAGTTTGATCATAAATTTGGCTTGTGGGGCCTGTCGTTGGATTCTATCGACCTCCTTTCAGACCGAAGAGCTGCAAGACTAGACAATTGCGTGGCCGAATTCAGTTGTTGAGAGCTCTCACCATTTGTCTTGGGGTGGAAAGACCCGTTCCCCTTTTCCAACTTTATATGAAATTTAAGGCAATAGATATATCTAGATGGGTGTGACAAACTAGGTTCCTCTAGAGTGATTCTTCTCTATCAGTTAGATGCCCTGCCTTTACAATAAGTGAAATTGGCTGGCTGGATATGTTGTCTCAAAGTGTCCACGGTGGTTCATGTGAGCTCGTTCTTCCTTCATTATTTGTGAGGTGATGTTGTGATTGTGCTAGCATGTTTTCGATGTACGTATTAAATTTCTAAATTTTTTTGCTTCTAATAGTGACAACTACAACAAGGACAAAGAAAACTCTTTGAGAACATAATTAACCTTCTACATAAATTCATTATTGACTTCATAATTAGACTCCATGGACTTCTCTGTCCTAAATAGACATATATAGGTCAACTTCATCATTGTGAATTTGTTCCTCCTCTAAATCTTATTTTACAATTATTGGCTTGGTTATGGAGAACAGATCTGACTGCTCGCTAAAACCTGTTGACATTACAAGGATGTTGGTTGCCCTAATATTAAACTGCGCAATTCTGAATGTCAGCCATCGAACAAGAAGTCGGTAAGGAGATCGAAGCAGGTTGAAGGTACGACGGTGGAGAGATCATCGAACTTAGCTTGTGCTGCTCTGGAGGGAACTTTACCTGAGGTCAGTGAGGAGAAGGCAATTCATGTGATCAATCTGTCAATGGGGACTTCTGGTGAAACGCTCATTCTGCCAAATGTTGTGAGTTCTCCCCCTATCGAGCACTCATCAAGTTGGTGGTGGTGACCATTTCTCTGATTAGATATGATCGGCTGATGGCTTCCTATCTGGTGACACAAGTTGGTCAATATGGTCTAAGGTGAATCGAATGTTGTCTTTACATCTCTTTCTTCTCTTTTTTTTTTATTTCGAGCTAATGTTTTTTTCTTTTTGCAGACGTGGACAGATCCACCTAAAAATTACCTATTTTTAGCGCATTTTTTATGAGCATTTTATGTACACTTTTTAAGATATTGCACTTTAAATGAAGTTATTTTGTATGTTTTTGGTTTTAGGTACATGAAATGGACATTTAAAGAAAATGAGGGGAATTGGAGAAAAATTAGGCTACTCTTTGTGGCGCTATGCACCACCTTTGGCACGATTGCGCCACCCTACAGGTGAATTGGGTGGTATAGTGTCGTAGCCCTGCACTATAGCGCCAGTAATTACCCTTCTAGAAGATACATTTAATTTATCTAAATTTTGAAGAGGTGTTTGAAGCAACCCTTAGTTATTTTTAGAGATGTATTAAATTAGAACATTTTGGCTAAAAATGAGAGGCATTTGGAGGCTTTGGAGAGGATTTTTTGAGAGGTTTGTGAGATTTTTAGTGTTCTTTTTAGTGTGTGTAAGTTTGTGTGAATAATTTTTGTGTAAGAGTTTGGAGATTGTTGGAAGGAAACTCCAGAAATTTTCTTGGGGAGAAGACATAAGGTACTTTGCATTTGTGTTTAGGATTTTGTTATAAGACTTAGATTTCAATACAAATAATGTGTTTTTGTTTTATCTTCATGAATTCTGAGTAGCTCCCTTTCTTTATTCTTGCATCTGGGATTTAATCTTGTGGGATGAGTATGATTTAAATACGTCTTTTTATTCTGAAAATTGTGATGGTATTCTCACTGATTCTTCATTGACTTTGCAAATTAGCCACTTGTGAGATTAAAATCCGTTGAGAAATATAATAACCCGGGAGGGCTATGATGTCACCCAACTAGAGAATGCCACGCTTCAACTTGGGCAGAGCAGTTACGATCACTTGAGGGGAGTGCAAATAGATAGGGAGATAAGTTTTTATGGGCATACAATTGATGTTTCTAGGGTGACAGACTAAATTTTTTATTTATTTGGTTTAGAGTTTAGATCTTAAGGGTTCTTAGTAGGTCCTATAGAGAGGGCACAGTGGGTAATCTGGAAGTGAGATACCATAATATACTTAACACTACTATAGTAGCTGGTGAAAACTCTAAATTAGTCAATGCTCTTACTAGCATCGAGAGGGGGTAAAGAATAGTAATGCCCTTATTGGTCATAATACCACATTTTGTATTTTTAATCATTCAAATCCTACACTGATTAACATCCCTTTTGCAAGGGGAAAGCTCTTTTCATAATACTTAAACTTATTTTTATATTTAACTAGCCTTTTGAACTTTAGTAAACATTCAAATCTAGTGTTATATCTTACTTAAAATTAATTTTTACTATTGCAAACATATCGATTTTGTCCTCCTATTATATTTATCTGTAATTTAGATATAATTTTGTAAGTTAATATTTACGGTTTTCCTCGTGAAATCGATACTAGTATTTTTAAGGAAAATCTTATATTACTTGAAACGATATATATACTTGTGTAGTTCCTCTAATGTTAAATTTTATTATATAATTTCTAAATCATTACATTTTTTCACACTAGCTGTCAAATATAAATTGAGACAAGTATTTGGTAATTTTAAGATTTATAAATATTCACTTAATTGCAGGTTGAGTCAAGTTTTGAAAATTATAAATATTCATGAAATCTTGACTCGACTTGCAATTATGATGTTTCAAGTGAAGCCAATTTTTAATTAGGCATCTCCTCAAGCTTCTCCCTATATATATTCTTTTTTTACTTTTACTTTTTTTTCATATTCTTTTGATTTTCTTTTCTTTCATTATCTTGAGTCTTTAATGTTCTTGAACTTCACTATTCTCCTCATAAAGCTAAAAACATATCACATTTCTTTACTTGATAATATGTATTACTTTTAAAAATTATTTTTCATAGAGTCTCAACTATTTTTAAAGTGTAAATCTAAGATTCATAGTATTTGAAAAATACAATTTTCCTACTATAAATAGCAAAAGCATATCTCTACTCCCTTGTACTAAATATATTAACTCTAGAACTAACCCTTATTTCCAAAAAAAATTTTAACTTAAGTCTATTGTAACATTCATAGAATCAAAAATATAGTTCTCTAAAGATAACACCACATACCATAGATTATTTCAAAATAATTTTTAAATGTAGTATATTGAGGACAAATAAAGCTTAGTTTTTTTTTTTAAGTTTCTCTCCCACCTAAACTTAAATTTTTAAATAGTTTAAAACATTTAATACAGAAATTTAGGTAGGATGAAATTTTTTCTGAATTATTTTCTATCAAGAGTTCTAAAAATGAAAGTATACATGTATAAAAAGTAAAGACAGGTGTGTAGCAGTACATAAATCTCAATTAAATATATTATACAATGAAGAGTTGCTAAGTAATAGAATACACTATCACACAGCTAGGCATATATAAGCTAGAGCATAAGGAAATAATAGTGCAGTAGAAAGAAAAAGTACAAAATCCACAAAACAGTAGTAAAATATAACACTAAGTCCAGTACAACTAAATACCTAAAAGTAGAATAACATAGTCATAAGCGGCAAGAAAAATACATAACACCTAAACTTATAATGAACTACTGCTTCTCATCTTCCTCCATAGGATTGTGATGTTAAAAACTTAGATATTGTTGATAAGAAGGAAATTCTACAGTCTTATCTCCTTTAGAAAAGTTCACAAGAGGTGTATGGAAACCTTCCTTGTAATAACTTTTCCATTTAAGATGTATTAAAGTGTTCCAAATGATCTTTAATTCCTTGCACTTGACTTTGTACAAAAGATTTATCATCTTGTACCTCCTATACACGATGAAGTATAGTGTCCATGCTGGTAGGAGGATGAGTAGAAGCAAAATAGTTAAGAGGGCCTAAAAGTAGAAGGAATGTATGAAGATCTATGTTTAGATCCAAATACAACATGCTTTCCATATAATTCCACATTAGTCTTACTGATAGACTTTAGTGGCTGCAATACTCTTTCCATGTCTCAAATTAAACTCCAGATTGTTTACATATTTTTAGAGAAAAGCACCACAAGCCAAAGGTATCATAATCCTGATGTAGTACCTCCCTTAGAAGAATGAATGATATTATTATAAAAAAGAGAGCCAATAACAATAGGTTTCATTATTTGAATGCAATAATTTAAAGTTGCTCTCTCCTAAGTCGCTTCACTGAAATGGTTTGATGGTAGAAGTCTAACAAAAATAAAGTAGTGTCATTCCTTTGATGGTGCATTCAGCATTAAAGAAGAGAAATTTACCTTGTGATCATTCTTGATTTTCCATGTCCCATTTCCATAAGTTAGAAATGAAATAATCTCATCACGTTGCTCCTCTGTAGACTCGAATTTAGAATAGAAACAATTAGGGACCTTTCCTAATTGATATAATGCATTAATTCGTGGAGTAGTAAGTGCCACTCTCTTCTCTCTAACAAACACCGAATCATTAGAAGAATCCTAGAGATTTGCATAAAATTCACAAAAATCAGAAATAACTAATGTGGCAGCAAAGTAGCAGAAATTCTCCCAGTGTCATGTAACAATCAGATATTCCACTGCACCTCCAGGTCTAGAAAAAGCTCTTTCCATTATTAACTTGTTTGATATGAGTAAATCATTGTATCTATCCTAAGCTTTTAAACTAGCAAATTTCCTTTGCTCAAAGACTTCTTTCCCATTCCTCTCTTTGTTTTAGGAGCCATAGCAAATCTAATAAACATTTAATGAAAATCCAAATAAATTTCAAGTTTATGTTCTACAAGCTACTACAAGCATTTTCTAACCTAAGAAGCTTCTCACCGTGGATTTTTTTTACTAATTTATCAAAAAATTTCTAAATTTTTTGCATTTTTACAATGTGAAGAAATCCATGGTGAAAGCAAAAAATTTCTTCGACAGAATGTAAATCATACTAGTAGAAAAGAAATTTGAAGTTTGTGAGCCCAAAAACATCAAAAATTGTGATATAAGAGAAGCCCTAGGGTGCATCTGGGAAGAGTCGAGGAAGGAAGAAGACGAGTCAAGGGAAGATAGGGTTTAAGGGCACCGGCCAGTCTAGCACCTACATGCCAAGTTTGGCACTTAGGTCCTTGCTCTCGGATTAATGGCGCTTATGTGTTAGGTTTCGGCGCTTAGGAGCCAGTGCAAAATTTTACAATTTTTTATTTTTAGAGAAAAGCACCACAAACCAAATTTGTTCGATTCAATAATATTTTGCTAATTTATCATCTTTTAAATTTCTCTCAGCTTTCCTTTGTAGAAGAACTCGACACCTAAATATGAATAATCCAAGTAATTTAATCAACCTAAACACATCGACACACAATTATAGATAAAGTACACTAACACTAGATGCAGGCTAAATCAAACCAACAATCATATATCAAACTGACAAACACAGTCTAAACACATAAACATATGCATCAGTTCAAAACAAATAAAACAAACATGAATCCTACATAAACGATAAGCAGATATAGAAAAATCGACAAAACAACACAGGGACATACAAACATGCAGACATGAAGATACCTACAAATCAAAGTTCAACACAAAATCAAAGACACCTATATATCAGAGTTTATTATCTAATAACCACTACTCGCTCTCATCATTAACACTCTTCTCCTCTATATTCTCATTCATCGACTGGTTGTGCACATACAGATTATAAAAATGACAAAAAAGAAATTCTTCTATAGAATCATCTCTGGTCCACTTATTTTTCTGAAACATCTTTACTTGTGCCTCTTGGAACTTGACAACATGATCTGCTTAAAGTTTAATCTGCCAATCCAGATGGTTAAATTGATCAGAGATATTGTTAATTCTGGTTTGAATAATCATCATTTCCTTCCCTATCTTCATAATCATTTTTGTTATACCTACAATGCTAGCAACTCGCAATGGTTGTGACGATGATCAAGAAGGGTGAGAAGAAGATTGATCCATATAAGAACTACCCCTATAGCCCACTAGAATATCAATGTTGTCACACATCACAACAAACTGGTTCATAGGCTTCCAAGGTAGAAGTACATTTTCCCAATTTCCATATAGTACCTAAGCTTGACTACACAGAGAAAAGATAGTAATTGGATGTCCTAGCCCCGTAGTGGATGCATTTAATGAAAAGCCAATTATGGATTAAAAAATCAGTGCCCAAACATCAATAGGCTTACTTGTCTGAATGTACTAATTTAGGAAAGCACTTTCCTTTGTTACCTTCTTGTGGTTTGTAGAAGGTAGAAACTTGGCAGCAATGAAGAAATGTGAAGTTTTAGAGGAGAGTTTAATTTTTAAGCGAAAAAACTCACATTTGATTCATTTTGTCTTTTCCAAGTTCCTTCAAAATTAGAGAGGAATATGAAAATTTCATCCAATTTTTCTTTCGTTGGGGCAAAATTGGCATAATTGCATATAAGAACATTTTCGAATAGAAATAATTAATTGATACAATATGGACTGAATGGTACAAACCCACCTTTAACAAGGTCTAATGCTTAATGTAATTCTAGAAGATTAGCGTATAACTCCTTAACTGCAGGAAAAAAAATTTTTCACTGGTAGTGTAACATAACATCTTTGAATAATCACTACTTCCACTTGACCACCAGGAGTAATAAATCATCTTTCTTTAATCAGTTTATTTGACAGAAGAAATCCATTGTGGTAATTCTGAGCTTCTTCGTTGATGAATCTTTTTCTATCTAATAAACCATTACTTTTACTTCCTATTATTATAAGCACTATAGTATCAAGAAGAGATGATCCTTGCCTTTTTTTCTTCTTCCCAAATAATCCTAAATGCCAAGATGATGACCACTTATTAACTTCATGTAGGTTTATGGCACTATTAAGGGGGAAGAAGAAGGTTCTAAATTGCTCGAGGTGGTTATTTGAATGGTTTCGAGCTTTAGCGCCTAGGCGCCAGTCTGGTTGCTTAGGTGTCGGGCATTCTGTAACAGGTTGCTTAGGCATCAATGTTCTAGTACTTAGGTGTCAGTTCTAGAATTAGCACCAGCTTCGGCTCAGGTCTAATTAACATTTCCCAACCTCATCTTGATCATAAAATTTAGTGTTGTGTGCTTCTTCTCATCATATAGGTCTCAAAAACACTTAATACATATAACCACACAACTATAAAACTTTATAACAATAAACAACATAAATCAATCCATAAAGATAACCATGGGTTGTTTCCTTCTAAGTGCTTGGTTTAATGTCTTCGGCCTGATGTATCTAATTTTTATTTTAGTTGACCCACCATTAGGAATTCATCAAATACAAGTCTATTTCCACCAAAGTAAGGCTTCAGTTTGTGTCTGTTTACCTTAAATATTCTTTCAGTTTTCTGATCTTTAATATCCACAGCACAATATGGATAGACTTTTATTACAATAAAAGACCCCGACCACCTGGACTTAAGTTTTCAAAGAAATAATTTCAATCTTATATTATATAATAAAACTTCTTGTCCAGGATCGAAATCTTTTCATAAAATCTTCTTATCATGCCAAATCTTTACCTTTTCTTATAAATTATTGCATTCTCATAATATTCATTTCTAATTTACTCGAGATATTTAATTGCAATAATCATTTCTCTCCAACTTCTTTCAAATTATAATTAAATTTCTTTACAGCCCAGTAAGCTTTATACTCAAGTTCTACTGAAAAATGACACACTTTTTCAAATATGAGCCTATATGGTGATATTCCTATAGGAGTTTTATATGCAGTCTTATAGGCCCATAATGCATTATCAAGTTTATCAGACTTTTCCAATATTCTATTAATTTCACGATTAGAAACTTCAGCTAGACTACTAGTCTGAGGATGATAACCTGTGACAATTCTATGTTCAGTTCCAAAATTTTCAATTAATGTTTCAATCTTTTATTCGTAAAATGACATCACCCATCTATAAGGATTACACTTGGCATTACAAATTTACTAAAAATATTTTTCTTCAAAAATTTTGCAACGCTCTGAGCATCATAGTGGGGTAAAGCAACCACTTCAATTCATTTAGAAATATAATCCACTGCAATTAAAATATATATGTTTCTCAAAGATGGTATAAATGGTCCCATAAAATTCAAACTCAATACATAAAAGATTTCTACTTCTAAAGTAAAATTTAGGTGCATTTCATTTCTTTTATAAATATTGCTTACTCGTTGACATCGATCACATATTTTACATAAATATTAAATTTTCTAAATAAAATAGTCCAATAAAATCCAGATTGTAAGATCTTAAATGCAGTTTTATCGACTCCAAAATATCCCCAAACTAAGAATCATGAAATTTTTGAATAACTTCTTGGTTTTCTTCAAATGGTACACGTCTCAAAATAACTTGATCCTTACATTTCTTATATAAAGATAGTTCATCCCGAAAGTAAAATTTGGTATCATACGTAGGTTTTTTTTCATTGTTGGTATGTTAATCCGACAGGTACAATATCACTTACTATATAATTCACAATGTCGGGATACCATGGAACATGCCACTCAACAATTGCATATAATTGTTCATCGAGAAAATTTTCATTTATTTCATCATCAAAGTTACCATAATTTTTATATACAAGGCTTGATAAATGACCAACAAATTGATTATCAGATCACTTTCTATCAATCATCTTGAAATTAAATTCTTGCATTGCAGGACCCACCAATTAATATTGGTTTAACAACTTTCTTTAGCATAAGATATTTAATCGTAGAATAATCAGTATGAATTATACATTTTATTCCAATTAGATAAGGTTTAAATTTTGCAAAAGCATATTCTATTGCCTATAATTCATCTATAGTAGCAGTATAATTTATCTGAGCTTCCTTAACAGATTTACTGACATTATATAACTATAAAAGTCTTATCATATTTTTGCCCTAACACAGCTCCAATAGCATAATTACTCGTATTGCACATTATTTCAAATGGTCTTCCTGATGTGCCACTAGTGTGTACTATTTTTCTGTGTGTTTTATATCAACTTAAATATACTGCGACGATGCCAAAAACTTGAACTGACCCGCAATTATGCAGTACTTTCATTTCCAAAATATGGCAAAAACTTACCCAATTTATATTTAACTGCTAGTATACAAAATTAAAAAATTATAAAATTTAAATAATTGTTCTCACACTATGGGTTATACGCAAATGCACATATCGCTTCAATTAGTATAGGGCTTTCTTTAAAAACCCCAATATCGATCCCACAAAGAAGCGAGGTAAGAAATCCCTTAGGCATATTCTAGTCTACTACTATCAGTCATTAGTTTGGAATGTCAATTTAAGTGGGTTTTTAACAATTATTACTCCTAAAGGTAAGTCTGAAGTTTAAAACTAATAATAACAACTCGTAAATGAAAATATTAATTATAAAGATAACCCTTTCTGGATAAATTGTTTTGGAGAATTTTGAGATGTTAAAAACTACTATTCTTCCGTAGTGAATTAGATAATGTTTAGGAATGGGATACATAAAATTCAATATAGCCAACGACAGTAGGAACAAAACACTTCTTTACCCTCTTTCCAACGCATAAAGATCATTGGTTAACACAATTCTTTAACATCCTGATTCCCCCGCTAGAACTAACTAGTATGTCACCCTAGCATCCCGTAGAGTATGCCACAGATTTTTCTGAATCTCGGTGTTAAGTTACAAAGGTTTAAGTCAAAATGATATGAATCTAGCCTGTCACCCAAGAAACAACCAATTTACACCTATTAAAAAATATTTCCCTAAAAGTGAATTCAACTATATTATTATTATATGTGCCAAATAGGAGCAATAATACTCTTTAATCCTCTACATGAGCAATAATGAACATTGGTTAATTCTGATGTTTGGAATCTTAATTTCTGGTTATGTTGAGAAGATACACGCTGTCACTCATAAGTTCCCACTTGCCCTCACCTGAAGGCTAATAATCTCGCTTTAGTTTCTAAACATCTCAACCAAATTGGTGAGTTTAGTCTATCAACCTAAAACCTCCAATTCTTCACCCAATAAAGAAAATTTTCCTATTTATTTGCACTACTCTATAGGCTACTTCTCCTTCATCCACAAGTACAATGTGATTCTTACTTATAAAAAGCATAGCCCTACGGGCTCATATTTTTTCCAAAAAATTTTAACATAAGTTCAAGTAAAAATCAGCACATTTATAATCAAAACTTATTCTAACATGCATCTCAAAATCCTAAACATGAATCCTACTCATTGCAAAAGAAAACTAAAAGAAACACAATGGCATAATCTTCTCATGCCACTATTTCCTAACAAGAAGAAAAATTAAGAAAAATACATCACAAATCTTGAATAAAACACAATGGAATACTTCATTACATCAAAACAAATCCAGTAGATAAGTGTTTACAAAATTATCAGAAAATGAAGAACACAATACTTAACTTTTTCCCCTTAAATGAAAGATGAAGATCTCTCCCAAAAAGTCTCCTGCTGATCCATGCAATGCTAGTACATTTCCTCATAGTTTCTCTCAAAATTCCCTCTCTAATATCTAAAGAAGGGTAGAAATCTACATTAATACTCATATTCTAAGATCTCTAAACAATCTCCACATTTTTCCCCTCAATTTTTTCATTCTTAGGCCAAAAGTTGTTAAAAATAGTGAAAAATTGTGAAAAGTTGCGTCCCTAGGCATCCATAACCGTTTCTCGCGTAGTTTGGTGCTAGTTCTAGATCTGAGTGCCTTTTGGAACCAATTTTGTCACTCTTCGGCACCACTCTACGTAACTCCAATTTTTTGCTCCGTTTAGCTTCGTTTCAGCTCTATTTCGCCCCATTTCAGTTTTATTTTGCTTCTAACAGATATACCTACAAGATAATTATGAAAAGAACCTTTTTTTAAAGTATAAATTCATTCAAAAACATGTGAGAAATGTAAATGCAATTGAGCATAGAAAGACATAACGAAATGTGTCAGGTCAAAATTTTCTTTCTTGCTCGTTTTTGCTCCAAATTGCATCATTTTTGCTTCTTTTTTACCAAAAGTTCATTTCTTGTACCTAAAGTAGAAAATACATAAAATACCTTCTTTTAAAGTACAATATCAATAAAAATGAGCTTAAAATATATAGGAAAAACTAGTAAAAAAGTAGTTATTTTTTAGGCGTATGAAATCCCCTAAACTTAACTGTTATTTGTCCTTAACTAAATTATAACTTTTAGAATCCAAATATGTTGGCTTGTGGTTGTGGGTTTCAGTAAAGTTTTCTATAATTTCATCTCATAAATATTATAGTGTATCTTAGGAGAAATACTAACAAATCAACATAGGACTAGAGTGTAAGAATATATCATATTCAACTTAAGAATCCTAATTTTCTATTTATTTCAAAAGTGATTGAAACTTGTCAAACTAAAGATTCATAGAAAATATAAAAACATAATTTAAGCACCTTATCAATACTAATTTGACCAATACATTTTTAAAATAAGAATAAGCTTAGGATTGTTTTTAAGTCATTTCTTTTAAAAAGATTCAAGTGAAATCTATTTTTAATTAGGCTTCTCCTCAAGCTTCTCCTCATATATTTTCTTTTTTACTTTTCTTTTTCTTTTTCTCTCTTTTTTCTCTTCTTTTTTCTTTTAGAATCATTTTCAATCCTTTTTTTTCTGTGAGGATTACTATATCTGGATAGGCCTTTAATAATTTTGAATTTTAATATCCTCTTTGTAAACTCCAAACCTCAAAACTTTCCCTCACTTTTTAAAAGTGTAAGTATTAGTTTGAAAAAAGGTTTCAATAAAGGCTCAATTCTCACTAAGTATAAGTCTAAGAATCTTAGCTCTTCAAATGTTCAACTTATTTTTACTACAAACAGCAAAATCATTTGCTTAAAGCTTCCTATAATATATCATAACTCTAGAACAATTTCTTCACATAGGATTTATAATAAGTTATTTTTTTAACATTCCTAAAAATAAAATTATAGTAACCTAAAGATAACAACGTACATGACCCACAATTTTATATTATGATATTTTTAATTTAATTGCAACAACGCCAAAATCTTGACCCCGCTATATTATATGTATAGAATTGTAATTGTTTATGTTGTGGATGCTACGCAAGTATACGTATCGTATCAAGTAATACAGGGCTCTAGTGGAGTCCTCGGTTATCGATCCCACGAGGAAAGAGAAAATTAAATAACGTACTAATTTTAAAATAATAATAATAATTTTAAAATAGTATACGAAAATTTGAAATTCTAAATTTAAGCGCAATAAAGTAAACTAAGTATTTTAATTATGTAACTTAACTAAGTAGAAAATTAATACGTATTGAAAGTGCAGGAAATTAAACTAATTGATAAATAAGTCTTAACTATTCGTAAAAAGTATCTTTCCCTTGTTTAGAAATTTAAGTGATTGATGAATTTAAATAGATAATTTTAAGGTATTGTGACAAATAGGAGCATTCCTATTCTTTACCCTTTGGTCCAGGTGTAAAGAATATCGACTAATCCTATGTTTGATTACCGAATCCGCGGCTAAGCCGAGAGGATACCGACCGCCACTTCGTAGCTCCCACGTTCCCCTCGCCCGAGGGCTAACATCTACACTTCAGCTCTCAAACAATAGGACCAAATTGAATATTTTAGTCTGTCACACTAAAATGCTTAATTCTACGCCCAGTGATATTATTTCCCTATTTATTTGCACCTTCCTTCCAAGGCTTTTGAATTCCCCGAATATCCGATGTAATTTTTACTATAGTTGATATTCAACATATTTTAACAAATCAAATGGCCAGTTTGAAAGTAAATTAAGTTTTAAGTAAAAATTATCACAATTTATTAATATATATAAAAGTACTTCTATTTTTAGTTCATCAAGTCACTTAATTTCATAACAGGGAGAAAGACTAATAAACTACTCAGAATGCATGGGAACTAAACTAAGCATGGATTTCATTTAAAGTTAAAAACAATAAATACAAATACTTATCTCGATTTATCCCCAGCGTACTCCTCGCAGATACCTTCGACTCTTCCTTCCGATGCAATGAAGACTCACTAAAAACTCACTAACTCACTAAAGACTCACTAAAGACTCAAATTGACACACACAACACAAAATAACACACTTATAATACTTAACACCCAATAACACCAATTAACACACACTTAGAAGCTGAATTTCAGCTTCTATATATAGAGGTGAGCAAAGGACCAAGAGGTGTGTAAGCATCCTGTCGGCACTATTTTAAGTTTGTGTGATATTTTAAAAAGGGGTCGCCTAACAGAAGTTGTCGGCGAATTTTAAATTTAGTTTAGATAAATAATTTTGAAAAGTAGTATTTGATTTTGAAAATAATTTTAAATTTGAAGGTTTTAAGATATGAGATTAAACCGATCTCACATCCCAAATAGTTTATATAAACGAGTACCGCACCACAAACCGTGTACCTATCCCTAAGGATAGACACACTGCTTAATGGTGGGGCTCAATCAAATAAACTAGAAGATTTGTGACATCCGTTTGTCCGCGAACCAATTTTTTAAGCCGACAAATTCCCCGCTTAATATGAAAGCATTAAACGGGGTTTATATTACTCGGGTTCTTTAAAATTCCCTATAAGGGCAAGTCCCTATAGTTAATTACATCTTAAGTGACGGAATCACCTAAGAAAACTCTCGATAATAATCAATAATTCTGCTCTCAAGAATTTCAAAGTTTAAGTTTTCAAAGGATTGAATTTTGGAATTTCAATAGGGAATGGATCAAGTTTAGAACATTTTGTTTTAAGAATTCAAAGGAAGAAAGGTAGGAGAAATTACGGATTCGAAGTGAACTTCGGTAATTTCCCGACTATCCTATTGTTTGGCTTGGATTTAGGAAAGTCCTAATGTTTATTTAAATGTTTTGATCTTGCCAATTTCAATTAATTAGGGCTTATATTTGTATGATAGAATCATACAAATAAATCTCGAAGATGTGAGGGTTTATTGTCGTATCGGACGACTTCCTCGGAATCCTAAGACCGGTTAGGGCTTAATTTGCAATGCAAATGCCTAACGAAGAGTTGAGGATTTATGTTGCACTAGGCAAACTACCTTGAAGTCCTATGGCTTGGTTATTTAATTCTAGGAAAGTTTTGTTGAAGTAGACTCGAGTTTCGTTGATGACGATGGCCGTGTCTGCCCACCATGCTTCGAGCTCCTTGTTGTTGCAGAGGTTTAGTTTTAGAGATCATAAATCAGGGGGTGAGAAAAGTGTTTTGGTTTAGAGAAGTCTTAATTTCCAAGTGTTTTTTGTGTTTTAATTAAAACAAATCTTAAAGTTTATTATAACGACACCGGTTAAGATCCCACGATTCCATCCTTCCGGCATCATTATTTTTATCGGATTCACTTAGTCCAGATGAATTTTCTAAACTCAACTGAATGAGTTCCACACTTTCATTTAGACCGTGGGAAATCCCGTTAGCAACACGTAGGTTACATCATCCGAGGTATTCCCGATCATCCAACGAGACGTTTTAATTTGGTTGTAATTATAGTTTTGTGTTCTGTTTGTGATTAAATTTTGAGTTGTTTTATATTTTGAGATGTCGTGGCGGTGAATTTTATCTTGCAATGACTTTTAACTTAGTTTTGGTTTCAGTTTTAGGGACTATCCTAAAGGTGTGGGTTTTCATGCAACAGTTGTTTATCATGCAAGACAAGTAAGTGCAATGCAGTTAAATAAATTGCAATAAAGTAAATTGCAGGAAAGTAAATTGCAATAAAATAAAAGCGTACCTGGAGGGTCTTCCCGTCATCCCAAGCTGCACTTAAAACACAATTAGAATGTTTAAGCAAATTCCTAGGTAAAGCTAAGGTAAGGGTTATGGTTTTCTACCAAATTCCTAATCCTATAGCTAGTCATTTCCTATGACGTCTAGGTTCCTTGTGTTTTTGGTTTTGAAGACGATTTTCTTCATCAAAGAACAATTAAGTTCAATTGTTCTTATAAACATCCTATCATATTGAGAAAGTGTTTAAGAAGGATCTTAAACATCATTTCAATATTTCTAGGATTGTTTTAAGTCCAAATGAATTTAATTATATAAATGAATTAATCGTCTAGTGGATTCAAGTTTTGTTAACTTCGCTCGATGAATCTAGGACATTCGAATATCCTATGAGTGAAGTAACATTTCATTTAATATTCTGTTTAGGAGTTATGATAACTAAAGCTTTTGAAGGTAAATTGGTGTTCAAATGGTTTGTGATTTAATTTAAATTCAATTAATGGGTTTAAATTTGGAATAGTGTTCAAGTTGATTTATTTAACTTCTTTATGTCTTAGGTGATGTTATATTTAATTCAACTTAATTTAATTTAATTTAATTTAATTAAGTTTTAATCTTATTTAATTCAATTTAATTCAATTTAGTTTGATTTTATATTAATTTAATTTAGTTTGATTTGATTTAATTTAATTTAATTTAATTTAATTTAATTTAATTTTAATTCATTTAATTTAATTTAATTTGTTTATTTAATTTAATTTAATTTAATCTTTAATTTAATTCAACTTTTAATTTTAATTTAATTTAATTTAATTTAATTCAATTTAATTTACTTAATTTAATTTAATTTTTAATTTAATTTTATTTTTAATTTTAATTGAAATTTTAAAAGAGTTTAATAATTTAATCTTAATTTAATGATTAAGTCTTTTAATATTTTGAATTTGAGTTATCATTTTAATTAAGAATTGAATATTAATGAGATGATTAATTTAGGGATTTTCAAATTAGAGAAAAAAAATCTCTTCCTAATAATATCCCTATTTTAATAATTCCAATTTTATTATTCTTCCAAATTTAATTAATTGTTTAATTAAGGTTTAATCATTTTAAATTGCTTAATGGGTTTCTACCCTTTAGTTATTTAAATTTCAATCATCCAAATCAGATTAGGATCAAATATTTTACTTGTTAATTTTATTAAACCTAAAGTTTTAATTAAGGATTAAAAATTTTAATTACCATTTTGCCCTTCAAGCTTAATAATTTCATAACTCACTAAATTGAACTCAAATGAACTTGAAATTTTTATGTGACTTCACTCATATGTCAATAAAGACATGAGAGGAGAAAATGTGATTTTTCTGTATTTAATTTATTTATATAATTATTTTTGGTAGAAAATAGAGATTTCCAAAGAAAATTTAATAACATGACCAAGGGAAAGTTTCTATCCTTAAGAAAATTAGGGGACATTCCTAATGACTAGAGGACCACTTGGAACAATTTTGGTGATTTTTTTGAATTATATTATTTTTATTATAATTATTTTAATTTTTGGAGTGTTAATTAATTTAAAAATAAAATAAATGTTGAAAAATGAATTTTATATTTTTTTAAAAATCTCTCTGATATCAAGGAAATCAGAGAATCAAATTTTGTAATTTTTTGATTTTTCTATGTTTTATTATAATTATTTTAGTGAAAATGCTAGAAAATACATTTTTTTAATTTTAAAAATTACCCTAGAGCTTTAAAATTTAATATCTCACCAAATAGACCTAAGAAAAAGTGGGGTTTGTTCCTAAGTGATTAAAATTCAAAATGTGACATTTTGGTGAATTTTATTATTTTTGTGATTTTTATTATTTTTTAATTATTAAAATATTAAAATAATATTAAAAATCAACTTTTTTAGAAAATTGAAATTTTAATTTTCTTAAATTCCCTAATATTAGAGAGGCTCCAAAACCAATTTGGTGAATTTTTGAAAGATATTTTGAAAGTTATGAATTTTTTAAAGTTTAAATTGATTAAATGGCTTAATCAACCCAATTAGTAGAAGCTAACTAAGTCCAATTGACCTCAAATTTTTATGGTAGGTTCCTCCGATGCTAAAGGTCAATGGAGAATTGATTTCAAGTCAATTTGATGTATGGTTAGCTCTAATTAATTAGAGACCTATTTTGGGTGTTTAAGCCAATTAGGGTTATTTTAAATGAACTAACTCAAAACTTATTTTTCCTAGGGTCCTCTGGTCATAAGGAACATCACCAAATTTTCCTAAAATTTATTTCACAACATGCTATTTATTGGAATTAAAATACTCAAAACAGCAACATGAATTTCAAAAATCAATAACTTTTCATAGGGACGGCCTCTCGACTTTGGAAAATTCAGAGAATGTTCCCAAATTCGGAGGCTTCAAAAGCCCTATGGTCTCATGCCATGGTGAATTGTATAAATGCATGGAGAATTAAAAATATGCAGAGAGTAAATAAATTATTAAAAATACAATGCTTGATGAAATTAAATGATTTCTTTTCCACATTATTCTCCTCTGTTCACTGAGCAAGAGAGTATTTTTATTTTATTTTTCCGATTTTTCTACACAAAGTTATGAATTTTCGAAGTTTAGTGAATTAAATAAATCGAAAAATCCCTAATTTTCTATTTATCCACGCGGCGCCGCGTCAACCTCGGCAGCTCCGAAACGCCGCGTGGCGCGCTCCCATTCAACGCCGCCATCTGACTCAGCGCTCCCGGGGCCCGCTGTATCGTTCCGTCTTCTGATCCGACGCGATCCTGGCCGTCCGTCCGCGCGTGTATCAAATGGACGGCATCCTTTCATCGTCCCCAAGTGTCCTCACCCGAGAGCCGTCCACACTAAATCCCTAATATCTCACTCGATACTCAATGGATTTTCATGTTCTTATGCTCTATGGATTCGTCTTGAAGAGACGAACACATCTATACGGTTATCATGCATTGAAATTAAAGAATTTGAAATGGAGAATCTCCAGAAGCTCGGGATGAAGAATTAGCTCATACCTTTGCTCAGAGAAGTGTGGCTTCAATCTGAGGGTTGTTGCACCTTCGATCGGATCCCGAAGCATGCTCCGGATGAAGTCTCCTGGTCCAGTGAATTGTCTGTGTGGGATTTCGACCAAGCCCGATCACAAAGCTTCGGAGGCCGGAGCAACCGGGTGGCCTCGGAGATGGGGCTTTATCGGTGGACACCTTCTCGGTCCGGTGAAGGTGTAGAACCAATCAATTTGGGATCGGCTCACCGTGGAGAAGTGTCCCGATTTTGGGTGGAATTTCGGTCGAGAAATTGGATTTTGTCGATGGGGATTAGGGCAAATCGACACCGGGGATCAACTGCTCTAAGGGTGGAGAAGGGTTTGGAACAATTTTGGCGCAGTTTCGGCAAGGTTTGTGCAACTCCCTTCTCATGGCCGCGAGGGGTCGGGTTTAAATAGAGGTGGCTGGAGAGCCTCGCGGGGATGGCCAAGGGTCGGGATCACCAGCTTCTGGTCATGGGAAGAACGACCATGGTGGCCATCGGTGCATGGGCAGCTCGAGCAAGGTGGAATTCCAAAGTTCGGCTCCTCCCAAGGTTTCGGCCATGGTGTTTTCCGGTGACCCGAGCGGCTGGCCGGCAGGCATGGGTCACCCTCAGGGTCAGGGAGTCCAGGGCTTGAAGTTGGTGAAGGCAATTGGGCTTGGACATGTGTAAAGTGTTTGGATTGAAATGGAATGAGGGGAAGGCTATACTTGGCTAGGTTTGGTCAACCCATTTGTTTGGGCCGGGTTCACCTCCCCATGGTCGGTCTTGGGCCGAGAAGATCGGCTAGGCTAGCCGGTCAAGAGGTGGTGATGTCCTTATCCAAGAATATTTGGATTAAATCTTGGTTAAGGGGAAACATGCTTAAGGCTAATGATTTTTAGGAGATGGTTAAAGGACCTCCTCCTTTTGCCATTTAAGGAGGGTTGACCACTTAGAAATCCTCATGGCTTGCCAATGGCTTACATGTGGCTTCATGGCTCCATGTGGCTTGGGAAAAGATTGGGTCAATTTCATAAAAAAGGATTTAAGAAAATTTTGGTATTTTGATGGGAATTTATATGGGGCTTGATTTGGAATTGTTTAATTGATGATTTTGAAACTTAGGGGCAATTTTGATTAAATGGATGATGAGGGGAAGTGTCATGTGGGCTTTGGATGAATTTGGGCTTTTGAATTTGAAGGAAGTGGGCTTTTAGGAAAGTTTAAGGGAAATGGGCTTTTTGATTTCAGGATGGGCATTTGGGTGAAGATTTTGTGAAGGACCTTGTCAAATAAATGTTATAATTGGTTTAGGGATGTTCTATGAAGGGTTTGGAGTCAATTTGGTGTGATTTGGAGTTGAATCGGTTTGAATTTGGGTTTATTTCGGTAAGTGGGCCAATGTAGGTCAAATTGGGCTAACTTGGGCCAATGTTGGGCTAGGGTTGAAATTGATGTAAAATTAATGTTGAGAAATATTTATGGGAGTGTTTCAAAGAGGTTTTGACTTTGGTTGGGCTTTGATTTTGGGGTTTGGGCTCATTTGGGTTAGGTTTGGGTTTAGGTCAAAAATGGGCCTTTTAGCTTTGGGTTGAGTTTGAGTGGGGTTTGGGTCTAAATTTTTGGCAAATCATGTTAGGGTTTTGCTTGTGGGGATGCTAAGGAAGATTTAGAAAAGATTTGGGGTTAATTGGAGTTGAATTGGGTGAGTTTGGGTTAAGTTTGGATCATGGGTCCAAATTGGGCTTTAAGGCCAAAAGTGAAATTGGATCCAAATGTCAATCAAATTGAACTTGGATTTGGTCTAGATTGGTGTTAGGAATGTTGAATTGAAGTTTAGAATTGAATTGGACCAGAATTTGGGTCAATTGGATAGGTTTGGTTTGACATTGGGTTCACTTTGGGTTAAAATGGGTCAAATTGGGGGTTTTGACAAATGTAGGGTAAATTGACAAAATTGGCCCATGGTGTAGTTGGACAAAATGAAATTGGGAATATTTGGGATTTTCTAGAATTTTCTGGAATTTTCTGGGAATTTTCTGAATTTTTGGATTTTTGGGTCAAGGGGGGTATTTTGGGTATTTGGAGGGTATTGGGAGGTATTTTTGGAATTTTTGATATTTTTGGGTATGGATGATCAATTTGAGTGATGTGGAAATGTTTGGGAATGATTTTGAGGAATTTTGGGTTATTTGGAAATTTTGGAGGATTTCAAGGGTTTTGGGTAGGCTAGGCGGGTGTAGGGTCCCGGGGGTCAAAAATTGAAAATTTGGGAAATTGAAGATCGAGTAAACTCGAGTGGAATGAAATCATTTTGGTTGAGCCATGAAGCCATATCAAGCCCACATGAGCCATGAAGGGACTCATTTGAGGCATTCACTATGTTGTTCCTAACCCTCTTGGCCAAGAGCTTAGGGGTTAAGGACCATCCATGTGAATCACCTACATGAGTCAGGAGGTCAAGTTGGGTATGGGTGTGGTTTTAGGAGGTGTGTGAAAGTGTAGTGTGTAGGTGTAGTGTATAAGTGTAGTGTGTGTGTAAGTCAGCCCCTCACTGCACTGAGCCACCTGTGGGCGGTCCTAAGGCCAAAGAGTCCTATAGGAACTCATCCTTTAAACTTCCACATTCGATTTCAACCCTCTAGGTGATTAGTGGGTCTATAGTCAAGTTTCGTGGAGTTTGCAGGGAGTTAAGAAGTGGTTTGAATTTCTAAAAGGTGGGTCCCAATTTTAGTCCTCTAAGATAGTCAAAGGAAAAGCCTAAGGCTAGATCCTAAGCACTAAAAAGAAGAAGAGAAGACCTCATCAAAAATGAGGTCAACAAATGGACCCCTGATAGGTGTGGTGAGCCGACGGAGCACACCGCGCGTATTGGTGTTGACCGAAGCGATCGGCAAAACCAACACGGATGTCCAAGTAACAAACTTAGGACGAAGTAGAAGAGTTTCTGTTGGGGAGTGTCAAGTATATCTCATGAACTGGAGATTCTTGAACTCTCGCTGGGGAAAGGAAAAGGAGGTGAATCCCAAATCACATGACCTGGGAGAATTTCGATTTAGATTTCATTTTGTTTCGGTTTAAGTTTTGATGTGTGAGTTTAGATTTTAATTTGGAGTTTTAATTTAGATTGAAGTTTGGTCAAAATTAATTTGAGGGATTTGATTTGAAATGAAAATTGGAATTTTAAGTTTTTTAGATGTAACATCTTCAACCCCAAAAGAAGATCGAATCGATTGGATTGGATCATTACAATGAGGAAAGATCTCAGAGTAATGCGGTATTGGATGTAAAATCCTTAACCCTAAGAGTTTGACTTTGATGTATTTCATTGCTGCAGGGAAAGAATCCTAAAGCAATGCAGTCTCGGATGTAAAATCCTCGACCCGAAAGTTTGAATTTAGATGTACTTCATTGCGATAGGGAAAGAATCCTAAAGCAATGCAGTCTTGGATGTAAAATCCTCGACCCAAAAGTTTGAATTTAGATGTACTTCATTGCGATAGGGAAAGAATCCTAAAGCAATGCAGTCTCAGATGTAAAATCCTCGACCCAAAAGTTTGAATATGATGTATTTCAAAGGCATAGGAAAGAATCCTAAAGCGATAGGTACTTGGATGTAAAATCCTTGACCCAAAAGTTTGAATTTTGATGTACTTCGAAGGCAATGGGGAAAGAATCCTAAAGCAGTGCAGTCTTGGATGTAAAATCCTTGACCCAAAAGTTTGAATTTTGATGTACTTCAGGGCAATAGGAAAGAATCCTAAAGCAAGGTGCAATCTTGGATGTAAAATCCTCGACCCAAAAGTTTGAATTTGATGTACTTCGAGTGCAATAGGAAAGAACCCTAAAGCAAAGGCAGTCTTGGATGTAAAATCCTCGACCCAAAAGTTCGAATTTGATGTATTTCAATCCAATAGGAAAGAATCCTAGCAAGGCAATCTTGGATGTAAAATCCTCGACCCAAAAGTTTGAATTTGATGTATTTCAAGTGCAATAGGGAAAGAATCCTAAAAGTGCAGTCTTGGATGTAAAATCCTCGACCCAAAAGTTTGAATTTGATGTATTTCAAGTGCAACAGGAAAGAATCCTAAAGCAATGCGTACTTGGATGTAAAATCCTCGACCCAAAAGTTTGAATTTGATGTATTTCAGAGTGCAATAGGAAAGAATCCTAAAGCAATGCAGTCTTGGATGTAAAATCCTTGACCCAAAAGTTCGAATTTGATGTATTTCAAGGCAATAGGGAAAGAATCCTAAAGCAAATGCGATACTTGGATGTAAAATCCTCGACCCAAAAGTTCGAATTTGATGTATTTCAAAGGCAATAGGGAAAGAATCCTAAAGCAAGGCAATCTTGGATGTAAAATCCTCGACCCAAAAGTTCGAATTTGATGTATTTCGGTGCAATAGGGAAAGAATCCTAAAGCAGATGCAGATATCGGATGTAAAATCCTCAACCTCAAGAATTTGATATTGACTGGTAATTGATTTTGCAAAGATTTGTAGTGTTGATTTGAAGAGTGTGGAATTTTGGTGTTCCGAGAATTTCATGAAAGTTGTACAAGACTTTCATGGAAGGAAATAGATTAGGAGAGAATATGTAGATGTCACATATCCCATTCAAAAGAGTTGATCGGAAGTTGTTGGTTTGGATTGGATATAATTCCTCGCCATCAGATTCGATCTGTGTCAATGGAATCAATCGCTTCCATCCCAGACAAGGGAGAGAATAGAACGGATTGGATTTCAGATTTGGGAGATTGAATTTGGATTTTCGATTGAGATTTGATTTGAGATCTGGAAGATCGAATTTGAGATTTGATAGAGATTTGGAATCTGGAAAGATTGAACTCGAATTTGATCGAGATTTGGAGTCCGGAAAGATTGAATTTGAATTTGGAAGGATGAGTTTGAACTCGGTTGAAATTTTGATTTAAGATTTGATTTGAAATTTGGAAGATCACATTTGAAAGTTGATCGAGATTGGATTTGAAATTTGATTGAGAATTTGGTTTGAGATTTGATTTAACATTTATGTTGATTTTGTTTATCTTTTAATGATTCAAATTTTATTTTATCGTTTATTTAATGTTCATGTGAATTTGGTGTTCGTCATTTTTTCGATTTTTTAAGGAAAGTTTTCTTTTATTCTCTTTTTTATTTCTTTTATGTTCTTTGTTCGAAGTTCATTTAACTTTAATGGCATTTCCTAGTCAATTTGCACAAAAGAGGTGAAGGCCAAAAATGTGACATGGTCACTTTCATTCCAATCATGTCGAAGATACATCATACAACTTGATCTGGAATATATTTCATACAATCCATGTAAATTCAAAACTGACTATGTATGATCTTCGTCGATCCATCCAAAGAAGCATCTGTCAAAAATCCATGTCTGAATAGTGGGGTACATGGTCAATAACATCACCTTCCAAGCCATTCTTGGCAAGGATGCCTTATAGATGTACATTGGAGGTGTGATATTTTCCATGTAACTCACAGCTCGTAAGGCCGAGGCTCTCTAGCTCCGGGTCCGGTCGGAAATGGTAAGGTGTCTTCTCGTCGTCCATCCTTCGAAAGTAACCGAGATCCGCTTCACCGGTACTCCCGGTATGCAATGCTTAGCGATATCCGCTCCGTTGCCCTTCGCATCATGACGAAACCTACCGGTAAAGGTATCTTCACCGGCCCTCGGAACTCACCGGGCTCGCTATCCGGAGGTCGGATCCGAACATGATGTTACACTCGTTCGCAGAAAGAGATCGTGCGTAGGGGTCCGACAAAGTCGTGGTGATCTATGTGCGGGGGTATGCGATCACCCTGTTTGTAGATGTTGATAATGCAGACTATTGGGTATGCAATCTGCCGGCAGTACCCTCCATGTTATCAATCTCTTTACCATTCTCTTGATGACTAGTGGCATCGGATCCACTCGCCTATGACGGAGTATTCCGGTGGGTTTCCCTTCCTGTCCTCCGCAAATTTGTAACGACATCCACATTGTATTGTGATTCTTCCCTTCCCCGGCATCCATCTCGGGGTTCCGAGTATGTGTTTTCTCTTAGCGGCCCGCTCGGCCCATTCTTTTCAAATCCCGGATGCAATCCACGATTTGCCGTTGTTCATACTCCGAGAATACGTCTGTATGTAGCTCGAGGCCCTCCAGTATATTGATTCTTCTGCCTTTAATCCTTTCGAAGTATTCAAAGGTTTTCTTTTCGACATTCTGCATTCTCTCCAGCTCGTACTCCGGAATGATCTGCAGATGGCGAGGCCTGGTGACATATTGTAGGATATATGGTTCAATCCCTTCACGTTCTCCTGCATACCTTGGCTCCTCGGGGATGATGTCTGTCGGGACATCCCCCGGGGTTGCTCCGCAACAAGGTCATGCTTCACTCGGTGGTTCTATCCGGTGGCGTGGTAGCCTTCTTTCTTCGATCTTCGTGAGATTTCCCCGGTCCTTTACGTTATCCTAGAGCTGGCCTCCTTTCTTCAGGTTGCTGGTGAACCGGTGTCCTTGAAGTGTATGTACTAGCATTAGCAACTGTCTCGTCGCGTTGGTCCGCAGCTAGTTTTGTTAACATCATACGGATGCGGCGATTCTTATTTCTTCATTGCGTTGCTGTGAGAGTAGCTCTTTGAACTTCTTGAATCTCTGTGGGCGCGGCGCTGACAAGCCTGCCTTCTGCTGTAGCGACTACAGACTTCATTTTCTTATCTTCTTCAATGTTTGTCTTTCTTTTTCGTCGTTGGATCGGTGGCTTGGGCCACCCACTTTCATCACCTGTCCGCCCGGCAGCTTCTTCTCGTCAACCGGGACCCGCTTACTTTCCTCGTATCTGTAGGCCTCGCCGGTGCGAAATCCGAGTCAATCTCGATTATCGCTCCATCTTTCACCCTCTTTTCATCGAGTGCAAGGCTTACGCCATTCTTAAAGTTCGGGACCAACCGCCCGTTCGACATTTCCCCGTGAAAAGACAAGGAAAAGGATCGAGGGCTGTACTAAGAACAAGAACATTAAGAAAATGTTTATTAAAGACAAATTTTTTTTATTATTCTTATATTTTAAACTTAACAGGAATGAAGTGGGATAAGATCAGGGAAGAGATTTTGATTTGGAAGAGAAAACAAGGAAAACTTTATTATCATGATCTTATTATTTTAGCACATTTTATTATTATTTTGGGTTCGAACCCAGTCATAAGTAACTACTTCGCCCGTGCTTCTAGGGATGAAGAATTCATTCCTTCGAAACATCAGGTAGCGTAGTACTTTTTTAAGTATCGTCCATTGATCGAAAGCATATGTCGTTCTCCCTGGCAATTCACTAGCCGGTAGGAACCTCCCGAGTATACTCGCTTTAACCACAAACGGTCCTTCCCAAGTGGGTTCAAATTTTCCTCCTATCTTGCGATGTGCAAGAATAGGTCACTTCGAGAACGAGAACTAAGTCACCAACTTTCAAGGTTCTTGGGCGGACCAGTTTGTCATGGGCTTGAACCATCTTAGCTTGGTATAGTTCTAAATTTTGTTGCGCTGCAAGTCTTTTCCCTTCCAGGCTTTCTAATTCTTCGAGTCGTAATGTGGCGTTCTCTTCTGTCGTGATTATATTTGCAACTGCAATTCTGAGTGAAGGAAGCTGCACCTCTAAAGGTAACACTGCCTCGGACCCATACACCAGAGCGTAAGGTGTAGCTTGAGTAGGAGTTCTGAAGGTTGTCCCGTAGGCCCATAAGGCTTCTAACAACTTCTCGTGCCAATTTCTCTTATTATCGTCCAAGGTTTTTTTAAGATTTGAACGAGAGTTTTATTAAAAGCCTCGCCGAGGCCGTTTGCTCTTGGGTAGTAAATTGTTGAGTATCGCCAGTCGATTCCGTGTCTCCCGACAAAATTGTTGATTTGTGTGCTTCCGAATGCCGTCCCATTATCCGAGATGATCTCCGCGCGGCACTCCGAAACGGTAGACAACTTGGTTCTCGAAAACTCGTAGCACGTGATGTGTTCTCACTTCTCAAGCGGAACTACCTCCGCCCACTCGGAAAAGTAATCCGTAGCCGCAAGAATGAAACGATGTCCTTTTGAAGATGGTGGTTCTATCGGACCCACTATATCCGTGCCCCAACATTCAAATGGCCACGACGCGATTGTCGGATGTAGCACATTCTGGAGGTTGGTGCAGAACCACTCCGTGCACTTGGCATTGGTGACAACTCTTGGCGATTTTCATGCGATCGGTCATCATCGAGGGCCAGTAGTACCCTAGTCTTTTAATTTTCATTTTCATCTTCGGACCCGACCGGTGAGCGCCACGCAGTCTCGAATGCACCTCCTTAACAATTTCACGGGCCTCGGACCCGCTTAGGCACCTCGGCCACATTCGATCAAAAGACCTTCCGTACTAATGTGTTGTTTATTAATGCGTAGGACGTAGTTCTTTTCTTGATTTGATGGGCTAGCGACCTATCTTCCGGTAGCTTTCCTGTTTGCGTGTAGTCCATCAATGGCCGTCGCCAATCTTCTCGTGTTTTCACGTCACTGCCGCAACTCGATTCTTTTTCTTTTCTCGATTTGTGTATTGTGTCTATGTCGAGCCGTGATAGGACATGACGTCCGTGAACCGACACTTCTACCGATTCATCTTGCAAACAGTGCAAATTCTTTTGCGAGACGTGCTAAAGCATCCGATAAAGCATTTTCTTTTCGGGAATTTTGTAGATCGTCACATTTGGAATTTGTTCCAACGAACTCGTATGGCATACCGGAAGTATTGTTCGAGTCTTGGCTTTAAAATTCCGTATCGTCCGGCGATTTGTTGAATGATTAACTGTGAATCCCCGTAGATGTTGATGTCTATTATCCCCATTTGAATGGTTAATTCGAGTCCTGTTATGAGGGCTTCGTATTCTGCCTCGTTGTTTGTACATGGTTCTGTCAAGTGGTAGGAGTATCTTAACATCCCCCGCTCCGGTCTTCTAAGCTCATTATTTGTTCGTCTGGCAAATCGTCATTGAGAGGAGATTCGGCCGGCAAAGGGTGTGCTGCGAGGAAGTCTGCTAAGACTTGTCCCTTTACGGCACGAAGAGGCACGAAAGTTATATCGAATTGCAATAATATCATTGACCATCCGGCAAGTCCGCTCGGAAAGTGTCGGACGAGTCATCAAGTATCGCAATGGATTAAACTTCGAGATTAGGTTGACCTTATGAGAAAGCATGTAGTGCCCGAGCTTTTGAGCGGTGAAGATCGGGGCCAAACAATGCTTTTCAATTGCGGGATACCTTACTTCCGTCGGAAGTAAACGACGGCTTAAGTAGTAAAGAGCATTTTCTTTACCCTCATCATCGACCCAAGCTAACGAGGCTCCGAGAGAGTTGTCTAAAGTCGCGGTGTAAAGCATCGCCGGTCTACTCGAGACTGGGGCAGCTAAGACAGGAGGTGTCATTAAATATTGTTTAATGTCCTCGAAGGCCTTTCGGCATTTCTCTTCCCAAATAAATTTGGCGTCCTTTTTAACTAGTGCCGAGAAAGGCCGACACCTACCCGACGGGTTCGAGATAAAGCGTCGAAGATATGCCAACTTCCTTGAAAAGACCGTAGTTGTTTTAAGGTTTTGGGAGGCGGCATTTCTAAGATAGCTTTAATCTTTTCCGGGTCGATTTCAATTCCACGATGTCGGACAACGAATCCTAAGAATTTCCCGAGGTGACGCCGAAGGCGCATTTTAAGGGATTCATCTTAAGGTTAAATTGTCTTAATCGTCCGAAAACAATTCTCAAATCATACAGGTGGCTTTCCTTTACTTTGCTTTTGATGACCACATCGTCCACGTAGCATTCGACTTTTTGTGGATGAGATCATCAAAAATTCTCGTCATTGCTCTTCGGTAGGTCGCTTCGCGTTCTTCGATCCGAATGGCATCACTATGTAAGCAAAATACTCCGATCGGCGTTCGAATGCCGTAAGCTTTTCATCTTCGGAGTCATTTTTATCCGGTTGTATCCTCGAAGATCCATCCATGAATGACAATATCTCATGTGTCGAAGCAATGTCGATCATCCGTTCGGGATCGGCAGAGGGAATTCATCTTTTGGACATGCCTTGTTTAAATCTCCGAGGTCCACACAAATTCCGATCCGACCATTCTTCTTTCGATCGGCACCACATTGGCTAACCAAGTCGGGTATTGTTCTTCACGGACAAATTTGGCGTCTATTAGCTTTTTAACTTTAGCTATGACTTGTTGTTTGATTTCCGGACGCATTCTTCTGGGACCTTGTCCGATCGGGGACGAAGTAGGATCCACTCCTAGCTTATGGATCGCAACCTCTCGGAGCAAATCCCGGCATCTCGTCATAGTTCCAAGCAAAACAGCCTTTAAATTCCATTAATAATTTGATTATTTCTTCGGAGTCTTCTTTATCGAGTAAGGAGCTAACAAAGGTAGGTCTAGGCTCTTCGCTAGTACCTAAGTTAACTTCCGTTAACTCATCTATTGTAGATTTGATTTCTTCTTCGAATTCTCAGTGGAGCGTCTCCAATTTGTAAATCTTCGAGTTCGTCCGTAGTTTCCATGCAGCTTTCATTGGACTCGCAAGTGACAACCAAGCAAAATTCGGCATCGTCAACCGACCCTATCGTGCCGAATCCGAGACCATGCTTTGAATTGGGTGGACGACCGGAATTATTCCATAATTTTTCAAAATGTTGAGATCGACCTTTCGTCCACTCGTCGAGGTAAGAAACCACGTTGAATTAAATTTCGAACACAGGGAGAGTACCACTCAAAAGGTAATTCCATTAATTCCGATGAAGTGACATCTTCAAATTGTACATTATTTTCAGTTTTGGAGGAAGAAGCACCACGGTAGAATTTGATCGGCCTCGCACCGTCGTTACGTACCTCTTCGACCACCATGCCCTCGATCTTATTAGAATGGATCGGGGTTAGGGTCATAGTATGTACGTAGTGGTTAATCTTTTCGTACATTGATTTATATTCTTCATTCTTCTCATCTTCGAGAGAGATTTCGAATTGCGGCTTCTTCTGACTTATTGTCGCTGCTTCTTGTTTGATTTCTTTTTCTTCTTCAGAACTGTATTCCCAATCAACATTGATGGCTGGTTTCCTCTGTCCAACTGTCCTAGCGTCTCTACCACGACCTCGTCACCGGCCTCGACCTCGGATGCGAGTTGTGGAGAAACCTTCACCATCTCGCCGGAAGGGAGTGGTGAGTGATCGTTGGACTAGAACTTCGGGTTCTTCGTTGTCCCGAACTTTCTTTGCTTCATTTGTTACGGTATCTCCGGAGAAGATCGTTTTCTTCGGTGGTGCATAATAAGCCGTGTCTTCATGGATTCCAATCTCATGTACGGAGAATGGTTGCAAGTCACCTTTGATGCATCGTTCCCCTCCATCGTAATATTTGATGCACCGATGCAGAGATGATGGTACCATCCTCGTTTTCATGTATCCATGGTCGGCCCAAGCAGAGCATCGAACGACGTTTCGAATCAATTATGTGAAATTTCTGCGGTTGTCTTTGCTAAGTCACCGGTCTTCATTAGTAGTGTTATCGACCCGAGGGCTCTTTCTCCTTTCCGGTCGAATCCTCTTAATAACATTTTGTCGGCTTCGAGCTCACGAGCATCAATTTCCAAATATGCTAGTGTTCGAAGACTCATTATATCGATTGATGCTCCCGGATCCACCAATACTCCGAGAGCGTAAACTTCCCAATTGTAACCGAAATGTACAATGGTCGGTTGTGATCTCGCCGTCCCAAGTAGTAGGTCATTGTCCGTGAAGGTAACACCTCGCCGTTCCTTTAACGAGCAAACCTCATCTAAGGAATCTCCGGCCATTTGAGCTAAGCAAATTTTCGGATCAAGCAAGGCCTTGATCAGAGCTTCTCTCATCTCCTTTGATAAGATGAGAGCGTCATAAATGCTCAATTTGGCCGGTAGTTTCCTAAGATGGGCTAGCATGTTGTAGTCCACTTTATTTTCATGTGTCTCGGCTTCTTCTCGAATGGGTATTTCTTCTGCTGGGGTTGGTTCTTCTTGAACAACCACCGCTTCCTTCGTCCTTCGGACCCATTCTCGGAGGTAGAACTCTTCCACTTCTTAAGTTTACTTCGTAATTTCTTCCGAATCTATTGTCGAGCTTGCCGGTGTCTCTTCTTAAATCGGAATGACAGGCTCTTCCGGATTAGCTGCAGAGTCTGAAGGCTCTAACTCTATCGTAACTGGAGCTCCTTGAAACTCGCAGATAGATTCGTTGCTTGTTAAACTCTCGTAGCCTCCTTGATGGATGTCTTCTTCGTTATTGTGATCGTCGAGATCGTGTATGATTTGAGAATTGTCGTT